>CM076607.1:26645430-27303757 GCA_038502775.1 Hippodamia convergens | reverse complement strand
TCTGAAAATCAGTTCATTCAATAAAATCGTTCACGAGATATATTCGAAAATTACACTTTTTTATGGATTTTCAACAGCCTGTATCTTTCTAACCGAGCCGAATCGGAAGAAATGGTAGAGACAAAAAGTGTTTCTTTCGACCTCAGGAATGTCCCGTTAAAATATATGTACAAGTCACAGACTCACCCTGTATATACGTCCTTTACCTAAATAACTGAAACTATATTCCTATAATCAATGCATGGGCCCTCCAGTGACGCGAATTGACGAAAATGACAAAAAAATTCTCGCACACTTTGAGGTAAGTTGTATCTATCACAAAAGATCAATAGCAAAAAGAGGACGTAACTTGAAATGATACTCGATGTTTATCGAATTATTAATAATTAATTATTTATTATTAATTGATAATATTGGTGTGTTGTGCAAACTTTGCGTCGTCCTCACTTCAAGAAATTATTGGATTCGAGTATAGATGTAACGATGTTATAAATAATGCAAAATCAATTTTAAAACATTGATGTTTAATAATTGTCAAACATCGATGATCATCGAAAATCAATGACAATCGATCATTCTATTTCTATAAGGAAAAACCATATTAAATACCTTGCATTTTCATATTTTCTCACCTTTTGAACCTTCCCTGGAATTCCACGAATAAGTCAAGACCAAAATTAGCCAAATTAGTCCAGCCGTTTTCAAGTTTTAGCGTACTTAACGCACAGCAATTCATTTTTATATATACAGATACGAAACTTCAAAATCGAAATAAATCAACATGTGTCCATAGCAACGTTGAAAATAGCCCATGGTCTGTTTTAATGTTGACATGATTGGGTGAAATTGATCATATGATACAAAATGAGGAAATTTGATTGGTTATTGGAACTGTCAAAAATTTTTCATGGTGATTTGTATCGAATACATGATGGCCTCATATACGTAAAAAATCGTATATGGATGGCCTCCTGCCACGGATTTATTTATTATCTGTCAAATTAATGAGAGAGAAAACAGTGTGGCCAAATAATTTTTTCTCAAGGCTAAAATCACTAAATATATTTATGGAATTATTCTATTAATTTCAATAAAAATTCAATGAATGAGAAAAAATAACGTATAATACTCGTACAGAAAGCTCATTCACAATTTTGAACTCGTGGAAGAACACAATACCTATAGGTAGGGGGAGTCCGGGAGACGAGGCCCGACTTTTTGGAAACCATAGGCTCACCCCTCCCTTCACTCGCGATACCATTGATTTAAGAGTGCGAAATGATTTCGCGTCTGGTAAGTGATTAAGTTTGATTTTTAACATTTCATTGCTGTTTCTTTGTTTTCATAGATACAACACTGAAACTTATTCAAATGGCTAGTTTAATTATTCAAATAACACTAACAGAGTGAAGCTTTTATGAATGTGACCTACATTTTTTCAATTTAAATAAAAAATGGATTGGTGTGGGGTGGGAGGCTTTAGCCACTCGTGGAGGGGAGACTTTACCCAGGGTATAGGAGTGATTTTTTTTTTATTTTCAGATTGATGAAAACTGAGAATGGCCTTCAAGTATACAAAGAAAGATTCAAAAGAGATTAAAACAAAGAAAAAAACAGTTGAGAGAGAAAATCTCCAGTCAAGCGGCAGTGCTAGTTCTACTGACGAAAAACCCAAGTGTGATGATAGCTCTGATGGTCCATATGACGTGGATGATTGGTTTTGTTTTATATTCATATGTTAGAGACACGAGAAGACAGCCATGCAATTGTGAGCTGGAGCTGTATGAGGAAAACATGTCCATGAAATATAGTCAGGCTGACAAAATTTGACAAAGGAGAGTTTATTAGCCCCTATTGCTCCAATTAAGCAGAGGGGCATTTGAGTTTATGAGAATTTTAAATGTGCATTCCGCTCTTTAAGTTTTGTTTTTCATATTTTGATATTTTATATTTTCGAATTATTATTTTGATGAAATGTTTATATAAAACTCAGGTCTATTTTTATCATTCATTAATGATACGAAAATTCCAATTTTTTCATTTTTTTAAGTGATACTAAGTGCCTTGACATGAATATTATTTTTTCAATAAAGTCACCATTTTGAATGATCATTTTACCTATTTCTGAATTGGGGTAATGTCTCCTTAGTCAGAGGGTAAAGTCTCCCACCCAGGCGGGAGAAATTAGCCAAAATTTTATTTGTGAGAATTCGTTTATAACTGACAAATTATTCGAGGTACACAACTCGTTCCAGAGACAAAATGTAGCTTAATAGTGAAGTTCGAAATAAAATTAAAAAAATAACTATATGTTACCCTAAAAAAAATATAGGCATTATAGTGGAAAGCCGGTCAACTCTCCCCCTACCTTCTGCATTATAAATAACTAGGTACCTATTTTATGGAGCAATGACCTCTTTTGGCTCTTTTATGAATTTGTTGACACCACGTGTGTGTTATAATTTCCGAAATCCTTATTATATCAGATTCTTATTTTGTATACATTATATGCCAATGATTTCAGATTTTTTTTAACATTACTCCCGACTATCCACGTATGTTTTGTGATAACCCATTTGAAAAAATCTAGAAGTAAAGCGAGCCAACATTATGTTATAAAAAATGTCTCAAACCTTTGAATTCTGCTTGAAAACCTACCTACTCCAGAAATTTTTTCACCTGAAAAAACAATTTTTTTTCAAACGTAGTATACCGTTATACCAACGTCATTTTCCGACTGACAGGATCATCGAAAACTTCTATTTCTCCTCCGCCGTACGGAAAAGTGTTGTTATGTCAACGATAAACAACTTTTCTCTATTTCAGTATCGTAATGAGTTCATTACAGTACTGAAAGTAGTGCTGTAATGAAACTCATTACAGCATTGTTTTCAGTTATATTTTTCGTTTTATGGTTGTCAGTACTGACCTCCGATCGAATCAAGTTTCGAATCAAATCAATTCAAATTCCGTGATCTGTCAAATTTCGTATGTCACACCAACTGCCAAGATACAAAACAAAAGTCACTAATCTAAATTTTCATTTGAATTTCGTGAGTATTTCACTAAAATTGACTGAAATAGAGAAAATACCGTCTAATACTCGTTGCAGAAGGCAATTCCAACACGAACTTCGCATTCGTGTTGAAATAGGAGCTCATTCTGCAACTTGTTTTAGAATATATTATTCTCTATTTCAGTATCGTAATGAGTTCATTACAATACTAAAAGTAGTGCTGTAACGAAACTCATTACAGAATTGTTTTGATTTATATTTTTCGTTATGTGGTTGTCAGTACTGACCTCAGATCCCCTCAATTTTCAAATCAAATCAATCAATTCCACAATCTGTCAAATTTCGTAAGTCACACCAACTGCCAAGAGACAAAACAAAAGTAACTGATCTGAGTTTTTATTTGAATTTCGAGAGTATTTCACAAAACATTACTGAAGTAGAGAAAATATCGTCTAATACTCGTTGCAGAAGGGAATAGGAGCTCATTCTACAACTTGTTTTAAAATATACTATTGTATATCAGCTCATCACAAAATATTATGGTTTGAAGTTTAGACATTTTTAGTCTAACGAATTCTTAAGTCTTTTTCACTGAATGATATTCAGTTCAGGTAAGGCTACATTACTTCAAAATTAATCTCACCTCTGCCTCAGGCGATGGTACAAAGATGGGCTCACTAGGATAACAATTTGGTTCACACCACTTGATCGCTGTCTTGTTGAGTATGTCGACTTTAATTATCTGAAAATGAATGAGTCGTTAATTATTTGTTTATTACGAATACTATAATTAGTTACCGTCCCTGGATTGTCAGCATCTACATCTGAACTGATTGCATAGAAAAAGCGATATGGCTTTCCTGGAAGTATATTATAATATGTAGTTTTGTAAAAAGGGTGTTTTCAAAGGCCAAGTTTTTTTTGCCAGTTAATAAAACTCATCGAAATAAGTTATTCCACTGTTCCGAAAAATCAACGCCAAATTTAGTGGTGAATCCAAAAATCACTTCATAGATGACGCTTCAATTCAGAAAATCAAATTTTTCCATTTCCGACTAGCTGACGAACTCATTAAATGACTCTAAGGGCCATGGTGTGTATGACACAACTCAGAATATGTACGATATACTCATGTTTATTAAATACTCATCTCAAAGATACTTATAGCTGCTTTTTACTCATTGTATCATACGAGTATAATGACATAAATATACATATATTACTTGTAATAAGCATCATAATTTTTCCTCAATTTCAAATTATTATTTTACCTATTTATTAACAGTTTTAATGTTCCCCAATTCGAGGGTAAAATAACCCACACAGGCGCGATAAAATGGCCAAATTCCAAGTTGGGGGAATTCCAAAATGACTGTCAAATCATTCGAGACAGACCAAACGTTCTTATTTAATAGGTATACAACTTTTCTTCCGACATTTAGCAAAAGCTGGTTTTAGCGGTAAGTGGTAATTGAAATTAATATATCTTTGATGTCATACTATAAAGGCGGCTACAGACGATTGGGCAAGCCTCGGCCAACGTCCGTTCGTTCCAACGTTGGCGCATCGTGTGTATGCAAAACATATATGGCAAACCAAAGCCAATGCTAGCGTTGGCCTGGCTTCGCCTAGAAGGCGAATTTATGACACACATCAAAGGGAAATTTCGGAATTTGCCAGTACTCGCGGGACATTTGGGATTTTGGATTTTATATTTAGTTTGAATCTTGTGTTAGATATCATTTTTTAAGGATTTCGTTATTTTTGGTGTTGTGAAGTACGTCATATTGTCTGTTGAATGCTCAATTGGTTGTAAACTCAGTAAGATAATATCTGAATGTGAAATAACAATGATACTCTGATGTATATTGATTGGTTGGTTGGCTACCTATACAGGGAAACCGAAACTGTTTTTTTTAATTGGTTCAAGCTTTCGCAGCCATCGTTCAATGTTACCTGTTTCCTCGAGCATTTCGGTCGTCGTCGTGGATTCATTCTCGACCTTTCGCCAGTTCGAGTGTCTAGCATCTTCAGGAGTTATATTTCAGGCGATGTTCTCGCTGAATTGAGCTGCCTGATTAATTATTTTGCCTGATTTTCATCAGGCAGTCCAATTCAGGGAGAACATCTCCTGAAATATAACTGAAGAAGCGAGACACTCGAACTGGCAAAACTTCCAGAATGAATCCACGACGACAGTCGAAATCGAGAGAAAAAGTGACATTGCTTGATTTTTGCTGTTTCTAAATTTTTCCGAAAATTGCATAAGTGAATACATCTACGTGATATCCTCATTTATTTCAAAAATAAAATCAAATTTTAATATTTTGTCGATTTCGAAAAAATATCATAACCTCTTCAACTTCGAGCGAGATTTCGAGATATCTAAAAGCGCCAAAAAGTTAGTAGAGGTTCTTTTTCACTGGTAATAAGCGACAACATACTCAAACAACCTCTTTGTTTCAAATACGAATAGTATCTTTTCTTGATCTCATGTTGTACAAAAAATCTTTTGAAATATACATCATTCCAGATTTTCATAATTTGTAGCTTCTTGTGCAGTGGATGGAATTTAAAAAATTAATGGTTTTTCATTCCGCTTAGGGGATGGCTGTTTCATGTGGCTCCACATGTGACATTGATTCATGTTCTATTATAAATGAGTCTTTTCGAAAGAGTACGTACATACGAGTTATAGGCCGTAATTGAAATTGTGGCGATTTCAGTTTTGGTCATTATCCCCATTTCTGTTGTAGTCCATGTATCACCAATTTTGACCACCCTGTGCGTACATCCACAACGGTACACCCACTTCTTGCATTGATATGGTAAGTGGTCACATGGAACACATTTTGTGAAAGATTATAAGTCATTAATAAATCGAATATCTTTTGTAATTTATCGTATTTTGTAGTTGCATCAGTAGTGAATATATCGAAAATCGCTCATATCTACAAAACGGCCCAATTACTGACTCATATTCATATGAAACTATTTACTCCTTTTGAGGTCTTGAATTAGCTCCCAAAATACTGAAACGTTTTCTCTTAATACCCGGTATACTTTTGGAAATCATATAATTATTACTATTTCTATAACATCAGATCAAAAACAGATATCATTCAAGTTTGAAAAAGGAAAGTTGTGTTTTTCACCATTTTTACTAGATATAAAAAAACTGAGGTGAGTATGGCATCGTATTCCCATTGAAAAAGTACCTACCTGCAAGAAGATTTTACGGTTTTGAGATATTTTCGGAGCGAGGTATATCATTCTTCTTCACGCTTATGCAACGTTCGCGTTCCTTTGAGTCGAAAATACTGACAAGCAAAGATTATAGAGTATAAAGATGGGAAACGAAGCGACTACAGTGATGTCAGCGACATCTGTTTTCCAGAAGTAATCGGTTTATGGTTAAAATATTTAATTAGGGTCCATTGGGCATAGATTATATAGAGATTATTAGTAGGCTGTTGTCAATTTTGAAAGAAATACTTTAATAAAATTGGATCGATTCGTGAATCGATCGTACGCTGTACGAAAGATGGGAGAAAGTTTATAGTTGCCTGCGATGGATAATACTTTAAATCATAAATGTATAACTAGTTTTTTAAAATAAAGCTTCGAATTTTTGGAAAAAATGGCGGATGCAAAGTTGTACACAAAAATTAGCTTAATAGTGCATCCTATGATAAAATAAAAAAATATCGAATTGTTACTATGAAGATAAATATAGAAGCAGACGGCCTTACTTTCTTCCTGAAGCTGAGGTAGATTTTTCAATTAAAATAATTTCTGGTATACCTAGAAAACTGTCATAATTAATCCTTGGAGTCTCGCAACCCAGATTACATAAACGTTCTGGTACAACCAATATGTCTCCTTTATTTGTATAAAATGCTTTCGCTTTAGTTTGCTTCAATTCCACGAGGTTGATCGTGGTATCTCTTCCGTTTTCGTCAGCAGACATCGGTAGAACGTACCGGGCCGGCCTTCCTCTAAACATTTTTGCGTAATCTGGATTATGTTGCATTGACTGCGAAAAAAATCATCATCGTTATCATCAAGGATTTGAATTATTGTTATCGATCATTAATTCAGTAAAAAAAGATTAAGGCCCAGTTTCACAGTGTGTTTGGTATAGCAAACGTTGTATGTTCACCGTTGGTTAAATTAAAACCTGGTGCTTCACAACGTACGGATATCTTTTTTAAATAATCTCAGGGTAGATCTATCTCACACAAACTATCCGATGGTGATGTAACCATGAACCATTAAATTGTGAAATAGACTGCATTCACGGCTTGTTTTAACTCACAGGTACCTGCTGGTAATTAACAAACCACTACTATACTCTGTTCAAACCTAAGCGAGAGCAATAAACCAAGGTTTGCGCAGCGGTAGGAGGGCCTTCGGATAGTTACTTTCCGTCCAGAGTCGAATCGAGGAGATTTAATACAATCGTTCAGTTTTAACTGAATGGAAAGGACCCAAATCTGGTGTTTCCCGTAATTACTTTGTCGGAATCTTGCAAGATTCCGACCGAAATCTCTAAAACTCTGGTGCTTCCTGGAATTACCTTGCCGCAATCTCGAGCATAGTTCCGAGTATGACCCTGGCAATCTTTTAGGGCGGTCGAAGGGAGCGTTGTAATGACCATTTGACCAATACGAGCTTTATTGTGCGCAAACCAGACGATTCTGTTTGTATTTATTGCTCCCGCTTAAATTTGAACAGAGTATAGTTACCAATAATTGTGAAACTGGGTGTTAAAGATTGAATTTTGCGATAGGCCATTAAAATTGACAATCTATAAAGACACAAAGCTATATCGCTGATGTCAAGAAGATTTATGAAAAAAGTTGGTAGAACAACCCTCTGTAGTAAAATCAAGGTCATTGCCAGAACTTTGCCTTGATATTCACGCTAGTATGAACTAGAAGAATGGTAAATGTATCACTGTTAATATCTACATCCTGTCTGAAAAAAAATTCAGAGGGTAGCATATGGGTGGTCATTTTCCCATCACCAGTCAAAAATGCACTGGAAATATGATATTCGGTATACATAATACAAAATACAACAATGTTAAAAAGTGTTACAAATTCTGAAAAATCTTTCAATTCTGATGTACACTGTGTCCCAAGTTGGGTGTGACTGCATTGTATCTCAGCTATTATTGAAGATAGAGGCATGCGGTTTTCGCGACCATGTATCAATATTTTATGAAACTTTTAAATTCACAAACAGAAATATTCCAACTTTTTTTGTTCCTGAATTACAGGGCGAAAACGAAAAATGTGCACTTTTGAAGTTGTAATTTTCTCTCGGGCCCTCTTATGAAATAGAAAAGAAATGAAAACTGCTTTTAATAGATATTTTTACATAGAAGTCAGTGGAGTAGTGAAAAAATTTTTTCAGAGCACTGTTTTTGAGATTGAGTACAAACGTGGAATTTTTCAGATGGAACACCCTGTATATTTTAACGTCAAATTTTTGCAATTATACATTGATGTATCACAAATCAGAAAAATACATAATTTTGTTCGTTTTTTTTAATGAGACATGAATTCTTCCACACATGCATAAAAGTTTAACATGCATAGAAAAATTTCAATATAAATATTACAATTTGTTTCGTTTTCAAAATTTTCATGTTTATGTTGACGAGTGATATTATGAGTTTATATTTAAAATACAATTAAATAAATAACATTCCGTCTCAAAATATACAGGGTTCTCGATCTGAAAAATGTCACATTTATGCTCAATCTCAAAAAGAGTTCTCTGACTTCTACGTGAAAATATCTATCAAAAGCGGTTTTCATTTTTACTCTATCTTATACAGTGCCTGAGAAATAATAACATCTCAAAAAAGTGAACATTTTTATTTGCGCCCTGTATTTCAAAAACAAGAGAAGTTGGAATATTTTTGTTCGTGGATTTAAAATGCCCACCTGAACCGTCAAATATAAGTCTGACTTACGTCCGACTAAGATTTGAAGTGAGGTTTGAGACGTCGTTTCTCTTGCAGTTTAAGTGTCTCATAAGTTATGACTATTTTGAGTAGAGAATATTCATGGCTTAAGCAAGACTTTAGCCCGTGTCAAAATATTCATAACGTCAAAAACGAACTGCAGTTTTGATGTGTTGTTTTTGATTGCGCGAATTTAATTATTATTATGGATAAAACTTTATTGAATGAAATTGATGTTATATTTGAGGATGATTTCGGCATATTAGATATCATTGATTCTAGCTTTCCTAGAAGTCCAGAATTTAATAGGTCCGATCACTACCATGATATGGACGAATTCGCATTTTTCAGCGATTTCGATTGACCAAAAAAACTACTCTGCAACTGCTGAGATTAATTGAGGATGATTCAGAATGGCCAAGTGATATGTAAATTCATATCTTATGTATGATGATGTCAAACCTCAAAGAAGGGAGTTTAATCCTTGATGATTCTAGGAATCAGAGTGTATCACCGATGAGTCAACTCCTTACGTGCCTGCGATTCTACGCATCAGCAGGGCATTTATTGGCTGTAGCCGATTTTATGAAAATCCACAAATCTACAGTATCAAAAATAGTTGTTCGAGTTTCAATATTCATAAAAATGCCTCAGACAGAATCAGAATTACGTTCCACCCAAACCCAATTTCACCAAATTGCTGGATTTCCTCGTGTTATTGGAGCAATTCATTGTACCCATGTAATTATTAATTCTGCAGGTACTATTTACTCTTGTGAATGTGAAAAGTACTACTTCGATGATATTCCACAGGTGGAGAATGATGTCATTCAAGTTACAAATAAAGAATTTTTGAAATCAAATCAAATCATTTGCTTCAAATAAAAAAAATAGATTGTACTGTGGTGCCTGTTCGCCGGCAGCCCCAAGTATATGTCGTTCTGTGAATCAGAATACTGAAAAGAAAAATGCATAGACAAAATATCTTGTTTGTCTATGAATTCGCGTGTTCTTCTTACTTCGCTGAGCTTAGTACAGACACGAAACCATATGGTCATATCGAATTTCTATGTCAAAACAAACTAATTCACTGATTTATATAGTGTTGACAGATTTGGCATTGCTTAGCGCGTTTCTATTAGATATGCGGTGCAAGCTCTGATCAGTTGAGGCGGGAAAAAGCCTGACTCAAAATTTAAGGGCGCCATAGATAAGTTTGTCTTAACCAGAAAACGGTGCAAGTGGGCATAAGAGTTTAACAAAAAAGTGACGAAGGGTCGCGAAAACTGCATGTCTCTATCTTCAATAATTGCTTAGATACAGTGCAGTCTCAACCGATTTGGGAAACAGTGTACAGTACCAGAAATACAATCGAATGAAATTTCGGTCAAAATGAATAAATTATCTTATATATTGGCAAGGAAAGATAGGAGATATTTCTAAGTGGTCATTTCGTGGTGCTAATGGTAGACCCTATTATTATTATTCTAAACAGGGGTCGTGGTGGCTAGGTTCAGCCTTCCGGGAACTTTTGTCCTTTACCCAACTCGTTCATTTAAATCCCAAGGAGGCCGTCAATGACATTGATAAATCCAACGACATCCTTAGATGCTTCAGCTGTTACCTCATGAGGATCCAGGACCGACTTCCCCATGTAATTGGTTCTTAGTTCCGCCAGCTCTAGAATTGCATACCATGTGTTCAGCCGTTTCTTCCTCTGATCCACATAGCCTTCAAATTTCATCTGCTGATTTTCCTATGCGATACAAAAGATATTTGTATCGGCAGCGTTCCGTCAGCAGACCTAGCATTACTCGAAGCTCAGCTCGTGGCAGCTTTATGAGCTTCCTAGTAAAGGATTTCTTAGCTTACGCAGTCTAGGAGTATTTCTCAGAGCATTGTTTTGTTCAACGCTTTCCATTGTTGGACCACTTTCTAATTTGTTTTTTTCCTAGCCCACAGAAAGGTTCAGATCCAACAGGTAAGACCCTATATAATATATGGTAGGAGCATAGCCTCCTTCAATTAACAAGCCGCGAACAGCTGAGATGTGGCAACCCAGCGGAAGGCCGAGAAGTTTCTGACGCCATTTGTGGACGCCTTGTTGTTGTTGTGTTTGTGAATTAATGGTGACCGTTCGTACTGATTTTACCAGAACAGTATTGAATTTCGGGCATGAGTCCTGGTTAGTCATCAAACAAAACCAGTTCACGAAATGTGGAAATACATTTTCTATTGCAAAAGTGGAAAAAGCGACATTGAAACCCACATAAAAACAGTTGAACACAAACGAGCAGTGTCAGCAGCAAGTTCGAATATTTCTAGAAATAAGAATTTGGAGAATTGATGGCATTTGTCCTGGTTCCAGATTGGAAAGAAATGGTCACATTATTTGTGAAGTGAATTGTGCCCAAAAGAAAAATTCTGTGTGTGTGAATGAAGTGAAATTTCATCTTTCATCTGGTGTCCTGTGAAAGAAACTTCTCCTATTTCGAATCATGCCAAATAAATGTTGTATACCCGGCTGCAAGAGCAATTACAAGACTTCAGGAAACAATTATGTTAGTGTCGTTTCGTTTCCAAAAATGAAGAACTGTATAAATATCGTGGATTAGGCAATTCCAAGAGAAAATTAGTTTCAGTTTGGTTTCCGAAATTCATTTCCATGAAAACGATATCTTGAAATTTTTGTAAAGTTTTATTAGCTGATGGAACCAATGAGACGTCAACAACTCAAGGAAAAAGCAGTTCCTTTATTTTTTCCAAATTTACCGTTTTATTTATCTAAAAAAATTCTCAAACAGAGAAGTAATCCCCAGTTTAGAAAACATGGAACGATTGACTGAAACAATAATGATATAAATGTTTTTTTCAATTCGGATTTGATTAAAGATTATGATGACCTAAAAAATAACTCGACAACAAAATCTACTTTTTTATTACATTTTGGAGAGACTTCAACAGTAAATGTTTTAATAACAAGTGAGACCCTTCAGGTAAAAATTTTCATTAAAGATTCTGAATTATCATCTAAAGATTTGAAATGGATCCTACCTTATATCTCAAGATTTCAAGGTGGTCCCAACTTACAAATGAACTTTCTCGGTATAAATAAATATTATGTAGATGAACGAGGTTTGGAAGGTCCGGTGGCGGATCAAATGTGACAAATTATAAGTAAAAAACCGAAATATTCATCATGTATCATAGTTACATAGTTTTGACATTTATTCTATATTCACAATCTCCCCTAATTATTTATGTTTATTTCTTCAGCTATAGTTATCAAGTTCAGAGATTTTATTTAAGTTCTGTTATTAAATTTTGTACATGAAGTTATTAAAATGATTTGGATCTCAAGTTTTTCTCAGATTTACCTAGGTATTATGTTGATTACATTGATTCAAATACAAAATTTTGTGGCATGAGATGACCCTACAACTTCTCTTTGGTTCTTGCTGAACAACAAATTCGATATGAAATGTGCTGTATTGTCAAAATACATTGATAATCATCAAGTTCTTGTGCTTCTATACAAATCAAATAATTTCATTCAATTGATATCCACCAGTTATAATAAAAATGATTAATCAAACCAATTCATTGGTCAAGTAGGATTTAGTATTGTTGCTTCTAGGTATTTGATTGTATTTAAAATATTCCATATCGACTATTCGACAATTAATTGAAATATATTTGGAAATCGCGCTCCTATTATAACGAATTTACTGCGGCCGTCCGAAGTCCCAGTCGGCCCTCCGGTTCCTTCATTTGCGGCGTTGCCACATTTTGTTCACGGCTATGTGTTTAAGATGGCTGTGGTAGGAGTATGTGAAGTCTATATTAGATCAATGAATTTTTGACTTACCTTCATGGTTTCTACGTACATACAGTCGAGCATCGATGGATCTCGATAAATACAAATATCTATCACAATATGACCAGAATCTTCGTATTGATTTATGATGTGCAAGTAAAAAAAAGATTCTGCATAAAATTTCCTACATAGCTCTCCAGTCTTCCTCGATACGACATTTATCTGAGTCTGAAACAACTAGGTATATGATTTTTTTCTTAAGAAATCATTACCGCCCGCTTACATATTCTTCTGGGAACCATCTGAAACAACCCGCGAGGGGTTCATTTCTCAATTTGTTCGCTATAACGGCGGTTGCAGCCAAGTTTAAGGGTTGTTCAACCATTATGAAATAATTATCGGTTAAACCTGAAACGAGATTTTTGTATATTTAGGTATATGGTTCGCATATTGTAAGAAATAATTCATTCAATCATTTCGAATTCGAGGGGTGGAGAATTCGTTTGTCAGCAGGACAGACTTTGAATATCTGAACATAAGACCCAGGAGTAATAGTTTAATTTATCATATCACACGATAGTGTGATTGCATTATAATGCAATCTCTTTCTTGCGTCTTTATTTCATAAGCTATGTTTGAAGCTTTCACACGTCTGTCATCCAATAGTGTAAGGTTCACGGCACGGTTGATTTAGAAAGTTGATTGCTACAGAAAATCAAACACCAGATTTGATACATAAAGTCATGTAGTACATGGAGGCTCTGGAAATCGCCAAAGCGAAAAAATTTCTTACTGATGGATTGTGTCATCATGGTAAAACAGTTTAGTGAAACAAAAATGCCGAAAAACTCGAATCGATCAATATGGGTATATCTAAAAAACTGTATAATTCAGTTGAAAAGTGTGGGTATTTTTCGCTACCCTTGGTTGAAAGTACTAATCTATTGGATATCAACCAGGTTGTAATTTTTGTCATAACCGTTCATAGGAGATGCTTGATTTTGAATGGTACAATTAAGGGTACGGATTTTAAAGCTGTGAATAAGGTGGTATCGGACCATGGGGGATTCCATGAACGTTCCTATATTGTCACTGATGGAGCCATAGCTATGACAGGAACTGAAATCGGATTTGCGGGACTTTTGAAATAAAACCACATAAACAGTCAAAAGTCTTGTGATACATTGTATTGTTCACCAAGAGGCGCAATGTGGAAAATTGTCACCTCAAACGAATGTCATGAAAGTAGTCGTTGAAATAACTAACATTATGCAATCGTACTTTGAAAATTTTGAGATTTTCAAGCTGAAGTAGAAGGTACGTATGGCGAACTGTTACTTCACACCAACATCCTTCGAAGAAATCAAAGATTTTATTTTGAAGAAGTTTCCATCAACTGTGGATAAAATGCATCGAAAAGACTGCAGAAGGAATCGAAAATAGGTTCAGCGAAATTCAAGAAATTTTTAAAAAAATTTCAGCATTTGCTCAGCCCCTTCAGAATTTAGGTAGAGCATACCTCCAACTGGGATAGTGTGAGTTGCAAACAGATCCTTTTCACCAGGGAAGGACGTGAACTGAATTGAAATTTGTCAATTTGCTGCCAGAAGAACGATACCCCAACTTACGAAACTTAAGGCTTACAGTGGGTTAACTGATGGGAAGCACATATCTGAAAAACTAGCACCGGAATTTTTCAAAATATTGCCCTTGGGGTACGTGAAGTTGGACAGCCCTGAAGTAGATCAACAAAATTCATAGGATATAATGCAGTACTGAACTTATCAAACGTGCAAAGTTTCAAGTGCATAGCTCGTACACTTCAGATTTTACCGGGGTGATGTTAGCTCCCGGCCGGCCAGCTCCAAGCGGCCGACCTGCTCCAAGCGGTTGGCCCATTCCACCACGGTGAATTGACTATCTCTCGACAGAAATTGGTTCGTTTGCGTTAAACTCAGCGAAGAATCACATGGAAGGGGAAAAACGAATAATTTAATTCGAATATAATAAGATATTCTATCATGTCATTTCAACATAAATCAAACTCGGTCTATGCTCGGCCGAATTCACTTACGTTTGGGATGTTCGGCCAAGAATTTTGATGAATGCATTTGAAAGAGTATATCTTTTCATACTATTTAAAAAAATTTCAAGCAATTCTGTGAACCCTTGACCCGCAGCTCCAAAGATTGAACGTTGTGTTCTCTCAATTCACTCTCGTCTCTATCCCACATTTACTGTTTTTTTTTTGTGTGTGGGATGTCCGGCCAAGAATTTTGATGAATGCATTTGAAAGAGTATATTTTTCCATAATATCTAAAAAAATTTCAAGCAATTCTGTGAACCCTTGACCCCCAGCTCCAAGGATCGAACGCTGTGTTCTCGCAATTCACTCTCGTCTCTATCATACATTTACAGTTTTTTTTTTAGTGTTTTGGATGTTCGGCCAGGAATGTTGATGAATGCATTTGATAGAGTACTACCAGGTGAAATATCGATTAATTCTGTGAACCCTTGACCCCCACCTCCAAAGATCGTTTCACTCTCGTCTCTATCCCGCGTAAAATGTTTTTTTTCCTGTTTCGGATGTCTTACCAAGAAATTTGGGTAATGCATTTGATAGCGAATATCTTTTCATACAACCAACAAAAATTTCGACCAATTCTGTGAACCCTTGACCTTCAGCTCCAAGGATGGAAATCTGTGTTCTCTCAATTCACTCCCGTCTCTATCACACATTTATGTTTTTTTTTGAGTGTTTGGGATGTCCGGCCAAGAATTTTGATGAATGCATTTGATAGAGTATATCGTTTTATACTATCAAAAGAATTTCAACCAATTCTGTGAACCCTTGAACTTCAGCTGCAAGGATCGAACGCTGTGTTCTTCCGTTTCACTCTCGTCTCTATCCCGCGTCAAATGTTTTTTTCGTGTTTCGGATGTCCTGCCAAAAAATTTGGGTAATGCATTTGATAGAGTATGGGTCGGTTTCACAAAACTTTAATTGTACTGTCAAATTAATTAGAGCCACCGCGATTCGTTGAAATTTTAAAACGAGTGATTCGATTGGTTCAACTTTAGGTAAGGTTTTTTAATCGTACAATTAAAGCTTTGTGAAACCCGCCCTATATCTTTTCATACAACCAAAAAAAAATTGACCGATTCTGTGAACCTTTGGCCCCCAGCTCCAAGGATCAAACGCAGTTTCTTTCGTTTCACTCTCGACTCTATCCCGTATCAAATGTTTTTTTTTTGTTTGCGGGATAGAGTCGAGAGTGAGACGGAAGAACACTGCGTTTGATCCTTGGAGCTGGGGTTCAAGGGTTCACAGAATTGGTTGAAATTTTTTTAAATAGTATGAAAAGATGTATTCTATCAAATGCATTCATCAAAATTCTTGGCCGGACATCCCAAACACTCAAAAAAAACTGTAAATGTTGGATAGAGACGAGAATGCATTGGGAGAACACAGAGTTCGATCCTTGGAGCTGGGGGTCAAGGTTTCACAGAATTGCTTGAAATTTTTTAAGATATATTCGTGTTACGACAAGATTAGAAGAAGTGCTGCAATTACTAAGCAATAACCCCTTTCAAAAAGGGCATAGGAGGACAGAGCTTTGGAGCACTGGCGTAACGTTTCTCAGCCAGCCCCCCCCCTCATGATTATTCCCGGGGCCCATCCCTATAATTGTTTTTCTATACTTTTCACTAATACATTTAAGAGAAAAAAAAATGCTGAGATGCGATCCTGAAAGATCGGATAATGTGCTTCTCGTTTTGTGTAGAATTTCAGCCGTCAGGGCCGTTGCCCAGGATGTACCACGAGGAGGTTATCTACACACACACCCCGTTTGTTTGTTTGTTTTTTACTGTGCTTCTCATACGAAATATATATTAATACATTAAACGATTTTTTTCGAAAGCGCAACGCCCCAAACAAAAACACACACACAAAAACAAAGAAGCGAAAAACCGACCTCCACACGTGGTAGGTACGCTTTGTATAACCATTGAGTATTAATATAATTATATTTATACTCAATGATATAACGCTAATGCCCACGGTAACTATTTTCTTGAAACTTTTGGAATTTTTCGTTTTTTTGAAATGAAAGTACAATCTGCATTGTGGAAAAAGCTCGAAATTTTTTCTGAAGATTATGAGCTTTTCATAGCAAAAATCGTGATCCTTTAATTTTTTCGAAAATTCGATCGAGAGAAACGAAAAATTGATCTGGCTCTTCGCAGGGTTTTTATGAACATATAGAAATGTAGAAAGCACACTTTACATTATTGGTTTTCTCAATATGTTCGATCCAGAGCTTGATTTTCCAAGAGAACACAAGAAGCCCTCTTTTCGTTTCATTTTCAAATTCATGTGAAAAAGAGACAAAAAATATTATCGGAAAAGCAATTAAAAGCCTATGAAGGGAATTCATCCTGGTCCTCGAAACCAACCGACAACATTCTGTGTTATCATTGCTGCGACGTCGATAATCAAGAACAAAAGGACGTATGGAGATCTAAAAAATGGAAATTAAAGCTGAATGAATATTATAGCAGTTAACCAAAAAAAAATTTTTCCCACGCTCGTGGACAAAAAACCGAAAGTTGAAAAAGCTTGAAATTTTGTTGTTGTTACTTTTTCTAATATCTCTCAAAAACTACTGACCCCATAAAAAATTCGATATCATTTTGATCCTTTAATCCTTCAGTCCCGAAGTGCATTATTATATCCAAAAAACGATTTGCATTAATTTGAACCGATATGTACTTCAAAGATTTCGTTATAAATCACATTTAAAAGATCATCTATTTTATCATTTTAACTGTTATTTGAATTTAATTTTTAGACTTTGCTAGGCTCAATATGAGCAATCATATCAAACATTTATAATTTTTTGCTGTCTTATAAGCCTAATACCTCAACAATTTCACTAATAATTTTAAATCTATATATAACATTAGCAGAAAACTAGTTTTTACTGTCAATTGTGGTTCTTGAGAAGATAAAGAAAAAATTAAACAAAAGGTTCAACAGCCGGGCCCCCAGACCTCGCAGCCCCCCGCCCCCCCAACGGGGTTGCTGGGGGGGTGTACGTTACGCCACTGCTCGGGAGCACAATAAAGAGCTTCGAGTGCTTTCACGAGTACAAAGCACAGTGTTCTGGCACAGCACTGAAAGCTTCAAATCATCGCCTAGTAATGAAATCCGGCTTCATAAACACCATATTACCTACTTCATTAATCTTCTTACCAAATGTATGCATATACGATGGATGAAAAGTCCACCTCGAAGGTATATTCGCTACTATATCTGCTTTCTCGAAAGTGGATTCTGGGGATCCTGAAAGAGAAATCAATAAACTTAATAAAATCACATGGAGTGAAAGAGGATGTACCCAGTTAATATGTGATCGGAGATGTGAAACTTCCTTTTGGCGCTATTGAATGTCACTACTTTGTAATATTCTACTCAGCACATCACAACTAATAGCTTTAAATATCGAAGTTTTTATGAAGACTTTGTTCGTGGGGTGTATGGGATACTCACGATGTCAAATTAGGCCGAAACCGTTATATCTCTCATCTCAGTGACAACATCTAAGAATCTAAGTAATATAATTTCTCTATTTCAGTATCGTAATGAGTTCATTACAGTACCAAAAGTAGTGCTGTAATGAAACTCATTACAGCATTGTTTTCAGTTATATTTTTCGTTTTGTGGTTGTCGGTACTGACCTCCGATCCACTCAATTTTCGAATCAAATCAATTCAAATTCCGCAATCTGTCAAATTTCGTTAGTGACACCAACTGCCAAGATACAATACAAAAGTCACTAATCTGAATTTTTATTTGAATTTCGAGAGTTATCCACAAAACTTTACTGAAATAGAGAAAATATCGTCTAATACTCGTTGCAGAAGGCAATTCCAACACTCGAATTTCGCATTCGTGTTGGAATAGGAGCTCATTCTGCAACTTGTTTTAGAATATGCTATTCTCTATTTCAGTATCGTAATGAGTTCATGACAGTTGTGAAAGTAGTTCTGTAGTGGATTTATTACAGCATTGTTTTCAGTTATATTTCTCGTTTTTTGGTTGTCAGTACTGACTTCCGATCCTATCAATTCTCAAATCAAATTGATTCAAATTCCGTAATCTGTCAAATTTCGTAAGTCACACCAACTGCCAATATACAATACGAAAGTCACTAATTTGAATTTTTATTTGAAAATCGAGAGTACTTCACAAAACTTGACTGAAATACAGACAATATCGTCTATAACTCGTAGCAGAAGGCAATTCCAACACTTCGCTTTCGTGTTGGAATAGGAGCTCATTCTGCTACTTGTTTTAGAATATACTATTCTCCAACGTCATGATGAAAGATCTGTGAGCCAAGGAATTGAAAATGGTATTCATTTCAATGATTACTATTTTGAATTCATCTATGTTTTTGTCCTTGACAGGATACTGATGAGGCCAAACAACGCTGAAACCGGTATTTTTCTCATCTCGGTGACAAAATCTAATATCATTTCTCCAACCTCATGATAAAAGATCTCTGAGCCTGGGAATTGAAAATGGTATACATTTCGATGATTACTATTTTGAATTCATCAAAAATGTTTCACTACAATGTAGAGAATTTATTTTGGGGGGTTTTCTTGAAGGGTTCATTCCTATATCATGAAGAAATGAGAAAAAATATCGAGTTTTCTTGAAAAAGTCGGTAATTAACCCGGTTTTGTCAAGCTTTTACGGCCGACTATGGGTAAACTATAAGAGATAGGGAAACATGATCGGAGACAATTTTGTAGCGCTCAAAAAGTTCTATAAAAAAGTCCGCGACGGCATATATGTCTAAGTGCTGAGGACAACCCACGATAACCATTTTCAATATTTTCAGTTCAATTCATAATAATGTTCAATTTGCAGAGGGCTCCCGACTGGCAAGGAATGAATTTATATAAAAAAGTTACCGCAGCTTGAACGAATGTGAATTTGAGCAAGAAATTATTCAATCTACGCGGGATAGCTTTGTCACATAGTCACGTGCCTGTCTCTCTTTCGATACGAGGTCATGCATGTGGGGTTGCGGACCTATCAGTACCGTCTTAAATTGAAATACTAGGCGCGCGGAGCCGCGGGTTTGAGCTAGTCTACCTCTTAGACTATATATCTATATAGTCTAAGGTCTATCTATATATGGATCGTTTCAATGGATAGATCGGTTATTGAAAACGGCCGTTAGAAATACTTATTAAACACTGGCACTATTAAAATTATCGTGATGACATTGAGAAATCCATTATTCGTATCCACATGATAATAAAATTTAAAAAAATCACACAATTATTGACCACACTCACCTGAAGTGGTATAAGGAAACCTGACAATATTGAAGACAGGTCCTGACGAGGTCATTGACATTGCTAAATTATAAACATCACCTGGAACGAACTCATGTATAATACATTATAGCATTGTATGAATATACAATGATTATAGTATAGTAACTTTCAAATTATGTGGTTTCTTTATTGATAGGATAAATAATACACCACCTCAGATCGAATTCGGTGCAAAAAAACACTTTCTCCAAAACGTTCAACCTTTTTTTCAGAATCCCTCCATGAAATTTTTTCCAGTGCATGAATTGAAGCAATCATTCAACTATTATTATTATTATTCATTCTGAACAGAGGTCGTTCAGGTAAGTTCAGCCTTCCGGGAACTCCAACCGCAAGGTTCTTTTGTCCTTTACCCAACTCGTTCATTTAAATCCCAAGGAGGCCGTCAATGGCATTGATGAATCCAACGACATCCTTAGAAGCTTTAGCTGTTATCTCATGAGGATCTAGAACCGACTTCCTCATGGTTCTTAGTTCCGCCAGCTCTGGACACTTGCATACCATGTGTTCAGCCGTTTCTTTCTCTGATCCACATAGCCTGCAGGTTTCATCTGCTGATTTTCCCATGCGATACAAAGGATATTTGTATCGACAGTGTCCCGTCGGCAGACCTAGCATTACTCGAAGCTCAGCTCGTGGCAGCTTTATGAGCTTCCTAGTCCTAGTCACAGTTTAGAAATATAAACTAAACTGTGTCCTAGTGTAGGTCGGCGGGAATTCCACAAATCTCTTGGCTTGCGCAAGTCTAGGAGTATTTCTCCAGAGCATTATTTTGTTTGCCGCTTTCCATTGTTGGACCGTTTTCTTGTATTGGTCTTTTCCCAGGCCACAGAAAGCTTCAGCCTTGAAGCTTTCTTCGCGAGTTCATCGGCTATTTCATTTCCCAGGTAAAGACACTACATTCACGCCAAAAAACTGATTCGAAAAGTATCAAATTGTATCTATGACATGACATGTATTTGAAGTTAAAAAATTCAACATTTTAATAAAACATCAAATTTCTTGAAAATATAAACGATTTTTCAGTTCAGGTAGAGCACAATCTAATCTGCATTCAGTTTTTCGTTTGACGTGGTATTTTCGGGACACCCGGTATATTCGACGTAATTTTCATTTTCTCACCGTTCTTCAAGATATGTGGATGTGACGTGTGATGGACAATGGAAACGTATCTGCTAATATCTACTTGCTTTTCTGTCTCCAATGTGTCACTATTTATTTTGTGAATGATCGGAGTTTCTCCAAATGCATAAATTTCGTCACCGAATGGGTAAAGAGATATCATTGCGTTGTCTGACATGTCCAACGATGGATTAAAAATTGCGGCAATCCTGAAAAATAAGGAATGATAAAAGGAGATAAAAATGTGTTGTGGTTATGAAATTATGAATGAAATAATTCCTTTATTTGATCTAGATAAGAGATCTTTTTTGTTGATAAATGGTACATTCATTCTTTTTTTCTCTGCTTCAGATTTATGAACTAGAACTGAACAAAAAATTCCCATGAAAAATTTTTTTCCACATCAATATGTATTGCTCATATTTTTGAAAATTTACTAAAATCACCTTATTTTTCAACACATACAGATATTTTGAAAAACAATACTCGCCTTTCGAAAATCGAATGACATGGATCCGCCACAGCTTTGGTTCCAAATTCTGTAACAACAATCCTGTTGGCCTCCCAATTTCTCTTGAATACGTTAGATTTCAAGAATCTGCATTGATAAGTCACTTTTCCATGGGCAATTCTGAATCTAAAGAGGAAATATTTGCATTAAAATCAACATGGTTGCGAGAAATTATGAATTCGTCTCTACACTTTGCCTTCCGAAAACTGTCAGTGATCATATATATATCTTTGAAACCATAACCGATCTCAAAAACTGAAAAAAAGTTCAGAAGGAGAACGTACATAACTAAACTTCTTCTACCTACTGAATTTCAACTAGGAACATCTATATTCCTTAATTCACCGTAATAATTCTAAACCTCATACTTTTTAACAAAAGAGCTTGACTTGATCATTGGAAATTTACTTGAAGTTGTTGAGCTCTTCAAACTCAAACTGTAAATTTTTAAAAACAACAAATACTTGCTACAGAAAGCGACTCTCACACTCCCCGTCACTTTTAAAGTTTAATGCCAAAAATTTCAAAACCCCTCCGAAATAAATTCCTGGCTAAAATTAGAAGAGAAGAGCAAGAAGAAATGATCCGAAAGACTGTTAATATTGACAGTATTTTTAAAAGTGAAAATAAAAGCGTTGATTTGAGCTCGGAAGCTTCAAACATATGTCCTGACACACCAACACAATTTGAAGAAGGTGAGACCGATATACAGGGTGAGTCGGGAGGAACGGACCAAACTTCAGGTGTGTATTCTGCAGGTCGAAATAATTAAAAAAAACTCATATGTTGTTATCCGATTCTCATTTGTTTTCAAACTATAGGGTAATTAGAATATTTCAAATAAATATTTTTTTTTAGTTCATCGCTTTTTATTACAAATGCTGTAGGTGCTGACTTTTTTTTGCGAAATGAGTTAATAGCATTACTGGAGGACGTTCCTTCGAACATCCGAATGCAAATGAATTATCAGCACGATGGAGCTCCCGCGCATTTCGCTCGTCAGGTCTAACAATATTTAGATCAAGAGTTTCGCAGACAATGAATTGGTCGCGGTGGTCCTATTAGTTGGCCTCCAAGATCTTCAGACCTCACACCACTAGACTATTGTTTGTGGGGCTGGTTCAAGAACGAGGTATACAAAGTAAAAGTTAACACACTCAAGATGCCCTAATTCGACGCATTAGAAATGCGGCATTGCTTATTAAAGAAAGACACGAATCAATCAGAAAAGCAACAAGAGCCCATCGCAGACGAAGTGGAATGTGTTTGGAGGTTAATGGCAGGATTTTTGAGCATTTATTAAATTAATGCTATAAAAGAAACCATTTTTAATGAAGAAAATGTTTTTTTTTTATAATGACGCTATAGTTTGAAAACAAATGAGAATCGGATAACAACATATGAGTTTTTTAAAATTATTTCGACCTGCAGAATACACACCTGAAGTTTGGTTCGTTCCCGACTCACCCTGTATACTATGATGTCTCACAACAACCGTTTCCCATTAAACATCCTGATTATGAAAAAACAGATCTTCATATTTTTTATAAAGAGGCGAAAGCTATCTTCCGTCTGAAAGAATTTCAAT
Organism: Hippodamia convergens; assembly: GCA_038502775.1. Lineage (NCBI taxonomy): Eukaryota > Metazoa > Arthropoda > Insecta > Coleoptera > Coccinellidae > Hippodamia > Hippodamia convergens. The sequence continues at coordinate 27,280,307 of CM076607.1, read as the reverse complement.
TATATAGTCCAATATTATTATTCTTCCAGCAACGTTTCGGCTAATATGAAGCCTTTATTAAGCTAAAATAAGGAACAATATGAAAATAATGATGACATTATACAGGCTAAAATTACAGTGTATTAAAAAGCAAATACGTTTAATACAGTTTGACAGTTTTTGGAAAACAGGCTGACATATAAATGTTGTAGTAAAACACTTACCATCTGAATAGATATTACATTAAAAATATATTGTTCTACAATATAAATAAAAAATATACAAAAGTAGTACATGATTGAGATATTTTTTCTTAAAATGATGTTTTGTGATAATTTTTTGCTGTAAAAATAAAAAGTTGATTTTATTGATAAAAAATTGATATGATTGGGGGCTAAGGACTAAGATATCAAAATTTAGAGGCAGCAAAAATTGAACAGCTACGGGCGGCAAATCTGTAAATCCGCCACTGATTATTACTATTTTGAATTCTTCTTTGTTTCAAAACTGATAGCAATATTGTTATGAAGCTGATAAGCTGATACATCGAATTAATTATTTGACTTTCGTAGAGGGCGTTAGTTACACGGTTCGTACCAAGCAGTATTGAGACTAACTTTTTCATTATTAGATTTATTAAGCCAAATTTCAAGTGAGCTTGAACATCATTTAATTCTACAAGAAAAGAGTACTCCTGATGAAACTCGATACTGTGTACGGTTTTCGGAACCTCCATCTTGCTCACTAATTAATATAATGATAACAATCAATAATAACTTTATCAATAGTTCATACCAGCATGGGTTGTAACATAATCTTCAAATCAAAAAATTCCAAAAACGATACACAGTATCGAGTTTTATCAGGAGTACCTTTTTGGTGTAAAATTAAATGATGTTTGAAATCACTTGAAATTTTGCTTAATAGGCAGAAAGACTAAAGTCGCTAGCCATTTATTAGAGCAATAAATATATTTTCTTCTTCTCCTTTTGCTTAATAAATCTAATATTAAAAACGTTATGTTCAATACTACTTGCCACTAACCGTGTGACTAGCCCCCTCTATGAAAGTCGGACATAAAATCAAATTTACTGAATGTATCAGCTTACAAAACATATTCGTATAAAATTTCATTACAATGTTGCCAGTAGTTTCGGCAAAATCGTAAAAAAGTGTGTAATTTTTTTTCCTTCAAAATTTTTTCAATGAACAAACCCCAATTATTTTTCAGTTTTCTATCTGGAATATTCTGACAGCTCCTAGATCTCGAATGGTTTCATTAGAAGGCGAGGGATTTTTCCGGAAAAGACAGGACCGACCCGCAGATCTCAGCGGATTTGAAGTGCCATTTGTCAAAGCTATTTAATATATACCTGTGAAGCAAAGCAGAACTATCGAACAAATGTTCGAAGTATTCGTGTCCAACTTTTAGAGATCCTGGTCCATTCCTAAGCAACGATCCTTTCAACCACAGTGGAATGTTTCCTGTTGGAGAAAAAATTTCTGAATTTCCACTGAAAAACTTGCAAACAGAAAAATAGTATAATGTAGATATTCTGGACTTTCAGAAATTCACCTTTCACAATTCCTTCAAGGGGTTTGACAATTTCCTCTTCACATGACCTCAACCAAACATTTACGTCACAGTTTGGGTAAAGTTTCTCTTCAGACACCCTTTGTTGGAGCTATAGAACAATTTTTTAAATAGGCCATATATATATACGTCCTTCTACATTTATATATATTATACTTTCTGTCAAAAAAGTACCGGAAATTTGCGAATAAAACACACATATTACATTGAATCATCAAATAGTATATTCTAAAACAAGTTGCAGAATGAGCTCCTATTCCAACACGAATGCGAAATTCGAAAACGAGCGACGAAGGAGCGAGTTTTCGAAAGCATGAGTGTTGGAATTGCCTTCTGCAACGAGTATTAGACGATATTTTCTCTATTTCAGTCAAGTTTTGTGGAAAACTCTCGAAATTGAAATAAAAATTCAGATTAGTGACTTTTGTATTGTATCTTGGCAGTTGGTGTCACTAACAAAATTTGACAGATTGCGGGATTTGAATTGATTTGATTCTAAAATTGAGTGGATCGGAGGTCAGTACTGACAACCACAAAACGAAAAATATAACTGAAAACAATGCTGTAATGAGTTTCATTACAGCACTACTTTCAGTACTGTAATGAACTCATTACGATACTGAAATAGAGAAATTATATTGTCGCCTTCAAATTATTCCCAACTCGATGTTCGTTTTCGAAAGCATGAGTATTGCAATTGCCTTCTGCCACGAGTATAAGACGATATTTTCTCTATTTCAGTCAAGTTATGTGAAACACTATCGAAAATCGAATGAAAATTCAGATTAGTGACTTTTGTTTTGCATCTTGGCAGTTGGTGTGACATACGAAATTTGACAGATCACGGAATTTGAATTGATTTGATTCGAAACTTGATTCGATCGGAGGTCAGTACTGGCAACCATAAAACGAAAAATATAACTGAAAACAATGCTGTAACTCATTACGATACTGAAATAGAGAAAGTTACTTATTCTGTCAGGAAAAGAGAACCTAATACTATGAATTTTTGCTGGACTCTGCGCTCATTATTTCCTCCTGGTAACTCTTTTGGTCCCCACTATATCACCATCAATTTGTGCACTGAACGAATATTCGAAAATTTATATTAGGCCCTCAACTAACCTTCTCTTTTTTGGTGAAACTGAGCTGCCGTCTGGGAGGTAGAGGAGACCAAGTAAAAACTGGGCTACTATCGCCAGGCCGCTGAGAAGCAGCCAGGAAAGCGCTTTCACGATTTTCCGCTCTCTTCTCCATAACTTCGAGATTTTTATCACGTAACATCTATCATCGTCCTTTTATAAGCGCAGGAAGGACTCTCTAATTGGATTGAAACCTGAAGGTCAATGTTGGATGATGTTCGAAGTGGGGAATGTTATTGTCATTTCGAATACTCAGGTCGGAAAATGCGATTAAAATGGAAATCGGAAAGCTCAAGGGATCGGATTCACCTTGAATTATTATATTGAGTCGAGAGTCGATGCCTCGAAATAATACAGAGGGGTAACTGGTAGCGTAAGAACAACGGCTGAATGGGGATGACCTCAAATTGAATGATATTAGATTTTGGTTTCAGAGATACATATAAATAAAAAGATAAAATGCTAAAACTTCGTTGATATGGCAAATTTGTCGATGATATTTCACAAGACTGAATAACAAAATTTCAATTCAATTGTCAGGTGAAAAATATCACTGGGAATATGAGATAAAAAAAATCGAATAGATATTTGTAGAGAGCGAAGAAAACTGAGTAAATTTCTGTCGTATATATTCTTTCTTTTAATTAAAAGAGCTAAAATAATACAATACATATTGAAACAAAAAAGTACCTACCTGTCGTATTTTTTTTTAATGGCGCAAATTTTTTTATGATATTGAAAGCCGAACAAACTAATGGAATATAAATAGGTAATCCACTAGCCCCAGTAGTAGTAGCGAACTACTTCATGGAAACATTTGAAAAAAAAAGCACTGAATGCTGCAATTCTCAAACCGAAAGTATGGTTTCGATATGTAGATGACACATTCGTCACATAAAGTCATGGAAGAGAAAAGCTCAATGAGAGTCTGGCACACATAAACAACATGCACCCAATTATGGAATTGGAAGACGAAAATAGAAATCTGTCTTTTCTTGATGTAGGTACTTATCACACGGAAAAAAGTAAACTAGGACAACTGTATTCAGAAAGCCCACACACACAGATAGATATTTGCATTGTAGTAAAAACATGTATTTTTTGTCACGTTTTTGTAATAAAATGACTTGTTTATATGAGTTTATCTAGATGTTGTTGAGCGGTTACCAGAAGAGCGAATGAAATCAACTCTCTCCAGCTCGGAGAGAGTATGGGTAAGGCCTGTTGCACGAAGAACAGGTCTTAGTGTGATTTTTCTTATAGAGAGTTTAGTTTATAGGGATAATTGAAACCACCGAAATAAAATACAACAAAAACAAACAAAAAATGTTTACCAATTTTTCATACGTTTTTAAATCAGACAGACTAACACAAGTCATACATGTACTAACTTGATTAATTAATTCCCCAAAACCCAAAATGAAATAAAATTAGATGTGAGATGAGGAGAGATTTCAAGACTTTTGGACTCAGACTCTCTGAAACATTTAAAACTAAAAAATTCTGACCTTCTGCTATCTTCTTTTTGCAGAAATAATCCTGGTTCTCTGAAAAAACACTCCCGGAACGTTTCACTCAAGTTTCGCAACAAATACGGTAATTTCAGATCGCGCTTCCCGATTCGTAAATGATAAGTAGGAAATGATAAGTAAGACAAGAATAAGGTTGTTTTGGCTGTTTTCCTAGATTTTCGGAGAGCGTTTGAAACGATTGATCGCGAACTTTTATTGAAGAAGATGGAAAGGATCGGAATTTCGGGCATTGCATTGGATTCGTTCAGTTCATATTTAAGTAAAAGGAAACAAAAGGTAAATTTTAAAGCAGGGCCGTCTTTAACCTCTTGGAGGCCCTGGGCACATTAGGACAATGGGGCCCCTATACCTTGACACAACCATTGGCAGGTACATATGGGAGGAAAGGGGAAGCACGACGCCCTTGTGAATCCCACATTCAAGAATTGATTATATTTTTTTCACGATAAAAGTAAAAATAGTTCAATATCCCTTTGGCGCCTCCCTCTTGAGTTTTTTTTGTATCCGCCAGTGAACATAACACTATTTTGTTAGAAAAGACAAAGAAAGTAGATTAACAAGGTGAAATATTTATTTTTATCAACAGTCACATGAAACGAATTGATGATATTCTAGCATTTACAGGTTGGTGCTATTATGTCATCAAGGGCCGCTTGCCACTATCCTTAATTCGGATTTAATTCAAGCTCTTAGTCCTAAATCAAATGAGTGCGCATAATAATATCTCGCATTAATTATGCGTGCGCATCTAATTTAGGACTTAGAGCTTGAATGAGCTCCGAATTTTGCGTAGTGGCAAGCGGCCCTCAGAGAGGAACCGTTCTAGATTTCAGGTGGACAAAATCGTTCATGACTTCCTCAAAATCTATAATTTTTAGCACATCAAATTCTATCGAAATGAGAGACAGACACCTTAATCTCCCTCGGAGAACTGTACTTCTCAATTAATTTAAAATCCTTTTTGATTTGGAGGAGGAGCGTACCCCACTGCAGTTGGTTACCATTTTGCTCAAAAAGACTCTCAATCAGATTTCTAAATTTGGAAATGTGTCTTCAATTTTGTTCTCTTTCAAAAGCTGATATTTTTTCAAAATACTCTTCTTATTTTTACTGTTAACCATTTTCAAGTATGCCTTCAAATGTGGACATTCTATTACTAACTCTTCCTCATTCACATCTTTATAATAAAATTCAGAAAATTCTTTGCAACTCTGTGTCAACTCTTCGGGTTTTTGTTTGCCTGAAATCGGGGGCCCCCTCTATAGATCTATGTTATTCGTGATAAGTTTCCTCTGAAGTTCTTCAAAGGAAAATAATAAAAAAATGTTGTAAAAATAATTTATATATTGAATAACAAAAATTGCTGAACAAAATAATGTGAATTCTGATATAAAAAAAATAAAAACATATCAATGTGCTGTAAAAATTGAAACATTATTCAACAAAAATTCATTAATCTGTTTTAATTTTTCGTCAAATGCCTAACGAAGTTGTAGGCGAAACGTTAGGTGAAATTATTCCTTATGGATCACGACCAATAAGGCCAAAACACTCTTTAAATACCATTGTATTTACTCTTTTCATTCTTGAACGAATGAATTGAGAAATTATTAATTCCTGTTTTTTCCACAGCATAACACTTCAAATTATCATCCATGACAAAATAAGGGAATACTTCAAAAATAGTCGACAGAGCGAAAAGAATATGTGAGCCAGAACAACTAGGAACTGAATTAGAACACTTGAAACGTGCCCTCATGGCTTACGGCTACACTGAAAACGACATCAATAGATACATCAAACATAGGCCTCTGAAAACAACACCGACAATGTATCACGTCGTCAAGAATCGTCGACAAAAGCATTCTTACCCTTTGTCCCACGGATATAATCGGTCGAATTCTGTGAAGCACAACAATATTCAAACCGTCGAAAAAAATCAAAGACCATCTTAACACCCCCAAGGACAGGGACCTACTCAGTTCCCTGGTGTATACCGCATTGCGTGCAGCTGTGGGAGTGTATACCTACATTGGTAGAACGAAGCGATCAATCAACAGTAGGATCAAAGAATACAAGGCCAATTGCAGACTGGGTCATTCAGAGAAATCCCACACTGAACAACACGAATCATGCAATATAATTCGACCAAACCACCGCATACTCTCCTGGCTTTATAGGGGAGCAATTGAAATTCATAAACACCAAACGAATTTCAATTGATCAGAAGAAATTTCCCTTCAAGCGAAACCGGGTTCGTGATGGGAACAGTGTTGCAAATGGCAATTCACGGGAAAATCCGAAACATCTGACAAAAAATCCGAAAAAATTCGATGGCTCCGTAAATTAATCCGAAAAAAATCCGCTCGTTCATCGAACAATTGAATAATTCAGAAGAGAAAAAACACGCTTTTTTATTCTGAATATTCCTATAAACTATTTTTTCAATGTGAGAATCTCTAGTGTCCTCTAGTAGTAATGAGCATCAAAACCTGATCTTTTTCAGTGTTTTGTAATTTGATGGGGATTGAACAGTTATGATTTGAGATTTGAAGGATTTTTATTAATTTTATTACATAAAAAATACTATTTGAAAGATCCCCATCGATTCAGCTTGAATTGTTTTCTTAATTTCCGGTCGAAGGTCACAAATTTTTGTGAACCTCAAGAAAGTTTGCAGATCGTAAAATTCTCTACAAAAGAATATTCGAATCGTAAAAAAGTCGCATTTCAAATTAAAAAACGCACTTATTTTCGCACCACTCCTGAAGTGGTGTACTTGGCGATTTTTTAAATGGTTTCCCCAGTTCCTAGTAGAAATATTCTACAATATCATATATAATAAATATTATTTCGATCAATGGAATATAACGTGAAATCTAGTTGCCGAAACCTCAACTACTGATTTAAATTATTCAATCATCTAGTGGAAAAAACCTCAACTATTGCTTCATTTCATTCAGTGATCTAGTGGCCAAGGCTTCAATAATTGACTTGAATTATTTAATTTCCTCAGAAAACCGCAAGAGCCAAAAAAATCCGCAATTCGGATAAAAATCCGCGGATTGCCAACACTGGATGGGAATGAAGTTCCGGTACCGGATGTCAACCGGTCGAGCGCAGGCGCGTGTTCAGGACCGGTCAGGCGCGGTCACGCCCCCGACCGAGCTTATATGAGGACGTACGTCATATTCAGACAGCTCAATTCGCCGAGAACATTTTCTGAAAAAATAACTCTTGAATATGAGGACACTGGAAGCGGCAGAACGTCGAGAATGAATCTACGACGACAGCTCGAAAAAGCAAGTGACATTGAACTCTGTAAATCCATTTTGAAGTCGCAATTTCTAGGCTTAAATCCTCCACAATATAATTTTGCTTTCTGAAAGCGTCCAATCTCCAAGGCTCTCATAGTGCTGCACCAACCTGTAGTGGAACTCACCAGTGACACGTCCCACCTGGAGGGGCTTTGGTTTAAAGGTACAATACCCCTTTTTGTAGAGACAATAGAAAGCCTCAGAGGGGAAAATCATAGATTTAGCAGAATACCTCACCACCTATTCTTATTAGTAGTATAAGAACCCATCAAATAAAAATATACATCTGGGGACTTCCAATGCTAGCACTCTACAATCAAGATGATTTTTTTGGATCTGATAGACATGATTGTGTATTCAATTAGCTTATCACATCTGAATCGATAAAAGTTTCAATGAGTTCTTCAACATTTGTTGAAAATAGACATATTAGGTACTTTGCTCCACACACAAGAATACTACCAATATAAAATTTGAATTTATTTGATGAAATGATAGGAGTTATTAAAAAAAAATATTTAATTTGGAAGGATTAATGTAACACCAATAACAAATTTATGAATATATTTTCACATATTCCTATTATCCTCTTCATCCGATTGCTGATAATCAATTCCCAAATTCGACTTTCCAAAAACGATTTTGGAACATTTAATAACATGACCTGATTTTGGCACAGGCGTTTTTCGAAATTTCTTAAAATTTTTCACAGATTGATCGCAAGTGACATTTGAAATTGTGCTATCCTCCCTGTCCTTTCTCCACAAATTCTTCTCCACAATGATAACCGAATTGTTGAATCTCTCGCACCATTTCTGTTCTTCCTCATCTAAATTTAAAGGAGTTGGTTTGATCTCTTCCTTTATAGTTTTATCAACCCAAGACCCCCTTGATATAGAATGATTTATATTTGAAAAATCAATAGATGCAACCTCAACAAATTTCCTATTTTTCTTACAAATTATTTTGGAACGTTTTTTAGAGGATGCAGAATCTGAAAAATCTTCATTTTTTCTTTTTCTCAAATTTTCATCTTTGTTGCTAGAACCACTATCAGTTCCTATGATATCACCATCTGTTGCATCTTCGTTTATTAAATCCTGTTTCACCTGAATTTGGCCAAATGGATTATTGGTTAAATCAAGATCAGTTGTTTCCTTTGATGTAGTTTGTCTTTCAATTATTCTCGATTTCATTGCTGAGAATGGATTCAACTTTAACGAGCTGTGATCCTCTTTCGCTTTTTTCGGTGGAGGGGCTAGTGACTCATGTGCAGGCCTTTTGAATAATGAAGCTGAAATAAAGGGAATGAATTTTGAAATTCAGAATACATAACCGTTTACAACTTTCAAAATTTCAGATATTAGAAGTAAAATGATTATGAGATAGGGTTAATTTGCCAGTAGTCGGACAGTTTTGAAGAAAATTAACTTTACAGTTATGAGAAAATTTCAATATTAACTGTAATAAAATCAATGATCAAGTACAGTAATACCCCAAGATTCCTCTACAAGCCATATCTATCAGATTTTAAATCAAGATTTGGTTAATTTTTTTGAAAAAAGATTAATGAAAAAACAGCATACTTGCTAGAGGTCGGACACAAAATGCCACTAGTCGGCTGTCGAGTCACCAGTAGTCGGACAGGGCTTTCATATGCAATTCACCAGAGGCGTATTAAATATTTTTCACGCCCAGATTAACTTGATGTGAAATTTTCAAGAAATTATGAGAATGTACAAATATTTTAAATACTTATTCAATAATTTTATTGCCATAATTTGCATGTTACTCAATATTTCGAATTTTGTACCGTTTGTATTTTGCGCAGGTTGACATAGTTGCCCGTTTGAAATATATGCAGTTTGTGTAATGATATATGTACTTAATATTTTTTTAGCAGATAAAATAGAAAAACACAATACCTACTTATGTTCTAAACTTATATTCAATGGAAAATATATTCGAAACACACTAAAATAAACTTAACATTTTATATTCTTTGGTACTAAAATAATACTCCTTAATTTTTTTTAAATTGGAACAATTTTTTCGAGGTCAATCTTCGCAGAAATCACATATAAAATCTTTACTAGAAACTTCCGCGTATGTCATCCCAGTAAATTTTGTACATCCTAAATGGAACCACCTGGGACACAAGTCACATCCGACGTTTTTTTCATTTTCCTCTTCAGTTTCACTATCAAGTTCTTCTTCGCAGGTTTCACATTTTTGTTTAACATTTTGATCTTTACTAGTGAGTACGCTTGATTGACCCTTCATAACATTCTTCGCTTCTTTTTTTTTCACACTGTCTAATTTCCTCTTTTTCTTGGCATTCTCCTTTTCCTCTTTCTCTCTAGCTTTGTCACTGTAATGTTTTCTCCACGCTTCCGAAGAAATGGCACTCGGCAACTTTTCTCTTTTATATTTACTAGTTGTCTTTTTCTCTAGTGGTAGTGGATATACCAAATGCTTCTCAAATGATCCTCCTCCTGTAGAAAAGCCAATATTAGATATGCTTGCACCATCACTGTCTTTATTGCTAAAATCGTCAGCATAAGATGATGTTCGAATTGGTTCAAGTTTCTCAAGGGCCTTTTCAGAAGGATCAATCGACTCTACCACTTTCTGAGAAACTGTTGTCATATTGCTGGAAGCACCTTGTTCTTGGCTAGATGAAAGTTTGACTTTCTCGTTTCCTTCCAGATTTTTTGAAAATGTACCCAATTCTTCATTCAGTGTAATATTTTGCAACACTATAATGGATGATGTCTTGGAATCTGCCTTTGTAACTGCATTAACACTACCAATGGTAGCGTTGTCTTCGACGACAGAGTCAGAAATAATAAATTCCATTTTATCTAGATCTTCCTGAGAAAAAACAGATTCATCCAACTGATTTTGATTTCCTTGAAGAGATTTCACTAGAGCTAATATAAAGTTTACATCGATTCCATTTTCCGATAAACTTGGCTTGAGTTTCATTAAAACTTTTTCTGTACTACAAATGTCTTCCTTGGTGATCTCTTCTTCTACTTCAGCATTTTTATTCAGAGTTTCTAATTTGTCTTGTACACATTTAGAGTAGTCTACAGCATCAGGGTTAAAAGGATATAATCCGCATGCTTTGAATCCGTTTCGAATATTCTTCGGGATATTAGGATGTTTTAGCACTTTCTCGAATATTGGGCAAAAATCGACCTTTGTGACAACTTTGTTCACATTTTCAGTTTGCCAATTTCGCACTTCTTGACGCCAATACTCCTTTAATGGCTTGAAAACTGACACATCTGCAGGTTGTAACAGATGCGTGGCATTGGGTGGTAAAGCATAAAGGATGATACTATTTTCGTCGCAAAAACGGCTTAACTCTAATGACATATGAGATCTGTGCCCATCAACTAGAAATAACACAGGTCTATGAATTCCTTCTCTACTCAACCAGTCATTAAGGCCATTCGCTACATATTCAAAGAAGACGTCAGACCTCATCCATCCCGAATCGGACTTACCCAAAATCCAATGTGGGGGCATACTTTCTACAACCGCTTTTGGAGGTTTTACATAGGGAAAAACCACAACTGGTGGACAAAGTCGTCCATCTGCTGTCATAGTAACTAGAACTGTGAGGTTCTCTTTTTCATTCCCATGTTTAACAATATACACATTTTGCCCTCTTAAGCCTAAAACTTTCCCTGTTTTTGGACAGAGGCGAAATCCGCTTTCATCCGCGTTGAGGATTCGGGAAGGATCATCTAGAATATCCAATGAATTTGATTTCTGAAGAAAATATTTCAACTCTGTGAACCAACATCGTATATATTCTTCAGTTAATTGCGCTCTGTATTTCTCAAGAGATTCCGCATTTTTCAAAATTATTTCTGGATGCCTTCTGAGAAAACCAGAATACCATTTCTGACCAGGTCGGCCATCTTTAAACGGAGTTTTTAGTTTCTCTGCATTAACAATTTTTTGTACCGAGGTGAGAAGTTCATCTTTTTTAACAGGAAATCCACATGCAGAGAGTTTAGATAACCAATTCGTCAACTTTATCTCATTTTCAATGCTCAAAATTGGATCTGGACCCATTCTCTTGCATGTTTCAGGAACTTTTCCTTGGATACGGTCCTGGACAGTTGATTTGGGAACTCCGTACTTTTTGCATGTTTCCCGTAATTTGGCGCCATTTTTCACAGCTTGGACAGCCTGGATCAAACTATCTTCCCCATATTGATGGAACTTTTTTTTTTCTCTTGTGCTCATGGTCTAGAATTGAAAAAAAACGCATCGATATAGGCAGAAATGATGAGTAAAATTCTAGTGTCCGACTATTAGCATGCTACACATATAGTCATGTTATCCAGAAGTCGGACAAAATGGAGCAACATTTTCCATTGTAAACAGCCTATTACTTTTGTCCGTCTACTGGCTATGATTGAAAACATGTCCAAATTGTTACAATAACAGATAGAAATGAGCTATTTAACTCCTCCGACAGATAGAAAAAGATGAAGTTATGAGAGAAGTCTGTCTCCAGTGGTCGGACAGGTGTCCGTCCACTAGCATTTGTATCGAATTCAGTTACCAGTTACCGGCCACCGAATTATACTCATAATGATAAAAGTATCCCATTATGATATTAACTAGGATATCTTCAAACTACTTTAAATGCATCTAAAGCAATGTAAACTTAAAATATAAGGGTTTAGAACAATTTACATACCTTTCAGATTTACAACAATGATCACGCCCACTGGTTTATAGCACCATAACATGCACAGACTTAACTTTAACCGCCATATAATATTTTTAGGTTATAACTGTGGGGTGGGAGAGTTGTCTGTCCGATTGCAATTTGATGGACGACTACTAGCAATCGATTATACTGGCGAAATGTCAGTTGAACTGAAGTTAATTAAAAAAAACTACGATTTGTCCGACTACCGGTGGTGTCCGGCTTACTGGCGAATCAACCCTATTTTAAATATGCAGTTTTCAAATGTCATTTGTTGTTTTAAACTCAGTCTGAACAAGGGTAAGTGATGAGAGAAATTTCTATTCTGTAAATTAAAACAAGAATGAGGGCAAAAGCCCCATTAGTATAACACAACAATTCATTGTGAATACTGACCTATATTCCTCCTTCTTCCTGTTTCAACTATTTCAGGTTCTGTTTTAATTTTCTCAACAACTTCCAATTCTTGTGTGGGTGTGATTTTTCTGTCTGTCAGACTAACAACGGATTCGATGTTATTATCTTCAGTTTGAGTATTCATAAAATCAAGAGAACACGGGATAACTTTAGGCTTTTGTTCTGCTTCAGATTCAAACTGGAAACATTCAGTTTCTCCAAGGACTATTCTGGATGGACCAGGATTCACAGTTTCTCTTTTGAAAACTGTATCTGCTCTATTAAAATTAGGATTACAATTTTCTGCACATGAACATTGTAAAATTGCTAGCACAATTTCTTGAATGGGAATAATTCTTTTTCCTTTTGCCTCATAGGCCTCAAAGGCCGAAGAATAAGTTTCTCTTGTTTTTTGGTCTTCTGGATCCATCACAATACACTTTTCCATAAATTTCAAAAGATCTGACCTTTCGTTAACAGGCAATAAAACAGATTTTCCACCTGCTTTGGATATTATTTCTTGCATACTTGAATGCCTTTTCTTTTTCCAAAAAGCAAAAGTTTTTCCAAGGAATAAACTTTTCCTAGCAGGATTATAATCTAAATATTTGGAATGTATCATAATCTCTCCTAATGGCGGATGAAATTCAGATGGATCTGGTGGAAGCTTTTTGTCCCTCATATTTGTTAAATATGTTTTCCAAAAACTAGGGGTTACTATTTTCTTATTATCCATTATTGCATGTATAACTTTCAATGTAACCATAATCTCTGATGTTGTCAAATGAGTGCAGGAATTATTCCAATCTTTTAAATATTCACCTCCCAGCTCCTTTAAAATTGATTTGAGTTCGTTTTCATTATCTTTAACTCCAGTAGAACAAGTGATAAAGTTTTCAACTGCCTTAGCCTTGAATTCTACTTCACCAAAAAGTATTACTGCACCATCTTCTATTTTTACTTTCTCATTATCCATAAGAATTTTTCCCTCATACTTGGTGAAGTATTTGGAATTACAATCTTGAAGAAAGGCTTCGTTATTTTCCACTGTAATCTCAGCATGTTTTCTGCTTACAGTAGAATTTCCTATTATGATATCTCCCACATGTCTGCCAATCATGTATTTTCCATCTTTTGTAAGATAAAATGTCGAACTATTACCTATGAGAAGAATCATATCATTGTTTTTATTTATTTCATACAGGTGTTAAGCGTTAAGATTTATTATGAAAAAAAAATTCTTATGATTGACAAATTGTCACTTGTCTCAGAACAAAAGATCTATTGTAGAGTAGATCTAAGTAACACCTAACCATTGATTGTATGTTATTAATTCTATGCACCTAACACAACCACAGAATATATAGATAGATATTCTGTGTTCTGTGACATAACCTCAAAAAATAAATTTGAAAACAGCTGAACTGAAAAGTGAAATTAATAATATATTTACAAATATCGATATAATATACAATCCTGTTCTTGAAAATTAATTGATAGTTATCACATATTTTTATTTCTTATGGCTGATTATGTGTCCAGTACGTCACATACTTCTTCAATTCTTTCAATTAATAAAGTCTCAAATTTAGAATGTAAAAATCTTTATGATTACCTCAGAACTAGACCCCCAAATGTGTTAGAGAAACTTTACAATCATCCAACAATATGCTTAGCTGTGTATCGGTAATACAATGAGTTTCGTATCTATTATAAATTAAGATAATATGTTGCAGAGAATTACCAGAATTAGCCAGACAATATGTGATTCGCATACTATTTGTGGAACAACCTGTTCCTCAAGCTGTTGTTGCTTCATGGGGATCAACTGCTTATTTGAAGTGAGATGTTCTGGTAATACTAATAAGATATAATTCATTATATGATATGAAATTTTTAGAGAACATAATCTGGTAAGCAAAATACTGACTGAACTATCGGTCTGGCAGGAAGCAACAATTCCTGGTGGTCTGCTTGGATGGATCTTATCGCCAACATTCAAAAGAAATTTGAAGATAACTTTGTTAGGGGGGTAAGAAAATAAACATATTTACAATTTAATGACTAACAATAATTCTTAAGGGGCAAGCCCTGGAGTATGTCATCTGCCCTAGATACAGACAGTAAAGCTAGAGATGTAGCATTTTTGGACTCATATTCTATAGAACGATGGGAATGTGTTTTACACTATATGGTTGGCTCTCAGCAGCAAGAAGGTATATCAGCTGATGCTGTTAGGATATTATTACATGCTAAACTGATGAAAAGAGATGAAGAAGATGGAAGTCCAGTAATCACAAAGCAGGGATTTCAGTTTTTACTACTAGATAGACATGCTCAAGTATGGCATTTTATCCTTCAGTACTTAGATACTGTTGAGGAAAGAGGACTAGATTTAGTTGAATGCTTAACATTCTTATTTCAGTTAAGTTTCAGTACTCTAGGAAAGGTAGGAATATATCTACATACATTGTTCTCAATTTGCTGTCAATACACACAAAGATCAGTAATTATTTGAGAAGAATAACTATTAAAGCAGTGGGTGTTCCATTCAAGTGAATTGTTACAAGAAAATAATTCCTTTTTTTAATAACCGCAACTCTAGAATGTCTAGAAAACTTCCTAGTTTTCTTATTGGAAGAACATTTATCAATATATTTGTATAAAACAAAATCAACTGAAAAATCAATCTTCATTTTCAGGATTATAGCACAGAGGGTATGAGCCCAAAGCTTCTTGTGTTTCTACAACATTTAAGAGAATTTGGTTTAGTTTATCAGAGAAAAGTAAGTTCTCATACAACTTCAAGCCGTAAATCGATATAACGTTAAAATTTTAGAGAAAAGCAGGAAGATTCTATCCTACAAGATTAGCTATTAACATTACTAGTAGTGCTACCAACAAAAGTATTCCAGTTCTTGAGGATGATACACATAAAGGGTACATCATTGTGGAAACTAATTACAGAGTTTATGCTTACACCAACTCAAATTTACAAGTAGCACTCATTAGTTTATTCACTGAGCTTATGTATAGGTATGAAATCAGAAGTTGATCTTTCTTGCCATTTACAACAAGTTTAATTATTTCATTTTGGTTATCTGAATTTGGTCCTTTAGGTTTCCCAATTTAGTTGTTGGGGTTATAACAAGAGAATCTGTGAGGCAAGCTTTAAGGGGAGGTATAACAGCAGACCAAATCATCAGTTATTTAAAACAGCATTGTCATGAGAAGATGTTACAAGATAACCAGAATCCACTTCCCCCTACTGTAGTGGATCAGATAAAGTTGTGGGAATTGGAAAGAAACAGGTTAACATATCAAGAAGGGGTGCTGTATAGTCAATTTTTATCACAAGTGAGTTATATTATTTTCTAATATACATACCTACTTTGAAAATAAATCAAAAGTAAAATAATAAAACAAAATCTAAACTGAAACCTAATGAATAGTACAGAGATTTGATAGATTTTCTGGTGGGTAGATTTTTTCAATCTGACTAAATTTCTTCCTAGAGTTTCTTTTAAATTAGAAGAGGAGAATAATAGAGAATTAACCTGAAACTCATAACGTAACAGTTTATTTAAATACTGGGGACTCCAAAATAAAAAAAATTACGCATTTTAATACAACAAATATTGTGTTATGGCTTTGCGATTCTGAAAGAAAGTTGATAATCTAAAAACAGCTTTCAAAATTTTTTCTCAAAATAGTAAATAAATACAGAATGCCTCATTTTTTTGCAATTTCTTCCAGTTCTTTTTGAGGAAAAAGACTTAATTCCTGCTTTGAAATGATAGATTACATTACTAATTTTGCAGTGAAAGCAATTATTTTATTTTTTTTGTTTTATTGCGAGACAAAAAACCTAAACTTTTTCATAGTGAGACATATGATTATTTCGATAGTACTGAAAAAAGGCAAGTATATAGAAGCCTATTCTGCCATGCTAATTGAAAAGGGTGTATCTGCAAAAAAGCACTTTTGAGATATTTGATTTTAAAGACTTTCAACAATTTTAATTCAATTAAAATTGTGGTTAAAGTAAAATATCTCAAAAGTTCTTTTTTGCAGATACGCCCTTTTCAATTAACGCGGCAGTATTGTCCAACCCTCCTTACTTTAAGGTTTGTGTAGTTTGCTGTAACAACAGAATGTCCATCTTGAAAACCAAATTGGCATGTTCTCCCATAATTTCAGACTTTCTGAGCTGAGATATTCAGAGTGAGACACTGTATTTAACTTTTGAGTTTATACAGGGTGTCCCACCGGGAGTGCCCATTAGAAGTTTATGGAGAAATGACAATTCGATCAATTTCAAAGTTTATGTGAAGATATAAGCCAAGTTGACCTTCATTTATGATATATTCTTGAATATCAATGACTTCCGCTCTCACCAGAAATGATATCAACTTTCCTATTTTAAATGGAACACCCTGTATATTATGACTTTTGTGGATAGATATTCGAATGTCACATTCATTTTATGTATCATTCCCTATAGCTGTCTGGATCCGATTTCGAGTTATTCACTGTGTTTTGAAAGAAATTATAAATTAAGACTTGTAGAACATTGAGAATTAAATGAAGACGCAATGCACAATCTCAGATCTGTTTTTTGAAATGGGTTACCGAAAAGATATTCGACTTCTATCTGTAGAGAAAATAACTGTGTGGTAAAATGAGAGTGTCAAAATTGGAATTTAAAAAAAGCTGAAAATTCAATTTTTTCAAATGGAAACCGTATTTTTTACATGTACCATTTTCGAGATATTCAGAAATAACTGTTACGAGCATAATATAATATGATCTATGTCCACCCTTTCATAAAAAACTTTGACTTTATTCAAAATATTTTTCCATGCTTCCGTTGTTGACATCTATCAAAAATTTGTTCATTGCTCAAATTAAACGGCCACTATTTTTTCTACTACTCACACTGAAAATAACAAGTTAGAGAGAGAGAGAGAGAGAAAATGTCTTTATTGACCAAAAAAAAGCCAAGAGCCATCGACCTTAGGTCCTTCAGCTCAGTACAATTAATATACTTTGAATTTTACTACAAAAAAAAAAAAAGGTCTTAGATGTTTGTATTATTGTAAGCACTTCTCATTTCTTGTATTAGAGACGCCTTCGGAAATTTCCTCTTCGTTCTTGAGTTCCCGTCATCATGATAGAGATGTAGTATATCTTCCATATTTCGAAGTCTGCTGTAAAATTTCTTGTTCAGTTTTTGGAGTCTGGTTGAGATAGGTTCGATGTTCGTTGATGTGTACAGCAATTGGTTGGGTGGGTTATAAAGTCTGTTAATAGGGTGTCTTAGTCGACTAATACTTCTGAGTGCTGTCCTCTCTGCTACTTCCAAGTTTTTGATGGCTGGGTTTCTGCAGTTCATTAGAATTGGATGTGCGTATTCCAGTATTGGCCTGCATATGGATGTATAAATCTTCTTTGCATTTTTCATTGTTAGACCTTGATTTCTTATTACCAGTTTAGAGAAACATTTTGCTCGTGATATTGCTTTCTTTTTCATCAGGTAGGTGTGTTGATTGAAATTTAGTTTTTGATCTATGTGTACTCCTAAGTATTTGATTGATTGTTGTATTGTCTTGTGTTGGTTACATACTTTAACAATTGGGGAACTAGGTGAAGGTTTATGGTCAAATATTATGTGACTTTTCTGGGTTGGGCTTAAGGCGCCAGATGCGGAACCAAATTTCAGTCTTATCCATTAGCTCTTGTGGATTAATTATGCATTTTTCCATATTTTCACCGTGTGATATGATCAAGGTGTCATCTGCATATTGAAGAATGTACTGCTTACTACTAAGAGCTCTCGGCTCAAATATATCTCCACAATAAATATTGTATAGGATAGGTGAAAGAGGTGATCCTTGTGGTGTGCCCTGTTTTGGAGTGAATGCGTTTGATGTTTTATTGTTTATTTTGACACATAGTCTTCGGTTTTCTAGGAAGTTCTTAATGATGAGCAGAAGGAATCGAGGTATCTTGAGCCGATGGAGTTTATATAAGAGGCCTTTATGCCATACACTATCAAAAGCTTTGTTTATGTCAAGGCTAATTGCTGCTGTTTTAAATTTTTGCATCATGGCATTCTGGGTGTTTGATACTAAGATGCTGAGTGGATGTATGGTCGATTTTCCGTTCTGAAATCCAAATTGGGTGATGGGGATTAGGTTTTCAATATATTTGTTTAGTATTTCTCTAATGATCTTTTCATATATTTTACCCAAAACAGGGAGAAGAGTTATTGGCCTGTAATTTGCGGTTCTTGAATGGTTTAGGTTAGTTTTGGGTATTGTAATTATAACACCCTCCTTCCAAATGGAGGAGAAGATTTTCTGATCCAAGCAGTATTGGTATATTTTTATGAGGTGTTTGTGTACTTTTCTGCTGAGTTGTTTAATTATTTTCCATGGTATGTGGTCCTTTCCAGGGGCGCTATTTTTGGAGCCATTTATTATTGAGAGGTATAAATCTTCCTCAATTTTTACTTCGTCTTTGCACATTGGGTCTTCCTCCTCCATCGTGGAGAAGCACTTATCGTACCACTTATTCACCTCATTCTCATGGTCTTTGTCATATTCATCATTGTTTTCATAATCGAATGCCTTCTCGTAGTGTTCTGCGAAGAGTTTCACTTTTTCTTCATCTTTTTGAAATGTTTTTCGATTAGCGAGGGAATTTTGTTGTATGTTTTGTATTTTGAAAGTTTGTTTACTTCCTTATAAAAACTTTTTCCTTTACTTGCATTGATTTTTTCGCAAGCACTTATCCATTTATGTTCCTTATATTGATGGATCATTTTTTGTATATTTTTGTTGTATTGGTTCAGTTTCCGTTTGTGCATTGGATCTTTATTGATGCAGTAGTCTCTATAGATTTTTCTCTTGTTTTTAATTAGTTTCACAATGTATGGAGGAAGTTCCTGGTGGTAGTTTTTATGGGGGATCATTGGAGTGTTGCTTTTGATGGTTTCAGACAGGTATTCATTAAAGGTTTCTATGTGTAGTATATCTATTTCTACTTGTTTCCTTTCTTCTATAAATTCTTCCATTCTTCTATTTATTTGCTTGATGTTACTTTTGCTATAGTTATAACTCACAGTTTTTGGTTCTTCTATTGGTGTTGCTTCAAAATCAAAATCTACTAAAATTGCGAGGTGATCTGAACCCAAATCTGTAGTTAGTTCAACCTTCTTGATGTTGTCTTTCAAGTTAGCAGAGTGTAGTATGATGTCAGGTGTGCTGTCTTGGTTGTTGTCCATCAAGAATGTTGGAGGTGTCAGTACTTTTTCGAAGTGATTGTTTTTAAGGAATTCGTTTATTTGCTTATTTTTTGTCTTGTTCACATTGAAGTCTCCAATAATCAGTGAATATTTATATTGTGCAGCTTTTATGAAAATTGACTCCTCTATTTTAGACCAGGGATGTATATATACCAGAAAAACGTGAATTTTATCGTTCTTAAAGGGGAGTGTGAAGTGAAGGGTTTCGTTTTTTTTGTTGTTTATCGAGGGAGGGTTTTCCTTGCCCATTTTGAGGCTTGGGTGACATTTTATTAAACTTCCTCCTCTAGCTCTGAGGTCTTTCTCTCCAATGTGCTTTATTATATTCCAGTTTTTGTATTGGATATCCAGGTCATCCCTTAGTTTTGTCTCCACAAACATGGCACAATGAATGTTGTTATTTTCAATGAAGTGATTAATTAGCTGTTTCTTGGGTATGTAGCTGTTTATGTTGTAGTATAATAGCCTGATGTTAGACTTGAATTTGCCTGTTGTTTTGGGTGGCAATTGGTTCTGTTGGTGAATCTCCTTCAGGGTCTTCCATGTCAAACATGAGGATGTAAATTCTGTTTCCTGAGAATATTGCTGTGGTATCTATATTGTATTCATTCATAAAACGTTTTTTCAATTTTTGTATAAGTTCTTCTCTATCTATGTTCATTGGTTTGTTAATTTTTCTTATATATGTGTTGATGATGACATCATTTATGGTGATGGAAGAGTGAATTCTAGTTAGTTTTTTTTTGGGATCTTCTATATTTCGAGATTTCCTATTTAGTGGCTTGATGATTGCATTTGGTATCCCATCAATTGGCTTTTTTGGGTGTCTTGGACATTTCAGTGACCAGGCTTGATGACTCTCATCCCCACATGCTAAGCATTTTGGTGGTTCTTTAGATTTGCAGGTTGTTGTTTTGTGTGTTCCTTGACATTTTGTGCATTTCGGTGTATTATTGCATTGGTTTGTTGTGTGGTCGAATCTAAGGCAGATATTACATGGTATGGGTGTTGGATCTGGGGGGTTGCTTGGGTACACTGCGTAGTGCCGATTCTTGAAAAATAGACCATTGCTTAATAGTTCTTCGAATGTTTTTGTATGTTCTGTTATAATTCGAATGTATCCAGTTGGGGTGTTGAAATTACGGGAAATTATTCTTTTACAGTATCTGAATTGAAAGTTGTTACTCTTCAGGAATACTTCGATTTCTTCATTGCTTATATTTTTCTCCATTGATGCAATCACTACTGAATATGTCTGTTTTGGTTCAGTTCTTGGTACTTGGTTGTTGTTAGCCTTTGTTTCCTTAAAAGAGAGAATCTTATCTTGTTCCTTCAGTTCTTCAAGTGTTTTTTGCAGTTTTTCTTTGCTGTTATTAGACTTTAATAAGTATCCTAGTTTGGTTTTAAGTATTACATCGGTGTTTTTTGAATTTTTTGTGTTCCATAAATTGGACATTTCAATTCTATCCTTAATTTTTTCATTGTTTACCATTATATAGTAGAGATTTTGGTAATCAGAATGTTGTATACCTTTCATTTTGAAGGAGAAATTCGTATTTGCTGTTTTTTGTGGGTAGTTAGTCGTTTGATTGATTGGATTTGTTTTTCTAGAGTATTTCCTTCGGAGTTCATCCAGACTGACGTCCATATTTTTGTTTACTTTTTGGATGTTTATATTTGGGAGATTTGTGCGGACACATGTGTCATCTGTGGAATTCCCTTCATGTGTTCTATAATCTAGTCGATAAGCTATCGCAGACGTTGATGCAGATGGATATGTTATCTTCTTTGGATTTATTAGTGTTGGCGAATTAGGATTTTTACTTCTTTTCCTTTTAAAGCGTACTTTTCTCCAATTACCATCATCTTGAATTTCCATCTCCGAATATTCACCACCACTTGAAGAACCCATGGTAACACTTTTTTATTATTTGTGAACTTTATCAAAAATAAAGGAGCAAATCTCTAGGATGTCGCAAGAAACAACCGTACGCGGCAGATGCTACACACGTTCTCTGTAACAAGTTATTTTTCAGGAAACATGACATACACATCGAAAGCTCGAATTGTAATGCAAAATTTATGAAACTTCTCGAAATTTTTTGAAATAAATTAGAATAGAAAATTGAATAAAATAAATTATCAAAATTTCTTCCACCCACTCTCAAACATTTTTCGCACCTTCTCAATATTTCTGATTGGTGGATTTCCTTATTTATTCTGGGACAGAATTATGCCAATACATTACTCGATAAATTCTTGAGTTGGAAAAAACGTGGGATACTTCGAATAAACTCGTAGAGTTTCTTATGAAGTATGAAAAAGCGAACGTAGATCATATTAGATAGCCCACATATTATATTATGCTCTTAGCTAACAGTTATTTCTGAATATCTCGAAAATGGTACATTTTAGATATAGAACAAACTTCACTTAGTTTTTTCTCGCCAATTGAGATGTGAGTGAAAAAAATATGGTTTCCATTTGAAAAAATCGAGTTTTTGCCGTTTTTTGAATTTCACTTTGACACTCTCATTTTACCTTCCAGCATATCAAAACGTTAGTTTCTCTACAGAGTGACGTCGAATAATTTTTCGGTAACCTATTTCAAGAAACAGATCTGAGATTGTTCGTTGTGCTTTCATTGAATTTTAGTTTTTTTCAAAAAACTTTGAATAACTCGAAAACGGCTCCAGGTGCCTATAGAGAATGATACCTAAAATGAATGTGGCATTCGAAGATCTATCTGAAAAAGTCATAATATACAAGGTGTTCCATTTGAAATGAGAAAGTTGATACCATTTTCGGTGAAGGCGGAAGTCATTGATATTTAAGAATATATCATAAATGTAGGTCAACTTGGCTTTTACCTTCATACAAAATTTGAAAGTAATTGAATTATTATTTCTCCCTAAACTTTTAACAGGCACCTCCCGGTGGGACAGCCTGTATATAGATTTCTATTGTTTATATGGCTCCTAATTTCTAAGATATAATTAGTGTATAAATATTTACCCTCATATTTTAACACTTAAAACTCTTTTCAGGCTGATTTCAATGTATTGAAAGAATATGCCCAAACAAATGGGTATCTTATATGGAGTCATAAAGAGAAGAGGACCTTGGTTATAGATAAAAACGCTCATGATGATGTGAAGAAATTTTGGAAAAGATACTCGAAAGGAAATTGATCAAAAAATGAACTATCATTCTCTTTTTAATATGAGTAATATAAGTATATGAAGGTTTCTTGATTTTCATTAAGTTGTATTTACACAGAACCCAACAAAATAGGCTCTTACTCAACCTAGAGTATCGCCAGCCATTAAGCTGAGGGGGAGTGAAAAACAAAGTTAGAATACTCTCTTTATATCATAGAACTAATGAACTAGAAATAGTGCAAGTTGTCCCTTTAAATTTTGAGTTCATTCAAATTGTCCTCTGGTTTTTTAATATAATTTTATTATCACAATTAACTGGAAATATAACAATGAAAGTCAAACACAGATTAAAACATATATAACATTCTTTTTCAGTCACATGCAGAAAAATCTTGCAATATTTGGTTTTTATACTTTTTGTTTTTTAATAAAGTCGAATTGTTAAAACATTTTAATATCACTGCAATTATATATCATTTTTTCAACAAAATTACAGATTTTTATATGAAATTTTCTCAATTGATATATTTTATATTATATTAGAATTGGATTTTTTTATCGGCATTGTTTTCCATCTGGGATTTTTAATTATTATTGGGAAAATTATAAGAAAAACTTACTCCCAAAATATGTTTCAAATTTTTCTCGTTTCAAAATTAAAAAAAATTTAATTTACCAATAAAATATCGAGAAATCATGTGAAATCCAAAAGTAATTATAAGGACTAATCATTAGTGGTGGGTATCACAAAATTTCGATTGTAAAATAAAAAAATTTGATGTAAATTCAAACAAATCCAAGCCCTTGATGACCTTGAACGAATCTTGGTGGCACCAATCAATTTGACAGTGAATGCAACAATTTGAATGGAAAGATATTCAGAATTGAATACCCAATCATATTAAAAATTATATAAAAAAAATTTTTCAAGGAATTTATTCTTATCCCCTGCATAACTGAACGTGCTCAGGCTTCTAGAATATTTAAGCTCAATAGAGAATTTTGGATTTCGAATTGGTACTATTCTCCAAAAACGTCTGATTGGCACTCGAACTTGGGACACCCTGTTTATGTATAAATATTAATAATTATCCATTTACGTTATGATGATTTTTTTTCTCCATAGTTCACACTATGACCCGCTCAAAAAATATCTCTTAATTATTTATTGCTATAAAAATTGTGGCACTGATCTAGTCTCAAGTGTTATTATGCTGCAAACAAACAATATATCATTAATTACCAGTGTTGAAAACTTTTATATATTTGTAGACTGAAATTGAAAGTACTCACTCTTTCATTTTTCTGATATTTTTCTTTTGGCTGCTCTCTCAGGTGGAAAGCATTCAAAGAAATCATCCACGATCCCCTCTATTTTTTCATCAATTTGTTCAGAAGTCATGAGATCTTCAGTGGGGACTTCTTTTCTTTCTTCTTCAAGCAATTTTGATTTCAAATACTCCACTTTATTCAAATGTGCCTCATCTATCAGGAAAGTGCTTTGAAATTCAAATGACAATTGTTTTATTAAAGCATCAGTAATCTTTTTTTGTTCATCTGTCAGCATGAACTCTTCTTCTCCTTCAGGTTCGAATATTTCATCGGCATGTGCTATATCTTTCTTGAGAAATACCTATGAACAAAAGTGAAAGATTTATATTATCAAAATATAATATTTTTTAAAGGCTTTAATGAATGAAAGAGTTTACCTTATTCCCATGTATAAGCTTGGGAATGAGTTCTACAGCTTTTGGAGGGTCTCCTTTCTTCAATACTTTAGCACATACTAAAACTTTATTTTTATTAACACAATATTGCCAAAATTGATTGAAATATGGTAACTCTTCCTTAACATCAGCTTCCAGAATTCTAGGTTCATTAATTACTTCTCCTATGCCATTCAAACGATGACAAACATATAATAAGGTATAGCCAATTGGAAAAGGCTTATGAAAGCTTTCCATTTTTTGGTCGAGACTGAAGGCTTGTTCAAAATATTCCTTAGTATCGATGTTATAAAGAACATACTTGGGATCTGCTGAAGTTGTGCCTTCTCCTGAATTTTGAGTTACTCGTTTCACAAGAGTACCATCTACTGCTATAAAATCAGTATTTAACAATCTCTCATACTTTATATAACTCTTTCTAATAACTGTAATGTATTTGGTGAAATCATCTATGAATGGATAAAAGCAGAGTTTTCTTTGGGAGTGTCTGAAGCAGATTGTGGATATAATTTTCTCAAATAACCCTTCCTCGTCTTCACATATAATTTCTTGTTGTGGCTTATTTAATAAAGAAAATAGCTCAGAGTAAAATATTTCATACTTAAAACTTTCATTGGTAACAACTAGTTGGAAATCAATATCATTTTCTCCAAAGTTTTTAGCTTCATGAAGTGCCGTAAATCTTTTAGATGCATCCCCTAACACCTGCAAATTTATTCAACAACCATGAATAAAAAATGGTTATCATCCTATTGTAAAAAATTTTCATTCATTATTTCTTTGGCAATCAGTAAACTTTCAATACCAACTAGAAATGAATAATTATGAATGAAAAAACAGTTGGTATGATTTCTTTCATCAATATTCATCTTGCATTTTATTCACACTACCAGAACATAAAGTAATATAACAATATCTTACCGGGTCAGGATCATTTGTGACGAAAATGAGAATACGCCTGTAGAATTTAGTACTAACATCCTTAAATTTCTTTTTTGAGAACTGGAAAAAACTTGCTAAATCCAAATCATAACTTCTCATGAATTCCTTTTTCAGTTCTTCTTCACTAAGATTAGACTTATTTTTCAATAATTTTGATGTTTCAATCATATTATCCTTGAAGTTTACAAGGGTTGCTTTATCATCCTTATCATACAAACATACAGAAAACGGACTCCAACCTCTTTTGTCAGATTTAAGAAGTAAAAAGTCTGATAATCTATATAATGCCTTCATGCAGTTTTTGAAGGGGGTTGGCTGACCTTCTGACTTGAACATTGAACAATGTGTATCAACTGCAACAATGACATAGGATGGTTTGAAGTAAGAAGTATACTCCCCTTCGTCATCTGACTCCATATGTATCTCTTCCATATTAACTGGCGGAAAATGTATAGTAGACTTCTAGAATGAAATTCTTCTTATAATGCTCAGTAAATTGTTAAATAGACTAATTTCAGATAAATTTCACATCAATGTATGTTTTGCATCAAGCGAGAGAGGAATCATCATAGAAAATTAAAGTAGAACAAAAAATATTCACAAAGAATGTAGAGCATGCATATATATAGTTGAAAAAACATGACTTAAATATCTCTACAGTGCATAACATCCTCTTGCAATCTTCATCCAAGATTTTGCTCCTCATAAATCGAATTAGAATTTTCAGTAGGTTCAGTCATTTTGAAATCAATATTACTCAGGAGAAATACCTTTTCAAAATTGTTCACTATTAGATTTTAAAGAAACAAGGTTGAATATAGTTGTAGTCTTTTTTCTTTATAATCTATTCTGGATTACATGTATTAATTTAAAAAAAAATTGAATGTTTGAAAACAATCACAGAATATTAATCTGTTATCTGAGGACACAGAATACCTATCCCACAGAACCATAGATATAGATACAATTTATACACAGAATATCTATCCTTACCCAGAAGCGACAGCTCGAACAAATTTATTGGGGACAAAATTACGTGCGCATGTCCCAGATCTGGTGGTATATCTGTCAAACTCAGCTTCATTCCTTGTTAAATTGCAGTGTTGCCGAACCTACCGATTTTTCGTTTTATCTACCGATTTTTCGTTATATCTACCAATTTTTCAATTCAATTTCGAACATTTATTGTTGACCTAAAAACATATAAAAAACTGGCACCAGGGCCTACAAAATACTATAATTCAGCCTGTTCAACTAAAAATAAATTTTGTAATATTAATAAAATATATATTACAAACAAAAAGCTAAATCTCACTGAGGAAATGACAGAGGTTACGGCACATTTTTTGGTAGTATCAACTTTTACAACTTCAACAGAGACTTGATTATACGAATGAATGCTGCCGGATAGGTGAATGTAAACATTTTGTTTTTCTTGCCGAGTTTCTTCTTAGGTACTTTTTTTTCCTGCTTCATATCAATGGAAATTTCTATTTTTTGTTAGTTTTGTATTCGATTTTAGATTTTTACTTTCTATATTGTATATAAGTTTGACTTGTTCAAAAAATATAATGTTCTTAATATTCATAACTTTAGTTCCTTTTTATAATTGTTCTGTTGGTGTGAGATAGGGGTACTGATATAAATATTGTCCTGACAATTTTATTCTGCATCCGTTGAAGTTTTTGTATGAGATATCCTGTAGCTGCAGCCCAGCAGGAAACTAGGTATAATAGATGTGGTTTTATAAAGCTGTGATAGAGTAGTTTTCTAGTGTTATCATTGAGTTCTCGGGAACATCTTCCTATTGCACCTGCCATGGGGGTAATTTTATTCATTATATTTTCAATATGATTATTCCAGGTAAGATTATACTAGATGACAAGTCCCAAATACTTATACTCAGTAACCTCTTTCAAATACCATTCAGGCTTATTGTAATATCACTCACATTTTGGGTATTTTGTTTAATTGTCATATATACAGTCTTATCGATATTTATACTTAATATGTTAGTGTACAGCCACTTGAAATTCTTTGCCAAATCATCATTTACATTCTGTTCTCAAACTCTTGAGCCTGGGCCAGAGAATACAAGCGCTGTGTCATCTGATTACATAAAGTAATGACATTTCAGATTCAGAATTTTGAACATATAATAGGTACAGTAATGGTCCAAGGACCGATCCCTGAGATACACCAGTATTGACATTCTCCATATCTTTTTGCAATGTCTTCGATCACTCGAGTGTGATTTTACCAAGTTGTACCATATTCTCCTAAATCCCATTTTTTCTAACTTATTCATCATTATTCCTGTGTCCACTGTATCAAAAGCCTTTTTCAAATCTATGAACTTCTTGAATATATATTTGAAGATAGATCTTCCGAAATACCGAAAGCTGAGAAATATCTATTCTCCAATCTCATAAATATCAGGTCATGATATTGAACCTTTCAATTAGATATTTCTTTTAATTAATTAGATGCATAGACACGTTTTGAAATTAAAAGTATAGGGAAAATTGAATCGTTAAAAGCACCCTGTCGAATACATTGCAAAAATATGATGTCAATATGATGAACAATCGTCAAACAAGAAATCATATAGTCATAAAACTACTTGAAATTTTCAATGTTCATCTAACACATCTATCCAACCGAAATATAAATTTGAAAAGTTCAAATGAACCATAAATGGTAATATTATATCAAAATATATTTTGGTATTACTCTAAACCTTCATTCCACTCAAGAATCTTCAAGAAAATAACAACGTTTTGAAATTAAGCGAAGAATTGTTTTTTGTTTGCAGTGTATAACTCAGAGCTCAGTGCACACTTGCACACTTTTGTTTGGCTAGTGTTTGTGGTGGTGGTTACTCAAGGTCATTGAAAATTGACCCCTAAAAATACGTGAGCTGTCGCTTCTGGGTAAGGATAGATATTCTGTGCTGTGGAAAAGAACACAGAACACTATATTAGTGGCCATAGAAATTATAAACATTTTCCTGTTTTTTGGTGTCAGGGGCATAGAGAAATAAGCTTTATTCTGGTTGTAATTTTGAATTTTCAGAACAGTCCTCCTATGATCGTTCTGAAATTGCGCCGAACAGAAGTGTACTCGTTTTGGTTCCAATCACCAAATTAGTATCTATAAACCAGTATGTTATTACAAATTAAGTATTAAAAGAGCATGAAACCATAAGTGAACAAAAGTATTTCCCATTGAAAGCTTGCCTGGAACCAACCCTTTTTTTTGCTCCTTTCAACTTCATCAAAAGGAAATATATAGACAATAAAACACAATTATCAACAAGTTCTTATCCATTGATCAAAATAACTGATGAAATTGTAGTTTTTTTTTTCAAAAGTAGTTATAAGAATAAAAATACACATCAATATTAATGATATTTGCTATTGCATTCATATTCACAGAAGTTCTTTCAATATTTCGATAGATGAGATTAAGTCAATTTCTTCATATAAATTTTACATGTAATAAATCCACATCTTGTAGCTTCACATCCTTATGATCCATATCTCAATATCTGGAACAAAAAAAGACTTTAGAATGTTTTCAAAATTTCTTTCCATAATAATTGAAGGATTTTTTCAGTTGCTTAGAAAAAATTACTTACAACATAATAACTATTGTATAATATTTGAGAGGCTCAGAGGAAAAGTGGTATAACTCCAATTAAGGGAAATGTTGGGAAATTTAGGTTTCACATTGCAATTTATTGAAAATCGCATTTATAGGTATGGAATGTTACATACTCGGCCAAAACGATTATTTAACTTATACCACTTATTAGAAGAATTATATGCAACCTTATGTACTCAAATATCGGTATAACCATTGAGTATAAATATAACAAGAGGCGTAACGTCCTTATACAATTTGAAGCCGAATTTTTTGCCCGTCAAGTGGCGGTACATAGCATCTGAAATAGGAACTACAATCTGGCTGCTCAGTCATGCCCATTTTGGTAGCTATTCCTTTACAGCAATCTGTAGTAATATTTACTACCCTCGGGTACTACGATACAAAAGCAGGGTCGGATTTGTTGCGGTTCGTTACGAACGCCGAAGAACGGACGCAGAGGAGTTTGTCAGGACCTAGTAAACCAAGAAACTATCCCTATTGCTTGTCAGAAGTACCAAACAAATCAAGGAATTGAGACTTATTTAATTTTTAAAGTAATACCATTTGAAGTTTGAATTTATATATCCGAAAAAAAATTATCAATTTTCACAAAGTAAATTGCTTTCATTCTTGTTCGTGATTGATCAATCAATGATAGACATATTCTATATGTGAAAATAGAAGTTTGAAAACCTCATGAGAACTTATATTCAAGAAGGCTCTGTTTTTGAAAAGAGACTTTGAGTTACATTAATTGTTTTTGCTTCCTCAAACTATTAGTTTTTGCGAGTGAAATTCCCACATTCGTTCACGAGCATTTAACTACTACGAATAATTCAAGTGAAGCCAGTGACCGGTAATACTGAAGTAGACAAATTGATTTTTTTCTTTCAGGTTTCAATTTTTAGAATACGAAATCTTATACTCGTTTAGTTCACTGTTTCTGACAAACTCTCTGTATGAATGTATTTTAAAAGTTTCAATTCTACACAACACGTAATTACCATGATGAAAAATATTTATGGATAATTTTGCAAACCACAAACCCTTAACCTTTCGCGGCTGGCGAGCGGACTCTGACTCCGCATCTATCTTGAATTTTGAAACCACCCACTTGATTGGCCACCTTGTATACCTTCTCACAGTAATAATATCTGAGTTGGATAAAATATCAGTAGAATTGTGACAATGGTCAGAAATTTATGAGCAAAAATCCGAGTTCCAGCTGGAAACATTGAATTTTTTGAATTTCACATTCGTGTTGGAATAGGCGCTCATTCACCAACCTTTTTTAGAATATACTATTATTTGAACGTAAAAGATAATTTCTTTGTTTCCCTCTTGAATGCAATTTATGTGGATGAAATGTTCATTATATTTTCGTGGTTGAAGCGCCAGCCCCGGCGCTAATAGGTTGTAATTCTGCGGGCCCTCATATCTTGTACTGTCTTCACCGCTTTTTCGTCGGTTGATTGGATTTTGGATTATTTGAATATAATATTGACACATGACAAAAGGAAAAGTTTTCAACTGAATATAATGAACACTAGTGAAATTCTCAAAAACATACCAGTTCAAAATTGTAATAGATGGGAAAGCAGCTATTTCCAGACTATTCCCTCTCGAGATTCTCGTAGGTTTAGACCTGATGAAGAAGAAAACTTGCAGAAGAGTGAATAATTTTATTGCTCTATGACCCAATAAAGTCAACTTTGCGATAAGGAGAATATTGAAACACAAATCCTACCTGTTTTTCAAGTGCGTTACTTGGTTTTTTCAATCGCACAGTCAAAGTTTTTTGAAACCGACCCTACATGTATTTTTCGACTATTAAAATTCCGTTTTTTATAATATTGAGGTGTGTTGCGATTCGCCTACTTTTATAAATCGAAATAGAATATTTCAGGATCCACGGTAATTTGTTCAACATCTTGTTGAGTGCTTCCTTAAAATCCGACAAATATTACCTCTTTTGACTCGACGAAACTTGAAGGCAGGCAGGCAATGAAATACAAGGGAAAGCGAATCAGCAATTTTATGACAAACGTTTTGCCGAGGTATTTAGTATTCGGGTTCCGAATTTTAGTCGACGAAGGTCTGAAATCACTTTTTTGCGGAAAGAGCTGCATTTTTGATATAATGATTGTCACTAGAGTAGGAACTCATGGTCAAAAATGCAGATTCCAAATTTTCAGGAACCTTGGAAATTTCGTGAAAATTTCGAAAAAGTTACGTTTTCTCGGAAACTAGAAGGTTTATCGAAAAAAGTTTCATACAAAAGTTGTAGAGCGAAAAATTCTAGAAAACATTATGGCTTCTCGCATTCTCGTGGTGTTGATATTGACTAATGAGAGGTGCATTTATGTAATGGCGTCAGTTGCTAACTTCATTACGTTCGGATAGCCGAAGACCGAGCCGAAGACGCTCCAAGAGAGCTTGTGGTTTTACCGAGGGTTTTATTATTCCCTTTTATGATGTATATGTTTATGAACTGCAGGGCGAAATGCCAGCACCCTTACCCAATGCTATACTATGCGAGTTCAAGAATGAAGACAGCTTTCGTTAAGCAGGATTTTCTTTCAAATCTGCCCGAAAACTGCACTTATATTTATTTCTCTTGTGATTTTACACCTGATTTTTTTAATCAGATGTTACCGGGTAATCAGAATATAAAATTTCATCGAAATATCTGTCATTTGGAATTTTGAAAATAAAGGAAATGAAAGAAAAATTGTTGATGGCACACCAATTAATTTGATCAACCAAATATCGAGTGAGGTCACATAACAAATTTCTTGTGTTCCTCGCTTTAGATTCAGTTTCACATATCCTAATTTATTTTGACAACAGAGTATAAATATATAATATATATGGATATATCGAGAATTTGAATTGAAATAGATTAGGTAAAATCTTCTCACGACTATTCATAAACGACGACCTTTATTGCGATAGTATACTGAATATCCTATGACGGTCCTGATAACCAACAGCTTGGAGTTCAGCTCGGGTATGAAATCGAACCTAATAGTTCATCTACCCACCACCAGATGTTAGGGGCTGAAATTTGCTTTCCTTGAAACACACAAGCGCCTCTATGAAGCAAAGAAGGAACTTCATCTGAAAGTAGCTTCAATTCCTTGAACTGGGTTGCTGCTCTAGTTATATTAATACTCAATGGTATAACTCAAAAATGCGGAATTTGTGACTTATACCACCCTTTCTCTGACCGGCTCATTTGTGAATGTAAAACCAATTAGGCTGATATTAGACTATCATATTAATATAATGTTATTACAACGCCATAGGTTCTTCATATAAATATCACTGCTGTATCTATAATCATATTAATATGATAGTCAATTTTCTCAAATTGGAGAAAAAAACAGTGTACCATTTATTTAGACATCTTAAATGTAACTAAGATTTTCTCTAATTCGTTGAATTTTTATCGAAACTAATAAAACATTTCCATAAATATTGTTTCGTGATTTTTGCATTGAAAAATACTGATTGGCAGAACTGTATTTCTCCCATAAATTTGAAAGTTAATAAATAATTCCGTGGCAGGAGGCCAACATGTAATCAATAAATATTACCATGAAAAAAAAAAAGAAAACTGCTCTTGGGCAGTTTTTTGTTCAAACAACATTCAAAATTATCAACAATGACATTGTGGCACCGCCACAAAAAATTCACCATAACCTCGAACTGGTCTAATGTCATTTAAGACATCTTACATTTATGAATTTAGTCAAGAAACTGATTATGTCAAACTCAGCCAAGATTTGAATCACTCCTAGCTTGAAATATGGAGGTAATTGTGTTTATATCAGAATCTTTGTGATCTAAACTTATGAACTAGTTATATACAAACATTTCAATTACCTGATTTTGAAATTAATTATTCCTGATCTTTACTCTTATCCTTCTTCTTTTTCTTTTTTTCCTTTTTAACTTCGGTATTCTCTTCAATACTTTCTTCTACCTGCATACTTGTGTTTGGGTCATCTTCATCTTGTCTCTTCTTTTTTTTTTCTTTCTTTTCTTTCTTGACTACAACGTCATCTACCACCATGCTTTCTTCAGTCATACTTTCATCAGTATTATGCTTCTTCTTTTTCTTTTTTTTTTGTGTTTCTGCGGCAACTTCTTCAACAGCCTCAACCTTCACTTTTTTAAAAGGATTTTCTACAAGCTCAGGAATTTCCTGTTTAACTGGGATGTTAACATAACTGTTCAACCATTCCTTTGGTGTTTTTTCATTTGGTTTTCCATATTGATCCAATTCCCCTCTAGCAATCAAGAGTTTCTTTTTAGCTGCTCGGGGTCCAAGCCCCCACTTTCTAGGATAGGTATCTCTTTCCATTATAACTCTTTTTATTTTAGCAACAACTCCATGATCACAACTAGCTATTGTAGATGTGGTCATCAACGCAATTGCTAAACATATTGCTTCTCCTTTGGTAGTAATAATCACTATTTCTTCGTTCATCTCAATACCATCTTCATACCTCAGGATTCCAGGGATAAGAATCTTAGCACCGTAACAGATTGCATTTACAGCACTATCTTTCATTATTATTCTTTTATGTCCAACCAATAAACTTTCTAAGGGTTTGATAACTCTCCTTAAATAACTCTCATCTTTATGATTATCATACATCCATTGAGCATCCAAGATGTCATGCAATGTAGCGATATCATCACTTTCAGTTTGAATACCTGATCTTACTCTACGAAGTTCTAACATTTGTGCACCAACTCCTAGTCTAATTCCTAAATGTACACACAATGTACGTATATAAGAACCAGCTTCACAACTCACCCAAAAGACTCCAATATTTTTGGTTTCATCATAAAAGTTCAGCTTACTATCATAAACTGATCTGACTCTGAGTTGTCTTTTAACAGCCGATATTAAAGGAGGTCTTTGAAACAACGCTCCTTGTAAACTTTCTAGACCTCTCTTAACTTGAGCCACCCCTCCTTCTACTGCGGAATGTAATTTAAAAACTGCTACATATTCTTTACCTGCAGTCTGTTGCGATTTAACAAGTCGTGTACTTCTCTCAATACAAACAATTAAACATCCCGTTACTTTAGGATCTAGAGTTCCAGAATGACCAGTCTTTTGCACTCTCAGAATTCGTTTGATCCATGCAACAACTTCATGACTACTTGGGTTACTTGGTTTATCTAAGTTAATACAACCTGCCTTGATGTATTCAACTATATCTCTTTTCAGTGGTGATGATCCATTCTCTAAGGGCACATAATGATTCGTTCTTACGTTCAACTTATCATAATTCTTCAATAGAAGCGGCCACTTCGATGAATCCAATTTCGCTGAAATTTCGGAAGGATCTACCATAAAGTCTCCCTTGCTTTGAAGATCGCCCAACTCGACACATTTTGTTTTCTTCTTTTTTTCTTTTACTAAGGATGTATTGGATGATTCCATGATAATACTTCAACTCGCAAACTCGCGACAACACGTGCTCTTGTAAATATGTAACATCAACGATCAACGAGAAACATTCAAATTGAAGAGGTTAGATATTCAGTCACAGAAGAAAACAATATTTTTATTTACTTCATCTGGACATTCAACCATAGAATACTCTTCTTCTTGTCTATTATAATGTGCTTGGCAGCCATAGACACATGGGGTGTTCGACACCTGTGTGAAGATAGCTGCCACCACATAGCTGCCAAAAATCCCGAAGATACCCGAATCGCCGGAGAGGATCAGTGGCGTGCGCCGCAGAATATGGATTATGAACTTGTATTTTGAACATAAATCGAAATATTGCCTAAATGGAAGCCCAAATGGTATTTGATCAATCGAGAACAATTCAGTTTTGATATTCAGAATTGAATGACATTAAAATAAACAGAAGATGAAGTGGATTATAATACGACTTGTCAGCAAGCACTTTACGTGGAATATTGTACTTTTTTAGATTTAGAAACTTATGAAAGAATCTTGAGGAGCATTCCAAAATTAAAATGCAATGGATAAATCTACTTGTCCGTCATAAGATCCCCCAATTCATCACTTTTTTCGCGAATAGCGAATTTCGCTTCTAAGTCGTTGCCCTTATTTGAGACCATGTTTCTCGTTTTTTTACTTGTTTTCAAAATGGAAATTTATATGAGAATAGTGAGGGACATCCAAAAATGATCATGCAATAGAAAAATCTACTTGCTCTAAATATGGCCCCCTCCATTCCTCCACTTTTAAGAATGGTAAGTTTCGTGTAAAAATTAACCTTTTTTGAAATCATATATCTCTTTATTCTTCGGGATTTAGGTATGAAAAGTCATATGAGAACTTTCGAGGACATCCCAATATTGACATGCACTAGAAAAATCTACTTGCTCTAAATATGGTCCATTCCATTCAACACCTTTTACGAAAAGTGAATTTCGCGCCTAAGTTAACCTTTTTTGAGATTATATATCTTTTTATTCTTCGGGTTTTCGATATGGAAATTCATATGGAAATGTTCAAGGACATCCCAAAATTGACATTCAATGGAAAAATCTACTTGCTCTAAATACGGTCCCCTCCATTCAAGACCTTTTACGAAAGGTGAATTTCGCGTCTAAGTTTACCTTTTTTGAAACCACCTATCTCTTTGTTCTTCGGGTTTTCGATATGGAAATTTATATGGAAATGTTCAGGGACATTCCAAAATTGACATGCAATAGAGAAATCTACTTGCTCTAAATACAGTCCCCCTTATTCAACACCTTTTACGAAATGTGAATTTCCAGTCTAAGTTACCTATTTTTGAGACCACGTATCTCTTTATTCTTCGGGTTTTCGATATGAAAATTTATATGAGAATGTTTAAGGACATCCCAAAATTGACATGCAATAGAAAAATCTACTTGCTCTAGATATGGTCCCCTCCATTCAACACCTTTTACAAATGGTGAATTTCGCTTCTAAGTTAACCTTTCTTGAGACCACCTATCTCTTTATTCTTCGGGTTTTCGATAGGGAAATTTATATGAAAATATTCAGAGACGTCCCAAAATTGACATGCAATGGAAAAATCTACTCGCTCTAAATACGGTCCCCCCCATTCAGCACTTTTTATGAAAGGTGAATTTCGCGTCTAAGTTACCCATTTTTGAGACCACGTATCTCTTTATTCTTCGGGTTTTCGATAAGGAAATTTATTTGAGAATGTTCAAGGACATCCCAAAATTAACATGCAAGGGAAAAATCTATTTGCTCTAAATATGGTCCCCTCCATTCAACACCTTTTACGAAAGGTGAATTTCGCGCCCAAGTTAACCTTTTTGGAGATTATATATCTCTTTATTTTTCGGGTTTTCGATATGGAAATTCATATGGAAATGTTCAGAGACATCCCAAAATTGAAATGCAATAGAAAAATTTACTTGCTCTGAATACAGTCCCCTTTTTTCAACACCTTTTAGGAAAGGTGAGTTTCGCGTCTAAGTTAACCTTTTTTGAGACCACATATCTCTTTATTCTTCGGGTTTTCGATATGAAAATTTATATGAGAATGTCCAAGGACATCCCAAAATTGACATGCAATGGAAAAATCTACTTGCTCTAAATATGGTCCCCTCCATTCAACACCTTGGGGGGACGGGGGGACCGTATTTAGAGCAAGTAGATTTTTCCATTACATGTCAATTTTGGGATGTCCTTGAACGTTCTCCTATAAATTTCCAAATCGAAAACCCGAACAATAAAGAGATAGGTGGTCTCAAAAAAGGTTTACTTAGACGCGAAATTCACCTTTCGTATAAGGTGTTGAATAGAGGGGACCATATTTAGAGCAAGTAGATTTTTCCCTTGCATGTCAATTTTGGAATGTCCTTGAACATTCTCATATAAATTTCCATATCGAAAACCCGAAGAATAAAGAGATATATAATCTCAAAAAAGGTTAACTTAGGCGCGAAATTCACCATTTGTAAAAGGTGTTGAATGGGGGGTACCGTATTTAGAGCAAGTAGATTTTTCCATTGCATGTCAATTTTGGGATGACCTTGAACATTTCCATATAAATTTCATATCGAAAACCCAAAGAATAAAGAGATATATAATCTCAAAAAAGGTTAACTTAGGCGCGAAAGTCACCTTTCGTAAAAGGTGTTAAATGGGGGGGGACCGTATTCAGAGCAAGTAGATTTTTCCATTGCATATCAATTTTGGGATGTCCTTGAACATTCTCATATAAATTTTCATATCGAAAACCCGAAGAATAAAGAGATACGTGGTCTCAAAAATGGGTAACTTAGACGCGAAATTGAACATTCGTAAAAGGTATTGAATAAGGGGGACCGTATTTAGAGCAAGTAGATTTTTCTATTGCATGTCAATTTTGGGATGTCCTCGAAAGTTATCATATGACTTTCCATATCTAAATCCCGAAGAATAAAGAGATATATGATTTCAAAAAAGGTTAATTACACGAAACTAACCATTCTTAAAAGTTGTGGAATGGAAGGAGTCGTATTTAGAGCAAGTAGATTTTTCTATTGCATGATAATTTTTGGAAGTCCCCCACTATTCTTATATAAATTTCTATTTCAAAAACAAGTAAAAAACGGGAAATATTGTTTCAAATAAGGGCAACCCAAAAGCGAAATTCGCTATTTGCGGAAAAGGTGATGAAACGGGGGATCTTATGCAGAGAAAGTAGATTTATCCTTTGCATTTTAATTTTGGATTGCCCCTCAAGATTCTCTCATAAGTTTCTATATCGAAAAAAGTACAATATTCCACGTAAAGTGCTTGTTGATAAGGCGTATTATAATAATAATAATAATAAAGGGCCTTTATTTGTATTTAATAAAATACAACTTTGAGGCGAAGTTTAGCTTACGCTATTCCACTTAACCCCTTAGAACAAATAAGAGAAAAAAAAAAGGAATAAAAAATTCATGATATAAAATTAACAAATAAAAATAAAAAACAAAAAAAAAATCATACAGTAAATATCCATGTGTTTACAACTGACAAAGCAGTAAGTGTGCTCTCAGATGCTCCCTCAAACCATTTACGGAGTAGTTATCAAAAAAACTGTGAAAACTATTATATACATTAACAGCATTATAGGTGAAGGATCGCTGAAACATGGCTGATCTAAACCTGGGCAACATAAGCCTATCCCTATATCTCAAAGACACGTCATGTACATCACCCCGAAATATTAATTTCTCGCGCAGAGATGGAGGGACCGACGAAGTCAAAATCCTCTTAACTAAAACTGCCAGCTGCAATCTGAATAGGCCATCGAGTTTTAACCACTGGAGTTCTTTTATTTTACACGAGATCCTCGAAAATTTGCTCAAGCCAAATACAAATCTACAACATGCATTTTGGACTTTCTGTAGCCTGTATCTAGTGCTGTAATCCAAGCATGGATAGAACAGTGTAAATCCATAGTTCAACAATGACAGCACCAGGGACTCGCAGATGGTTTTTACGCGAAACAAAACTCAGGATACGCCGATTCCTGTACAAATGTCTCAAAGCAAGAAACGACTTCCTCACGAGCAGCGCAACATGAACCGATTTCAAGCGAATAACCTGGTCCTCATTGGTAATTACCAACTAGGACCAACTGCATTCAAGCGACTTCGGTCATTGTAGGTTATAATCATTTTACAAGGAATATCCCTGAAGACTATAACCGTAGATAACCGCAGGCAGGACCGTAGATAACCGCGGTCATTACTGGTTATTCGCTTGAAATCGGTTATGGTCAACAAATCTCAGCCTGCAGTCGAACACAATACCCAGATTCTTGCAGCTCTTAACAAACGGAATCCGCTCATTTCCAACCCTGAGAGTAATCTGCTCTGAACCGAGCCAAGACCCACGAGTAAAGAGCAGAGAGGCACACTTCCGAACATTCAGCTTGAGATTGTTTGCATTTGAGTAATCGAGTATCCTGGACAAATCTGTATTTATTCTCTCGACCGCAACCTCAACATCAGAAGGATCGAAAGATAACCGCATCTGCACATCATCTGCATAAAAATTCACCTTCGCATACATAACTTCCCTATACATATCGGCAATGTAGATTAAAAACAGAATAGGACCTAGAATTGAACCCTGCGGAACACCAGATGTCACGGGGGAAGTATCAGAAAACGTATTCCCTATACGAACTCTCTGAAATCTACCTACAAGATAAGATCTAAAGAACCTCGTGGCATTTGTATCAAAGCCGTAGAAAGACAATTTAGCACACAAGAGCTCGTGGTCGAGGGTATCAAATGCTTTAGCAAAATCGAGTAGAGTTAACACCGTTGTTTTCCCCTCATCCAATGCCCTAAATATGTCATCAGCCACGTCCAACAAGAGTGTTGTTGTACTGTAACCTTTCCTGAAGCCTGATTGACTGGCTGTTATAATGTTAGCTTCTGTGATGAATTCATATATTTGTTTACCCAAAATTTTTTCAAGAACCTTCGACATACAAGGAAGAATACTTATAGGCCTGAAATCGCTTAGTTCTTTAGGATTAGTCAATTTGGGTAGGGGCCTCACGATGGAACACTTCCAAGCTGTAGGAAAGTAACCAGTTTCGATACAAACATTCACAATATGCGTTAGATAAGGCAATGTAATCTCCATCGATAGCTGTAACATTTTTGCAGTGATGCCATCACATCCTACAGCATTCGACCCGAGACCAAGAACAACCATTCTAACGTCTTCCAGAGAAGCGAGTTTGAACTCAAGACGAGCATCAGGATCAAAGGTGTTCGAACTGTAATAGTCCGCCGCTCCGGGACAAGAGTTCCACTTCATCTTCTTTTTATTTTGATGTCATTCAATTCTGAATATCAAAACTGAATTGTTCTCAATTGATCATATACCATTTAGGCAATACAGTAGAATCTGGATATAACGACTCCGCTTACAACGCACAACCGCTTTTAGCGACGTAAACGCGAAGTTGGTTTCATGGAAATTTCTATGCATTTACATCCGTTTATTGCGTCGTCCGGTTAGTACGACCGAATATCGTCGGTCCCTTGATGGTCGTTATATCCGAATTCTACTGTATTTCGTTTTATGTTCAAAATACAAGTTCATACATAATCCATATTCTGCGGCCCAACGATACTAACGCACGCCACTGATCACTGATCCCTTCCGGCAATTCGGGTATCTTCGGGATTGCTGGCAGCTATGTGCTGGCAGCTATCTTCACACAGGTGCGTTCGACAAACACCTCGGACCGCTCGGATAACTCCGAATCCAGGTTGAGTGGAGTAAACATCCAGAACATCCGATCAACCAGAGGACGGTCTATTCGGTCGGTAAATTTCAACGGACCAATGCGATTATTATTATCCGTCGGCTTTCGGCAATAATTTCATTTATCAGGATGAAAACGCCCCACCACACTGTACACGAAGGGTTAAAATCATTTTTTCAGAGAATGAACCGGCCAGTAAAAAGAGTAAAGATGATCGGAAACGAAGCGACTACACTTACGTCAGCACCATCTGGTTATTCCGAAGTCATTTAGAAAATATCTTAATGAGCCAGATATTAATATGAAATATGCTGAATATGATGATTAAGAAACACGTAGTGTAGCTCAGCAATTAAAGCAGTTGACTTGGGACCGCGAGGTAACAAGTTCGATTCCTGGCTAGAGGATAAATTTTCTAGTCACCACTTAGGTTTTGTCGCACAAAATGTTATTTATAGGGCCCAACAAAGTGGAAATTCAATTTCAGTATCGGCATGATTTTAGAGTTCTTCACAACGGAAAAGCGTGGTCGGTTTTCAACAGTACTAATATATGGACGTTTCCTATCTTTATACTCTATTGGCGAATCCAACTACCGTTGAGGGCGTTATAAATCCTTGTGTTCTAGGTTCGAAATTTAGCCACCAGCCTGAGTGGCGCTAGGGGATTTTTTGTAAATTTTTGAATGACAACGGGATATTTATATCTTTTTGTGAAATAATACATGAAATAAATCATTTTAAGAGTAATTTAAAGGCTTTTTAAGATGGTAGTGTGTGTTAATGCATTTCTGATTGTATATTAAGTGTGGCGAATTCAGAAGAACAACTCGTTTTCACCACGAATGATGAAAAAATTTTATGCAAAGATATTTCAGTTACTTTTAAGAACAATTATTTTGGTCAAATGAATATGTATTACACTTGTTGGGATTACTCAAATGACGTAAAATAACATGATTGGAAATATTTCCTAGATCCATGAGATTCGTAAATAAATATGGTACTACCTCGAAGTGATATCCAATTGAAGCAGAATCATTCGTGCTGCACACAGGTTCAGATGAATCTGTTGAATTTTGAAACATACGACTCCATTGTTTATTAAAGTTTTCCCAAATCATTTTTGAAAGTGGGTGCTCCATTTCATGAAGACTACGAACGAAATTTGATTGGGAACATTTCATTTAATCATTTCTTCAATCTTATGTTGCAAAATGAATAAACGATTCTGAAATTTTTTCCAGTCTTTATTTGTGTTTTGTTTGTGATTTTAAAATGGAAATTGTATATATCTTTCATCACACAATATTAAGATAACAATCAAATATAGATAAAATATTTGTTTACAATGGAAAATTTGCCAGAGATGATACCAAAAAGTCAGAAGAGATGTATGTAATTGCCAAGTCAAAGTGAAACGACTAAAACAAAATGCTGACAAATATAGAACAAACCTTTGAAAATTTATAAAATACTTGAAAAATTTTAATTGTTTGAAAACTTATAATCTTCCAAACCAAGTGTTTGCAAATTCAGTCAAGGAGTTCAATTTTTTCTCAATTTTAATGGCGTTAGCAAAATTTCACATCAAATCACCAGTGTTCACTTGTTCCATTGTCTTCAGATACTTCCTCTGCATTTTCAAATCTCACAGATTGCATTTTGAATAGCACCTGCACAGCAGATTGTTCCTCTGCTTTACTTAAAGCAGACAATATTGCAGCATTTTTTTCTTTAATTTACACACCACTTTCAAAATCATGGAACTGAGTACACTGGGTTGTTGATTGAGAAATTATATGTTTATCCCTAAGAGTATCATTCCTGGATTCTCTCCTCAATTTATGTTGGGCCATACAAGCCTTATTAATTTCTTCTGGATATTAACTACGTCGCAAGTTTCGAGAAGTCACAGCAGTAGCTTTCATTTGCTGAAATTTTTAACCTGAAAAGATGTTTTCTTAGGGCGATATTTCGCCTCTAGAGGGAGTTTAGATTTTTGGATTCGCCATATTGGCTGCCCAACTCACCCGACATCAATCCAATTGAGCACGTATGGGATTACTTCGGGAGAGCAATATCCAAAATCTACGCTGAAGTATCCGAATTGTTTTCCATAGAGATGACTCTCTGTTGTTTTCTTTTACAAGCAGAGTTTATGAACTTGAATTGAGGGTGAATATATCTCCAGGTCCTTTGGTTGAATATCAGATGAGTCATTAACTGCGGATGACTGTCGTCAACGTTCTTACTGATGAGAGCACGGCTGCGGTGGAGGGCAGAATGGCATGATGTTGTATTCAACGAAGAATCGCGATTCTCTCTACATAGAGAATGAGCCTTGAATATGATGGAAATTAAACTGTCCAATTTCCACTGACTATGACACAGTTAATTCGCGAAGTTCAAGATGTCACAGGCAGTCATCTCATTTCATCGATGCCTAGTCGACTACAGGAGAAACAGCGTTATCAAACACATTATTAATTCTATTTGTTAATAAAATCTGCCGAAAATTTTGTTTCATTCGTAATGTAACACTACCACATTGTCTAACTATCGAGTTCACGAAGTTATTTTTTTCTGACTGTAATACTAATATAAGTATTACGATGTACGGTACGCTATTCGGAGCATGTCTGTACACACCTTTAGAATTCTGAATACCTACTAACATCGCCTTGGTCCGAGTCTGAAACTTAGCGGCCAAGTTACAATCTCAGACCAAGAATCCTCTGAGTCTGAAAATACCTTTCGCAGATTTAGGTCAAATAATTCCTAATAGACCATGGCCAATAAGCCTGAAAGCTCCCCCAATATCATTTCATATTCAGTCATGAAAGCCTAAAATTATTAAATTTTTTTTTCATCTATGATGGACCAAGAATAGTCACAGGAAATATCTTAGCGACATATGTCTCCAATATCTACACCGTGATCGCGGCGAGGTGCGATGCGATGTTGCACCCCGTCGTCCTCACTTAGGTACGCGACGTGGTGCGGTACGATGTTCGGAGCGTTTTGTAAGCACCTTTAGGAAATATAGCAAACCCTTATATATCAATAACTATATTCTTTATTTTTGTACATTTTTACTGACCACTTATTTATATTACAATATTCGTTTCTTTAATAAGCTTATCCTTGCTTATTGCTACATTCAAAGATTTCCAATTCACAGATTTCTTAGGTTTAATTTATCTAATAAATAAATAACTAACACATCCAATAACAAAAATTATAACTACATCACAGCACATATTAAAAATGAAAATTTGAGTTTAAATTTGGTATTATACCTATATATTTCGATGCATATTGAAAAATGTAATAAACTAATAAAATTTCAAAAAACACAATGAATATTCGTTATTATGTAGATATATAGATGAAATTTATTTGAAATAAACATCAACATAAGTATTTTAAGTACAGATAAACTAGATAAAAGTGACAGATATAAAATAGTTTCCATTTCAAATGATTCCGTCATGAAAAGGAAATCGTCTATTACTAGCATTGCTTTGGTTAATTTCAAAGTTCTTGGGGTTACCTGACATTTTTATTAAGAGTATAATGTGTACAATACAATGTGATTGAAAAAAAAATCTTTCAATCAATCAATAATTTCCGAATTCTAATGAAATTTGCTAAGAGAGAACACTGAAAATTTTTTCTATTAACCACAACTAAATTGATATTGTTTTAGTTCATATGATGTTTTGTTCAATAATCCCCTTTCTCCAATCATTCAATGCAAAATATAGATAAACTGAAAAATGTTGAAATCTAAATTATTTAACTCCTGTGACAATACAATTCACTTCAAATATTCAAGTGAATTATGGGATTAAAGAACTGATCGTGCCTTCATTATGATATGTAACCAAAATACAATTCTCTCAATATGTTTTTTATATCAGAATTTGAATATGAATTTGATCCACCTGGATTAAGAGAAAAAAGGTGACTGATGAGTGGAAAAAAATTGGCTTTAAAAAATGCATAAC
This sequence comes from Hippodamia convergens, assembly GCA_038502775.1. NCBI lineage: Eukaryota > Metazoa > Arthropoda > Insecta > Coleoptera > Coccinellidae > Hippodamia > Hippodamia convergens. Next base: position 27,235,537 of record CM076607.1, on the reverse strand, counting down.
TTGCTTGAACAGAGTATCCCACAAAATATTATCACCTCCAACAGCGATTAAAGTCGAAAATTGAAATTACATTCCAAAACATAAAACACATTGTTTTCTCAAAAACTTCGAAATGAATACTGAGATTACATGCACTTACTCAAATCCACAATTTTGGTAATATAATTTTAGTTCTTCTGGAAAAACAAAATATACATAAACTCAAAAGATTTAAAATGAAAACTAAAATAAATATTTCCATAGAGAGCAATCACAATTCACACTGATATTGTTTTCTACAGCCTTGTTTTTATAATAAAGCTCATGGAATGTCTTATTAGTTGATTCTTATTCAGATATTACAGATTATTTTTTGCGAAGAGCATCATGCATCTTCACTTTTTCTGGAATAGCAGCAGCTTCGAGTGGTACTCGTGCCATTAGTTCCTTCAGATTGTTGGCATATGTTATTTTGCGATAAAACTTAGAACTACAAAAAAATTCATTAGTACACAGGTGCATTGAATGAGAATAAATTCTGTTTGTGCTCATAAAAATTATACTCTACAAATAATTGTAGATTAACTCACCTTATGAATGGTTTAGCCATGAATAACATGGTTTTGATCCATAAAGTGGGATGCACCAAATACAAATGGATAAGATTTTTTTTTAATTTTCTGCCAACCATTTGATAACATCGTTTTATCCATCTAAAGGCAGGTACTTTTGTTGCGCCTCCATGTAAATATACCAAGACATAATCATCAGTTACTAGTCTCTCAAGGGTCCATAACACATACCTGTAAATAATCAATTAAATAATCTGAATGGGAAAACAACTGTTATTATATAAATGAAAAAAAAATGATTATCAGATGGGAAGGATAACAAACACATTTTTCTTTGTACCTCATAAAAACATGCAGTCTACTCTATAAAGAATAATGAAATATACAATTTAAATTTTTCAGCTACGAATATTTTCTGAAAATCAAAATTGAATTGACACATTTCATTCATTTTGACATTTTATTTTAGTGAAATTTCAAAATTCATTGATAGACATGAAAACTTTTCTGCAGAATGAATAAACAAATAAAAAAAAATTTCAGGGTTATTTTCGAAACAAAACCTTAAGAGTTTATAGATACTACCATGGCTCAGCTTCTGAACAATTATGCAGCAAATCTCACAGCTGGTACTGTTGGCGGTTTAATTTTGGGATATATGGCCATGAAAGTGACCAGGAAGGCCGGCGCTGCAGCAGGATTAGGAATAATCGGTTACGAAGTTGCTCATCACAACAGACTCGTGGCCACAAGCTTAGATAACGTAATGGACAAAGTACGTACAAGCATAGGAGGTACCTGTTCGAAATATTGCTCCAAAACTACAGGTCAGATGAAATTTCTCGGTGGAAAGAATAAAGCTTTAACTGTTGGTCTCATTGGAGGTTCCCTTTTAGGCATAGCTTGTAGTTAAAATGACTTGACCCAATAAAATTATTAATGTGCATTACAGTACTTTCTGTTAATCAAAACTACCCCAAATATTAATAGAGTCTTCTGGGCATATTGGCCGTGGTCCCTTAGGAATAATTTCACGTAACGTTTGCCTAGGCATCTTTAGAGGATTCTTGGTCTAAGATTGTAGCTCGAATGCTGAATGTAAATGTTCAAGTTCATCCCCCAGAAATTCGGGCACGGATAAACGTCGGCCTTTCTCTACGATTGTTTTGATAACTCCTCGTTTCTGTTTTGGGTGATGATTGGACTCCTTGGGAAGTTATCTGTCAGTGTAGGTTGGTTTTCTATAAACCCTGCGTCCTAGTTTCCCATTAAACATTTACAGCATGCATTGGATGGCACTCATCTGCATCGAAGAAACCATCCACTTGGCTACGTTATGTGGACGATACCTTTGTTGTTTGGAGAATTGCAAGCATTCTTAACCCATCCTAACAGTAGGCACCCAAACATTCAATTCACTATGGAAATTGAAAAGGATGGTGCACTTCCATTTCTAGACTTTCTAGTAACTAGAAAGCCTAATGGGAAACTAGGACACAGGGTTTATAGAAAACCAACCCACACTGACAGATATCTACACCAGGAGTCCAATCATCACCCAAAACAGAAACGAGGAGTTATTAAAACACTTGTAGAGAGAGCCCGACGTTTATGCGAGCCGGAATTTGTGGGGGATGAACTTGAACATTTACAGCATGCATTCATCGCCAATGGATATAATGCCAAAGAAATTCAGAGGGCAATAAGAACAAAAAGTTCCACACATGATGATAACACATCACAAATCACCCCTAATGGAAGAACCATCTTATTCATACATCCCCAAGGTCATTGATAGAATTGGTAGAATACTGAAAAGGCACAACCTCGAGACTGTTTATAAGCCGACACAAAAACTTCGGCAAATGATTAAAACTACCAAAGACAAATCGACCCACTTTCACAAGCCGGTATTTAAAGGATACCTTGTGACTGCGGCAAAGTCTATATAGGTACAACAAAAGGGAATATCAATACGAGAATTAAGGAGCACGAACGATGCTGTCGACTGAATCAGATAGAAAAATCCGCACTAGCGGTACATGCGCTAACAGATGGACACAACATAGTTTTCTCAAAGGCGGAGATTATTTCTATATCAAAAGTTACTATCCTAGGCTGAACATGGAAGCCATTGAAATTTATAAACACAAAAACAACATAAACAGAAAAGAAGAGACACTTTTTTTACAAAGCGCCTGGTTAGAAAAAGCCAGATCAAGCCAATACGAAGCGGGAGCGATGGACCGCAATCAACATCGCGCACGTAAACTCATCACCTTTTCCCGCCATTAATCGGGGTGTAGATAACACTTTCGGTTCGAACACGTCAGTGTCAGAAATTCAGCGTTCGAGGTTCAATCTTAAACCAAGAATCCTCTGAAGATGCCTATCGCAGTTTTAGGCGAAACGTTAGGTGAAATTATTTCTAATGGACCACGTCTAATAAGCCCGGAAGACTCTCTCAATATCAGTATATCCGGTCGTGAAAGCCTCAAACTATTTATCGTTATTTTTAGTTTAAATGACTCCATTTGGTATTTTAGTCCCAGTTAAATGTCATCGATAGAATATTTACTACATAAATTTATTTGTATTTCGAGCTGAACAGTTTTAAATGATACGCTCTGTATGGATAACGTAGAACGAAAAGATGTTTATACTGCTTTGAACATGGTAATGGCCAACTGTTTACTTTATATTTTTACTGTTCTTTAAACAAATAATTTGAACTTCTTTTTATCGCATTGACATTTCAAAAACTTGAAGTAGTTATCGATTCACCAGTTTGTTAACACGATTCAGAGGTAACATATTTAGCAGAAGTGTCTTAATCAAGTTGATAAGTGCAGAATCTAACGGCTCGCTAACACCAAATCCGATTTTGACGGACAAAACTGCCCTGACATCAAACACTTGTGAAAGACAGAGTGCGCGACCGTCATTGTCCGATAAGCCGGATATAGATGATTAATCGTCGACTCCGAACTTGTCCGGATTTTCGACAGGATGTCCGGACAAGGACAAAGGTACATCGAAATATCTTGCTGGCAAATATGCGTGAAATCAGTTTCGAATTTTATTCAATAGTGAATATGGCTCTGGACTCCGATCCGGCAAGTCGGGGTTCGAGTCTCCGCCAGGGAAGAAATTTTCTGGTATGGAGAACTCGCCGAACCATTCACTGTTGGGTAAACAATTGACAGTGTTGTGCCTATTTTAAAGGCATGAAATGTTTGGCACTCTCTTAAATAGTTTTTGAAGAGCAATCGATCAAAATTACAAAAATATATGGTTATCATTTGAAAAAAATGAGATTTCATATTTTTGTTTTATATCGAACATTGAAAATGTACAACAGCCTACCACGTGATATGCAGGGATTGACTGATATAAAAATATTCAAGAAGAAACTTTTTAACTTTCTGTTACATAAGGAACCTTATTGTTTAGAAGATTTTGTGAAGTAACACCATTGTTTTGACACTATTTCATTTCATATCTTGTAATAACTGGAATTTTGATCTGAAATAAAGATTGTTGTTGTTGTTTCAGACACCCAGTATAATATTTCCTGATAGGTTATACAAGAAACAATATCATTGTGAATCATCTTATTCCACTGTTGCAAAAACAAATTTCCACAATGAGGTATTTTGAAGATATAAATACTAATTTGTGACAATCTTTCCGACAAAAAAATTTGACTATATATTAAGCTATAACTCCACAATCACTTTAAGAGGTTGCGCATATCATACTCCAAATCAAAATCAGTTTAAAATTGAACAATGAATGAGGAATGTTCACATTTTTCAATTTCTACAGATTCCTATTCTCCGTAGAAAATGAAAATATTGAGTTACATCCAACGACTAACGAGGTTCAGTATGTAGCCGGGTCCAATATAAAGGCCTTTCGTCTCAAGGAGTGCGATGCGCGAATGTAGTATGACGTCACATCGCCGCGAGGAATTGAATATTCACGGGGTTGTAAAATCCGAACTACTAGGTCTTTTCGACTGAAACAAAAACTAGTGATGTCATATACATATAGGTTATACTGTGACGAAGTTTCGATCGATTTTGCATACCTGTGAACATTCCTCATTGAAATATGCTAAATATACAGGTGTTACATTTGAAATAACGAAGTTTACATTTGTTTCCGGTAGAACCGGAAGTAGTATCGCTGAAAATTATTTTAAAATTTAAGTTAAAACTAAAATGCAAAATCTCGAATTTGTATAACAATTCCTTCCTTGAATAAGTCTAATGAAACACTTAAAAAATCAGCCTGTATACCTTGGACATTAATTTGCTGAGAGTCTAATAGATGAAGGAATATCTATCGGAGAGATACGGAAAAAAATTCTCGTTGGGAGAATCAACGAATGTTGGATTTTCTCGTTCTTATTAATTTAAATGCCTCCATTTGGTAGTTAAGTCCCAGTTAGATGTCATCGATAGAATATTTCCTATATAAATTTATTTGTATTTCGAGTTGAAGTTTCTTCAGGTAATACATTTGAACAGTTTTTAATAACACACTTTGTATGGATTATATAGAACGAAAAGATGTTCATACTGCTTTGAACATGGTAACGGCCAATTGTTTACTTTATATGATGTTTTTTTTTTCTCTTCATTAAACAAATTCAAACTTCTTTTATCGCATTGACATTTCAGAAAGTTGAAGTAGGTAATCAATGCACCAGGTTATTGAAACGATTCAAAGGTACCATATTGAGCAGAAGTGTCTTAATTAAGTTGATAAGTGCAGAATCTAACGGAACTCTCACACCGAATCCGATTTTGACGGACAAAACTGCCCAGACAAGTATTGGTAGAGAGCATAAAGATAGGAAACGTCCATATATCAGTAACTAGCTCAAACCTGCGGCTCCGCTTGCTTAATATTTCAGTATAAAACGGTACTGATAGGTCCGCAACCCCACATTCAGAACTTCGTTTCGTAGGAAAGACAGGCACGTGACTACGTGACAAAGCGATCTCAAATCAATAAATGCCGCAGATAGCAATCACATTCATTTTTATATGAATTCATTCTATGCCAGTCGGGAGCCCTCTTCAAATTGAACATTATTTTGTATTGAACTGAAAATGTTAAAAATGGTTATCGCGGGTTGTCCCCAGCAGTTGGACATATGCCGTCGCGGACTTTTTTATAGAACTTTTGAGCACTACAAAATTGTCTCCGACTATAAATTTCTCTAGTTTGCCAGCGTCACCGTAAAAGCCTAAAAAAACCGGGTTAAAAACCGACTTTTCCATAAACACTAGATATTTTTTCTCATTTTTTCGTGATATTGGAACGAACCCTACATGAAAACATCCCAAAATAAATTCTCTACATTATAGTGAAAGTTTCATCAAAATCGGTCATCTCTGGTTCCTGAGTCCATAGAGTACAAACACACGGACATTCACAAATATTATAGAACTCAGAACGTTTAGATGGCGCTGAATTCACGCTTACTGAAATTGAATTTTGACTTCGTCTAGCCTAGAAAATAACTTCTTTTGCGACAAAACCAAAGTATCGACTTGAAAATTTCTACACTCGCCCGGTATCGAACACGTAACCTCTCGATCCAAGTCAACTGCTCCAACCTCTGAGCTACACTACGTGTTTCTTAAACATCATTATTCGGCATATTGATATCTGACGCATTCAGATATTTCCTAAATGAACTCGGAATAACTAGATGGCGGCTTCGTTTCCAATCCTTTTTATATATAATCTTTGTTTCCAACAAATTCGGAGTCGACGACTCATCATCCGTTTCTCGGATTGTCGTAAAATGACTCGATAACAAAGGAAAAGGACAAAGGTACATCGAAACATCTTGCCGGCAAATATGCGTGAAATCAGTTTCGAATTTCATTCAATAACGGCAAAACTACTGATTTTAAAGGCATGTTTGGCACACTAAAAATAGTTCTTGAAGAAAAATCTATCACAATTACGAAAGTATATATGGTTATATTATTTGAAGAGATTTCATAGTTTTATTGAGGCTCACTTGGAGTCTCTGTTTCAGACTTCGTGTATAATATTTCCTGATAGGTTATACAAGAAACAATATCATTGTACCTTATCTTATTCCACTGTTGCAAAAACAAATTCTCATAAAGAGGTATTTCGAAGATATAAAAACATACTTATTCCGAAATTTTGTCCGAATATTTCTCGACCCCTGTAAAGTCTTTTCTCGAACAATGTTTATTGTTCCTGCTGTTTTTAAATTAAAATGACCCTAAAAGGAGCCTCAATAAAGTCCGAAAATATGGACGAAACGTGGGCGAATTTCTAGTTTTTGTTTTTTACCTTAGTCCTCATTCCTGTTATAAACTATTATTATAAATACTAATTTGCGACAATCTTTCTAACAGAAATTTGACACTTAGCCTATAATGCCACAATCGCTTGAAGTGGTTGCGCATATATCAGTGTAGAATTGAACAAAGAATTCAAATATGTATGAATATACAGGGTGTTACATTTGAAATAACGTAGTTTTCATTTGTTTCCGGCAGAACCAGAAGTAGTATCGCTTGAAAATATTTTAAAATTTAAGTTAAAACAAAAATACAAAATCTTGAATTTGTATAACAATTCCTTCCTTGAATAGGTCTAAAGAAACACTTAAAAAAATCACCCTGTATACTTTGGATACTATTTTTTTTTTAATCAAACTCATACTTCAATAATACTCACAGAAAAAGATTATCCATCACATATTCATAGTCGATCCTAGAATCACTAGGTAAATGGCAAGCAGAAAAAATAATGATTGCGGTGTGTCCTCCAGCTCTGAGGTAGCCACCATGAGAGAGAACACATTTGTAAGGCTCAATAACCCTCATATCAATTGTCCTTTGCTCCCCATCAGGCAACACCATTCTTTGCCAGTGTCTCGCATGTCTTCTTTCATCTGCGGCACTTAGAGGTTCGATTGGTTCTGTTATTTGATAATCTGAAAAGAAGGTAATAAACTCTGAGAGGGTATTCCTGCAGTATGAAATATGAGCATCATCTTATCACCTCTTTAGGGCTAACCAAAATTAAAAAATTGTATTGTATTATTATAAAAGTACTCCTAAGGGGAGAGAATGTGCAAGCTCAAAATTTTGAATAGACAAATGAAATTCAAGTCCATGTAAATAATGTTTTGATCCATTTAAATTACCATCTTCTGTCTCTAAATCCTCCATATTATGCACATCTCCATTGAATACATCCTCAGACTTCAAACTATCAGTATTACTATCAATCGAAGACACCTCACTGTCGTTATCTGTTTTGGTATGCACCACTTTTATTCTTCTCAATTTATTACTTCTCTTATTTTGACAGAGAAAGTTCAAATTTCCTAAAAAAAGTTAGATATTCAATAAAAAAATATATTGAGTTTCCACAATATGATAATTATTTGTTGAAGTTTATAGAGTCTTATTATTTTTTCATTACCCACAGAAATCTCTGTTATAAAATAAATAAGTTTACATACATATAACCAACATTCAACAGAATTAATTGAATTATTCCAAAGTTTTAATGAGAACAATTAATACTGACTCAGATTCATATGAAAGGTCCATTTCATTGACCTTTTCTTTACCTACTTTCTATGTTTTAAAGGTCAATAAAACATTCCCCAAAACTTAGATATATGACAATATTAGTGTTTTTAGAAAATTTCAGCAGATGAAATAGATATGAAATGGTTTTTGAGAGAAGGAAAGGAATGTTGGATTTTTGACTGATAAAAACACCTTTCTTTAAAAATAACCATAAATATAAACAGAATTACCTTCCTTTTCATTCATTGTCAAGCACACATTTTGAAAATTTTCACTTAGATGAGCTTCATAAACAGACTTATCGTTTTCATTATCACTTAGATCATGATAAGATACTTCCACTGGTAAATCAAACTTCATTGATTTCTTGAGAGCTGATGGACTGTCTGGGAAATCTATGAATTCAAATCTTTTAATTATGATCAACAAGTTCCTCTTACCTTTTTCTGACAAGAATAATAAACGAGAACTAAATAACACACTAAAATAAAATGAACAAACCTGGTAGATCTTCATTATATCCTAAATATCCTACATCTGCTTCTGAGATTTGAGACTCTACACTCTCCTCCAAACTAGTACTATGAGCAGGAGGATCGAAGGGGTCTATATTGGTAATTCCTCTTTTTGGTTTTTCAGGAATAAGATCAGGATAATCTGGCGATACTGAAGAATACATTAATGGATGAAAGTTTGTTGCTTCTTTATCATTTTCCATTTTTGATCTAAAACAAAATCTGTTGATACTTACACATGATTGCAAGTTGAAAATAGATAATTGAAATTTTATAATTATTAGAATTTGTGAGTTTCAAGAAACACAATAAACTAGCATTTTCAAAAGTACGCTGAAAAATAGAAATGGCATTATAAAAACAGATAATCAAACTTTCACATTACATTCACAAATCATAAACTTTCTAATAGAATTGACCAAAAATTTTATTTCTTACACTATATGGTGGTGTACCCGGTATTGTAATAGAACAGAATAGTCTCCTCACTTGTTCAAATTATCTTTTACATGAATTATTGAGAATAAAATCAAATTTGGAAACACATAAACATATATTTATTTCCAACCTGAAACGTCAACTTTGAACACAGTACCCACAGAACACTAATATATAGTCTTCTTCTTTTTTCTTTTATGTGTGCCTGGCGAACACCATCTACACATGAAATATGAAATTTTCATTGTATGTAACACTTATTCGATTAAATGGATTTAAAACTGCTCAGACAGTATCGCTCGTAAGTTTTGATGTATTCTGAGAAAAGTAGAAACTTTTTTCCTAGAATAGAATGAGAAACCATATAACAATTTTATTTTTCGGAAATCTTTCTTACGAAAACAATTATCAGAGGAAAATCATATAAGACGGGTTGATATTGTCAACCTCTAACAATTCATTTATGTGATAAAATAAATTGTGTGAGCAATATAATTTCGTCAATGACATTTGAAGGTTCCTGGAAAACTTAATTTGGGTTTTCTCTCCCAGTCTCTGCAACAAGAAACAATTAGAAAAATTTTGTTTAAATACGAAGTTGTATGAAAACTAGTAATTGTGTGACGAAGGGGTCTGAAAACGTTATGCTTCAGAGTTCAAAGTGTTTTCTTTTTGTTTTCATTTTTAGGCAACAATTTCTTCTTGTAAAGTTTTGGCCCCTGACAAATTAGTGCTCATATTTTTACGCAGGGGCCATTCTTCTATTATTAAAAAAAATTAAGTTTTTCAGGAATATGCAAAGACCTCCCAGACAATATTTCAATAGATATTTGAAGGTTGAATTGCATTTATTTACAGACACCCTGTATAGTTTATGTATTATACAAACCAACAGCTAGTTATATTTCTGGCGTTTGTTTAATACTTATTCATTTTTTATTCACAACTTTACATTGCGTAGAACTTTTGAACAATGGTGGTATACTAAGATACTATGCATTTTCAGACTGAGCCGATCCATCTTTATTGAAGGAAATATGAAAATCTTTATGATGCAAAGAATACATCCTGGCGCTCCATCATAAAAAATAAAAAAAAAACTTACTAAACTTAACTTATTTTTGAATATATGGTTTACATTAACGTTCTTGGGGTTTGGGGTCATCAAAATTAATATAGGTATGTATGTGTAACGTAAAAATAATACAAAGAAGAAGTGGAAGATGTATTATGAATCTCACATCTGTCATCAATTTATAAAATATATTTATTCATGAACAAATTAAAATAACACTACAAATAATTCTAACGAACATTAAAAACACTATTGTATAGTGAAAAAAATATATAAAACTGCATTTTTGAACCAAAAATCTGATTTATCAAAACAATGCAATGTAACTATTCGCAAATTCAAAAAGATGCCAAATTAATTCTGAAATTGTCATTCGAAATTTAAGTTTCATCATGCATTTCCATTATCGATATAAATATAAAGGTGAATGTTATGAATGGAAACTATATTAAAAAATTTTTTAAATGTGTTCTCTTTCAGATCGCCGTTGGAAAAGTTTCCGCCATTCTAAATCCTCAAAGTCAATTCAAATTGGGTCATCAGTTAAAGAAAACCAAATCTATAATAATGAATATTTTATCTTTTCCCAAGTGAGTATACCTGTATGTTATATAATTACATTAGATATACATTGTTGTCTCGGACGACTATTTTGAATAATTTCCCTAGTTTTTTCTGTGCTTTCTATCATAGAACTTCTATTACTTCGATATAGACTTTATGTATGTAAGATAAATTCAAAATAGTAATCATTAAACTGAATACTCTTTTGTCTAAGTGAGTATACCACATGAATGAATAGGCTAACATCATCAGATCTTTCATCAAGAGTCTGGAGAAATGAAATTAGATTTTGCCATTGAGAGAAGAGGTATACCGGTTTCAGTCTTACCTATTTGGCATCATTAGTATCCCATATCGCTCATAGACAAAAACTTAAACTTTTACTACTTTTGAGTAAATAAATATAAATGACGACATCTAGTAGGATCAAAAGAGAAATTCCACATCTCCAGTCACATGCTAAAAAGAACTGCTCCTATCCTCTTTCATGTTCACTCCTTTTTTTTTAGTGGTTTTCCTTTCGTTCTTTTTCTTGAAAAGACCTATTTATTTGGTTTTTCGTTCTCTGTGATTATAATCATTCATATAAATAATAATTATAATTATTAATAATTTTCTTCCATCTCTGTGATAATTCTATAAAAATTATATTCTATGTTCGTAGGTGAAATTGCGCGCCTGTCGTTTAGCGCTTTCGGCGCTGTTCATCTATGGTTCTGTGGCTTCAGCTGTCACTGAGTCACTGTCACTTCCACATCACGATTCACAAATCATTCATTTTTCATTTGTGCCAACACAACATAAAAATCCATACGAATTCTTATTTCAAACAATTTCATAGCTATATAGTTGATCGCTTTCACGTATTTATATTCCTTCAGATTTGAAAAATGTCTTCAAAAAAGGTGATATTTTCTTATTCGAAAATGATTGAATTGATAAATTCGTTAAAACTTTCCTCATTCAGAAATAGTCTATAATGATTTTATCGGATTTTTTTAGAAAACCTCCAAACAGCAGAAACAACAAGTTAAGGAATCCAAAAAGGCAACTGGGGATAAGATATCGATTAAAATATTACTCCTGTTGTCATTTACTATTTTAGGACTCGTAATATTTACTGATATTCAAAGACATGGAAGTTGGAAAGGTAAATAATCTCAGTTTTTATATATTTTTGTATTACATCTAATTATTCCAGATTCAGTCCTTGCGAATCTCCTAAAGGACTATCACGTTTGCGAGTACAGCCATAAGGTCCTGAATAAAACATCTGAGGGAATCAAGTGGATCAATTCTGAAATTGACAAGCAATTTCCAGGATATGAAAAAAAATTACATGAAACTTTAGAGCCTTATTCAGAATTATTTTCTGACTTAGGCTTTATTACTTATAAAGTGATCTTGAATGCTAAGGATTCTATTATTGTAATTTATGGAAATTTAATACAAAAGGCAAGTTTTTAGTAGTTCATTAATAAATTTGAATTCCTTTCTAATTTATCTGAATTTCACAGATTGAAGAATATGCACCAGGTTTGCTTGATCAAACTAGAGATGGATTTCGAAATGCATTATCAGAAATTACACGTTTGTCTGGAAAGTCCATTAAATATCTCAGGGAAGAAGTTTTTGTGTGAGTAAAATATTTTTTTTCAATATCATATTTCTTGGAAGCACATTTACGTGCTTGAGCCAATCTCAACAATTGTCATTGTTGTTCTCTTCAACTACACAGTACAGGGTGATTCATTTATCTTGGTAACCCCAATTTTCTCGAAAACGCCCGAATATTTTTTCATTCTGTGAATGGCGTTTTGAACAAGTCAATGTCGACTTGAGATGCGCATAAAAATCTGCGGAATAAATAAAGACGCCAGGCGTCGCGGCGCTATCAAAATTTTTTTCTCCAGGGACATACCTTTTTTATCATGTCATTCGAAAGATAATTTCATTGCGAATTTTTTTTTCGATTACAATTTTTATCGATTTCTAACCGTTAGCGATCTGCAGCGTGTTTTATGTTGATTCTATTCCATTTATTTTTTTCTGTATTGTGGTAGTATGGCTTGATTTGGAGACATAGATATGATTTTATGCCTTGAATTCAAGGAGGCAAGTTTTCTAAACAATCTGCCTCTTTAAATAAGATCAAATATGTGGATACAGCAAGATAGGGCTCCATGTCACAACGCTGCCATTGTGAAGAGATATTGAGATTAAGAATTCGAAAATGAATGTAACCTTATATTTTGTCCAAAGTAACTTATGATGAAATAGGGAGATGATTTAACTTGTGTATGGATCATAATGGCTAGATGACCTAAATTTGAGTATGTTCCGTAAAATGACGGAGGCTCTGTAACTATTTTTCTATTATTTTATTCATTAAATATTATATCTTATGATAATAAACATTTTTTTTTATAACAAACGAAAAATTCCGAATCATATGTTCTATATACTGGCCCTTATGATCCATACATAAGTTATTTCATCACTTTGGTCAAAATATAAGGGTCCACTTGGGCACATGCGTTTCTTATCTTCGATTTCAAATAGTCCAAGTTATTAGAATCAGTTTGGTATACCATATATTCAAGGGGAACCCTCAGAAAGTAATCCATGAGCGTTAGGTCTGTCGATATCTGATGGGTCCATTGGTTTCAATCCATTTTTTTCCGAATTCTTGATCTAAATATCTCTTGAGAATGGCAGCGTGGTGGCATGAAGCCCCATCTTGCTGTAGCCACATATTTCATCTTATTTGAAGGAGCACTTTGACCAGAAAACTAGCCTTCTTGAATTCGAATCACAAAATCACATCTATGTCTCTAAATAAATGCATACTACCACAATACAGAAAAAAATAAAAGGAATAGAATCAATATAAAACACGCTGCAGATCGCTAACGGTTAGAAATCGATAAAAATTGTATTCGAAAATAAAATTCGCAATGAAATTATCTTTCGAATGACATGATAAAAAAGGTATGTCCCTGGAGAAAAAATTTTTGATAGCGCCGCGACGCCTGGCGTCTTCATTTATTCCGCAGATTTTTATGCGCATCTCAAGTCGACATTGACGTGTTCAAAACGCCATTCACAGAATGAAAAAATATTCGGACGTTTTCGAGAAAATTGGGGTTACCAAGATAAATGAATCACCCTGTACATACATCAATTCCTGTAATTTCTGTTTTTGTCTTACAAAATGTTGTATAATTGTTTTTCTTCTTACAAAGCAAATACTTCAATTTCTGTCAAATAATATCCAGTTACATATATATGGTTTTGTATTTTTTTTTTATTTTGAGCATATAAATTTGAAATTCTGGTTTTTATGTTTGTTGAAACGATACTTAATACTGAAATCAGCAAATTTATTTTCTAAATTAGAAAGTGATTAGTTAGACCAAAATAACAAATTGAAATGTGGATTTTTGATTTGGCATCATTTATCACTATTTTTTTTTACCAAAGTGAGAAAATATAATAAGACGAATAAGAGTTACATTGATTAAAAGCAATGATAAAAAATAGTTTACAACAATTTCAAGAATTACTCAGTTACATAGATAGGCTTATAATACATTTCTCATCAAGAAGATACATTCTGTGTAATTGCATAATATCTTATCCTTTTGTGTTTCAAATTTAAATTTACTTGAGGTACAATAATTATCCAAAGTACTGATAAACTTCCATTGAGGGTTATCACAGAAACATTGGTTGTCAAACTCTATAGATAATATAGAGAAGACAACATGATATATTATTTGTTTTTTACTAATTAAAATATTTAAATATTTTTTTCCTTTTTTGTGCCTATGGTACCTTCAACAATTTGAAACTAATTTCTTGAAAATATGAAATGAGTTCAATAACTGTATGAGATTTTAGTTTCCAAACTCTATGATTTGAATGAATTTGTTTTATATTGGATAAAAATGTTTACTCCACTGATTGCTACCAATGCTATCTTATGATTGCAGTGTTATAATTACTTTCAGATTATTATTTTGTCCCAAGAATTTGGAATAACATTCATTTTGTTATCACTTAGATATGAACAATGCATTGTAATTATCTTTCATTAATTTTTAGTGGAAATTTAGCGCCAGAACATTTGTGGAAAGTTATAGTTGACCTCTTCAACTCTGCTCTACAACAAGTGAATGAGTTCTACGTTTGGGGCTATGAAAAAGTGAGGACAGTTATAAAATGATCTGTCATATCTAGTCATTTGTATATTACAAATTGAAATCTCTTGATCTGACTAAAGAATCTATTAGCAACTTACAAGTAGCATAACCTGAAACTTTTTCATAGTGTTTTTTGAAATCAATTTTTGGGAAAATTTTAAGTCTTCTGAATTTGAGAAAGTTTTGGGTTTGCATTGGAATTTGCTGTGGATTGAAATATACAAACCATTGACAATGCATTTAACTTATTTATTTAATTGTATACATTCCTCATTGTCATTTAATTGGAGGTCCTGTCGTTCAATTAGTTATTGAATTAATACTTCCTGAATTCCATTGATTTTATTAGTATATACACATTCTGGTAATATTTTTTTGTAATTTGAAAATATATCTATTTTTTTCTCTCTATTTTCAGTTGTTAAGTTAATTAGATATTGTATGTGTTGAATATTATTTTCATAGACTTCATTTTGTAATATTTTTGTTGAATAAAACACTACTGAAAAGTTTCTCTTTAGTGAAAACATACCAAATATATTTTCACAGAAATCAATGTGGTAAATTCTGATGAAAATCAGAAACAATTATGACACTTTCTCATTCATTTTTGAATTGAATGTTTTTTAGTCTTTATTTGAGGTAACATGACAGTGCTGCATTATCTTCAAGAAATAGTGAAAGCATATGTTCTCCCTTACCTTAACCGGCTAGAGAATCCAATATTTCAGCAAGATATTGCCTCCACCTCATGTTATCAGAGTTAGTTAAAAAATTTTTGAAGCGACCTATGTGAATCTTTCGCCGATAGAACAAGCTTTGAGGCATGAAGTACAATTAGATTGAGACAGTATCCCTCAAGAAATAGACCATCTTCTTGCAAAGAAGGTCAAGACATGTTGGGGAGTGTATAGGAAACCGGGTTGGACAGACACATTCACCTTCACGATTTTTTTCTCCAAATTTTAATCATTTACTCCTCGCTGTGCTATCCATGTTTTAGCAATAAAATTTCAACTTTGAATAGCTCCTTCTGGGTGTTGTAGTTTCTTTGTCAGTTAGTATATATACAATTAAGGCTGGGCGTGCACATGCGATTTCTAGTCGCGCGACTGAATAATCGCAATCGCGAGGAAAGCAATTGTTTCATGCCCGCCCTTGCGGCAAATCGATCGAAACTACATTAATGGATTTATGTACTTAGATTTCGATTGATTTGCTAATGAAATGAACAGACGTTATGAATCGAAAAAAAGAACGAATTAATAAAACTGAAGAAAATAGCACTTTATTAATGTCGACCGAAAGTGTTCATGAATATATACTAATACATTTACATTTAGCATCCATACAATATTAAGAATAAAAATTATTATGTATTCAAATAATATCTTCAGATCCTTGGAATATGCTTAATGCGAATGACCTAATAATATGACTTACATGGTAGAAAAGTTTCGAAAAAATACTCTCTCGCATAAACATTATCACATACGATTTATTAAAGTTGAACTAAACTTAAAAAATCACAAATATAAAAAATGGAAGGCATGCTATAATATATGATCAAAATCACAAGCTTATATTGGGGGGAGTCTACTTATGACTCAATCACTTCTAAAACAGTAACAGAAATAGTTTAGTCTTTCAGAAGGCACATTGAAAATCATCGAATAATTTGGTACATGATATGCGTGATATGTTCTAGACAGCTTAATGCTGATACGAATATATATTTGATATAAATTCATGAGTAATTTCGATGAAGACGATTTCCAAAATGTGATTGCTCGCAGTAATAAACTTCATACATAATTTAATGTTACGGTGATAATATCCAGAAGCTTTCAAATTCAGGGAGTTGCAGAGTGGTATATTTCTTAAGTATTATAAATATACCACTTTTTACCGGATTCGAAAATTGAGTGTAAATGCGCGCGAGATTTTACAACATTCAGTAGAACAGAGGAAGATTGCAATCCTTCTTGCAAGTATATCCAGAGCAAAGGAAACCAATGGCATTGGATCAGATCGGGAAAACAGAATTGGAAAAATCAAAGTTTCTATAGTAAATTCGAACAGTGGCAGAATCAAAACCTCAGAGGGAAGTGATTTCGAATGAACGTCCGGGCCGACAGATTCGGTTGGGTGGGGATGTAGAGCACAAAGAATGGTACAGGAAGTGTCGAATAGAATCAGAAACACTCCAAACGCGGTATGGGTGATATCATATCTGTTGTAAATGAATATGATAATTTTATTCCACTCTGACGCGAGAAATTTTTTTACTTCAATGAATGATACAAATAATTTCCTGTGGAAATTAGTATTCAGGTTTTTTTTCGCCAAAACTGGGTTGGAAATAAAATTAATTCTAGAAAAAGAAAAAATTTAAAAGCAAGAATACATTCTACGAGAAGAAATCAAAAAAAAATTAATTCTATGATAATGAAAAAAGGAAAACAAATACAAATTCTAAAACATGGGAGATTGAAGATCGACAAATTCTAAGTAAATGTACAAATAATCCACCTTGTTGTGCCAAACAGTAGCCAAATCTATTATAAAGAGATAATCTCATATCTCTGAGAAGATGAGGCATACTTGCTATTCTGGTAATAAGTTGGAGAGCCGAACGTGAAGGTATCGCCAACAATGAAATATTGTCTCCGCAATAGATTGATCACCGAAGTACCATTTTATGATTTGAATTTTCTCCTTAACCGTAAACATTTTGATTCACGCGAATCTAATTTATTTTCAAACCGTCTAGCTATCACATCAGTCGTTCGGATGCGACTAATGTGCATTGCAATCCGCGGCAGCAGAGATCACTACCTCTCGCTGAGACTTGCCATTCCAACAGTCCAGTCCCTTATTTGTTATCGAATCGCGATGAGATTTCGATTCTTTCACTGTTCTACTAGACTCGGAGCTCATTCGAATTTAACGTTCATATTCCTATATTTCCATAGGGATTTTCTTCATCTGTTTAGTAGAAGATCCGAAAATAAATCGAACCGATAATGGAATAAAGTAAAATTCTAACAATTTTCGTATAATAGAAAACATATTGAAAATAGCCTGTCCGAAAAAATCCTGGACAGAATATTTTTAATTAATTTTTAAAACTGATTTTTCATGAAATTTTGCAGCATTAAGATATTAAAAAATTTCATACTGGACTTAGAATATGAAACATGTACCTAGAATATGGAGACATAGGGATTTTTTTAGACAACCTATTTATAATAATAATAATAACAGTTTTTTATTGACTGCAGTCAAAGGCCTTCAGCCCTATTTATAATATATTTTCTAATGTACGAAATTTATAATGCAATAGGTTTCATGCTATCATCAGCTCGGTGAAGATCGATTCAGATTGGTATCTTCTAATAATACTACACTTCACTAAGATCTGTTTCATGTGATCGCTCATAAAGCCTCTTTCACATTTTTGTTTAAATATAAAAATGCACCATTGAGAATTTGAACGGCTATTCTTTGTGGCCCCTCTGGTGCATATCAGAAGAAAACAAGTAGCCAGTGACCATCAGAGACCGTCAATAATAATAATGACTGTGGACATTTTTCACGAATCATTTTGAATGACAGAGTGTTAATTGGAAGACTTTTTGCCTTGGTTTGAAAACACTTTCTCCAGAATTGTCTCGAACTAACGTAAGTTTTATTTTTTCGATGTACCAAGTATTACCTCAATTAATTACAGAATCACATACAAGAATTCTATTCGTGCAACTTGAAATTCTTCTGTATTTACAGCAAGAATGGTTGTGCATATCAGAATAGGTCAAATGAATCAACAATTTCTGTATTCGTATTGGACCCCCCCTCAATATTACTAATTCATAAATATAGAGTACCTCGACGTTGACTGTTAATTGTATATTTAGAATGCTTATTCTTCGATATTATGGCAGCTGCTTGAACTTTCTTCGACTTTTCTATAACTGGCACTGTTACGTCAGGGTACTCCTTCACCTCCCAGATAAGGTTCGTCAAACTCCTCGGCCTCGAAAGTTTCCTAGACCTCTTCTCGGGCTGTTTTATGACACCACCCGAATCGTTTCCAGAATTGCTGGAATCTAAAGTACCGTCGAGCTCCATCAATTGCAAATTGTTCAGGGACTTGTACCTGATGCTGAACAAGGGGGAACCTGTTTTGGAACGGCTGGTTGGAGCGGTTTCTTTAATAGGAGACGCGCTTTTCTGCCTGAGCAACCTCACCCGTTGTGACTGTCCGTTCTTCACGAAGAGTTTCGGCAGTCCTGGGGGCGTCTTTTCCACGATTGGGACCGTTTTTGCTGGAGCTTCTTGAACAGCCGACGCTTTCCTGTTCCTTTTTTCAGCGTGTAACTTTTTGGTCGGAATAGTGTCTATGGGTGGAGGTTCCGGTTTGATGTCGGACAGAGAGTGGACATTGGAC
Source organism: Hippodamia convergens (assembly GCA_038502775.1). Lineage (NCBI taxonomy): Eukaryota > Metazoa > Arthropoda > Insecta > Coleoptera > Coccinellidae > Hippodamia > Hippodamia convergens. The sequence goes on along the minus strand of CM076607.1, from coordinate 27,216,132 downwards.
GGCGCCGAACTGTGGGAGATGGACGAGGGACTGGGTTCCGAATAAGGCGAACGAATGGTTTTGGGCAGGGGTGCTACACCCCTGACGTAATCGTAGATCTGATCGATCTCATCGTAGTTTTTTGATACGGGTACGAAATTCTCGTCCCTTCTGTGAGAATGCTTCGGTTTGTGGTTAGTTGAATCTGAGGAGGCACTGCGGCGTAACAAAAAGCCATTTCTAGGGTCGGGTGGATGTGCTGGAGGGAGTTTCTTGCTTTCTCCTAGTTTACCCTCTATCGTTTGGATTCGGTCGCAAACTTCAGCTGCTAATTTCGTTACTTTTTCCACCAGCCTGCTATATTCAACCATACCTGAAACAAACATTATATACTTATAAAGCTGATCTCAAATTATTTCTCTACATTCTTTATACCATATGTTGAGCATTATTTGGGTTTTTCCGTGGACGAGGCTCTTGAAACGTTAACAAATTTGCTGTTTCTCATTACATATCAGCACCCCAGAGGTAAAGTGTGTTAAGTCATAATATCAAAATTAGACAAAACAGCGATTTTTCAGTTCCATTATTGTTTCAAAGAATGTTTACTACCATTATTTGGTGACTTGATATACCCAGGGAGTCAAAAATGTGATCCACTAGCAAGAATTTCCTAATGTGAATCCAATATTTGTAGATAGTGTCTGAAAAAATGTGACTTAACACACTTCACCTCTGAGGTGCTGATATGCACCAGGAGTAGATTTGATTTGAAAAAAAAAAACACATATTATGTCCAGTAATCCAAATATTGGAATTTATTTACTCAGAAGGCTTTTATTAGTTGGTTCCAGAGCAGAAGTTTTTTATGAAGATTTTGTCTCTTAAGGATATGGGGTACTGATCATGCCACATGAAGCTGAAACCGGTATATCGCTTTTCTCAGTGACAAAGTTTGATTTCATTTCTCCAGCCTCACGATAAAAGATCTATGAGCCTTTGAATAGAAAATGTTTGTTTCAAGAACCAGACATGAATAGTTACATTGTTACTTTCCAATTTAAGTATCTTTTTAAAAGCACCCACATTAATTGGCTTTCTAATATTTTTAGTGGTTGTATTTTGTTCCTTTTTTTTATTTATTCTGAACAGGGGTCGTTGTGGTTACGTTCAGCCTTCCGGGAACTTCAACCGCAAGGATCTTTTGTCCTTTACCCAACTCGTTCATTTAAATCTCAAGGAGGCCGTCAATGGTATTGATGAATCCAACGACATCCTTTGGAGCTTTAGCTGATACCTCATGAAGATCCAGAACCGACTTCCCCATGTGTTCGTAGTTCCGCAGCTCTGGTCACTTGCATACCATGTGTTCAGCCGTTTCTTCCTCTGTTCCACAAAGCCTGCAGGTTCATCAGCTGATACGAAAGATATTTGTATCGACAGTGTCCCGTAGGCAGATCTACCATTACTCGAAGCTCAGCTCGTGGCAGCTTTATGAGCTTTCTAGTGTAGCTCGGCGAGAGTCCCACAAATTTTTTAGCTTGCACAAGTCTAGGAGTATTTCTCCAGAGCGTTGTTTTGTTTGCCGCTTCCCATTGTTGGACTGTTTTCTTGTATTGGTCTTTTTCCAGCCCACAGAAAGATTCAGGTCCAACAGGCTTCAGCCTTGAAGTAGATCCATATAGTAGAGTCACCTTATTGCCTCTAGCAAGTTTCTTTATGGTATTACGGCATTCCCATATCAGCCGAGACTTCTGGCTGTATGATTCCAGTGATCTCAGAGTGGCCTGAGTGTCCGTGGTGATATATATGTGCGCTATTTTGAGATTCCTTTGAAGGCACTCTTGAGCGTATGTGTAGACAGCTAGTGTCTCTACCTAAGAAACAGAGGGTTCACTTCCAAGAGGCTTGGATATCCTCAATTTAGGTCCGCATACCCAATACCTACACCTCTTTCTGTTTTCGATCCATCAGTGTACCATATGGATGACTTTTTGTCTATGCGATTCACGAAGTTCATTGCACTAAGACGGTCACCAATGACCATTTCGAATGGCATTTCGAAATCGTATATGATTGGCATCACATCTGATGGTTTTGCCAAGAGACTCGAGTCTAGTTGATTCAGTATCCTCATATGTCCAACCCAGTTTCCGGGTGGGAGGTTACCCTTGAGGGATATTTTGATAGCTTCCAGCAGGCTACATTTCCTTACATACAGGTGTAGGGGAGTCAAGTCAAGTATGACCTCGAGCGCTGCTGTCGGAGTTGTACACATAGCTCCTGTGGTTCCAACACAAGCTAGTCGCTGCAACTTTTTCAGCTTGTTGCGAGTAGTGGCCTCTTCAGTTTTTGTCCACCATGTTAATAGTGACGCTTAGGTGACAACGGGGCGTACTACTGCAGTGTATAACCACAGTACCATTTCTTGTCTCATCCCCCATGTTTTTCCAAAGAGCCTCTGGCAGGCCCACATGGCCGCCGTGGACCTGGAAAGGATTTTTTTCCACATGTTTCTTCCAGTTGAGCTTGCTACTCAGGATGATCCCTGGGTAACAATGCGATCTTTTCAGGATGAGTGTTTGATAGAATAGCAGCTTTCCTCTTTCTTCTGTTAGTTCTGGTTGCTCTTCTAGGACCTGCCTTCGGGTAACAATTTCTGAGTAATATGTTTGGTATTGAACCGCTCATTTTCGTTGTTTGAGGTTCAGTTTGGCTAGTAGAAGTGGAAGGGTGGTATTAGATTCAGTTGAACAACTACTGCTCAATTAACCCGAACCCGAAATTTCAAAACAAAGTGAGGTTATTGAAAAACTGTTGGAATTATATCACGAACCCTAAGATAAATCGAAATTAAAATAAATATATAAACGTTAAGCATTCGCTTGATTGAAATCAGACAAAATTTGACTAATTGAGAAGAAATATTTGAGACAGCGATTAATTTGCTTCTTGGTCACAGAACAAACAATAGGCCTGTGCATTCGATTGACAGATCGCCACTCACGCTTGCGCGATCAGTTGCCCTCCCAAGTCCCAATTTTTCCGCATTTTAATGTATCAGCATACAAAGGATGCTTCAGGAGATATTTTCATATATATTTACCGCTACCCTCAACTAGCCTCGCTCTACCCTACTGCTCAGTGAATGTAAATTTTACAGCGACTTCGCAAAAGAAACTGGGGAAATGTAATTTACCTTTCAATATTTCTTCATTCTTGGCTTTCAATAATTTCAAAGGTGCTCCTAATGGTAGAGCAACTACATTCTGATCATCCTTCTGGAGGGGCACAGCAAAAATGTGTTCTTCTTCGACGATAGATAGGAGTCTTATTTCTGGCACAAAGTGATTAGGACTTTTGATGCCCCTTGGTGTAGTGCCGTGTACCAACCTCACAGTTAGAGGTAGTCTCTTACTGAGTAAATTTTTGGCTGTGTGGACACCGCTGATATTATCTTCTCGAGCTAAAATGGAGAATTTGCCCCTCTGTTCCAATCCAAGCAGCAGAGTATCCCCTTTTGGATCAAGGCACTTGAGATAACGGCCCTTGGAACCTTGAAGAAAATATAACATAATAAAAGTTTGAAAATCAGCTGCAAAACAGTAAAATGGGTCGAGGAAAAGATCTCACAAAACAACATACTTTTTTGAAGAAATTGCATTCCTCTATCTTCTTTTGTTTTCGATTTATAGGCCAAAACTGCAATTTGGGTGATTTCAACTTTGGTCATTATCTCCGTTTCTGTTTGTGTTAGGATGTTGAAATTAAAACATTATACAGACACTTTTTTCATACCAATACAGTAGCGTACTATATCTTGCTGAACTATAAAATAAAGTTGTGTTTTTTCTCTTAGAAACAAACAAAGACCTTTTATCCTTAAGATAAGTCTATGGAAACAAAAGTTTGACATGCCTTGAAACCGAGCTTAGAACGCAGCATCTTTTTCTTTCGTTTCGAAAATATATAACACACTATATAGACTGAGCCACGTAAAACAGTTCAGCCCCATATTTTTGTAAGTAAGCTCCTGAAAATGCTTGGACAGGTTAATCTTTTGACACCAAATAGAAATTGCTCAGTATATTCATGACCAGAATTGCAAAACCTTTGCAATGATGTGTCACTCGACCCCATATAGAGATTTGAGAATCTTGAAGGGGCTGCCACCCCGATTAGGGGTAGGATCTTAGATTCCTGACCTTGCAGTCAAAAGACTTCAGAAGATTCACTTGTCTAAGCATTTTCTAGAGCTTACTTACGAAAAAATTTGGTCAGTAGGTACTTTTTCACGTAGACAACCCTATATAATGTGATATATATTTTTGAAACGAGAAAAATGATGATTCTTTCTGAGTCATAATCAACTATTCTTTCCATATGAAAAGACACAACTTTTGGGACATGGTACGCTACTGCATTGCTATGAGTCTGTATAATGATTTCATTTCAACATCTCAGCACAAACAGAAACGGAGATAATGACGAAAACCAAAGTTGAAATCGCCCAAATTTCTATTTTGGCCTATAACTCGAAAACAAGAGAACAGGATAGCAGTTGATGACATTATCAGTTTATCTGAAAAAGACGACCGTAATGTGTCATTTCCCTCTATCTCGTTGGGTTGAAAAGTGACAACTTTTCAAGGTGGTATCACCAATTTTGCCCACATCGCAGCTACTCACCTGGTAGGCTGATCTCCCCAAATGGGACTAGTATTTCACCCGCAGGAATAGTTCTGGCACCTTCTGGACTAACCGATCCGTTCTGAGGATCTATTTTCGCTTGCACCGCCCTTATGGTCTCCCTGACCAGGCACCCACCCTCCGCCCTTCTCCTGGACAATTCGGAAACGCTGTCGATGCACCGCACAGCCCTACCTTCCTCGCTCAAGAGTTCGAAATATCCCGTATACGTCTCTGGAATCACTAGTCTAGGACCTACACTGACCAAACGTTTTCCTTCTTTGATTTTCACCGCCTGCGCCAGTATCTTTTGTCTTTTACCGACGGAAACGAGCAGGGCGATCGACTGCAGGCCTGGGCTCGGCAGGGTGGGTACCCCAAGGCCGCTGTATTGGCCCTTTATGATTTTCACTATGGCGGGTAAGTTGTTCTTGGACACGAACTCCTGAATGTAGTATCCTTCGTCGCTCCAGCGGGCTGCAGCCGCTATGATTTGGCCGGGTGTGGCGGCCATTTTTTCGTGTCTTTCTTCACTTCATATCTGGAAAAAACGGATGAGAATCAGAAGAGAGCAGGGTTGGCAAATATCATGCTATTTATATAAATATCAAAATATCATAATATCGGATATATATCCGATATATATCTGATATATATATATCAAAAATTTTGTTCTTTAGCTAAACTGCAAAAAACCGTTCATGAAACATACATATGTATTAAAAGACCACTATTCATAGATTTTTAATTGGAACAAGTAACAAAACAGAAGAAACAAGACAAAAAACAGAATATTTTTTCTAAATAAAAATAAAATAAATATAAGAAGAAAGAAGAAACGAAGCAAAAAACAGAATATTTTTTCCAAATATAAATAAAATAAATAACTTCAATAAAAATATAATAAATATTTTTAGCTAGGACATGATCAGACCAGAGGAATATCATCTTCAACTTCATCATTTTCATTTTTTTATATTTCTAAACTGTGACAGAACCCTCTGAATCCCTGAGACGAGAGATCTAACCACAGAACGCACTGTTGTCACTTTTCAATTTTAACAAAATTATCAAGGATTTTTTTTGCGGTATTTATTTCAAGTGAATGACATATATCATGATATATATCAAGATATATATCATGATATATATCACTCGATATATATCGGCCAACCCTGGAAGAGAGTAGGTAAACATTGAAAAGGTGTGCTTCCACTATTCGAAATAAATTACTCAGGTGATTTTAATTAATTCTGAACTTTTTTGAGCGAATACTCATATACATATAGCACACACAAGTGAACCTAAAAAAACGAGATAACCCATGGAGAAAGAGCATTATAACCAAGAATAAACAGATACAAACTGCATTTTTCCATTACAATCGAAAAGCCTGACAGACAATTCATGTTCATGATGATTATGTTCCTTATTGAAATCAGTGTCGCAGGCGGGATTTCTTTATGGGGAGCAGAATACCGAATGATCGATATTTCGCCGACAAAGAGCTCTGCCAATGTTAGCATAGAATTCTTGGTATCTCAACTGAAAGAGATCGTATTGAAATATCAATGATGATCGGTTATGGTGATCGCGTGAGAACTCATGCGAAATTTCATAAATATTGTAAAGAGATATTCACTTGGTTCCATAGTTTATCTCAATCCTGTATACAGGGTGTATCAAGTTAGCATAGTAGAAGTTTCTGAAAAACTGGACCTATTTGAAATCTGAAAATTGGGATTATGGTATTATTCGACATCAACCGAGCTGAAATATTCTTGAAGCCATAACACTTTCAGTTATACATGGGATGAAAATTTTTTTTTTTAATTTCTGGTTTTTTTTTGTTTTCAATTTCGATAGAGTATTCAATTCTGAATACACTCGTTTTCTAATCGTTACATTCGTCGAAATACTTTTGGAAATATCGCGAAAAAACTGAAGAAAAAAGGGAGATAAGAGTATTCGGTATTGTATTTGTTATTCCTATTCTAAATATCTTAAACACAAATCGTTTTCAAATTTTTGAAGTCGATGACTGTGGAAATATTGTAAATTTCTAAAAACTTTAAAAACTCGTCACGGGGTGTTCCAAATGTTAGGTCAAAAATTGGGATCAAGATTGGCCCATAACTTTCGTTTTTTGAGTTAGAACCCATTTTTTTTTATTGCGTTGGATTCTGTGAAAAAAAAATTATGATTATGGTTCAACATGTTTATGTTCCTGAAATTAATAATTCTTGTGTTAATTCTGATTTTATGTCGTACGTAGCGTCAAATTCATCAAATCTGTTTCATGTCAACAATGATGCATGAATTCAGAAAATAGGTGTGTCACTAGTAAATTATTGGAATGATTTCTTCTTCTTTGACCGAGGTCATTGTTGAAATGAAACCGATTTTATGAATTTGACGCTACGTACGACATAAAAACAGAAAATCTTAATTACTCAAGAATGATTCATTCTAGGAACATTAACATTAACATGTTAGAACATATAATCATCTCTTTTCTTAGAAGAATCCAATGAAAACATAAAAAAATAGGGTTCTAATTTGGAAAACAAAAGTTATGAGCCAATCTTGATCCCAATTTTTGACCCAACATTTGGAACACCCTGTGACCAGTTTTTCAAGATTCTAGAAATGTAAATATTTCCACAGTCTTCGACTCCAAAAATGTGAAAATGGTTTGTGCTAAAGATATTTAGTATAGGAATAACAAACATAATACCGAATACTCTTATCTCCTTTTTTTCTTCAGCTTTTTCTCGATGGTTTGAAAAGTATGCAATGAGTTGCAAACGATTGTATTCAGAATTGAATAATCTATCAAAATTGGAAACAAAACAAAAAAAAACAAAAGATTTTTTTTTCATTCCCTGTATAACTGAAAGTAGTCAGGCTGCAAGAATATTTTAGCTCGGTAGATAATGTCAAACAATATCGTAATCCCAATTTTCAGATTTCAAATAGGTCCAGTTCTCCAGAAATGCCTAATAGGCCGTCGAACTTGGTACACCGTGAATACCTACTTTTTCTATTATCCTTACATCAGATTTCATGGTTCTTTGAGGCAGATTAATCTTTTTTATGTGTTCCTAGAAGAAGTTTCAATAGCTCTAAGGTTGGCAGTGAAGAGTGAAGTCATTCTTAAACGTCGACTGACCTCGTCAGAAATGTGTAATACAATAAGATAATAGGGATATATTTGATCATCAGGAAGAACAAAACTTGCAATTTAAGTATGAGGTAAACTTCACATTCTTATTTGAATTGAAGGATGATAGTAGGTATGTATGGGGATATTTTCTGCGTGTGTGAAAATTTCTCAAATAGCAGTGAAAAATATGCATTTATATCAGGAATATATTTAACTAATGCAAAGTTGGATAAATTAAAAATTATTAACCTTGAAAATATTTTGAATACTTTTCTATTCAGGGTGAGTCGTTGACTTGTATATGTATTCTATCAATATATTCTTGAGGTCGGAAGAAATACTTCAGAGAGCTGACTTCAGCGACAACATCTCCTGAAAATATAACTCGTGAAGATGCCAGAGACACTCGAACCGGCGAAACGTCGAAAATGCTCGAAAAAACTAGTGACATATTGAACGATATGGCCGCGAAAGCATCAACCAATTCAGAATAGTTATTAATGATACAAGCAAAGATTATAGATTATAAAGATGGGAAACGAAGCGACTACAGTGATGTCAGTGACATCTGTTTTTCAAAAGTAATCGGTCTATGGTTAAAATATTTAATTAGGGTCCATTTGGCATAGATTATATAAAAATGATTAGTAGGCTGTTGTCATTTTTGAAAGAAATACTTGAATAAATATTTTTGCTGAATGATGGTTGTATTTTCTCGCGTATTTTCCACTGAAATATCTCGAAATCTACAAGAGTACAAACTAGCTCACTCCATAATCTTGGTTTGTGTGTTTTTCTGTTATAAATTTTGTGTTAAAAACTGGCCGACATTCGAAATGCATGGTGATTAATTGCAGAAATAATAGAAAGAATAATCTTGAATGTGAATTCTTTTCATTACCAAAGAGAATGGAAATGTAAGTTTTGAAACTCGTATCATGTAACTGTCTTGTTCATTGCTTTTTATTTTCAGTGTTGTCAAATGGATAGAAGTTTCGGGGCAAAAATATATTGTTCTGGATAATTTGTTTGCGAACCGAATTTTCTTCGGTCTAATTCATTAGATCAAAAAGTTCCACTCATAGAGGCAATGGTGATCAGAAGAACGACTTATAGAGGTGGTGGTTCTCTTGACGACCCTTTCAGCAGTTCGACTCATTTACTAGACCCTCTAGACTCACTGAGGTGAAAATACACTGGGTAAGATATATATGAATCGGGTCCAGAACAACTGTTTGACTTATCGATGTTCGATTTATCGAGAGTTCACTGTATGAATAAACTCTTGAAATTGTTATTATAATTCTCTAATATGTGAACAGATTTTCGAAATATTCTCAATTTCATAATTATTGTATTGTAGTTGATTTTACACAATCATTTCAAATAAAAATATAAAGAATCCCCAAGCGTATTTCATTTGATTCAAAACAATATGTAGATGGAAAATATCATCCTGATCAAAAAACGGAGCTCTGCCTTTGTTTTTTCGATCAGGATGTTTCTCTGAAAGCTCGACAAAGAATACTCAATTTAATGGAAATTTATGAAAAGTATATTCGAATTTCGCGCCTGTTAAAATAGTTTTCTGTACTGAATTATGTTTTCAGCGCCATCTAGGTGTCAAAAGTAAGAAACTAGCCAAAAATCGTAGTCGGATTTTAGTTCCACAGATGTAAGGGCGTTTCCTATCTTTCTAACTCTATAATCTTTGGATACAAGTACAGAAGGCATTGATACTCTTACACGAGTTCAAAATTCAAAAACGAGCCACGAAGTGGTGAGTTTTGGAATGAACGAGTGTTAGAATGAGCCTTCTGTACGAGTATCACACATTATTTACTCTAATTCACTCAATTTTTATCGAAATAAATCAAAAGTTGCCGTAAATAACGTTGAGTTATTTTTGCATTGAAAAATATTGATTGGCAGAACTGTTTTGTCTAATAAAATTTGGCAGATGTTAAATAAATTCATGGCAGGAGGCCAACATGTCATCACTATTTTGTTCCTCGAGATGTGACGGACTAAACGGATATGACACAATTGGAGAAATACTTTTTTCGTGTCCCTACAATTTTTTCCTATTCAGACTAGATAAAAAAGAATTAGCATTTTAATCTATCATAAGCAGCTATACTCCTTCCTGGGCCGTTTATTATGACATAGCTGGCTTTCCTAATGTTGGAGGTTGCATTGACATACCTATAAAGCTCTAGGAGGAAATCAGGCTGAGCTATATAGGATCTGAAAAGCCTTTTTTCCTTGTCATAGGAGACATCGATGATGGCACAATTTATTGTAACTCGATTGAAGAACAATGAATTTTCAAATGGGTACCTCTTAGGAGATAGTGCTTATCAATGCAACAGGTATGTGCTCACACCATTTTTAAATACCGTTAATATAGCAGAGGAAAGAAACAACAGATCTCACATCAAAAGGAGTACTATAGAAAGGACAGTGTATGGAAAATAAGATTTCTCTATTTCAGTATCGTAATGAGTTTATTATAGTACTAAAAGTAGTGCTGTAATGAATTCATTATAGCACTGTTTTCAGATATTTCGCACCCTTGCTTCTAGTGACAACTCAAAATTAAATTTTTTTGGTTGATGCTATGTATATCAGTAAACAGGCATACATCGAATCATAATTTTTTTTATCCTTATCAGCTGGTCCTACATATCAAAGTAGGTATCTCTTCAATTTTTCCAACTAATTAGAAAATATTTAGCATTTCAATAATTTTGATTTGTGTTACTTTTGAAGCAAGGGTGCGGTATTTTTCGTTTTTTGGTTGTCAGTACTGACCACCAATCTTATCAATTTTCAAATCAAATCAATTAATTTCATAAGTCACACCAACTGCCAAGATACAACAGTCACTAATCTGAATTTTTATTTGAAAATTGAGAGCACTTCACAAAACTTGACTGAAATAGAAAAAAATATCGTCTAAAACTCGTGGCGGAAGGCAATTCCAACACTTGTGCTTTCGAAAACTTGCTCCTTGCAACTTGTTTTCCAATATTATATTCCCCGTCAGGAACAATGTTTGAAGATGGATTGTGTACTTGCTGTTATTCTAGCCACAGCAGAACTTCACAACATAGCTCTAGAAAATATAGGTATGAAGCTTTTTAATTATCTTCCAACAGATATGAAGTTAATGACAAGGGCGGATATAGCTTTTTTTCGTGGGGGGGGGTAATAGCCATTGAGAACGAATAACTAGAGAATTCCGGTTTTTTGAGCTTGTAAGGTATTTGCTTACCATATATTTAGGAAATTTTCATTGCAAATACCCTTCGCGAAACAATTGAAGGAACAGAAAAATTTTTTTTTTACAACAGTCTGTATTTCAGTGACAAATGGTCGTATAGAAAATAAAAAACCAACTTCTGAAGCTTGAATAAGTTTCTGAAATCATTGGTTAACAATTTTTCAGAGTACCGGTGGCCATGCAATCATCGGATAAAGCACGAAGAAAAAATTTTGAAATTTTTTTTGAATTTTTATTTTTTGGTCTACACTCACGGAAAATTTTTTCTAGCTAGACCGATGCAAAAAATGATGCCATGATGATATAGTCCATTAAACAAAAAATGGTAAAATGGCATTTTTCTGCTCCTTTTCCACGTTTATGTGACAGGTGAAAAAAAATGTCTTTTAATTGAACAAAACAGATTTTTGCAGGAAGATTTCTGTACTCACTAGGCGATCAGAAGTTTCGGAGATATTGGCAGTTGAGTGAAAAAGGATCATTTTGCATTCGAAATAGGATATCTCGAAGACAAATGGTTATTTCTGAAAGTCATGAAAATCAAATTAGAGCTGAATAAATAGGTTATGTGACATTTGCATCGGCCAAGCTCGAGAAAATTATTCCATGCGCGTAGAAAAAAAATTTTGAAAATTTTGACTACCGCTCCTCCGAGAAATTGTGAATCAATTATTTATATTGACAATATTTGAAATTATCGTATGAAATTTTTTATGTGCATCACGTTGCGTAGGTACCTTTTTTTCAGGTTTTCGTTACTCATGGGGGGGGGTAATTACCCTCTCTACCCCCCCCGTAAATCCGCCCTTGGTTAATGAGATCTTCTCGAGGGAAAATTGGGAGACTTGAGGTCTAAACTGTCAACAAGACGAGTAATTTATTTATTAATTTTTTTTGTACGTTTATTATACTTGTGTGTTATGAATAATCTATATAGTTGTTGTTTCTATACTTGTTTATTATGACTACTATTTTGACTTTTTCCATAAATGTAAATTTTAAGAGGAAATAAAAAATATTATTATTATTATTATATTATTATTATATAAGTCTTAGGGAATTTAGGAAAACAGTTAAGAATGAACTTTTTGAAAAATGTTATTATTACTATATGAAATGTCTGAATATAGTTTCTATCATTATTATGTCCAGGAAGGTACCGCGGATAATGAACTGGTTCTGTCAACAAAAATTCCCTGTGAAGATCAAATGTTACCCAGAATTTTAGGTATGTAATAGCCAGAATATAAATGAGAACAGCTTATTCATTCAATTATTTATTTTTGGTTTTAAGATGTTGAATTTCTATTTTTTTCAATTCGAGGTCGGCCTGTCTCATTTGCACCTCAATCTTTTTTAATGATATGTCCAAATCCAACATTTCTTTCATTTTCTCCATCTTCATTTTTTCTTGATGAATTTGAACATTCATCAATTCTATTTGTTTTTTGGTTAAAATATCCTTTTTGTTTTGTTTTTCATTCCTCTTCTCTACTACTGCATCTTCTGTAACTTTGATGGATTTCTTATTTCTCTTTCTTCGAGACATCTTCCTGCCTCTTGATGCTGATTGTGGAGGACCAGGTTGTGGCGGCTCATCTTCAGTGTCTTCGATCATCGACACACCACTTAGTTCACACTGGTCCTCTACATTAAAAGCCTCTTCATTAATCACATGGTCCGACTTACCTAAGCCCTTAAAATTCATAATCTGCTTGTTTAAAACAGATTGCTCAAATTGGCTTGTTCTGTTACCTGTAATTTGAGTTTGTTGAGATTCATTATTGAGATATTATAATTATATTTGAGAATTTTTGAGGAAATTGCATTTTATTTACCTGTTTTATAAGATGCTGAGGAATCGTAGGGATTCAAAGGAGGCTTAAAAGTAGTCTCCAACATCGACCTCAGTTTTTGACTATCTGCTGCAGGTTTATATTGAAATGTACCACCCCCTATTTGGTACATTTCACTCTGGAATATAACAAATTTACTGTTATATATATAACCCTTGAAAATGTATATGAAAAATCTATTACATGCATCATCACTCATGTTAGTCAAAGAGTGTGTTCGACTTACGCTGGATTCATCAGTTGTCTTGTTCATAAGCATATCATTAATCTTACGGGCCAAATCCGAAAAAATAATTTCTTCACCCTCTGTGAAAAGCTTCGGGCTTTCCATATCGCGAAACACTAATTACTCTTTTTAAAAAACAGTTCAAATTCACTCAACACTATCGCAGTTCAAAAGACGAGAGCTAAAGAAATCTCAAATTCGACATAAAAAAACGATGAGCAGATGAGCATTATTTTGATGTTCCTTATTCCTTCTTTCTGTTCTTTTATATGTGCCAGGATTCTAGTCCATCTACACATTTCTTCATTTTTCGTGCCCTGTGTCCTGGGACAACAGGAGTCTTGGATATAACCAATCACAGGACCACGTGTTCAACACATAAATCACAATTTATCCAAACAATCACTATAAGTTTTCAACTTTTAACGAAACAAATGCAAATTATATATTTTCAACTCAACACAATTTAATCTATTTCAAAAAGACTCTTTCAACTTCAACTTGGGAGCTCCAAACTGGGACGTGAGGAAAAGTAGTCATTTCACCGTGACGACCATTTTGGAACTCCTTCCTTATTCCTTATGAATAGATATTCTGTGGTTTCGTGGAGAGCACAGAGTTGAGTAATAATCCTCATATTCTTCGAAGTAATGTGTCTTACACTTTGAGAAAATGAAATCAAAAAGATTTCCATATGGAAAACCTACTCAATTTGAATTTCAGGAGTGTAGTTTCGATTAAGCTTTATTGAATTCTTTATTAAAATATCAATTTGCATGTGGCGACATCTGTTGAGCTGGAAAGGAACTTGTTCTACCGATACTCATGAGTTATCGATTCGATAGTTAACGGACGACAGAAAAAGACAAAGGCTCATTATTTTTGGAAAAAAGACCTCAGAAACGCAGGTAGGTTCAACCATATATTCAATACTATAATAATGATATACTGAATATTTATTCCTCTATTTCAGTATCGTAGAGTATTAGTGTTCTGTTGATGAGTTCATCACAGTACTGAAAGTAGTGCTGTAGTGCATTGTTTTCAGTTATATTTTTCGTTTTATGGTTGTCAATACAGACCTCCGATGCAATCAATTTTCGAATCAAATCAATTGAAATTCCGTGATCTGTTAAATTTCGCAAGTCACACCAACTGCCAAGATACAATACAAAAGTCACTAATCTGAATTTTTCTTTGAATTTCGACAGTATTTCACAAAACTTGACTGAAATAGAGAAAATATCGTCTAATTCTCGTTGCTGAAGGCAATTCCAATGCTTTCGAAAACTCGGGACTTCGTCGCTCGTTTTCGAATTTCGCATTCGTCTTGGAATAGGAGCTCATTCTGTAACTTGTTTTAGAATATACTATTATTTATTTAACAATTTTTCCCCATAAGACAATGGTAGCTGAGTATGAGTAGAGTCAAGTCAAAGCAATATAATTGGAAAATACAAAAAATATACAACAATATGAATTTGTTATCGGTTGGTTAAAGTTATAGAACCGTTTAATATTAGACGGTTAGATCAAATTCTCAAAAACCGGCCATAAATCATAATAATATGGAAATTTGATTGACCGATCACTTTGTTTTTTGTTGAATCTGTTTGTTTGAAATTATGAAAAGAAGAAACATTCATATTAAGCTTGAGGATGGAAGTGACAACATGAGAACCATATTAAATAAAAGAAGGATAGGTTTCTGGGATCTGTCCAATAATGAACTCTTCTTTGACTTTACGCATTACTATTTCGAATTCATCTATATATGTTTCAAAAATGTTCGATAACTCTAAAACAACCCTAATCAATCCTAATTTCAATATTGTGGATGAGTGGATGGATGTTCCCTTTAGCGTGAAATGTAGAGCTGACTGTATTTATACTTATACGCTGTAAAGCTGAATGATATCAGCATCTCAGAGGTAAGGTGTGTTAAGTCACGAAATCAAAATCAGCCAAAAGAGAGATTTTTCAGTGAAATTATTGTTTCAAAGAATGTTTATCGCTATTTTTTAGCTAATTGATGCACCTAGGGAGTGCAATCTGATTTTCACTAGATAGAATTTAATGACTTCAATCCAATATTATAGATAAATCGTATCTGAGAAAGATGTGACTTGACACACTTCACCTCTGAGGTGCTGATATTCAACCCATGAACGAATAAAGTAAATTGAATCTTTTCATTATGAGGAAAAAAGTTTTAGTTTGATGAAACAATATTTTACTATTGTTTCATAACTATGAATATTTCTGAATTTCTGTTTGTCAAAGCAGGGCGACTTTGTCTTTGGTAGTATGATCCATGGCGTGATCATTTTGCCTAGTTTTCGTATGGGCTTATGATCGGTCTGGATGTTGTATCTTAATAGTATTTTAACAAGCTATGCCTTAGTGGTTTTTTTCCATTGTTTATTTCACTAGCCATTTAGTGTCAGATTGATGAATATTTAGTTTATACTTTCATGAGTTTTGTATACATAAATGTTAAATTTGAGTGAATAAACAAATTATTATATTATTATTATTATATTATATTATTATATTATTGGTCATCATGTGTTTGGTATTTTTTCATTCATCTAGTCTATATTATATTTTTTGAAATACTTTGATATATGGTTGAATATTGTGTAATAAATATTCTCCAAACTTAGCATTTCTTAAAATATCGTTTTACGGTGAAATCGTCTCGTTCTTTGATTCTGATAACGGTCAAAAAAGTTTGTCCTTTCTTTTGTTCTCAGATATCTTTTCACAGAAGGGTGAAAATTAAAATGTAGTGTACATTTTTCATATTCGACCTTCTTAAATCGCAAAAACCTGCAAATAGTCATGGACTAAACGGAGGCGTCATTGTTATGAGCAACTCTCGCTCGCTTTTTCTGAGAACCTTTCTATATCACTACCTACACATACTTTCACGTCAATGTCAATTATCTCACTTGTTATTCCTGTGATATAAACTGGAAGATCTGTGAAATGCCCGATTAGCGGCTCTCACAGTTTTCCAGAGAATGTGTAATTTTCATTTGGAAAAACCAATTTGAACCTTTCAGTGAATTTATAGATTGAGAATAATTGAAGAAGTTGGATAGAGGAGATCATTCATTGTTAAAAATATATACCGTAATTTCAACATGGGATGATTTTTACGAGATTCTATTTCTTAAGGTAAGGTGGCCAACTGTCCCGCATTGCATGGGACAGTCCCGCCATTGTGGTAGCAATCCCGCATAGGAAAAGTTGACTGGTTAATTAAATAGTCGCGCAATACGACCAACAGTTCCCGCATGTCTCTCATTCCCATGATGTTGATTCATGAACATCGGAAAGAATCAGTTGAGCCTTGACACATGATAAAAGAATACTCTTTTTATCATGGGGTTGACACATTACGTGCGATGATTGTTATTTGGCTGCTCTGAAGAACATAATTTAGGTACTGATTGAACAATTCCTATTTTCGTTTTCTTATTGTTTTGTTCATAGTTTAGTTTAGTTCGAAAAGGGGTTCTGGTCCACATTCTTCAGTATCCGATAATCCCACTCTTAACAATGAACATTTTCCAATACCACACCCCACCCACTCTGGCAAGTTTATTGGACCCTTTGTTACCTTTAACCATGACAAGAAAGTATAGTTTACATGAGATTTTTTGATGAAAATTCATATTAATATGATTTCAAGTTGCAGGAAACAAAATTAATTTTAGCCCGTAGGTCTGCAGCGTATACAGGGTGGTTAAAAAAAATCGAGTAAAATAACGAAATTTTATTTCCAGATAATTGAAGCTTTTAAGACTATCAATACAATGTATGATCTCCACGGGCATCAATAACAGCTTGACATCTTCTCTGCATACTACAAACGATGTTGTTGAACATTTCTTGAGGAATTTTGTTCCATAAACGGGGCAGAAGCTCTCTCAGATCATTTAAACATTCTTGGGTAGGTTGATGATTATCTAATCTTCTTTAGAGCATATCCCATGCATGTTCTATGCAATTCAAATCTGGTGAGTGCGGAGGTATTGGTAAATGTGGAATACCATTCTCAACTATCGCTGCACGGTGCGATCTAGCGTTATCGTCTAGAAATTGAAAAGTTTCACCAATAGCGGCGTGAAAATTTGGCAAAACATTGTCAATGACATGCTCCTTATAGTGTAAGGCGGTCATATTCCCAGGACAAATGTGTAGATTATGCGCCCGTTGAAACATATCCCGGCCCAAACTATAACAGTATCCTCTCGGAATGTATGGACTTCTTGGACATAGCGACGATTACGGACCGGTGTGAAGTTAACGGCCACTTTTCACGGAGATAGCGGCCGTTTCACCAGTGGCGTCGGGTGAAATAAAATGTATCACAACTTTTTACTGGAACCAAGTAGCGATCTGAAATTTATAAGATATCTTTTTCGAGTAATTTCCAATATTATACCAAAAAATTAGATTTTTTTTTCACTCGGAACAATAAAAAAAAAACCCTCAAAAAAACCAAAAATTATGATTAATTAGAAATAACCGAAGAAAATGGCCTCTACAGATGAAACTCACAGAATAGGTTTTTTATGATGTGAAGAACTAGTGTTATCAATTTCATTTCCTTCGGAAGGGGCTGAGGGGTGGAAATCGACACCGCCTCCAACAATCCTATTGTCATCAGGGAAATACCGAAGAAAATGGCCTCTACAAATGAAACTTTCAGGAAACGTTTATTATGATCTAAGAAACGAGTGATATCAATTTCATTTCCTTCGGAAGGGACTGAGGGGTGGAAATCGACACCGCCGCCTCCAACAATCCTATTATCATCAGAGAAATACCGAAGAAAATGGCCTCTACAGATGAAACTCACAGAATATGTTCTTTATGATCTGAAGAATCAGTGTTATTAATTTCATTTCCTTCGGAAGGGGCTGAGGGGTGGAAATCGACACCGCCGCCTCCAACAATCCTATTATCATCAGAGAAATACCGAAGAAAATGGCCTCTACAAATGAAACTTTCAGAAAATGTTCATTATGATCTAAGGAACGAGTGATATCAATTTCATTTCCTTCGGAAGGGGCTGAGGGGTGGAAATCGACACCGCCGCCTCCAACAATCCTATTATCATCAGAGAAATACCGAAGAAAATGGCCTCTACAAATGAAACTTTCAGGAAACGTTTATTATGATCTAAGGAACGAGTGATATCAATTTCATTTCCTTCGGAAGGGGCTGAGGGGTGGATATCGACACCGCCGCCTCCAACAATCGTTGTGAGCACTAATTATAATATATATAATTTGGGTTTTGCTTTTTTAAGTCTGCCTATTCCCAACCCCATATTATACCTAACAAATTCATCCTGCTAATTCTATTTTCTTTGGTGATTTCAAAATGACAATAAGACTCTTGGAGGCGGTGTCGGTATCCACCCCTCAGCCCCTCTCGAAGGAAATGAAATTGATAACACTGGTTCTTCAGATTATAAAGAACCTATTCTGTGAGTTTCATTTGTAGAGGCCATTTTCTTCGGTATTTCCCTGATGATAATAGGATTGTTGGAGGCGGTGTCGATTTCCACCCCTCAGCTACTTCCGAAGAAGTTGAAAGTGATATCACTCGTTCCTTAGATCATAATAAAAATTTCCTGAAAGTTTCATTTGTAGAGGCCATTTTCTTCGGTATTTCTCTGATGATAATAGGATTGTTGGAGGCGGCGGTGTCGATTTCCACCCCTCAGCCCCTTCCGAAGGAAATGAAATTAATAACACTGGTTCTTCAGATCATAAAGAACATATTCTGTGAGTTTCATCTGTAGAGGCCATTTTCTTCGGTATTTCTCTGATGATAATAGGATTGTTGGAGGCGGTGTCGATTTCCACCCCTCAGCCACTTCCGAAGAAGTTGAAAGTGATATCACTCGTTCCTTAGATCATAATAAAAATTTCCTGAAAGTTTCATTTGTAGAGGCCATTTTCTTCGGTAGTTCTCTGATGATAATAGGATTGTTGGAGGCGGCGGTGTCGATTTCCACCCCTCAGCCCCTTCCGAAGGAAATGAAATTGATATCACTCGTTCCTTAGATCATAATAAACGTTTGCTGAAAGTTTCATTTGTAGAGGCCATTTTCTTCGGTATTTCCCTGATGACAATAGGATTGTTGGAGGCGGTGTCGATTTCCACCCCTCAGCCCCTTCCGAAGGAAATGAAATTGATATCACTCGTTCCTTAGATCATAATAAACGTTTCCTGAAAGTTTCATTTGTAGAGGCCATTTTCTTCGGTATTTCCCTGATGACAATAGGATTGTTGGAGGCGGTGTCGATTTCCACCCCTCAGCCCCTTCCGAAGGAAATGAAATTAATAACTCTGGTTCTTCAGATCATAAAGAACCTATTCTGTGAGTTTCATCTGTAAAGCCAATTTTCTTCGGTATTTCTCTGATGATAATAGGATTGTTGGAAGCGGCGGTGTCGACATCCACCCCTCAGCCCCTTCCGAAGGAAATGAAATTAATAACACTGGTTCTTCAGATCATAAAGAACCTATTCTGTGAGTTTCATCTGTAGAGGCCATTTTCTTCGGTATTTCTCTGATGACAATAGGATTGTTGGAGGCGGTGTCGATTTCCACCCCTCAGCCCCTTCCGAAGGAAATGAAATTGATATCACTCGTTCCTTAGATCATAATAAACGTTTCCTGAAAGTTTCATTTGTAGAGGCCATCTTCTTCGGTATTTCTCTGATGATAATACGATTGTTGGAGGCGGCGGTGTCGATTTCCACCCCTCAGCCCCTTCCGAAGGAAATGAAATTGATATCACTCGTTCCTTAGATCATAATAAACGTTTCCTGAAAGTTTCATTTGTAGAGGCCATTTTCTTCGGTATTTCCCTGATGACAATAGGATTGTTGGAGGCGGTGTCGATTTCCACCCCTCAGCCCCTTCCGAAGGAAATGAAATTAATAACTCTGGTTCTTCACATCATAAAAAACCTATTCTGTGAGTTTCATCTGTAGAGGCCATTTTCTTCGGTTATTTCTAATTAATCATAATTTTTGGTTTTTTTGAGGGTTTTTTTTTTATTGTTCCGAGTGAAAAAAAAATTTAATTTTTTGGTATAATATTGGAAATTACTCGAAAAAGATATCTTATAAATTTCAGATCGCTACTTGGTTCCAGTAAAAAGTTGTGATACATTTTATTTCACCCGACGCCACTGGTGAAACGGCCGCTATCTCCGTGAAAAGTGGCCGCTAACTTCACACCGGTCGATTACGGGGTATGCGTGGGATTGTCCATACCCTTAATCTTAGAGAATCTGAAAATCGTCCATATCTGGATTCATCAGTGAAAAGGACACTAGGCCATTGATCGTTCCAATTCATATGTTGCCTTGCCCATTCCAGTCTTTGACGCTTATGGTCACGTGTTAATGAAACTCCTCTTAATGGACGTCTAGAACCTAGATTCACTTCTCTCAAACGTCGTCTGATGGTTTCAATGGAAACTTGGACCCCATCTGCATTTTGAAGAGTATTCCGTAGCATTCTACACTTAGATGTAGGCTTTCTTCTCGTCGAAACGGTGATGAAGCGATCCTAAGCAGGTGTTGTTTTTCATCGCCCACCAAGCCTTAGTCTTTCCAATACGGAACCTGTCTCCCTGAACCTATTCCAAAGTCGAGATATCACACTTTGGTTGACTTGGAGCTTTTTCGCTACAGCAACCTGAGTTAGGCCACCCTGTAGCATTCCGATAGACCTATTATCCTCAGCGTTTGTTAATTCACTTCTTGGTATTTTCAGAAAACTCCTTTCAAATCGAAGCCGTTGATAAACTGACGCCATTTCAAAATGGGAGCATTCATGAAGCATATGCAAAGAACCAAACTTCAAAAAAAAGGCGAACAGATTGACGAAATGTCTCATACTGATTTTTATTGGATCGATTCAAGGTGTTATTGATTTTTAAATGATTTTACAGCGATTTTCTCGAAGACTTTTCAAAACGATTAAATACGATATCCCTAACTCTTGTCGAGCAGTATGATTTGATTATTTTCAACACTATCAAATGTGGTCTTCACAAAAAACCTGACTTAACCTTCACCAACGCAGTTATTCATTATGAAATGGCAAAATACTAGTTGTTATTATTGAGCCACCAAGGGGTACCAGGATATCACAGCCGCCTATAGAAGTCTTTAGAAGGCTGTGAGTATATCGAAGGTATTAAACACTACCCTGTTATGAAGAGTATGGTGTCAGATAAATTTGGACGAGTGGAATTCTCATTTCGAAAGCAGATTTTCATGGGGATGATATAAAAATTTAGACATCCCATTTGAAAAAACAGGGTTGTATCCCCGGACCAGTCTAGAGAGTCAAAATAATTCAGGATCATTTGCCAGCTGTCCATTTTGTCAAAATTTCAATAACCTACCTAGCACAAAATTTCCCAAAGTTATCGACCGATTGAGCATTGTTGACTCACCTTGTATAAGCGAAGTAGTGCATGCAAAAAATGATAGAGAAATTAATAATTAATTCAAACCATTCACGATCGATGGAGAAAGTGCACTTTTCATGGTTCATTTGGTGGTTATTCATCCAGTGGTTAAAAATCGAATGAATAGATACCTAATCCCATCAAAGCTTTCGAGATCATCCTTCACAACGAAGTATGTTACTCGTATTTTATTAGATTGTCGATATTAACAAAAATAACTACATACCTACACCGAATTTATTCGAGGGGCAAACGATTCAACCAGTGCGCAGATATTTCATTTTGAATTTGAATTCAAAGACAAAATACAGATAACTCCTCGTTGTTCTGTCGAATCTTGAATACCTATCTATCTTTCTGACCATTTTACGCGAATATACGGTTTCAACACGTTTGTGATCATTTTACTAAATACGAAATATTCAGAAGATTGTGTATATTTGTCGCCCTTTACTATCGGGATTTGAAAACAAAAACAGATATCAATCATCACGAAGATTGAAGGTCTATACACTGCTGCATGCGTTTGAACCAATTCTCGAAGCACGTTTGACAATTTAATTGAGTGCATACATCAACCGCTCTTTAGATGTCGAAAAACGTTTACCTCTCACTTTATTTTTTAAGTGCAGGGATGAAAAGAACTCATCCGGCACCAAGTCAGGATTATACGGCGGATTACTCATTGCATCAGCGTTTTGAGTGCTCACAAATGCAGTTGTTTGAGCCGATCTGTGAGGGCTTGTCTTGATTGTGGTGGTGGGTTTTTTGGGAGATAACTGGCAAATAAATGGTTGTGTTCCACTCAGAAATGACAAATGACTATCTGCGTTTTTCTTGTGGTAGGTACGGTTTGTAGATGTCCAGTTTTTCCGAAAAAAAGCCGACCATTTGATTGGAAGTGCTTTTTGCGCAGAATGAAGAATATAGTATATTCTATATTCCATGGTATTCACGAATATGGCTCTATAGAATATTTTTAGGAAAGACACAAGATTCTGGATTGAAATTCTAAAGGTGAGCTTCAAGTAAGAAGACGACTTCTCGTATATTTTTTGAAGGTTTTAGGACTTCCGGTTTTTTCGGAAGTGATATCAACTTTCGTTTTCCAAATGGTTTTTTTGTATAAATAGATTCTCCATTGAATTCTGAGTCTTTTTGTTTCCAAACTTTCAAATTTTCCCGAGAAAATTCTCTCTAAATGAGGAAATATGAAAAAAAAACTCAAAATTGAACTTTCCGATAGCGTGATTTTCTGGATATGATACACTAATTCTTTGTCATAAACATAAAAAAATCGTTTTTTTCAAATTGGAACCCCAGTTTTTCGAACTCTTCGTCGAAAAATAATAGGAACATACGTCAAAGATTTTTATCCCAAAATGAATATTTTTCGTGATATTCAGGAAAACCGATTTTCTCTTCAATTTTCAATCTCATTCCGAATTATTTTTTTACTTGAAAATAATTAGGGGTCAAGTGAAATTTTTGGAAATCTCTGTTATCGAGAAAATATTTTCTATAGTTCAGACGAGTTAAGTAATACGAGAGCAACAATTGGTTTAAGGTTCGCAATGTGAGTATTAGTGAAGTCAACGTGAAAAATTCTCAGGAATGCAGAAAAAAAATAATTTGTAATAATTTTCAATGCTTTTAAAAGAATTAACAGAAGATGTAACAATTTCATTACTGAAAATTCAAAAAAGTAATCCGTTAATCAAGAATTTGCGGAAATTATCCTAAGCTTAAGAAAATAAAGAAAAATTTCACTGGACCGCTAATTATTTTCCAGTAAAAAAACACATTCGAAATGAGATTGAAAATTGAAGACAAAATCTTTTTCTAGAATATCTCCAAAAATATTCATTTTGGGATACAAGTCTTGAACGTATGCTCCTAATATTTTTTGACGAAAATTTCGAAAATGCTTCCAAAAAAATGGGGTTCCAATTTGAAAAAAAAAACGATTTTTTCATGTTTCGTCACTTCTAAATTCGACAAAAAATTTGTGACCTCCTGTATCATATTCTGAAAATCACGCTATCGGAAAAGAAGCATCAGTCTTTCTTCTCGGGGATTCTTAAAAATGAGAACTTTTAAAGAAAAAACCTCGAAGTTGTCTGTAATTCAACTGAGATTTTTTTTCGTATTTCCTCATTTAAAGAGAATTTTCTCGGGAAAATTCAAACTTTTGGAATCAAAAAGATTCAGAATTCAAAGGAGAATCTGTTTGTGCAATAAAAAATGGGTTTTGTCATTTGAAAAACGAAAGTTGATGTCACTTCCGGAAAACCGGAAGTCCTAGAACCTTCAAGAAATATACGAGAAGTCGTTTTCTTACTTGAAGCTCACCTTTAGAATTTAAATCCTGAATCTTGAGTCTTTCCTAAAAATATTCTATGTATGGAGCCATATTCGTGAATAACGATGTCATGGACTCACAGACATCGAAGCACCGCGATTTTCTTTTGAGCATTTCTTTTTTTCTTTCGACCAAGCGACATAATCCTTTTTGATAGTCAAATGTTCATGCAATATTGAGTGTATACTGGTGCCACTAATGCCAGAGGTTGTCTTCATGCATCAATGGTTCAACGAGCTTCAGCATGAGTATTATAGGTTATTTTCGTTATTTTCATTGAATTTTTATTGAAAATAATAGAATATGTATTTCAATGAATATCGTTTAGTGATTTTCGCATTGAAAAATATTGATTGGCAGAACTGTTTTCTCTCTTATAAATTCAACAGATAAAAAGTAAATCCGTGGCAGGAGGCCAACATATAATCAATAAATTTTATCATGAAAACTGTGCGAGAATGAGATAATCTTGCATGATTTTGTTCTACAAGATGTGGCAAAAATAATGGATTCGACACAGAATAAGAGAAACATGTATCTTCATAATTAGCTGAATTAATGACATCTTCCTACTTGATATACATTTTTCAATGCGATTGGAAAAATTTCAGGAAGTTCCTGGCTTTTCGGGTAGTATCTCCTATCCACAGTACCTAGGTAAGTAACAAATCATCAAATCATTGAGTTCACTTCTTTAAAATAGGGAACTCGAACTTTTTCGAAAAGGTTTATTCAAATTAAAACTAGTTTAATACCATTTGTATGGACGTTCCAGATCATAAAATATTTTCCCAGATTATCGAGCATGCAACGAGATATTGACATTATCAAAAATCAAATCTGCATAAACCTGTCATGTTTCCCAAAAACATACCTCGGATAAGCCTTTGTTCCGGGTTGTACAACAACTATCCCACGGGATTCGTTTCTGCATGCACACTGTTTTCATCAGACTGATTCCATGTTTTCCCCAGCTTATTGATTGGGGAGTTCACACCTGAAATCTGGCCTTTGGAATAGACAACACACAACACGATGGTCGCGCACGTGTATTGTTATGCTGTTTCATTTAACAGACGCAAAAGGGCCACTACCTCTTGCCTCGTTTCCTTCCGAGTTCTGACCTGAGGGAAAGGTCATCACATAACCTAACTTTTGAAAGGTTCGACTTGGAAAAAAAAACTCCTGAGGATTTTCACTTATGGCCTTCGATTTTTGAATTCGAATTAAACATCTATTATATATACTTGCTAAATTGTGCTGAAGAAATAAAAACACTGATGCGTGCATAAAGGGTCTAATTACTCCTGCATCTGAATCGTTGAACTTTAGAGGCGAATTTTAATTATTGAACGAAGTTAACAGTCAATATTTTCTCTTGAGAAACCTTCTGAAGAGAATTTTCATTGCTTCTTCGCCTGATGCTTTGCATAAGTTTTTGAATTTATTTTAAAGATAACAGCAAGTTCCATTTTGAATGGATTGGATTTTTTGATTGATTGAGATGAAAATTCGGTGTTTAGGTTAGGTTAAAAATAACAAAATGACCTATGGACAAAAAAGACACGTATTTGTTCATAGAAACAAGTTCTCGTAAACGATAAGAATATTTTTTTCTGTGTATTAGTATTAATTAATTCATGAGATATGCTGCGATACTCGTGATTTTTCTGTTACTCTTGTTAGCGTCATTTGTTTAATATCGTGGAATTAGAACCAATTTCGTGATTTTCCTGGAATGTAATCATTGCATAGAATTTTGGATATGGAGGATAATCATTATTCCTTTCGTTATACTTACCATTAGTAGGATGAATAATTCGATCCCTCGTTCGATCCTTCCTACAAAATTATGTGGTGTATGATATAATTCAACATATTTTCATGTCGGTAAACCATGAATGGTTTTATATGCAAAAAAGAAAATGTATTAAAACCTGGTTATCAGATTAATGGACTCAAATTAACGATGGGGTTGAATCGATAATGTTACCAGAACGTTAAGAAGATATCATTATTTCAATGGATATCGAAAAAATATGCTGTGTATCTCAATTTATTAGTCCAATTATCGTTATTCCAGTTAAGTCTCCACTCTGACTTGCCGTTTGTCTAATAGGTTATTTCCTATGATCTCATATGATCCGTGAGGTTGCATTGTTAAAGAAAAACTTTAAAATTCATTCTCAAATTTCCTATACAATTAACAGAGCCATCAACAATATAAGGTGTTTGTCCTTAGACGAGCTACCCCGTATATTTCTTATCCCATGGAGATTGTAAAAATTTACCGAAACACGTCGAATTTCTTTGTTTGGGAGACATCTTTTTAGGTATATATTTGAGGCTTGAACGAGAAACCCCTCAAAATTGAATAGTTTAGATGGGTTGACTGATACTATCTTTATACAATACCTTTCGTGAATCTTGTAATCATTTTTTGTGGTGAGGAGCGGACCGTCAGTAATTGACGTTCTTAGTTTTGAATATGTGAATTCTGAAATAATAGAATCAAAACACAAATGCTATTTCAGTATCGTAATGAGTTCATGCATTACAGTACTGAAAGCAGTGCTGTAATGAACTCATTACAGCGTTGTTTTCAGTTATATTTTTGTTTTGTGACTTCCGATCCTATTAACAATTTTCAACACACGTCAAATCAAAGTCCGTTATCTGTCAATTTTCGTGACAGTCACACCAACTGTCAAGATACAATACAAAAGTCACTGGAATATATAGGTATAATCTGAATTTCTCATTGAATATCGTTGCAGAAGGCAATTAGAACACTCATACTTATGCGTTCCAACACTCGCTCCTTTGTCGCTCATTTTCGAATTAAGCATTCGTTTTGGAATAGGAACCCATTCTGCAACTTGTTTTAAGAATATACTATTTTATTTCTACAGTTGAGAATTAGTGAGGTTATAACAATTATTGTAAATAATGAAACCAAATCTCTTTTCACGGAGAAACTCAGCTGTCGATGCTTTCATTTCAAACTATTGTTTTCATAAGAAAAAACACAACTTTATGTTACAGGTCAGCAAGGAAACCTCTTGGGAAAAAACAAAGTACGCTACTGGATTGCTATGAAAAAAGTGCTTCTATAATGTTTTAATTTCAACATACTAGCACAAACAGAAATGGAGATAATGGCCAGAGTTGAAATCGCCCAAATTTCAATTTTGGTCTATAACTGGAAAACAAAAGAAGATAGAGGAATGCAGTTGATGGCTTTATCAGTTTCTCTAAAAAAGACCAGCGTAACGTGTCATTAATTTTCTTCTGTCTCTCACTGTTAAAAGTTGTAGTTCAGGTATCACCAATTTTGCCCACCATGTACGTGTCAAAGACTCGCCCTGTATATCTATATTTGAATAACCATTTGAATGGGTTGCCTAAACCTCCGACTTGCCGTTATTGCGATCACTGTTTCATCGAACAAACAGCTTACTATTCTGCAAACAACTTCTAGTTCATCGCCGTCTTCTTGAAAAGGCGGAGGAGTCGTGAAATCAAAATGCAATATAATCAATGTCGAAGAATACTGAACTCTTGCTGTAGAAAGTTGAAATCCACAAGTTGAGTTCCTCACATCCATATTCATAGATGAGTAATGGGTTTGAGGACCCCTACGAATTTACGAGAGGAGAGAGGTCAATCTCAAGGTTGAACCACTGTGTATGTATGTTTGATCTTTGTACATCGAGCAGTCTGCGAGCCAGTAGTCGATTGTGTCTCGTTTTCTTCTTGTGAAGAATATACAGAGGGGTTTGATAGAACGAATCACCCACCATATCGTAGAATTTCGCGAGGCATAGCAATAAATTCATAACAGGAAGAGAAAGCGTTAAATTTCAGAATCTTCAGGTTTTTAACTCCTCGATGTTAATAATGCACAGAATTGGATGATTGACAAATGTCTATTTTTATGTAGTAGAGTACTCTATGGTTTAAATAGACGTGTGTTAGATGGTATCTCATATGAGTAACATATACATATAGAAGGTTAGGAAGGCTGAATAAAAGCCGAGTGGAAAATAGGTGCGTTCTATTTGAGAATTGCTTTGCTATAAGTAAAACTAAAACCGTAAAAACTAAAATATCATCGATGGTTATCTTTTCCGGATGATCTGGTAACGCGTTCGGACTTTGAGAAGAAGGAAAGGAAAATCGCAAAAATATCAAGTACCTACATAATACAAAAAGTTGTTTTTCTGAATCAACCGTTCAAAAGCATTTCATCCTTCTTATATAAGAAATTGCTAGAGTCAAAGGTCGACCGAAAGGTGAAAAACCAGTAAGCGTTACAAATGAAGTAAATTCCATGAATGTCGTGTAAGATATAGTGGAAAATCAGATACTGAATCATAACTATTGTCGATAATAATTGACAAACTTGAGAAATTCCCGGGAATTTATTTGTTGCAAGAAGTGAAGTAAAGAGGATCTTGATCGTAGATGGGGATTTTGTCAAGTTCTTATGGATACATTTAAGTGAAATGTCAACTTTACCGAATACATGTTTTGTTCAGGTAAATCTGCATTTTGTTTTAATGCACAAAACTGTATATAATCGTCAGATAAAATTCACATTGGCTGAAGAAATCACAAACTCGAATTGGATTTCAATGACTGAAAAAAGTTCTGCTACACATGTACTGATTTGTGCCGTTGGAATTTTTCCGAAAGTCTGTATAGTTTCCCGAAAAATCGAAATAAAAAAAAGATAGTCCAGCACATTCGTTTTTTCTCCTCTCGAATGAATCGAAGAATTTGGGTTACATTCCTGTTTGCCTTATGCCGTAAATATTTTCACGAAAATTCTTCAGATGTGGCAAATTACTAAAATGAAAAAAAAAGGGAAGCCCTGCACTTTTCTTTTTCTAGACGTAAATTGTTTTATATAATTGTGCCACAAGTGTGCCAACTTGTACCGATCAGGTTTCCAGTAAAAAATCAACTGGTTTTCCTTCATGTGGAGAAAATAAAAAAAAATTGTGAATTGTAGGACCTGGCAACAGTGTGGGTTTGAAGTTGACCAAGCGCTTCTAGATTTCCGAGAGAATCGTGCTTGGTTAGTGCTGCTTTGTGCCGTTGGAATTTTCCTTTTATCAGCACAAGGGAAAATTTTTTAAAAATTCAGAAGTACTGAGCCAACTTCACACACACTGTGTTGCGAGGTATGCTGATTTTCCTATAATTTACTAATTTAAATTATTTTTTCCATATGAGAGAAAATCTGTCGTTTTTTCAAGAAAATATTTACGAAGTAAGACAGCACAAACGTAGGACAAATTTTTTCCATTCATTTGTGAGAAGAAAAAGGAAAGTGCTGAGCTATCTTTTTTTTTGATTTCGAAGAACCTCGAACGGGACAACTGAGTACAAGTGGTACACAAGTTTTTTCATTTATTGGAATCCATAATTTCGAAAAGTGCTGGTTAGGCCTACAATTCAGCACAACAAAAACTTTTTCGAAAATTAAAAAGCTCTGGACATAAATCAAAAAGTGAATATTTTGTAGGGCATATTGGCGGTTCATAGGCCAATATTTTATGAATGAGATAAGGCCACTTTTCCAATCTCCATGATTTTAGAGTATCTACATAATTTTGTTTTGCCAATTTTTCATTGTAAGATTAATTGTGAACCCATTGAGAACTTAGTTAGAATAGAATTCTCAAAAACATATTCGTTCTTCATTCAAACTTTTCCAATAATTCAAATAAAAGAAGGGGGGAGGCAAGCAAACAAAATTGTATAGTTTGCTCATAGACAAACGGTCATAAATACTATTCCTTCGTCATATTGAACAGACTGCCAGGATCGTACTCACGACGGAATGTGGAGAGTACTGAAAAGTAATGTTAGAATCATTTGAATCCGCAAGTGTCAGAGACAGAAATCTTCATAAAAAACTTCTACTTTTGAAGCAAATAGTTTGAACCTACTAAGAGAAAAATTACAAGCGGTGACATCTAATAGCGTCAAAAGAGAAACCCCACTATAAATCCAAGTTTTTTTAGGAAATAGAACAAAGGGGAAAAACATTCGTCAAACGACTCTCTTGGGAATTGCGAAAAAACAAAAATAAGTCCGGAAATTTCGAGATTTCTTCGTGCCCCAAAGTTAAGCCCTGGTAGAAAATTGTCGCATACATCACTTTTTTCATAATTGAGTTGCCCCCGTCCTTTGAAAACATTTCCAACTTCTTAGAGATTAATAGGAACCAGAACCCTAATTTGCCTGGGCTAATACGAAAAATATCAGTACCTGCTGCACTTGTATTATAATAGTACTATTATAATAGTACTATTCCAACACAAATGCGAAATTCGAAAACGAGCTGCGAAAGAGCCAGTTTTCGAAAGCATAAGTGTTGGAATTGCCTTCTGCCACTAGCATTAGACCACATTTCCTCTATTTCAGTCAAATTTGTAAAATAATCTCGAAATTCAAATAAAAATTCAGTTTATACATTCTAGTGACTTTTGTACTGTATCTTGACAGTTGGTGTGAGTCACGAAATTTAACAGATTACGGAATTTGAATCATTTGAAAATTGATAAGATCGGAGGTCAGTACTGACAATCACAAAACGTTATAGTTATTTCTCTATTTCAGTATCGTAATGAGTTCATTACAGTACTAAAAGTAGTGCTGTAATGAAACTCATTACAGCATTGTTTTCAGTTATATTCTTCGTTTTGTGGTTGCCAGCACTGACCTCCGATCCACTCAATTTTCAAATCAAATCAATTGAAATTCCGCAATCTGTCAAATTTCGTTAGTTACACCAACTGCCAAGATACAACACAAAAGTCACTAATCTGAATTTTCATTTGAATTTCGAAAGTTTTCCACAAAACATTACTGAAATAGAGAAAATATCGTCTAAAACTCGTTGCAGAAGGCAATTCCAACACTCATGCTTTCGAAAACTCGCTCCTTTGTCGCTCGTTTTCGAATTTCGCATTCGTGTTGGAATAGAAGCTCATTCTGCAACTTGTTTTAGAATATACTATTCTCTATTTCAGTATCGTAATGAGTTCATTACAGTACTGAAAGTAGTGCTGAAATGAAACTCATTACAGCACTATTTCAGTTATATTTTACGTTTTGTATTTGTAAGTACTGACCTCCGATCGAATCAATTCAAATTCCGTAATCTGTCAAGTTTCGTAAGTCACACAACTGCCAAGATGAAATATATAAGTCACTAACCTGAATTTTTATTTGAATTTCGAGAGTATTTCACTGAACTTGACTGAAATAGAGAAATTATCGTCTAATACTCGTTGCAGAAGCCAATTCCAACACTCATGCATTCGCATTCGTGTTGGAATAGGAGCTTATTCTGCAAATTCTTTTAGAATATACTATTATGATACAAGTGCAGAAGGTATTGATATTCTTACACGAAGTGGCGAGTGGAATGAACGAGTGTTAGAATGAGCCTTCTGTACGAGTATCATACATTATTTTCTCCAATTAGCTGAATTTTTATCAAAATTAATGAAATATTGCCGTAAATATCGTTTAGTAATTCTTGCTTTGAAAAATATTGATTGGCAGACCTGTTTTCAATCTCATGAGATTTGACAGATGTTAAATAAATCCGTGACAGGAGGCTAACATGCCATCAATAAATATTTGACGATGTTAAACATTTATGTAGAGAAGCAAATGAAGCATTTATTTTAATTATTATATTACTGAAAACAGTGTCAAGCCTTGTTCTCAGAGCTTCGTACTTTCGTACGATTTCTGCGACAATTTCAGGAAACAAGGAAGTGTGGGGATTGTCGCCTACGACAGTACGAAGCTCTGAGAACAAGCCTTCAGAATGAAATTCGAATGAAATATTCTAACATTGTTCTACGGGATGTGGCGGAATGAACAGATTTGACACATAATTAGAGAAAATATATCTGAAAACAATGCTGTAATGAACACATTACTGCAGTGAACTCATTACGATGCTGAAATAGAGAAATATCCATTACCAACTGATTTGCTCCTACCAAATAAGCGCAAGAATTCTATAATTTGTAAAACCTTCAAATGATTCAGACTGGAATCCCAAATAAGTTTCAGAAAATGCAGAATAATCCCAGAATGAATTTCAACGGACGTAAACTATAAATTTGTTTCTAATCTAATATCAGTAAGATTCATTATGCTTTGGCCATTCATCCATTATGAATCACATAACTTCTATACTTTTTCATATCTTTTTTATGTTCAAAATTGATCTAGTAGATAACTTTTTTTCAGCCACCAGACAGCGCTCCTGTCGGCGCTCCCACATGGTGAATAATTAACGACGAATTTCAATCTCCAACTTTCAAATGCGGAGCCAACCCCTCCTTGCGTGTTGTATTGTGCGCACATTGTTTAAATAGCGCTAGCAATAAAATGTCGAATCCCAAACAAAATCTGATAAGATCTTCGGAGTTATAATTGTTAATTTAACCTAACCAAACCTAAGTTCTGCGACCATCTCATGCAGCAAGTTATTTCGAGTACCGTTCGTTCGAATAACTTGTCATGTCCAGCCAAAAGTTAAACCACTGTTAATCTTCAGCAAAGCATGTTATGTTCAACCGGACCCATCGAAAAAATATCTGCCGCTTCATTGATGGGAAAACTGCCATCGCGCATAATTTGCGCGAAGTATTCAGGGAATTTTACTTCGATCTATCTCCACTTTTGCCAGTCCTGTTTAAGGTATACAAGCCATTAGCCGCACCTCATGATTCAACTGGGTGTCACTTATCTTCTGAACTCCGCGCTTTGTCTCTCCACTCTTAAGTTTTAGATGAATAGGAAAAAGTGGAGCACAGTCGGTCATGCAGATCCAGCTGATTTGCGTGGTTGTACCTTTGACGTTGTCTATTGACTATAAAGAAAAAATTGTGTTCAGTAATATGCCGGCCACCACGAGAGTTCACCGCATATTCATTATGAATGGAGAAATCTTTAGTTTTCGGCAGAACATTGAATTTTTCCAATTCAGCCAGTTATATCATGACGAATTTCTGAGATTGGATAGTTGAAAGTTTAAGAATCTAATTTAGTTTCGAATATCATTATCTTCATAAAAATTGTGATAATTGTATTTAAGAATTATGCATCGTTCCGGCCATGATACCACATTCACTCATCAATCATTTGGGAATGCTGCAAAAAGCGTACAGGGTGTACCAAGTTCGACGGCCTATTGGGTGTTTCTGGAGAACTGGACCTATTTGAAATCTGAAAATTGGGATTATTATATTGTTCGACATTATCTACCGAGCAAAAATGAACTGAACACTTTCAGTTATACAGGGGATGAAGAAAATATGTAAAAAAAAATTTGTTCTATTTTTTTGTTTCCAATTTCGATAAAGTATTCAATTCTGAATACATTCTTTTTCACATTGTTGCATTCATGGAAGTTCTTTTCGAAATATCGAGAAAAAAACTGAAGAAAAAAGGGAGATAAGAATATTCGGTATTATGTTTGTTATTCCTTATTCTGAATATCTTGAGCACGAACCGTTTTTACATTTTTGAAGTCGAAGACTGTGGAAATATTTTACATTCCTAGATTTTCAAAAACTCGTCACAGGATGTTTCAAATCTTGGGTAAAAAATTGGGATCAAGATTTGCTAATAACTTTCGTTTTTCGAATTAGAACCCAATTTTTTTATGTTTGCATTGGATTCTGCGAAGAAAAATGATTATGTTTCAACATAATAATGCTTCTAAAATTAATAATTCTTGAGTTATCTAGGATTTTCGGATTTTATGTCGTACGTAGCGACAAATTCATAAAACCATATCAACAATGACCTTGGTCATAGAAGAATAATTATTTCAATAATTCACTAGTGACATCTTTTTTTCTGAATTCATTCATCATTGTTGATATGAAACAGATATTATGAATTTGACGCTACTTACGACATGAAATCAGAAAATCCTAAATAATATGTGACGTTGGCCCAGCAGTTCTGGATGTTCGAGAAAATTTTTATTGTGCTAGATTTGTGCCGCTGAAATTTTTCTTTCATTACCTACTATTCCGAATATTTTTCAAGAAATGTAGTGAAAGCAGCATGTGTTCGTTCAACAAATTCTGTGAAATATCTTGGGAACCGTATGGAGAAAAAAAAATTTCAATGCACAAAGCAGTTCAAACCTAGCACACCAAAAATTTATTCGTAAATTCAAAAATGCTAGACTAACTTCACACGCACTGTTGCCAGGTATGCTATTTTTTCTACAATCTACAGATTTTCCCATATGAATAAAATATGGGGAAAACCTTTTTTTCTTAAAGTCTGATCGGTACAGGTTGGACAATGGCGGCACAACCATAAAAAAATTCGAAGTAAAAAAAGAAAAGTGCCGAGCTGAAATTTTCTTCATTTCCGTAATTTGCTGGAAAATCTGAAGACTTTTAGTGAAAATATTAACGGCACAAGGTAGAATGAATGTATCACTAATTTTTCCATTCATTTGTGTGAATAAAAAACGGAAATGCTGGGCTATTTTTTTTTCAATTTAGATTTTTCAGGAACAAAATTGAAGAAAAGACAGATTTTCGGAAAAATTTGAAAGGCACAACGTACAGTACATTTGAAGCACAATTTTTTTAGTGATTGGAATCCAATTTTGGAAAAGTGCTGGGCTTGCAAATTTTTTCCTTTTTTGAAATATCTCGAGAACCACATGAAATTGATTAAAGGTTAGGTTGAGATACCTCAACGTATCAGTAAAAAAAATGAAAAAATTTGACGTTAAAATATATAGAGTGTTCCATTTGAAAAATACCAAGTTTGTGCCTCAATCTCAAAATATTATCTCTCGAAATATCTATTGTAAGCAGTTTTCATTTTTCTTATACGGGGCTCGAGAAATAAAAACATCCCTTGTATTTCAGAAGCAAAATTAGTTGGAATATTTCCGTTTGTGGTTTTAAAAGTTTCACAAAAAAGTGACACAGGGTCGCGAAAACCGCATGTCTTCAATAATAGCTGAGATACAGTGCAGTTTCAACCAATTTGGACACATTGTACAGTAGTACCGACAAAGTCAGAACCAAAGTATCGCATTGTCATCTCGATTGTAATTCACCATAAACTAGAAGAAATTAAGGGATCTAAAACTGAATTTATACTGGCGCATTCGCCAATTTGTTTCAAATCTGCTACTTCCTCGGCTACTTCTTTAATCTTTGTGGAAGCGGTTAGATCTAATATCCAGAATATGTTTTTGTCATGATACTAATTTGCTCCGAGATTAAATATCTGTGGTCGAAATTTACAGTTCTCTCGTTCAACTAGAAACGCCAGAAGCAATATTCGTGTTTGTTGATAATTTCGTTCACTGGAGGAATCAATTTAAATCTCAGTCAACATCACCTACATGACACGTATCTTTCTGGTTAGTGGACGGACACACCTTTTAACTCTTGCCCACGCAAATCGTAGACAGTCGCGTATCACATACTACCAACCTAACGGTACATACAAAAAGCCGCTTCGCCTGACTATTTCATCGACCGAAAATATTGAAACTGTATATTGTAATTGAGCGTATAAGAATTCGTCGCCTGCTATTCACATGAATAGAAACGAGAGTGAGTGTACTCCAACATAGACACTGATCAGGAATCGACATATAAATGTCATTCAGTAATTGATCGTGGTTCGTGTAGAATACGAAAAGGAGGTCAATGGTGCAGAACATTG
The DNA here is from genome assembly GCA_038502775.1 of Hippodamia convergens. Classification (NCBI taxonomy): domain Eukaryota; kingdom Metazoa; phylum Arthropoda; class Insecta; order Coleoptera; family Coccinellidae; genus Hippodamia; species Hippodamia convergens. Next base: position 27,180,297 of record CM076607.1, on the reverse strand, counting down.
AAAATTGCAGGACTACGAGAAATTTGGAGGGTTACCTATTCTCCATTCGCAAATATAAAATCACACCTCTGGCCTTGGAAATTTGACGCATTCCACTCTGTATCGAACGAAAATGGAGGTTATGACGCGTGTCAAAATATTTTTATGTTCCAAATCAACACTATGTTGCCCTTTCTACATTCTTAGCAATCACTTATTTCTCAGAACGTGAATTTATTACGAAAATGAATGAATTGGAAATTATGTGATGGACGAAAATAATTACCGTTTATATGAATTGATAGAAAGGATTTCTTTTCTATTTATTTGCAATATTTCGATTTCGAACAATATGGTAACAAAGAAACAAACCGGCAACGTCATTTTGTCATTAACGATATTTTCTGTGGGAGCACTGACTTTTCATCAGGTGCACAAACTCCTGAAAACGATACCATGACCTCCTATTTGATTTTATTAAAGTATTCACTTTGATAAAATCACGTAGGTCATGGTAATGTTTATGCGTATAAGCTGCAAGTGCAATAATCATGGTATAATTTGTCCAGGATACCGTGATCTTTGCGAATTCACTACAGAGCTTCGAGATCATAGAAAATACGCAAAAAAATTAACGCACAATATGGAAATCTCAAATTTATTCTACAGCTGAAGGTGTTCTCAATGATAATTATTTTTATCAGAATGAATCATGCATATGGTATCCACTTTCAACGTTTTTCTTCAATACAGATGTTTTTTTCCTGGCAGAAATAAAAAAGATGATATTATCAGATTTTGAATGTATTGGCTCCATTCTAAAATCAGTTGTTCTCGATCAATTCTAGTGATCAATAGTTTTTCTTTCGTTTGAATTTCTACACTCGCTCGATATTCTGCTGTGGGGAAATTCTTCGGATGTTGGCAGAGCTTTTATATTGCAGAAACGAATTTTACGTATGATGTACAATATACCTCCGCGTCAGTCATGCAGAGCGTTATTTGTTGAAAATTGTATACTCACCTTGTCTTCTATCTTCATACTCAAATGTCTTCTGCATGTGAAAGAAAATGAAGCAGACATGATTAAACTATCTAGCTTTCATAATTATAAAACTAGAAGCGAGGGATTGCTACATATTCCTAAACATAGGACTGCTAAGTTTGAAATGTCTCCTACGTATCAGTCCATAAAACTTTACAATCATCTGCCATTTAGTATAAGACATCTTAATTATAACGAGTTTAAGAAAAATGTTAAAAGCTTATTGTTAGAAAAATGCTATTATACAGTGAATGAATACTTGTATGATTGTATCAGAACTTAGTTTATTTTTTGTATTCTTTGTATTTTGACTTATCCTATACATGTATTCACATGTCCAAAAGGATTAATAAATTATTATTATTATTATTATTATTATTATTATGCAACGCGAAACACGCAATTTGACCCAAGAGGAATGTGCCCAAGAGGTAGTTTTGCGAGAAGAAGGGTGGACATACACAAGAATTGCAGAATGGTTTGGAGTTTCCCATAAAAGTGTGTCCAGAATGTTGCAGCGATTTAGGGAAGCAGTTATGAATGTCCTAAGACCAGGACAGGGTAGACAACGGGTAACAACTGGCCGTTCAAGAACGTTACTTGAGAGTTTCTTCGTTGAGACAACGGTTTGCAACCGCTCGCCTCCTTCAAAATCAGCTTGAGCAAACTCATGAGGTGCAAATTAGCACTCAGACAATAAGAAATCGCCTCAGAGAATATGATTTAAGGCCTCGTGTCGCGGCAAGTGGCCCAGCTTTGGGACAACCTCAATAGAAGGCTGAGAAGTTCGGAAAATCATCCAGCTACTCTTAATGACATAGGAATCCAACTCGGAGAAATCTGGGAAGGATTAGATCAGAACATTTTAAGATCACTTATTTTGAGTATGAACCGTCGTTGCCGAGCTGTAATTAACGCAAGAGGTGGAAATACCAAGTATTAAATCACTTACCAGCATTTCAGTATTTTGAAAATTGTTCATTTCTCTTCTTTCACATAAGATTCGGTGAAATCCTGAATTTTTCTTGCATTTAATGTGTCTTATTTCGTTCAAAACCTTCCCGAGAGGACATAAAAAATAAGTTATAAAGTCAATGTAGAGTTAACTTACATTAAAATTGAGATTTTCAGAATGTGCGTTAATTCTTTTGCGCAGTGTATAAGCGTCAGAATACGAAAGCCTTCATTAATTAATTCGGCATTATGAAAATGTATAACTGTTGAAAGCATCAATAAACGAGGAACAGGAACAAGAACAGATAGTAATGGTCGTACAAAAATTGTGAAGGTGGAAAATACTTGACAACGATTCTGAATTCCATAGAGTTCATCAATGAAGTTTATAGGTAATTTATACGCGCGGTTGTGAACAATATATCTTTTCATCTGCCATACTCAATATCTAATTGAGCGAAAGAATCTTTACCTGAATTCTCCAACAATATGAAGAACCTTGACTTCAATCGAAAGTTCAATTTATAATTTCAACATACGACGAAGGATTGCGCGAAGTAGGTAATGTCTGAATTTTTGCAACAAATTTCTAGAGGTGTGTCAAAAGTTCGGCTATCAATAAAATGTTCCGAAAATGTCGAACTGAGAAAGGAACGCATTTTATGACATATATTATCTTGAAGATATTCTACCAATTCGTATTTATTCGTTTATTACACTTTGAATCAAATGTGATAAAATGTAATCAAGAGTTATTGTAACGGCCTACAAAATATCTAATAGCCGTCACAATAAACTACTACTAAAATAGTTGACATAGTATCCTGAAAAAAAATCTATTAAGTTCACCTCAATTCAAGAATCGGAGAAAAATATTCCAGCCGAAGTTAGGATTGTTTCACTATGATTATGTTTCTATCAAGAAGTATCCGAGGGAGGTATTGATGGGTATGCCGTCCTAAAAGGTTCAACCCTCGGTTTAACCTCATCATTATAACCCGCAAGTACATGTATTTTTTCATGCAAAATATTAATTTCTACCAGTGGCGGAGATGAATTCGGGGCTTTCATGAAATGTTCACGGCGAGGTTAAAACGGGCGAAAGACATGAAAATTCGGTTACGAATACGAACCCTGAGCTCGTTTCTAAAAGCCGAAAATTCTCTGGAGAATTCCCTAATCATTTCGGCAAGAAAACGGCAGAATGATTCTTTAACGAATTTGCAGTATGGCTTTGGATTTTTATGCAACTGAGCATAATTTAATTTTTATGAAATTCTCTGATGCGCTTGCGCTTTGTCAGCATTAATTAATATGTCGTATAGTTTCATGAGAACAGGCATTATACTCTATAATCAGTGGAGAAGCGCAAATTTTGGGCCACCCCCCCTTAGATCTATGCGTTATTTATGATAAGTTTCTCCTGACGAAGATCCTTGAAATAGCGAAAAAAATTTCACAAAAAATATTGAATATCAGAGAAATCTTGAAAGACATCAGCGTGATCTAAGAGAACATTTTCATGTTATCCGTCTATGGACTCAGATAAACAGATTCTTGACAAAACGACTCGCAATTCTTAATCTGAAATGAAAAAAGGCAAAAGCAGAAAAGAAACCAATTATTTAAAAAAATTAAATTATTTTGAAATTAACCACCCATTTCAGAAATGCATTTGTTACACTATGTATAGCCTCTCGGTATAGCCTTGAAACCATCTTGAAATTTATAAATGGAACAACTATTTATAAGATGTTCTATATAGTCTCCTCATTTTCCCCACACTCCCAACTAGGGCTCTCAACCGAATTCCATCGTAAGAGCATGCTGTTGCATCGTCCATGGCCTGTTCTTATACGATTTAGAACAGACCATATGCTCCTGGGAAGGTTAAAACCAGGAACTCTGATGGAAGGATCAGTAATAAGATCTTTATTGGAAAAATTGCATACATTCCATTCAGATTACCGAATTTCTTTGTCGCTTCTATTCATATCAATTATAAAATTGGTTTACGCGACTTCAATCTGGGGACCTTATTATCTGGAATATAGGTGAGTATGGGAAATGAATTTGGAAAGGAATTAAATTTGTTCCAAAAATTCAAAGTTGTTGTCTCTCTGAGAATATGGGGAGGGACAATATTTGAGAGAACTGGTAACCAAGGATTAGGTGTAGATAGTAGGTACCAGTAATAATCATCATAGAAAAATTTATTTCGGCATCAATTTTTTTTTACATGAACACTGTTCAACCAAACAGGACAACAATATTCAGCAGCAGAAAAGAACAAAGCTAGCGCTACCGTAGGAATTATTTTTGCATCTTGCATCAGGGCCCCATGAAGAACCAGCTAGTTTCTGAAGAATATTGTTTCGAGTTTCAAGCTTCAAACACTGATCATCTAAATTGACGTTGACATTTAGAGAGGAATTAAGTGTGATTCCCAGGTGAAATTATGTTTTAAGGGAGAAGGACCAAAGGTGACTCTCAATTTTCTATATATTTCTGATGATTATTCAAATGGAAACACGAAACCTCGGTTTTATTTTCATTCGGGTAATTAAATGCTACCGTTGCATATTATGCCTTCACTGTGAATAATTGTCATTTATCTGCGAATTTATTCATTGCATCCTAATCAAACATATGCAAGACTTTCCAAATAATATTGCCAGTATATCACTGAAGTTGACTTCTACAAGAAAAATCGGGCAAAAACCTCTCATAAAAAACTCAAGTCTGTCGAGGGTAACCAAGCGAATTTCAACAATAATTGTTTTCAATTTTAATGAACCTGGTATTAAGCACAGGAATATACAAGGAGAGAGTGAAATTCATCATTTATGGAATAAATTTATCATGACATTAAAAAACATTTTTTCATCTACACCGCATTTGCAAGTCAATAAATCGATTGTTTTAGATTGTATACCTAACGGATTATCTCTTTCTTTGAATTAATGCAAAACTGGTTTCGAAATCGTAATTTTTTCATTATTTTTATAGAGCAGCATTCTATTCGTTATATCTCACATACGAATTACTCCAGCAATTCTCTCGACGATTTGCTTACACCTACGATTGTACGCTTACGTATTTTTCAAATAAGAAGAATTAACAATTGAAATTCATAAATTTTTTATTTTATTTTTCTAGCCCTATCGTACCAGATGTCTGTGGTTTAAAAGTTTCAGCTCGATCTGTTCCTTTTGGATATCTTATTTTGGATGTCGAACCCACGGTGTAAGAAAATGCGTTCAACTGCATTTTAACCTTTATATAATATATCGATATAAGTTTTTCTTTCTTGTTTTGTTCATCTTAGATTTAGAAATTTTTTCTCGACAACGACGACTTACAACGAGACTAACAATTCCCACAAAATGTATTAGATTTAGGCGAGGATTTAAGGAGCAATTTTCTGAGTATAAAAACATTTTTTAATTCTGATCAACAGCGTCCTTTACGGTTTTTTAAAGTAAACATATCATGATTACTAACAGCTTTACTTCTTACACCTTACAGTTCCTCGGTTTCGTTATTTCAGAAAAGTGAAAGGTACTCGAAAAAAGATGAATAAAAAATATGACACTCTCCTTATTTGGATTATTTCAAATTGAGATAAGTGAATCAACCAAATTTGAGATTAACATTTGCACTGACCTAATACGTGTCCCTAATAAGGTATGTGTTTTTATCTAATCAATATAACAAATTAATTTCTCATTATGAAGGGTGAATTATCCCTTGAAAACTGCAATCTTACGTACCCAACTATATTGTTTCTCAAAATTCTCTCTCAATTCGTTTCTTTTCGAAAAATATAAATTTCCTACAAATAGAGAAATAATTTGGTATGGTAAAATAAAAATGACTCGTAGAAAGAATAACATGTAATTGTGTGTGGTCATTCGATGGGTCATCCTTCAGAAGGTTGATAAAATTTAGTTTAAACATGTTGGAAAATGTTGGGAAAATTGAATATTATCTGATTGTGTATTCAATTATAGATAAGTTTTATGAAAGAAACTTCAATTATCAGTAGATTCGGTTGATTTGGGACAATGATCACTTGTCTAGACCAATGCGTTTGATTTGACGGAAAAAATTAATGAATTCAGGAAAGTAGAGGCATGTTTTTTATGACCCTCATACTTTCTAGTGCCCTATACATCTGTTTCACTATCTGGATATGTAACTTTTTTTATTGATATGTTGGATATTTGGCTAAAGAAATGTCATGAAATAATGTTGTTTGCAAATCCAACGGCAACAGGTATCTCATTTATTTATTTTGTTTTTTTTAGGGTGACTTGGGACAATGCCGAATGAATATTAGAGGCGCATTGGCAGAAGGAAATATACCGCTTAGCGAAGCTATGTAAGAAAAAAATCATTCAACTTACAGAGATGCTTCCCAAAAATATAACATACTGAAACATACTTCCAAAAAAAAATATGAATTCATATGGTGTTCTACTAGTCTGTCTCAACACGAAGAAAATATAATTTCTGATGCAATTATATTAGCAAGTAACTTTTGATATAAGTTGAAGAATCTTCATTAACAAGTTATTATTTACGTTATTTCTACAAAAATATTACCCAACAATCAATGTTATTTTGTTTGTTTTCAAATTGTATTGCATTCGAGTTTTTGCTTTGGCCAGTGGAAGGTTTTCAAATTTCAACTATATAATGAAGAAGTATAATTTCTTTGAACTATACATCGTTCTAAGTCACCCTCGAAGTCACCACTTTCATTTGAGAATTCAGGAGTCAATTGATTGTCCCAAACCACCCAAATCGGTGGGTGACTTGGGACAAGTATATTCAATTTTTTTTTTCCATTTATATCAGAATTCTGAACCATGGAAAATATATACTAATCAATAGCTTGAACCTCGATCTGAACCATTTAACATGTTTAAACCTTTTTTCAGATGAAAATAGGTCCCTCATTTCAAAATATGACAAGTTAATTTCATAATCTTCCCAAAGTCACCCAAAAATACGGTATTTGATGAAATTTGGGAATGTTGACAATCTGATTTCAAAGGATTCAACTAGAAAAAAATTAAAATAATGTCTTCTTAATTCAGGAATGAGATAACCTCGGAGATAACAATTTCAAAAATATCAAGATTCGAATATTCGGGAAAGTTATAAATGAAAAATTCTGGAGAAGATTCTTTGATATTCGAGTTTGGTCAACTTATCACATGTTATGATATCACAGCACAGAAATAAATACATGAGCGAAGTACATTAAAAGACTTTGAGAAAATATCTTTTTTTGGAGCTTTATTTATATTAGTTTAAATCGAGGTTTAAATCTTTTTGTCATAGTTTACTTTCAAATATATTTTCAAGATTCAATTATCTTTCCTAAAAGTCCCCACTTTCAAAAAATCCATCTGAAAAAGAGACTCCTGGAGAAAATACAAAATTTTACTCACCTGTTTATGAAAATTGTTGGATCCCCGAATAAATTTCTTATATAAACTCATTGAACCATAACAGTAGATACCACAGTAGATTTATAGTAGGACTACACAAAAATGTGTAGTTTTTTTTCTAATTTGTTTCAGTATAGATTTATTTTTTCGTCTAGTAAAAATAGTCTTTTTAAGCCTATCAACGTTCTAGAAGAAACAGAATTCATGAATTTAGCAACCGGAAAAAAAAAACGAATTTCAAATTAGGCCAAGAAGAAATCTGTGTTCGGTTTTTATATTCTGTTCAGAAATTGTTTTCAGATGTTATTAACCAGCCCCTCACAATTTTAGAGGTGCGCGTGAACAACCATGTACCCACTACATAACAGTTAGTACAAAACTGGGTAGGTCCACCCCAACATGAGGTACCGTATTTGAACCCTTATTTTATCTCGCTCTTTGAATTCCCGAGGTAATTATTGTCAACCGAGAAATAAACTTATTTCAATTAGTATCTACTTGCTTCAAAATATGCAAATTTCAGCCTTCAAACTGTATATGAGACCTGCTCTGAAAGCAGATCAACACATTGCTTAAGGTTTGTACTCGTCTAAGTCTAAGCACACTGGTGAAATGAGTTCTCTATTAAATTACCAGGGCATTTGGAACTTAGATCATTGGCGTTTTCATTTATTTGTCAAAAGTTTCATTCATATCACTATTATAATCTTTTTGATTTTTAATATCAAATCAATCGAATTTAAACCATTTTCCACCAATATGAAAAACAATCGCACTCAAGGGGTGAAATATTTCTCACACAGAATTATGCATTTTTTCAATCAATCAAATTTTAATTATTTTTCAGAAGATTCATTCATGTCAGTAGATAATATTATCTTTTTGATTTTTAGAACTGCGCATTTTTTCGATGAATCGAGTTTGAAGCTAACTCACTCACCTTTCTCATTTTCCACGAATGTAAATAAAAAAATTCGCGCTCAAGAAAAGAAAGAAATATTTTACTCACATCTTATTTGAGAAGTCTGACAAATACAGCCGTATATCCATGTAACTCCGGCCACAAACTGAAAACATCGTTCGTTCCTTTCATCATAAGGGTCATTATTAATCAGTTGCACTCACGAGGATGCGACCTTATCGAAAACACATACAAACAAACCATCACCAACGAAGAATACGAAGAACTAGCATTGTTGGCACACCGAATACAAATTCAACCCGACTATAAACACTATCGTTTCCTAGGAAACAGCACTACACCGTCCGTGTTCCTCTTCATTCTTCAGTTCTTGGCTATTCCCGAATCCCTTCGTTGCTGTTCTTTCCTACATGCAGGAAAGTTCGGTGAGGGAGTGCCACAGGAAAAAAACACATTGCGGTTTGGACAACAAATGAATAACACTGAAACAACTGTCAGAGTTGGCTGCGGATGGATCTCTTGGCTTGCAGTAAACTAGCTGGTCTGGTTTGTTCGCTACGTTCACCGGATCGCTTGTCTCGACTTGGTTTGTTGAAAAAGTGGGCGTTGCGCATGTTTACCAATTCTGTATTGTTGTTTTATACATTTTCGTCCAAGGAATTCCTTATATTTGATAAATATCGGAATTCCGCGTGGGTTTTCTTCTTCCGAATCCATTTCCCAAGAAGAAATCGATACCCCAAACACAGTTTAGGAATCATATGATTTGTGCCCCGAACTTAACATACTTTGGACTTTATTTCTTAACAAACTCCCTTCCTACCATAAATAAATAAATGTTTAGTAGTTTAGTTGGCCCAGCACTTTTTATTTTCGGAAAAAAAATCGTGCTGAATTGTGATATAGGTTTGTGCTGCTTTGTGCAATTGAATTTTTTTCTCAATTCCTTGTGGTTCTCGAGATTTTTCAGAATCCGAGAAAATGTGACAGTCTTTTCGAAATATTGGATTCTATAATGACTGAAAAAAATTGTGCTCCACATGTATGGAATTGTACGATTCGTATTTTTCCGAAAGGCTGTCTAGTTTCCCGAAAGATACAAATTGAAATAAAAAGATGGCGCAACACTTTCGTCTAGCTGTTCTCCTCACAAATGAATAGAAAAATTTGTGCTACATTTACCCGCTTTTGTGCAGTAAATATTTTCCCAAAAATTCTTCAGATTTTCCGGAAAATTAAAAAAGAGTCAGCCCAGCATTTTTTTTTCGACAGAAATAGTTTTATATGATTTTGCAGCAATTATGTCAACAGGTTTTCCCCTCATATGGAGAAAATTAGAAAAAATAGTAGATTGTAGGAAAATCAGCGTGCCTTGCAACAGCACTTTTGGATTTTCGAGAAAAATTTTGTTGTGCTGCTTTGTGCCATTGGATATTTCACAAAATGTGTTGTACATAACACGTGTTTGTTCAACAAATTTTGTAAAATATCTTGATCTTGAGAATCGTATGGAATAAAATCAAAATTCCAACGGCACAAAGTAGCACAAACCTAGCACAATTGCTGGGCCAAAAAAACACACACTGTTGCCAGGTATGCAGATTCTCCCACAATCTAGAATCTAGGAAACAAACAAGTTCAGGGCTGAGGTTTTTTTTCATTTTCGTAATTTGTCAGAAAATATTAGCGGCACAAGACAGCACAAATGTAGCACGAATTTTTCCGCCCATTTGTGAGTTGTGAGGAGAAAAATCGAAATTGCTGGGCTATATCTTTCTGTTTCCAACAAGACATCCTTTCGGAAAAATTCGAACGGCATAACTCAGTACACTGTTTCCGAAATAGGGTGAAACTGCAATGTGTCTCAGCTATTATTGAAGATAGAGACTTGCGGTTTTCGCGACTGTATCAATTTTTTGTGAAACTATTTAATCCACAAACAGAAATATTCCAACTTCTTTTGTTTCTGAAATTGAGGGGGAAAACGAAATATGTGCACTTTTGGATTCGTAATTTTTTTCTCAGACCTTGTAGGAGATAGAAAAAAATTAAAACTGCTTTTAATAGATAGTTTTCTTTCAAAGTAGGACATGAATTCTTCCACACATCCATAAAAATTAACAAACATAAAAAAATTTCAATGTGAATATTAAAATTCGTTTCGTTTTAACATTTTAAGTTTATGTTGACGAGTGATATTTTGAGTTTATCTTTAAATATAATAAAATAAATAGGTTTAACTTACATGGAGTCTTAAAAATATTAATTCAAATGCATGTGTGAAAGAACCCATGGCCTACTATTAGTAAAACAAACGAATATAGATTCTTCTGATTTTTTAAACTAAAATTTTTTGAAGGTTAAGTTGTGATACATTAATGTACATATTCAGAAAAATAAATACCAAAATTTGACGTTAAAATATACACGATGTTCCATCTGAAGAATTCCACGTTTGTACTCAATCTCAAAAACAGCGCTCTGAAATTTTTTTTCAACTATACCACTGACTTCTAAGTGAAAATATCTATTAAAAGCAGTTTTTTTTTTCTATTATATACAGTGCCTGAGAAATAATTACATCTCAAAAAAGTGAACCTTTTTGTTTTCGCCCTGTATTTCCGATCTACACCTATCCAATGGCTACCAGTGCTATCAAATATAGTTCCTCCCCATATTCGAAGACAGTCTGCAACTTGGAATTCTTGGAATAAATTCAATTCATTTCCGGATTCTTTTCCGATACTTTCATACGTTCCAGAAAGTAGAATTCCAAGACTGAAATCTCGTAAACCTATTTGGTCGAATAACTTTCTGAATTCGAACTTCAGCTACAACGAAATCTGGAAATCCGAATGGGATGTATGTTCTTTATCTAATAAAGATCTAATATCTGATCCATCGAATAAAGTTCCTGGTTTTAACCTTCCCAGGAGAATATGGTCCCTTCTTAATCGAATAAGAACAGGTCATGGTCGTACCAATAGCATGCTTTTCAAGTGGAATTCGGTTGATAGTCCTAATTGTGAATGTGGTGAATCAGAGGAAACAGTTGAACACCTAATTAATAATTGTTCGATTTATAAATTCCAAGATGGCATTAGAGCCATACACAATATATCAAACTCATTTTTGCAATGGGTTGAAAATTTCAGATCAATTTGATGAGGTATAAATTGAATTCTCTTGCTGTTCTGTCTTTTTTTTATTTTCAGGTTGGAGTTTGTGTTTGGAAATCCTTCCTCCGAAGAGCCGTCCCGCTGATCGTGATGTCCTTCTTTATAGAATATTCAGATACAACAATTTTATTTTATTTTTTTAACGGGGAGACAGGTTTTTTCGGCTGAGGTTTTTTCCCCTGGCTCTATAGTATCATATGATACTGGTGATGACAGTATCGTATGATACTATAGTATCATACGAAGAATGTTGTGGTACCCCGTTCCTTTTTTTACCTCAGCTTAGGTTCTTTTTGTTTCAACATTTATTATTCAAAAGAATATATATATATATATATTTATATATATATATATATATATATTTCAGAAAAAATAGAAGTTGGAATATTTCTGTTTGTGGATTCAAGAGTTTTACAAAAAAAGTGTAACAGGGCCGCGAAAACCGAATGTCTCTATCTTCAATAATAGCCGAGATACAGCGCAGTCTCACCCAATTTGAGATGCAGTGTACATGTGTAGCACAATTTTTTTCAGTCATTGGAATCCAATTTTTGAAATGACTGCCACATTTTTTCGGTTTTTGAAATATCTCGAGAACCACATGGAATTAAGAATAAATTTCAATGGTACAAAGCAGCACAAACACAGAACAATTCAGTACAATAACAAAAATTTCGAAAATCCAAAAAAGCTGCCGAACTTTACACACGTTAACTATTCCTAACAAAATATTAATTCAGTGAGTCTTGTGTTTCGCACCTACTCTATGTGATCCAAAAGGTCTGGTGGTAAATTATTGAAAAATTTCTTGCACAAATCACATGATTTTTCCGTGCTAGACGGTTCTGCGGATTTTGAAAATTTATGGATCTTATACTCTTACAGGATATCGTTCATTTAATTAACACCTTCAGTGGTTATATACGAAGACCGTTGCGAAAAATATTTCAAAGAAATCTTCGTGAATTCCAGTTGAAATATTAAAGTTGATCTATATGTTGGAAGAAAACATCTTCGTTGGAATTTCTGTTTCACCGGAAATGGTACCAATATTCGTTTTCGAATGTAACACCAAGTTTCTTCATTACCTACTCATTTAATTCCACATTGCTTTTATGTATTATTCGGATATTTTCCCCAGAAAATTCATCTGAAATGTAGAAACACCTTTAAATTTGCTCAAGAAGGCTTCAATCCAATGTTAACAAAACTTAGGGATTTTCTAATGAAAATTTTTAATTTTCTAGCTTCACAAGAGGGTCTCATGTCCCATGATTCTCCACCTTAATATTTCAATTGTACATACAGGGTGTTCCGATCCTGACATAATCATGTCAGCCATGACAAATTACTCATCAAACGTTTATTTACCCGATGAAAAAAAAAACTAAAAACTGATTTCCGGTGAAATTGTAGAGACCTTCACTTGAAAATTGATGATAATGATCCTAGCTATCAAAAACAAAATCGAGCCATTTTGGCTAAATGTATGGCCAATTCTTCGTGTGGGCTCATAAACAGTCTCGATGTTGTAAATCTTCAGTATTCTACCAATTCTATCTATGCCCTTAGGTATGTACCTCTATTGGAGGTAAGTTGTGACATGTAATCATCACTTCTTGGTCTTATTGCCCTCTGAATTTCTTTGGCATTTATATCTATCAGCGATAAATGAATTATGTAGATTATTGTAGATGTTCAAGTTCATCCCCTAAAAATTCTGGGTCGCATAAACGTCGGTCCAGTATTTACAGGATACTTTAGGGATTTTTCCTCGAGCTTACCACACCAAACCAAAGCAAAAGATAGTTAACTACACGAATTTCTTCGCGGCGTAGTTAGAACCATGACGTCACAGTTAATTACGCCAGTAAACCAATACATCAATCTGGTTTGTTGTGTATTTACTTGAAAAGGGAGAGAGAGGGACTGACACTTTCCTTTGCACTCATCCGCCATAACTTACCACACAGCAGGGCATAAAGATAACCATGACGTCAGTTAGTTAACTAACTACACTGTTGTAGTTATCCCCTTTGCGACTGCGGCAAAGTCTACGAATTAAGGAACAGGAACGATGCTGTCGACTCAGATAGACAGAAAAATCTACACTATCGGAACATGATCTAACAATATAGTTTTTTTAAAGGCAGAGGTTATTTCGAATCTTAAAAGTTATTACCCTAGAATGAACATTCAAGCCATTGAGATTTCTAAACATAACGACAACATTAACAGAAAATATTAAACCCCCTTGGTACATGGCGCATGGTTACACAGAACCCGAATCAAGTCGATACGGGGTGGGAGCAATAGGCCAATCAACATGGCCCACATTAACTCACGTCCTTCTCCCGCCATTAAAGGAGGTTTAAATAACACCTCCGGATTTAACCCGGCTTCACTGTCAGAAATTCAGCGGTCAAGTTATAATCTCAAACAAAGAATCCTTTGGAGATGCCTACAGCAGATGTAGGCAGGGCCGTCGCTAGGGGGTAGGCAGAGTAGGCGGTGGCCTAGGGCGCCGAGATTTAAGGGGCGGCATTTCAAGCCAGGTCAATAAAAAATATCACACTTGTGAAAACTCAAAGTAACCGAATGGGAATGCAATTCAGTTCGTAACAACATAAATATTTGAAACACATCGGAAATAATCAGAGGTACCGCATAACGCAATACACCCATAAAAATAATAGTTTTCGCCAAATACTCGCTGCTGGTGGCCCTTTTTTATTGACGCTGTAAATCAATCAACCTTGTTCACATCCTTTTTGATATATGCCGACAAATTTTCATCCGTTTATTTTAAAACAGCCAATCAGCATGCTCATCTGAAAGGAATGCAAAATACTGGAGAAACAAGTCCATTTCATTTCACCACTTCGATAGAAGAATTCTGGGATTAGAGAAGTTATGAGAATTTTTTTTCATATCTCATAGATACCACAATCAATATACTTACTTTTATATTGTTAATATATACTTAAGTACAGAGTGAGTGTTTCCCCCTATATTCTAAATTTTTCTCTACGGTGAATTTCTGAATGTAAGTTCGGTATTTTTCAAGCATTTCTCGGCACTGGGTGATACCTACAGTTGAAGCGTCGGATGATAAAATAAATAAAACCGATCAACGATTATTCTCACTTTTTTTCTGATTATGATTTGTTCATAAAAAAAGGAAAGCGGTGAGAAAAAAACGTTAGCCAATCTTAAGAATCAAATATACAGAATTTAGCCACAGCTTAAGCTGTTTATTAAGCTGTGATTTAGCTTCCAGAGGAACGAATGATGCTGTATTTACGGAAAGAAATGGCAAATTCTTAAAAATTCTGAAGTTTTTGGCTTTTTTCGATCCTCAAATGAGTCATTATCTATTGCATATTAATTTTTTCGTTCTCGTTTTTTATATTATGCATGCGTATAAATGAAGTATTTCATTAGTGATAACGTGATGCAATTTAATTTTTCTTCAAGTTTGAAATGATTTAACTTATTGTTAATTAATATTACTTTTGTTTTTTGATAAAAATTCTGGATTATCGAATATTCAATTTTTGCATTCTTCAGAGGTGACTTTTGTTAGGGCGGTAAAATGAGTCTTTGCCTAGGGCGGCAGTTTGGCTAGCGACGGCCCTGGATGTAGGCGAAACGTTATGTGAAATAATTTCTGATAGACCACGGCCCGGATGACCCCCTCAATGTCATTATATCCGGTCGTGAAAGCCTATTAAACTATTGACTACCCAATCTTGTTGGACTTCTGGTACCATCGAATTGATTTTGATGAGAAATGCAATTTCATAAGATAAAGTCTGATCGTCGATTATGGTATTCCTAACAATGCAGTTCAGCACTGTATGGATGAGATAAGTAAGCTGATCACTTACATCGTTAATAATTTTCTCTCATATTTTGAAGAAGGCAATGATAAAACCTTTGCTCCGAAAAAAGTTTCCAAATTAAAAACATATTAGCATACTAACTTCTTCCTCTAAGATTTTTTCTTTTTTCACAAGTATGGTTTATTAGCCGCCTCTACACAGACAAATTGCTACTAAATTTGATTCCTTTTTTTGTTCGATTATCAATTTTATCTTTATGTAATCAAAATTCTCAGGAACCCTCGAAATATTTTCGCTGTGAATGATATTTGTTGATTTTCATCTATAATATATAGATAACCGCAGGTGAGTATGTGTAAACGTAGCTCAACGCTGTGAGTTAGAGCATCCGCAGGCTAATTTCTGCCATAGTGGCCAGTCCAGAAATACTCTGTGGGGTACCTGTATTCGTGTTATCGATTAATGTTTGCATCAGGTAAACTCTTCGAAATGCAACTATGTAATTGACGGTCGAGGCCCATGCTCGGTGTCGACGACCTTCGAATGTGTCCCGTTTCATACAGAGTGACCCAAGCAACACACCTATGCCCATATATTGGAAAGAATCGTGAAAAAAATTCAGTCAGCTCATGGAGGTTTATAAACGACTCTGGTTTATTATTTCCAATTAAAATGCTATTGAATAGCAATAGAAAAATACCGATAGGGGCCCCATTCTAATATACTGGGTAGACTATACATACTTCACAAAAAGGTAGAGTATATTCGGTCGGTTAAAAAAAATACACAGTCTTGAACTTTATTTGTATCATACAGTTTGATATACAGTTGGCAAATTCAAATAATAAGAATAATAATAATATTTATTGGTCTAATAGACATTACAAGGAATGTAAAAGACACGTCAAAAATATATAATAAATTTTCTTACATACAATTAGATAAATTCCTTATCGACTAGGTACCCATCAATACTATAGTAATTTTTATTCAAAAGGATAATTTTTATAGTTTTTTGAAATTTATTTTTACTAATAGATTTTATTGAATTAGGCCGATGGTTAAAAAGTTTTATCGCTTTGTATGATGGGGAGCACTCAAATTTTGATGTTTTATGCAGCGGTAGGCATAATGTTTCTATATTTCTTGTTCGATAATAGAGAATACTAGATAACCAACAGAAACTACCAATATTATTTCTGATGAACAGGAGACATCTGTATTTATCGATATACAAGGTACAGTCATTATTTATGTTGCAAGAAAAGTGGTCTACCAGGAGAAAGTGGGCTGATAATGCATAGGCGGTCCTAGGGTGAATTTCTGAAGGGGGGTAATTTTTTCCAACAAATATATACCTACTCAGAGTGTCCCACCGGGAGTGCCCATTAGAAGATCATGTAGAAATAATCATTCATGTATGATATATTTTCAAATATCTTGGTTTTTCGGTTTCACCGGAAATGGTATCAACTTTCTTATTTCAAATGGAACAACCTGTATATTATGACTTTTTCATATATATCTTTGAATGCCACATTCATTTTATGTTTCATTTTCTATGGCCATCTAGAGCCGTTTTCGAGTTGAGCATTGGTTTTTGAAAAAAAATT
This sequence comes from Hippodamia convergens, assembly GCA_038502775.1. Lineage (NCBI taxonomy): Eukaryota > Metazoa > Arthropoda > Insecta > Coleoptera > Coccinellidae > Hippodamia > Hippodamia convergens. The sequence continues at coordinate 27,163,298 of CM076607.1, read as the reverse complement.
GCAAATTGGGGCTTGTAGAAGACTGAGGATTCAACGAAAGCGCAACGCATTTTCTCAGATCTGTTTTTGAAATGGGTAAGTTGAGTCACTCAAGGGTTTTCTTTATCTAAAATGTACCATTTTCGAGATATTCAGTAATAACCTTTATCTAGGAGCATGTATGTGAAGTATTGAATATAATCAATGTTTGCTATTTCATGAGAATCTCTCTGACTTTTTTCATATATATAGGCGTATAGGGAACTCTTGCAAAACTCTACTCATCTCTTCTTTACAAATTGATATTTAACTGAAAAAAAATCTGTTTTCGAAATCCAACTTTGAGACTCTCATTTTACCTTCCAGTATATCAAAACTTTATGTTCCTTACAAAGTGATGTTGAATATTTTTTCAGTAACCCATTTCAAAAATCAGATCTATGGTAACGCATATCTCTTTCGTTGGATGTTCAGTGATCTACATTTATATTTTTTTCAAAAAACAGTGAATAACTCGAAAACGGCTCTAGATGACCATAGGAAACAACATAAAATGAATGTGGCATTCGGAGATTTATCCAAAAAAGTCATAATATACAGGATGTTCCATTAGAAATAAGAGATTTGATACCATTGGCAGAAGTCTTTGATATTTAAATATACATATATCATAAATGAAGGTCAAGTCGCCGCCTTTCATCTTCATATAAAATTTCATTTCATAAATGGATCAAATTTTTGAAATGGTTGAGGTGTTCTGGCGGGGATAATTAACCCCTCTCCCCCCCCCCCTTGTGATGTTGAAGATCATACCTACGTATAATTTTTTTCTGTGCCACAAAAACTCTGTTTACATCTGTGGAAGTTCCTCATAGTAAGATGTTATAATTCGAATGGCTGTAGACCATACTGTAGTAAACATCCAGAACAGATTCAAAAGTTAATGATTTTTTAACTTTATTGATTGCATAAAACGAACTATTTACCTTTTTGACTGTAACAATTATGCGCTCATCCCATTTTAAAGTACAATCTAGGTATACCCCCAGAACTTTGTTTCCTTAGGTACAATCTCTGAATTTCCACATCGCAGAATCAGTGGGATAGTTAAAGAATTTCTCATTCTGAAGAAAAAGAGATTAGTTTTTTCACTATTGACAATAAGAGCATTGCATTGACACCACCGAATAATAGATTGAATAGATTTTCACAACACGATATGAGATCATCAACCCCGCTCGAAGCGACAGTATGAATAATAGCGGACCCAGTACTGACCCCTGAGGAACCCCCTCATTCACACCAAATTGATCAGAGCAACCCTTACGACAATGCTTCTACCTGCGAGAAAACTGCACAACCCTAAATTCTAGGTTATACAATTTGTCCATTAAAAACGAAATAGACAAACAATCAAACGCGCGTGACAAATCAAAAAATATTTCTGCAAAGTATAAACCGTTATTCACGAAAGAAATCGCTGCAGTTTCAGTGGAGCAACCAACTCTGAACCCGCGTTGGCAACTGTCGATGATATTGAATTTATTCAAGTAATTTACCATTCGGTTCAGAAATTCGGTTTAGAAATGGTACTGAGTAGGCAGATTGTTCTGTAGTTGACGATATTGTCAACATCATCTTTTTTATATACCGGAATTACAACTCCTCTTTGCCCCTTTTAAGAATAGAGGAAAGAGGGAAACACAACAGACATTAAGAAAAAGAAAATTCTTTGCCTTTACGAAGGCACATCGAGAACATTTTTGAAACAAAGATGAATTCAAAATAGTAATCATCGAAATGAATACCATTTTCAATTCCCAGGCTCAGAGATCTTTCATCATGAGGTTGGAGAAATGATATTAGATTTTGTCACTGAGATGAGAGATATACCGGTTTCGGCCTTGTTTGGCCTCATCAGTATCCCGCACATCTCAGGACAAAATCTTCATAAAAAACTTCAGAATTTGAAGCAATTGGTTGTGAAGTAATGAGTAAAATATTACAAAGTACTAAGGTGGTGACATCCAATTGCGTCAAAATGAAGTTTCACATCTCCAATCAAATGCAAAAAAAGAAATCTGTACTTCCTCTTTCACTGAATGAGATTTTAGCAGTGGCTCTATTCAGGGCCCGCTTGCTAGTTTCTCAAAGTGATGGAAACGCCCAATTCTTTTTGTGACTGTGAAGCCTGAATCGAAATGAATACCATTTTCATTTCCCAGGCTCAGAGATCTTTTATCATGAGGTTGGAGAAATGATAAAAAAAAATGATAAAAAATCTCTGAGCCTGGGAATTGAAAATGGTATTCATTTCGATGATTACTATTTTGAATTCATCTATGTTTCAAAAACACCAGACATTATTGAAAATTCAATTGGTTACTTTGTATTAATGCAGCATTCAGATGATCAATATTCTTCAGAAACTACCTGGTTCCTCATGGGGCGCTGATGTAACAATACTTGCTAGCTCTGGTTTTTTCTGCTGCTGAATATTGTTGCCCTGTTTGGTTGAACAGTGTCCATGTAAAAAAATTGATGCCCAACTAAATTTCTCTATGAGGATTATTACAGGTACTATCAAATCTACACCTACTCCTTGGTTACCAGTCCTCTCAAATATTGTGCCTCTCCATATTCACAGGGAAAAACAACTTTGAATTTTTGGAACAGATTAAATTCCTTTCCAAATTCATTTCCCACACTCACCTATATATTCCAGTTAATAAGATTCTCAGATTGAAGTCGCGTAAACCTTTTTGGTCAAATTTTATAATTGATATGAATAGAAGCGACAAAGAAATATGGCAATCTTGATGGAATGTATCAATTTTTTCAATAAAGATCTTATTACTGATACTTCCATCAGAGTTCCTGGTTTTGACCTTCCCAGGAGAATGTGGTCTGTTCTATATCGTATTAGAACAGGCCATGGACGATGCAACAGCATGCTCTTCAGATTGAATTCGGTTCAGAGCCCTAGTTGTGAGTGTAGCGAAAATGAGGAAACTATAGAACATCTTATAAATAGTTGTCCCATTTATAAATTTCAAGATGGTTTCGAGGATATACATGAAGTAACAAATGCAGTTCTGAAATGGGTGGTTAATTTCAAAATAATTTAATTTTTTTAAATAATTGGTTTCTTTTCTGCTTTTGTCTTTTTTCATTTCAGATTAAGAATTGCTATTCATTTTGTGAAGAATCTGTTTATCTGAGTCCATAGAAGGATAACATGAAGATGTTCTCTTAGATCCCACCGAAATCTTTCAAGATTTCCCTGATATGTAATATTTTAAGTACATAAATTTTTTTTCACGGGCGAGGTAAGGGTTTTTTCAGCTGAGCTTTTTTCCCTTTCCTCATTTAATCATACTGCAGACCTTTATGGTTTTCCTGTGTTGCACCAACCTCAGCAGGTACCTTTTTGTTTTGTATTATTTTAGCTCTCTGAATCAAAAGAATTCCTATATAATGCAACTGGTCAGAAAATTCACAGAATTATATTTCTGCTATGTTTTTATAGGTTTTAATGCCCGAATAGAATTCAGTGCCATGTTTCCAGGGATGGCATGGCTCATTATAAAAATTGAAAATGGCTGAATCTTATTCTCAGGGCAGAATCGGAAAAAATGGTTTGTGAAAAAGTATTTCTTCTGATCTCAAGATTCTATTGCTGGGATATATGTACAAGTTTAAGACTCACCTTGTATATTCCATGAAAATTGGACCTGCTAGTTAATATACTGGGCGATTATTTTGTTCTCTCAGCCATTGATAAATCCAATAGAAAATAAGAGTCCGTCCCTGGATATTGAATTGATTTCATACTCAGAGGATCTAAACTGATAATATTCTTCTGATTTCGACATTCCATTCATCCCGGCAGAGTCATTGAGTATGTTTTTCTACTTAATGATATCCAATATTTATCTTCTCTAAATATGCAGATGTGCCACAAGAATTGATCACTGTTTCCTGAAAGGTACTCAATATAACTACTTTTTTATTTATTCGAGTCAGAAGCATCACAGGTTAATTAATATAGCAAATACAATATAACTATAATCTGAAAACTCTAAACATTGTTTGCCCAGAAACGGGCAACTAAAAAAACTACTAAACCTCCATAACAGGTCCTGGAGACTTCTCCGTATAAACACGGTGATTTCATGATTTACGATAATACAGAAAAATAGAGTCTGGTCCTGGAAATTGCTCACCTGTTTCATCACCTGTATAAGGATCAGTGTAGTCCTTTTACCAGGCACGTAGCTAGGGGGTGGGCAAGGGGCTGAAGGAATGTATTTCCTTTTATCATGAGTACCACCAGCACCAGCGGCGACAACGGGTCATAGAACTGTCAAAAGTGCGTCATGTTCTGTCGAGATATTTTGCCGGTATTTTTTTAATGTACATATATATCGTTAACTTACGGCAATATTATTTCATATTTGGCTGTGAACGGGATATTCTTGATAGTGGCATATTTGTTGAAATATTATTTGGGCTGTTTCTTTCACCAGGCCCATTTAGGTCTTAATTTCTTTAGGGAAATTTCATTATGATCCATGAATTAGACCCAATGTACATGACGTTTCAAAGGAACTGAATCGTAATATCAATTTACCCGTAGATACAGATCGAAAATATTGATAGGAAGGGTTTGAATTTAACAAATTCGAGTGAAGAATTTTGATTTTAGTTTCTAGTTATTGACTGGAATATAATATTCGTAGGTATAACTAGTTCGAAATGAAAAGTATGAGAACCGGATTAAAATGTTGTATTGTCTCAAGACAATTATATCTTTATAATTAACAAAGCATATTATTTCCAACATTCGTAGATTACACCTAACAAAGGTATATATTCTATAACACTTTGATAAAAAATTGCTTAATTACAAAAGAACAATGTATGAGGCCCACAACGATAATATACCTTTAACCTTTGCTTAATATAACAATTAACACAACAGAACGTTGACATAATCATTAAATTCATAATATACGTTAGAAAATCTTGGAAATAACAGTCATATTTTGACCTCCGACAAAACATGGCGGAGTATATATGATCTTGTTCCCTTACGAACCATAATACCAAAAATAGATTTATGCTTTGTGTCATCCATCAAACCTCATGCCTTCTATTCCAAATCTTCGATACCGGCATCAAAAAACTTCCGAAAAGGTGGACAAAGTGCTTAACTATAGTGTGGGAAAATATCCTAGGAACACTAGTAGGCCAAGCAAATTAGCTTCAAAAAATGGAGTGCCTGGAAATAATTGGTGGAGTTCAGGAAACATTCTTTTACGTTTCTTATAAGAGCTTTGCAAAATTTACCAGTGGAGCGTATGTCGTTCGAAAAACCTCGAAATTTTCGGACTATTTTAGGTTTTTCTCGAATAGCTCCTAAACTAAGCACTTTATCGAAAACTTTGTGATATACAAAAGTGTTAAACATTAAATTATGCATCAAAAAGTACTATGACATTGTATTTGAACGAGTAGTTTTATGGAAATCATACGTCAAAATATGGCACATTTTTACACTATAAAACGTAAAATGCCCATGAAACAAGGAACTTTAGAACGAAATGTCATGGGATGAGAGTTGTAGACCATCATATTTTGATAAAAACGTAAACCCACCTCTCCAACCCACAATGTTAAATCACACAGTAGCTCATCCAGCTGAGGATGCTGATCATTTCATCCTAGCTAGTGCTGTTGAATTTGCTCATCAGTCTCATTAGTGTGTGGATAATGTTGGGGAAGACACTGACCTTCTTGTAATTTTCATTATTCCAGCAAGGGTCGGCAAAAGCAAGCTAGACGATGTTGTGTGTTCCGCTTGCAGTTTTCATCTGTTTAAAAAAAAATCATATTATTCCTTCATGGTTTTAATGGCTGGCGACACTACGTCATTTTTTTCCGATAAAGGAAAAATAAAATTCCTAAAGACGTTTGAAATTAACACAAACCTGCTAGAAGCAGAAGAATTGTTTAGCAAATCTAATGATTCTGCCGATAAGGTCGACGAGGCAGGGAAGAAATACATGGTAGCCCTTTATAAAAATGATTTCAAGCAATTAGATGTATTGTGGTACGAGATGTTTGAAAAATTGTAATCAAAACCTCATTTAATCTTGCCTCCCTTCAACTGAAGTAGCACCTCAACAACACTCGCTATAGGGACGTATTCACAGGTAATAAAAATATGTAATATATTGTTCCTAGTAACTAGTTGTATTGTTAGTTATTAGTTTACGAGTCCCGTTTGTTAGTATAATTGATTTTCAGCTCTTTAGGAATTTAAGTTGTCCTTTACCAAGCCACTAAAAATATGAAGGAATAATATGTTGTTTTTCTGAATATATATATAAGAACTTGTAGTGCAAGGGGGAATAGACAATTTATTGTCTTGCTTGCCTTTGCCAGGCTTTAGTAAAAAAAATTTGGGGCACATATATGTGCCCCTATAGGGGCTGGAGCAGTAAAAATTACAAGAAGGTCAGTGTCCTCCCCAACAATAACCACACTCTCATGTTACTGCTGAGCAACTTCAACAACACTACTTACGATTAAATGATCAGCATCCTCAGTAGGATGATCTACTGTGCGATTTTACATTATGGAAATGGGAGAGGGCTGGTTACATTTTTATCACAATTTGATGGTCTACAACTCTCATTCTATAACATTTCGTTCTAAAGCTCGTAGTTTCAAAGATATCATACGTTTTATAATGAAAAATGTGCTTTTTCAAAATGTGTAAAAATTTTCCATATTTCGAGGTATGATTTCTATAAAACTACTTGTTCAAAATATAATATGTCTTAGTTTTCGGTCCTGAAAAATATTCTGTTTTCTTGTGTTATAACATGTTTGGTTTATCTATGGGAGATGATTGCCTTTCATTGGGGTCCCGTAGCGGTCTTCAAACATCTGAAGTGCCGAAAAATCATCACCTGGAAGGTGTCGTATCTGGTTTGAAAAAACCCTCACGACCAGAGAGCAACAATTTGTGGATTTTGAATTTGAATATCGAAGGAATTTCGAAAGGAAAGTGTGATTACGTCTCCAAATTAGCTGATGAACATGGTATCGAAGTGATTCTTCTGCAAGAAACCCACACGACAACAGAAAAAAATCCTCGTGAAAGAGGACACTTGAAAGTTATGTATTAATTGATTTTTTACAAGTTTAGCTTGTTATGTTGAAAAATTGTCAGTTTTCGTAACTTTCAACAGATTCGTAAAGGGGAAATTGATGAAGTTTTTTTGTCATTTCTTTCAAATTTTGTGACATTTCTGTCATAAATATTCCTAAACCTCCGAACATTATTTGGCCAAGAAATCTTAATGTTGATGTTTTTTTAAAGTAGCAAATGCATTTCAAAAATGCGTTCGATTTATTCTGTATAATCGGTTTCTTTTTTGCTTTTGTCTTTTTTCATTTCAGATTAAGAATTACGAGTCGTTTTGGGAAGAATCTGTGTATCCGAGCCCATCGACGGATAACATGAAGATCTTCTTCTTCTTTTTTCTTTTATGTGTGCCTGGCGAACACCATCTACACATGAAACATCTCTAATTGTGATTGATCCAGGATCCAGAACTTTGTTTTAAGGATATAACAACACATTGGAATTAATATATAACAAATACAAAAATCTTCAATAACATTACAAACATCTACGAAACATAAGATAGGCCAAGTTATAGTTTAATACCAGAGCTGACCAAGAAGTTGTATAACAATCTATAAATGGTAGGGTCATTACTGAAAATCATGTCATGTAAGGAGATTGGAAAATTTTTCACCTCTCCACAATTAATTAGATCTGAGTATAATCTTTTACAATTATCTATATTGGTTTGACATGAGAAAAAAATGTGAGTAAGGTCCCCCTTATCTCCACAGGAGCATAAGTCTGAATCTACAACATGAATATTGAACAAATGGCTTGGGGAACAACAGTGATTAGATCTCAGTCTGTTAATGGTAGTAATATTGCCTCTAGGTAAATCGAGTCCATGGAACCAAGGTTTTTGAGATAGTGTTCGAACTTCAACGTATTGGAAATAAATTCGTCCCTTCATTTGAGCCACCCAATCTGATTTCCATCTTTCCCAAATTTTGTGTTTATAGATTGGCCAAAAGTCTCTAATATCGATCCTAAGATTCAGAGAAGCTGATTTTTTGGAACCCTGATTAGCGAGTTGATCTGCCATATCGTTCCCTTCAATATTTGTGTGGCTTGGAATCCACACTAATTTAATTGAAAAATCGTTTTCAGAAACATGAAGATGATCACACCAAAGATTATAGAGTTAGAAAGATAGGAAACGCCCTTGTATCTGTGGTACTAAAATCCGACTACGATTTTTGGCTAGTTTCTTACTTGTGACTCATAGATGACGCTGAAAACATTATTTAGTACAGAAAACTATTTAAATAGAATAGGCGCGAAATTCGAAACACATTTCTCATAAATTTTCATTTAATTGAATACTTTGTCGAGCTTTTAAAAAAATATCCTGATCATAAAAAAAAGCAGGGCTCTGCTTTTTGATCAGGATGATCTTTTCTTCTGCATATTGCTTTGAATCAAATGAAATACGCTTCTGGATTCTTTATATTTTTATTTGAAATGATTGTGTAAAATCAACTGCAATACAATAATTATGAAATTGAGTACATTTCAAAAATTTGTTCACATATTAGAGAATTATCATAACAATTTCAAGAACTTATTGTGAATGAACTCTCGATAAATCGAACATCGATAAGTCAAACAGTTGTTCTGGACCCGATTCATACATATCTTACCCAGTGTATTTTCACCTCAATGAGTCTAGAGGGTCTAGTAGATGAGTCGAACTGCTGGAAGGGTCGTCAAGAGAACCACCACCTCTATAAGTCGTTCTTCTGACCATCATTGCCTCTATGAGTGGAATTTCTTGATCTAATGAATGAGACCGAACAAAATTCGGTTCGCAAACAAATTATCCAAAACAATATATTTTTGCCCCGAAACCTCTATTCATTTGACAACACTGAAAAAAAAAAACAATGAACTACATAGTTACATGATACGAGTTTCAAAACTTACATTTCCATTCTCTTTGGTAATGAAAAGAATGCACATTCAAGATTATTCTTTCTATTATTTCTGCAATTAATCACCATGTATTTCGAATGTCGGCCAGTTTCTAACACAAAATTTATAACAGAAAAACACACAAACCAAAATTATGTAGTAAGCTAGGTGCTACTCTTGCAGATTTCGAGTTATTTCAGTGGAAAATACGCTAGAAAATGGAATCATCATTCAGCAAAAATATTTATTCAAGTATTTCTCTCAAAATTGACAACAGCCTACTAATAATCTCTATTTAACCTACTCTAATCTCTTACTTTTGAAAAACAGATGTCGATGACATCACTGTAGTCGCTTCGTTTCCCATCTTTATACTCTATAATCTTTGGATCACACTGATGTCTTTCAAGATTTTCCTGATATTTGATATTTTACCTATGTTATTTTGTTTACGGGGAGGCAGGTTTTTTCGGCTGAGGTTTTTTCCCCTGGCTGTATAGTATCGTATGATACTAGTGTTGATAGTATCGTATGATTCTATAGTATCATACAAAGAATGTTATGATACCCCGTTCTTTTTTTACCTCAGCTTAGGTACTTTTTGTTTCAACATTTATTGTATTATTTTAGCTCTCTTTTTCATAAGAATATATATATATATATATATACATATATATATATATATATATATATATATATATATATATATATATAATATCGTAAAACTTTTTAGAAGTAGAATTTAATGCTGAACACTTTTGAATGCAACAATGTTATTGATTAAGTGCTTAGAAGAGCAAACATTAAGCATTAAGTGCTTATAGAAGAGAAAAACCTGAAATATTCCGAAAATTTCGAGGTTTTTCAAATGACGACATACGCTCCAGTAGGAAACTCAAACTACTCTTATTAGAGGCCTAAATAAATGATTAAAACTGTTTCTAGAACTCCACCAATTATTTCCAGGCAAAATTCTAATTTGCTTGGCCTATAGGAATTTTTGGAAATTTTATCGCTAGTAAATGAACGTGTCAGAGAATTTGTCGCAATATTATTTGAACCACCCTCGTACAAAAACCTTTAAAATGTGTCGGATGCACGGAATGATATTCCACCTTGCCTCTTTCACTATTTTCGCTGTTATTTCATTATGTATGGATATATTTAAGCGAAATTATAGAGTCAGATAGTAACTCTATCCTAAAGAGTGTATGCGAAATTTGAAAACGAGCAACGAAGGAGCAAGATGACGTTACGGGAATGAAAAAAGCGGAATAGTTGTTCACCTCGGATCAGAAATTGAGGGGTCAGAGCGATTTTCCATATTTTTATTTCAAATTCTGGTAATCGAGGTGATAATTCTCATTGGACCACCACATAAATAAATTAACAGAAATGAGAGTTTAACTTTTCTTCCTGTTGTATCTCAGGGCGGTATATCTTATTACATCATAATCGTGTTTAATTGTTGAAGTGAATTACTTCGACAAAATAGAAATTAAAATTCTTCAAAATATTAACTGTAGGTATTATTGAACTATTTGGTATATAACATGGACAAGCGTCATGTGGGTATACCATCATTCGAACGGAATTGAAGATGACTCATAAATTCCCAGAAATGGATTGGTAAACGTTTCATTTGTATCTGCTTTTAAGTTTACATCACTAATCATTCAAAGAACTACTTGCACTTCAAACTGAACGTCCTATATTATAAAGTGATGTTTTCTTTTTGGAAGTTGGAATCTAAGACTGAGAAACGGAAATACACTTTTTTATTGACGAAAAGACGTAGTTTTCAGACTTAACAAGATATATTCCCTGCTTCAAGAGTAGATGCTAACTGTAACTCTCCAAGCTCCCTGACAGTCACAGGTTCAAGCAGGTGGTTGGAGACCACTAAACATAAATGTTCATGACAGCCTCTCAAACAGATATTCTATGTCTGATCTGATTCCAATTAGAAGCAAAAGTGGTCACATGAGTATAAGGTTGAATAAAAACATTCTTTTGACATAGGACAATTTTGGAAATAGGAAAACTATGGTTTTCACTTTGTTTAATACCGTTTTAGTACCTCATGCATCCGAAATGTGTAAAATCGATGGCATGCTAATAGGTATAAGAGTTTATAAGCACTTCCTTTATTGGGCACATAGTCAAGAGGTTAATTACATAAGTATAAAATATTGAAATTTTGTCCATCAGCCATAGATACATTTATGATTTCACTAATAATACTCCTAATTAACGTAGAACTCATTATAAACTATATGAAATGTTTGAATAACTTCAAAAAAGGAAAATGATGAAAAGATAAATATGATAAAGGAAAACAATTTATTTACCTTTAAGATACACACTAACTTAAAGCTACAATAACAGCTTCAGACACTAGACTTGTGTCTGAAAAAAACCAATGGTCAAATTCAAAAATATGACAATTGTAATTTCAATAATAATTGATCATTATTACATATAATATATAAAATAATGCATAATTTTTAATATTCATCTTAAAAAATACGAATGATTTGAATACCTACTAAATTATGAAGACTTGTTCAATACAAACCATTAGTCTCTTCTAATCAGTAAATACATATATATAGAGGGAGTCTTCATTCTGTCCTTCAAATACCCAACAGAGGCACTGCATTTTAAATCAATATATAACTATGAGAGCAAGTCCTCACAAAATAATCTACAACTGAAGCAATTTTAATTTTAGTACAAAAAAGTGGGAAATGATATTTTCAGTTTATGACAATTTCACGATATGGGTGTATATCTTACAAAAATTTAGAACAAATTTTCTAACACCACATCATATTTTTGATCAATGTCATCACAAAAATTTAGAATTCAATCCAAAAAAACTCTTCAAAATGGAAGAAACCCAAATTAAATTAAAATTTTCAAAATACCACTTCTTTAAAAATAAACAGAGTACATGAAATTAATCATTCTCAACTCAAGTTCGATTTTAGAAATTTTGTATCCAGATAAATGTGCATGGCATATATACTTTGTGCAGTTGACACCGATAGATTCTAACTATTAACATTTAATTTGATTATAAAAAATATCAGACACAGTATGGAAGAAAAAATCTCCCTGAAAACTGAAATGTTTACAACAATCAACTGGTATGTTTATACTTATAAGTGAAAAATATTAACAGGTCTTACATGTGACAGTTCGCCAAAATCATTATTCCAAATCTTCCGTCTTTCTAGGTATATAATAATTTGAAATAAGTTTTCTTCCACACTAACAACTTTAGATATACATAGGTACAAAAGGGAGCAGGAATTTATAGAAGAGAACTAAACAAAAAGAAGAGGGGTTTATTTTGTTAGTTTCATACATGATGCAGAAGCCCCCTTGAAATCATTAACACACAACGGATATTATTATATAAAATAAGAATACATTACGGCTCAAAGCAAGACACAACGATTCTTTCTCTTCTTTTTAACCTGCAGAGCAGCGCGAGTAGCTGTTTCAAAAACTTCTCTTACTCCCTCTTTGCTTTTAGCTGAACATTCTAGATAAGCAAAGGCGTTAATTTTTTCAGCCATGGAACGACCATCCTGAGGCTTAACTGGTTCTTGTCTCATTTTAGCTAATTCTTTGATTGTATTGGGATCATTGCGTAAATCTTTCTTATTACCTACAAGGATGATTGGCACGTTTGGGCAAAAGTGCTTCACTTCAGGTGTCCATTTCTCAGGGATGTTTTCAAGAGAATCTGGAGAATCTACTGAGAAGCACATGAGGATTACATCGGTATCTGGATAAGATAATGGCCTGAGACGATCGTAGTCTTCTTGGCCGGCTGTATCCCATAATGCTAATTCAACTTGCTTTCCATCCACCTCTATGTCGGCCACATAATTTTCGAAGACGGTGGGCACATATACTTCAGGAAATTGATCTTTGCTAAATACTATAAGCAAACATGTTTTTCCGCACGCACCGTCACCAACAATTACCAATTTTTTTCTAATTGCAGCCATTGGACCTACAAACAAAACATACGAGTCAACGCCTATTAACTAAGCAAAGATGGCGGATGTTAAATCATGATAATCCAGAACGGCGGGGATGGAATGATGCAAATAAGTCTGACCTCACCTTTCGCGGAGTCCTCTGATTGTATACAACAGTTAAACATCAAGATGATGAGTACACGAAAGGTGTAGAGATGTTTATTCTCTACACAATTTTCATCCAACGTTTAATCAATTAAGCAGGTAAAAATAAATAATGCGAATTTTCATATCGCTAAACAGATTACCACAGAAAATTGATTACAGATGACACTTTTGACGTTTCTCATAAGGTGCGCATAGACGTTGGACGACGAACATAAAGGGCGCGTTCCATTTAGCGATCACAACTCTCAGAATGACAGCTACTGCTGTCCTGTGCTACCATGGAGGTACCATGGAGTTCTTTTACCTCCATGTGTGCTACGAACACCCCCGCTACCCGCTACGATTGGAAACGGGAACCCCACAGAACATACCAAAGGGGTATATTCTGTGCCACAGAATATACCCTTGGCGTTCAACTGGTGTCATGCACAGAACACGAATATACATGTCATGTCAGTGGGTGAAGCTCCGAAAATTCGCAGGTTTTATCATATCAGTGGAAATAGAAAGGAAGCAGGAGAGCATGCTTGACGCACAACACAACTGTCTGGAACAGTCCATCTATCAATTCGTGGTCCAAAATAGAAAACATGAATAGTACTTTCTTTGTGGCGATCCCCAGCCGGTGACTGAAAAGCCCATAGGGAAAGCAAGAATCGTTAAAATGGACGGCTAAAGGAGCATTTTGAGCGTTGTTATCACCAAGTGGAACGAACCCGAAACGTTCATATATCAGTAGTGTTAAAAAACTACGATTTTTCGTTGTTAGGAACTCTGAATGTATAGATGGCGCTGAAATTGTGCTTACTGAAACTGATTTTCGACTTTGTCGAGCAAAAAAAATAACATCTTGTGCGACAAAACCAAAGATTCGACTAAAATCGAACTCGGTACCAACTCAACTACTCTAATTCTAACCACTGAGCTACATTTTGTGTTATTTAATCATCATATTTAGCATATTAATATTGGGTGCTAACAGGTATTTTCTAAATGACTTCGGAATCGGAATAACTAGATGGCGCTGACGCAAGAGTAGTCGCTGCGTTTCCAATCTTTCTTCTTTATAATCTGTGAGAGAAAGCATTCAAAATCTTATCACTGCATGGAAATCTTAAGACTGAGTACAAACAATAAATGCCCTGAACCTAGGTTAATTGGAAGTCAAGAAATGATTTGGGAAACCAGTGCATCCTTGACGCTTTTGATGTTTGAAGTATAATGAATACATTATTCAATAGGAGTGGATAAAATTAATTTTGTCTAGGTTTTTTTCGTTTTATGGTTGTCAGTGCTGAGCTCAAATAAATTCAAATTCCGTAATCTCTGTCAAATTTAATAAATCACACCAACTGACAAGATACAATACAAAAGTCGCTGATCTGAATTTTTATCCAAATTTCGAGAGTATGTCACAAAATTTGACTGAAATAGAGAAAATATCGTCTAATACTCGTGGCAGAAGGCAATTCCAACACTCATGCTTTCGAAAATTCGCTCCTTCCTCGCCCTCGCTCGTTTTCGTGTTGAATAGGAGCCGATTCTATAACTTGTTTTAGAATATATTATTATTATTTTCTTTTGGTTTGTTATTATTCATCTGTCAATCAAGGACTACAAAATATTGAATGAGAATTTAAGTATTTCCCAAAATAGTATAATAAAAAAATTTCTACATCTAATTGATAACTCAACCATTTAATGGACATCCCACATAGCTCCCAAAGGATTTTCAACAGTGAAGAATTTGACCTGTATTTTGATATCGCCATCCAAACTACCTTTGTATATCTACAACCTTCTTCATGGGTATATAGTAAGTAACCTTGTGTCTACAATACACAAATTATTTCTGTCTACTTTATTTGAAAAACATGACCTTTGGAAATATAATCACTCATATCATATATAATTTTCATTGACTTCTCAAATTGATAAATAACAAATATTTACTAATGAAAAATGGCAGAAAAGATATCTTGAAACCAAAATGCAAATCCAATTATATAAACACCAGCTTGAATATCAGCCCATTTGAAGGAAATATTCCTTTCTGTCATTCCAAAAGCAAATTACTTCAAATGAGTATCTGATTTCTCAGCACAGTGAAATGGACCTGGTTACTATATTCATATATTTTTGTTTTATTTGTGACACAGATTTAATAAAACGAAATAACCTGATGTCCAAATTGTAATGCTGGACAACATTCAGAAGTTGCTCATTTAGGACTATCACTTATGCTAAAAATATACAGAGTCAAGTGAACAACAACAATACGGCGGGTCCCAGCTATCCCTATTCTCATTCACAAGAATATTCAGAAAAATATCAACTCCTTACAATACATTGAGACTAAGAGGATTCGTAAGAACATTCTGGACGCACCCATCAATAGTTAGTTGAACTTTGTGAAGTGAGGAGCAGAATAGTTGCTACTATTGAAGAAGATTGACTGTTTTCAACTTGGTGTTTCACTAACTATTTTTTTGAACTTTGCATTTCTGCATATTCCGCCAGATTTGATATCAGAAATTAAAGTAACACTTATACAGGAGGTAACTGAATGAAAGTTTTTCACACAATAAACCCATAACTAACAAATTTTATCTCATGAAATTAACAACAAACCTTTCAAGAGTCCAAGCAATTATGATTCTGAATAATAAAAAACAGCTAATTGAAGAACAAATAATAAATTCCCAATATATTTTTTCCACTTGTTCAGCTTTTCCAATATTGTGTGAAATATTCAAATTTTCACAATAAATTCCCATGTAAAAAAAATAATGAATAGTACTTGGTAATAATTACAATTGGAATAAATATTGAGATATTCAATAGATGCAATTAAATTTGACATTGAGATGGTACAACCACTGTTCAGCTGGTGTTGAAAATATACCTTCTTGTACCTCCCTGCAGCCACATCCTGTATAAAATGCTTTGTAAACGTAAATTCTTCTAAAACAATTCTATTCAACTCTCACTGAAACACTTTCTTTTTTCCGATCATCAAAAAAAGTGATCATGATTCACCATTTCCGCTGTCGTTGTCGTCTTCAGCATAGTCTGATCCATAAGATGGATCATCATAGTCTTCATCGTAATCGTCGTCATAGAAATCTGCCATTTCAGCTTGAGATTCGGACGATGAAGGGTTCGGTTTCACCTGGGTTTTAATGCAATAATCTTCAAGAGTAAGAGGCACTTGGATGCCATCACGTTCAGCTTCGGCCCTAGCCGCCATAGCTTGTTTTCTGCGAAAGAAATTTGTCAATATAAATACTAGGTCCATGGTTTAACTAATAACAAGAAAGTATTCCTCATACATCATTCTGTACTCAGATATATCTCTTAATTTATGAATTTCAAAAACCTTTTCTAGAAACTCTACCTGATAATGTTTTCATACTCCTTATCTTTTCCTTTTGATTCTCTCCATCTCCTATACATGACTGAAGCATCTACATTGGCAGGACTGAAGGTATTAGGCTCATTGAGCAGGGAGATGACACTGAGCAAAATTGTTCTCACATTTTGCGTAGGATTCCAACGTTCACAAGGTAGTTCACCAGATTGTGGATCATCTACTGGTGGATGTAGGATACTTATACATAGGTCACCATTCTACAACATTGGATACATGTTGAAAAAAAAAATACTTTTCCCAATGCAATATAGCTTACCAAAGAAATGAATCAATTGATATAATTTTTTGCAATGTCTGTTTACATCAAAATTAGCAAGAAAGTAATCCTCAGAAACTTCATATATTTTCAACAATTTTTTTTAGATTTTGAAAAGACGAAAATTTCTGACTGTGTTTAGAACACAACAGTTTCATCCTATGAGATACCCGCAAAACCTGAAGAAGTATTATACAAAAGGTCCATTTCATCTTTAATCAATTTATTATGTTGTCAATTCTAAGATTGGCTCATGATTTGTAATTAAAACATACAGTTTACATTATAAATGTATGACCACACCAAGACCCTATGAGCTGAAATAACATAATTCTCTATAGCAACCAAATGCATGTCAATAAAAGATATCTGAGCTTGAACTGTTCAACAGAAAATTATGTGATCATTGATATTTCTAGATGATAAAAATTCACATTGTCAAATTTTCTGTTTGTTGGAGGAATTAGACTACTAAAAAACAATATGAATTCACTTGTTCAGCATATTCCTAAACAATTTTTTTTCCTTTAGTTTTCAATCTGAACGAAAAAATAGTTCTGGATCAGAAGATTGAATTCTTTCCAGAAATTTGATAAATGTCTAGTCATTCGCAATTTATGATAATGTAATCATATTTCCTACAATTCTGACCTTTAAATATATATATGAATAAATTAAGATCTAAGCAATAATATTCAAACTCACCTCGTACACATTAGGGTGCCAAACTTTAGTCAAAAATCTTAGTGATGGTGGTGAATAAGGATAATCTGGAGGGAATTTCATCCTTGCCTAAAATGAATAAATCATTATTCGAAGTTGTACCTTGATTTCAAGGTAGTGAATTCTTGTAAATATTTGTTCAAATGAAAGCACATAAATAGATGCGAGCCTGAGTGATAATACATATTCGATTTTTTCTTAAAAAATGTAAAAACGATAATCCAGAAGATATTTGGCATTGTTCTTTCTGCTTCCTTTATTCGAACAAAGAAATAAAAAAAGTTTTACCTTGAAACAACCCCCCATGTACAGAGTATCAGGGGGTCCAAATATAGCCACTTCCCATTCAAAGAGGCTGGCATCGTTAACTAATTTGACACGAAAACCTTCAACTGGTTCCTCTAACAAACTTTTATATTCCACAGTTAAGGCTCTTAAAGCACTACTTGTTGGTTTCGTGTTCGCCATTGTTTTAATTATAACAGTATTTCGAATTGTTTTTGTCTATGACGCCATTAACTCTACAAGATTAATTTTCTCAATGTAGAAAACGCAAAGATCGATGCAAAAATTAATTGGAGTGTCTTTAACAATTATGTTTTTTAAACGTTGAGACACGAAACGTCAGTACCTAGCACCTATCACACTACCACTTCAACTATTTTCGTTTTCATCAGAATTTGGTTTCGTTTTTCCTTGACTTTTGCTGACTTTTGATTGAGTGAGAAAGGAAACAGCTGGAAGTTAAAATGTCTCTTTGCGCATGCTTTGGAATTGGTGATGGAAAGAAATGAAAATTTTAAAATTATTCATGAATGTGTTTTATTTTTCATGAATGACTGAAGAATTAAAAAAAGACGAAACTATATATTTTGAAACAGTTCAAGAGTTTTGCGAATTTTTATGCAGTGAAGAAGGTGAAAAATTTTTTAATTTAAAGTCTATGGCATAATCAGAGACTTCTAGGCTAGCTAGGTTATAACATGGTGAAGTGGTTTTGATTTTAGGTTTTGTGTTAATTAATTTCAAATATTTTAAATTTTGATATCATAGTCGTGATGAAATGATAAAAAACCCCTGAGGAAGGTTAACGAACTAAGAATAGTCCACCAAGACACTGATGCGTTAATCAATATTCCCTGAAACATTATGTACCCGTTGATACAAATAAATGAAGACATCCAAAAAGATAATAGTTCTGTTGTTTTGTATTTTTGTATCCATCCTTGGAGTAACAAATTATTTATTTTACTCGAAACTGAATGATCTCAAAAATTCCAGTTCTAAAGGAGATCCTGGTCTGAATAACAGTATAGCTGATAATATTATCTTTTATTCAAAGAATTTCCATTACACCTATTTCGCTCATAAAGCTTCTTCTGAAAATAATACCGAAATTTTCATTCATAATATTAAGAAATATAATGAGTTGAAAAATGTAACTAGTCTGTGGAATCTTGCAAATTCTTGGATTTCGAATAAACATATTGTAAATTACAAGCATAAAGAGATTGGAAATATATTTAGAGCCTTAAAGTATGCCCCAATAATAAAAGCCGATCTAGATAATAGAGGAAGTCAACTGAAGTTCCTCTTCACATTGCAAGTAAGAATGATCGAGATGCAATAAACAGAGATTCAGAACTGAGCCTTCATTTTCAGGGAAATCAAGAAGTTATATTCAAACCAAAATGGTATGAAAAAGAGAAAATTCTGAATGGTCCTATTTATGGTGGAAAAGACAGACACTCTTCTGAGATTATAGCCTTTTACTTATCTGTTATTTTGAATGCCCCTTTTGTCCCATTCTGTATTGAAAGAAAAATATATTTAAGAAAAGATATTTTACCTGTTGCTTCAAAGAAGTTGTTGGAAACTACATATCACACAGGGAATAAGACTTGCGTTTATGGCAAATGCTTTTATTGTTCTAAAAAGGATGCATTATGTACAGATCAGTTTGACATTTTGACTGGTGCTGTGATATTTAATATTAAAAAAAAATTCAAACTTGCAAGATCTCCCTGGATGAGAACTTATAAAAATGGAAAATTTGCTGAGTGGGAACTGAATGAATCATACTGCAAGTAAGTTTAGTTTGCAAAAATTATATACAATAAGTAAAATTTAATTGAAAATTTTTATGTACCTATTATTAGTTCATGAAGTGACTTTTTAACTTTTTTTATTTATTTCATTATTCTTCAGGGTTGTCCAAAAAAGTGTTTCGAGGAATCGTTTGCTGGAAATGATAGATACTGCAATTTTTGATTTCCTAATACAGAATGGGGACCGTCATCATTATGAAACAATGGATGGTAAAATCTTGCTCATTGATAATGGAAAAGGCCTGGGAAATCCTTATGAACATCATATTGATATATTGGCTCCATTATATCAATGCTGTGTGTATGTAGTCAATAAACATTTTTTCTTGTTTTCCTCAAGTAATTTTCAGAAACTAATTAGCTGATAATCAAATTCTTTGATTTAAAAGTAATGATTCTCTCTTTCAGTATCATAATGAATCCATTACAGTACTAAAAGTAGTGGAATATTGAACTCGTTACTCATTTTCGTTTTGTGGTTGTCAATATATAATTTTCAAATCAAATCAATTCAAATTCTGTAATCTGTCAAATTTCGTAAGTCATACCAACTATCAAGATTCAATACAAAAGTCACTAGGATGTATAATTTGAATTTCGAGAGTGTTTCAACTTTACTGAAAATGAGAAAATATCGTCTAATACTCGTTGCATAAGGCCATTCCAACACTCATGCGAATAATAATAACGAAGCAGTAGCTGACACGGAAAACTTGAATTGTTCCAAGCTTTGAGCTTCTTAGCAATCTCACAGAAATCAAGAATGTCCTGAATACTCAGAATGAAGATATTCAACAAATTTAATATCTTTTTTAAAACAAATGAATTTTTAGTTTATCTTGATCATTCCACACCTCGAATTGTTTTTTAGTTTCTAATCATTTTTTGTTTTGATTGAGAATTGTTGATATAAACAAATTTTCTGTGTTTCAGACTGAGAAAAAAGACTTGGAGAAAATTATTATCCTTAAATAATAATAAAATAAGCGAATATTTGAAAGTGATGCCTGACGTTGAAGATTTTTTAATAGAAGACCATTTGCATGCAATAGACCACAGATTATCTTTAGTTTATGGAACAATAGAATATTGTAAAAATAAAAAAAAAATGCTCCTCTTTTAACAAAATATAGGAAAATATTGTTCACAATAAACACATTGATATATTTCCATGATTACACATAGAACAAACCTTATATTTCAATATATATTTTTGAAAGAATTGTGCTATTAATTTAAAGAATCATTTGTACTGTTACACCTGTTGAGCTTTTGGCAATTCATACTGAATATGAACTGAGAATTGGTATTTCAATTAATTCAATTCGAATACTGTCACCACTGTAATATTTTATTCAGTAGCCCTAAACTATTTGCTCCAAAAGTAGAAGTTCCTATGAAGATTTTGTCCATGAGAGATGTGGGATACTGATGATGCCTAATGGCCAGGCCTTGTCTTGCATGAATAGAGTCTGTTCGCGAAAATATGTCCGCTTTTTCATGTCTAGTAGTGTTCTGGGGAACGTAAAATATAGAAAAATTTCGAAAGTTATGAGTATGAATGTCAAATAGTAATCATTAATTTGCTTCTTCTGCGTTCTGCAAGACATTTTTTCAAGATCCTAGGCTTATGATATACATATAATTTTTAATCGCATTACTTTAATAATTTCATGAATATTTTGTCACAAAAATTACATGATCCTATTAGATGAAAAATGTTTTGGAAACCTTGAAAGATAGAGCCATTAATGAGGCTGATTGGAAACGTTTTTCTCTCAAAATGCCGTCAGTCGAATTTTCAAATCGTAACTATATTCTCAAAGATTTAAGAGTATAAAGATGGAAAACAGCCATATAATCAGTAATGTTGAAAACCGACTACGATTTTCCGTTGTTAGGAACTCTGAAAGTTTAGATGGCCCGAAATCTTGTTTACTGAAATTAAATTCCCTCTTTGTCGGGCCTAGAAAATAACGTCTTGTGCGACAAAACCAAAGTGATGACTAGAAAATTTCTGAGCTACACTACGTCTACGTGTTTCTTAATCATCATTATTTCGCATATTAATTTCTGGCGCTTTCAGATATTTCCTGAATGAGCTCGGAATAACTAGATGGCGCTGAAGTGTAGTCACTTCCTTTCCAATCTTTCTTCTCTGTAATCTTTGCCTTATGCAGCTAAGAAAATTTCGGACATTTGAATTTTTTAGTGGAAGATGTATTAACGAATTTTCATTTCACCAGCAATAATTGTTTGGCCAAAATGCTTTAAAGAACCAAGTTTCTCTATAAACCAAAACAAAATTATATTCCTTTATAGATATTCTTTCGATTTTGATTATGGGCAATTACAGTAAAATACATATTATTAAATGAAACTTTCTCCAAATTTACAACAAATATTCCAATCTGGCAACGTAGCTGCGTATTTTACGTGATCTCGCAAGGTCACCTGTGGATTCTGCATGTTTACCAATCTGTCATAATTTGTGAAGAGCGCCATCTACTTTGGAATTAAATCAAACTTCTTAACCGATATCCTACAAAACAGAAGAAACTGAAACCGCGAAACAAAACCTAAAATTTAATAGCGCGGTAAAAGGTTTTTATCAGGACAACTGTGATTTTTATGCTCTGTGCGATTATCAGATTGCCTGTACGAATCCTTTCAACAAATGGAGGATCCAATATCTGTAATATTCGTTCATTCGAAGGACTTAGAAGATGAAAGTGAAGTTAGTGAAATAATGCTTCAAGCTTTCGAGGTATTTTGAGCTCTATCAGCTGGTAATCATTTTCCAATTTGAATAATTAATTTCTATTCAAGGCCTGTAAACAAAACAAAGTTAACACATCATGGATAAAAGAGCAAGACATTTATAAAAAAGAATTGAAGAAAACAGATTTTGTTGTTTTTGAAAACTTTGAAGGAAAAAATTTTGAAACTATCTTAGAGAAAAAGAGTGCGTAAGTAGTTCAATTATAGAGAGACAACATTTCAGTAAGATTTCATTAATTTTCTGCAGTAGTATTGTAGGACCATGGTGTATTCTGATATGCTTAATGGAAGGCAAAAAAATCCCAAATTTTCAATGGCCCATCTATAATGTTGCAATGTACGATTGCATAGTTACATCGTCACACCTACCCAAATCTGTTAAAATTGAAATAAGCGAGAAGGTTCAAAGAATGGGCGGTTATTACTCTGATAGTCTGTCTGATAACACAACACATTTAATATCTGATAGTGTGAAGAGTGCTAAATACTTGGTGAGTCCTGGTTGAATATGTATTTCTACTATGATCTTAATTGAATTCCTGATTTAGAAAGCTATAGAAATGAATATAAAAGTACTGACACCATCTTGGGTAGATGCTGTATGGGAGGCAAGTCAAGAAGTTAATATCCATTGTAATGATTTGCAATTTGATAAGTTCAAGTGCCTACCTCTTCATAAGCTTACGATCTGTACAACTGGCATAGCTAGTTTGAAGGAAAGAGAAGCTGTTCGGAAAATGGTTAATGAAAATGGTGGGGAGTTCACAGGAAAAATGTGTTTGAAAAGTACTGATTTTTTAATTTGTGAGGGTGATGCGTGAGTATGCTTCATTCTTTCATCAGATAATGTGATAGGGTCCCCTCCTAGATAAGATTTTCTCTAATTATGTGTTAAATCAATTCATTCTGCCACATCTTGTAAAAAATCGTGCGAGAATATATCAGTTGCATACAGTTTTAATGGTAATATTTATTCATTATATGTTAGCCTCCTGTCATAGATTTATTTAATATCTATCAAATTTGTGGGAAAAAAAACAGTTCTGAGAATCAATATTTTTCAATGCAAAAATCACTAATTAATATTCATGGAAATATTCCATTAATTTTTTCAATAGAAATTCAATGAATTAGAGAAAATAATTTATAATGTTTACACAGAAGGCTTTTTTTTAACACTCGTTTATTCAAAAACGAAGAATATCAATGCCTTCTGCACCCAAAAATATTAGGACTTCATTGAATTCATTACAAAAACCACCATTACAAATAAAAAAAAAATTGTAGATAAATAAACTTTCTCTATTTCAGTATCGTAATGAGTTCAGTACAGTACTGAAAATAGTGCTGTAATGAAACTCATTACAGCATTGTTTTCAGTTATATTTTTTGTTTTCTGATTGTCAGTACTGACCTCCGATCGAATCAAGTTTCGAATCAAATCAATTCAAAATCCGTGATCTGTCAAATTTCGTATGTCACACCAACTGCCAAGATACAAAACAAAAGTCACTAATCTGAATTTTCATTTGAATTTCGAGAGGTTTTCACAAAACTTGACTGAAATAGAGAAAATACCGTCTAATACTCGTTGCAGAAGGCAATTCCAACACTCATGCTATCGAAAACTCGCTCCTTTGTCGCTCGTTTTCGAACTTCGCATTGGTGTTGGAATAGGAGCTCATTCGGCAACTTGTTTTAGAATATACTATTCTCTATTTCAGTGTCGTAATGAGTTCATTACAGTACTGAAAGTAGTGCTGTAATGAATTTATTACAGCATTGTTTTCAGTTATATATCTTGTTTTTTGGTTGTCAGTACTGACTTCCGATCCACTCAATTCTCAAATCAAATTAATTCAAATTTCGTAATCTGTCAAATTTCGTAAGTCACACCAACTGCCAAGATGCAATACAAAAGTCACTAATCTGAATTTTTATTTGAAAATCGAGAGTATTTCACAAAACTTGACTGAAATAGAGAAAACATCGTCTAAAACTCGTGGCAGAACGCAAAACTTGCTCCTTCGTCGTTCGTTTTCAAATTTCGCATATACTATTGAAGATAGTAGGTATTGAGTACTATCTGACCCTTTAATTTCGCTTCAAAATATCCATTCATAATGAAATAACAGCGAAAATAGTGAAAGAGGCAATGTGGAATATCTCTCTTTTAGAATATACTACTCTCTATTTCAGTATCGTAATGAGTTCATTACAGTATCAAACGTAGTGCTGTAATGAAACTCATTACAACATTGCTTTCAGTTATATTTTTCGTTTTTGAATTCTCTCAATTATCAAATCAGTCCAAATTCAGTAATATGTCAATTTTCCTAAGTCATACCAACTGCCAAGATACAATACAAAAGTCACTAATCTGAATTTTTATTTGAATTTCGAGAGTATTTCACAAAACTTGACTGAAATAGAGAAAATATCTTTTAATACTTGTGCAGAAGGCAATTCCAACACTCATGCTTTCGAAAACTGGCTCCTTCATGGCTCGTTTTCAAATTTCACAATTGTGTTTGGATAGGAGCTCATTCTGCAACTTGTTTTAGAATATACTATTCCAATAATATTGCTTTAATAAGCAATCTTACTTTAGAACCTCCAACATTTTTCAGAAAATAAATACCTGAACCAGCCAAAGTATTTCTTGAAAATTATAATTATTTCAACTCAAATATCAGTAATGAATTAATTATGTTTTTTTTTACCATCAGAGGCACAATGAGTGAGAAGTACAAAGAAGCTAGAAAAACACCAAATGTTACTTGTGTTACTTTGCAGTGGCTACATGACAGTATAAAAAAAGGTTACTGCCTACCACCCAATGATTATGCTGTAAAAAAGAAGACTTCCACCCCCAGCAAAAGTTTCATCAACCCAGATTTCTCAACTATGAGTGTCATTGACAATGTGCACTCAGATAGGACTAGTATTGAAGACACAATAAGCAAAAAGTCATCAAAAACCTCGGCAAGTTGTTCATCCACTCTCAGTGGAGTAAAAAGGAAAGGTAGGTGCAAAATTAAAAAAGATTGATTTAGAAAACAGTTTTTCAAAGTCCCATTTTAGTTTTCACAGAATGCGACAATCTCATTGAACAAATTGATGTCAAGAAAGCCAAAAAAAGCGGAGAGTTTCTTGATGGGTGCTCTGTAAGTTCATATAGTGAATATGAAGTTTTTTCGACTCAATTTATTCGTTGATTTGTTTCCAGGTCTACTTAGTAGGATTTAAGGATGATCATCGAGAAAAACTATGCAAGATTCTAAACACCAGCGGGGCCACTCGATGCGATGACATGTCAGATCGTGTGACCCACGTTATAGTGGGTGACCCAGAGTGTCATGAACTGAAGCTCATCAAGTCAAAAGGATTTTCTTCCGCCATCGTTACGCTCCAGTGGCTAATGGACAGCATAGAAAGAAAGAGACCTTGTGGGGAGGACTCCTATCTAGTGAACAATTTGAGAGACGAGTCCAAGTTCAAATCTCCATTGGGGAAAAAGGTGAGATTATCTTCAAACATGAAATACCTCCTATTATTGTTCTATGAGTAGTGTTCTTTCGTACTTATTCAACTGATGGAACTTATGTGATATAAATGAAAGTAATTTTGCAATCAGAACACATTCCTTCACTGCATATTCAAAAGAATGCTCTAAATTTTTTGTAAGGTTATGTAATATTGTTTTGTCATATTTCGGGGTTATTTGAATAAGTAACACTGTGAAACACTGAAGAAATGGAAAAAAATTGATATTAGATTCCGTTATTCAGCCCAGTCAATACCAATTTTTAAGCAACACTGAGAGAATTACCAGAAGGTTTCAATGTAGTTGAAGAGGTCTCATTGCGTCCTGGATCCAAATTTGTCAATATCATTCTGGAATCTCCTTCTGGCTTCGACAATTGAAAGGTCAGCTGGAACAATGTTAGATGTTATGAGATTTACACATCCAACGTTGATCCAGCTGACCATACAAAATTTTCTGCCCGAATTGATTGCTTTGACAATCTTCTATTATGTTCGGCTTAATTCCTTCTTATCGTTTCACTTTAACTCATATTCTATTCAAAATTTTGGGGTCGCCAAATTCAGTGGTCGTTGAATTTATCATCAAATGGAACTATGAATTATCTTCTCTATCTATTTGGAAGCTTCAATGACAGCACAATGAATTAATCATTATTTGCAGAACTCTAACAAACTATTTCGATTCTGAATTATAACATTTCAACAGGTACTATTAATTACTACTTAACTTCAAATTTTGAGGTTAACTTTTCTATTTGATCATTTCCCAGTAAATATTTGGTGCGGAATTTAAAACAATTGATTCATTGGACCTTATGATAGTCTTCCACACCAGCTGAATGGGATGCCCTATCTACAATTTTTAATAGAGTATTTGCCAGTGCTTTTGAATATCAGAAGCAATATTCCGAGAGGAATGTACTTGCAAATTATAACTCACTTGATGTAGTTTATCGAAATTATTGAATTGGTAGATGGGAACCTTATGACTGGCCAGCAAGATGCCCAGATCCAACATTCTTAGATCATTTTCTATGGCGGCACTTGTAAAGAAGTTTACTCGGAAGAAATCGTAGATAAGGAGCAATTTATTGATTGAATTCACGTTGCATATGAGGAGATACAGAATCCTACAGAAATAATGAAGAAAGCAGTAGCCCATTCGATTACAAGAGCTCGAAATTGTTGAGAACAAATGGGGGGTATTCTGGAAAGCAGATTATAGAGAATGTTCATCATTTGGAGCTGATTTCTGAACTTGGGGAATTTTTTTTTATTTATCTTCATTGTGAAAGTGAAAAAAAATTCAAATTTTAGGTGAAATAGGATGCAGTGTTTTTCCTGATGACATATTATTGGGAAATTCAATTCACTCAATAAGAATTAACGCATATTTTGGAGATTCACAGGTTCGTGTTGATTAAAAATAGAAAATTCCCAATATTCAATGATACCTACACAAAATAGAAAGTGTGCAATCATTGCCAATAGGCTTGTTTGTGAATTCTGGGAAAAAATTCCCTTTCCGAAAATTGGATGTACAGGGTGTTTTACAAGATCGAAGAGAAATAATGTTCCATAATTTTGAGAGAGTTACCAATGGAAAATTAAGCAATTATCTGTGACAACCATTTTGGAACTCCTTGTACAGTGTTAAGGATATCCATTAGAATAGACAAAAGCGTGATGGAGACTTCTTCTTGCCCTTCAAATGTGCTTGGTTGGGAAAAACATATTTTCTTCTCTAGCGCCATCTATTGACTGTAAATTTAAATGCCGGCAATAACTTCTTCCAGGTTAAAGCAGCGCTCTAAAAGACGGTTCTGTATAGTTGTACTTGAGTTTAATTTAATCTACGAGATATATCCCTAAACTGGGATCTAGAAATATGTCCTGTCGTCAATTTAATGACATATGACTCTGTATTGAATGAAGCTTGACCTTTTATTTTTTTCTGAAAACAGTATGTTGCTAACACAATGTGGTAATATCTCACTGAATAATTTTGAAAAATTTTAGGGATTGAGTTTGTTACGATCGAGTAGAACCATAACTGAAATAGATTTAACACAGTCCCAGAAGGAAAAAGAAAATTTAGAATGTGAAATAGACTTGGAAGCTGAAAAGGAAATCGTGAAACAGTACAGGATTCCTGATACTACCGGTTAGTAGAACAGTAGAAGTACCAACTATTGACAATTTCAATCCTATGGTGTTTGCTTCAATATTGATTCGAACAGTATGTTCTCATTTCAGAAGAAGACACACTTGCCAATATTCTGAGAAATGTGAATTATGAAAGCCAGCAAATAGGGGAAGCACAATCAGAATCTTGTAACAAGCAAAATACTGATATGCCTTCCACCGAAGAAGACAATACTCTATCTTACCAACCCTCCAGTGAAAACCTGGAAATATTCCAAGGACTTAACTTCTTCATCACTAGTTTTGATGATGAACAGGTGGCTCACATGCAAGAGCAAATAGAGACAGCTTCAGGCAGCATCACAACTAATATCAATGAAGCCACCTTTGTTATTGCCCCAAGCTTCATAAGTAAGTATAATTCTATCAACTCTACACATTTTTATGTATACAGGTATCCTGTGATTAACTTTACATACTCCTACCATATACAGGGTTATTCACGTATATTGCTCTATAGAATATTTTTAAGAAAGACACAAGATTCAGTATTGAAATTCTAAAGGTGAGCTTCAAGTAAGAAGAAGACTTCTTGTATACAGGTGTCCCACCGGAATTGCCATTAGAGTTTATGGAGAAATAATAATTCGATCATTTCTAAATTTTGTGTGAAGATATAAGCCAAGTAGACCTTCATTTATGATATATTTTTGAATATCAATGACTTCCGCTTTCACCAGAAGTAGTATCAACTCTCTTATTTCAAATGGAACACCCTGTATATTATTACTTTTTGGGATAGATCTTCAAATGCCACATTAATTTTATGCATCGGCCATCTAGAGCCGTTTTCGAGTTATTCACTGTTTTTCGAAAAAAATTTACAAATTGAGGCTTGTAGAACACAGTGAATTCAATGAAAGCGCAACGCACAATCTCAGATCTGTTTTTTGAACTGGGTTCTTCTTCTTCATTTGCGGTGCCTTATCTGGCAGAACTGAGGCCTGATGGCCCATTGTTCCTCCGCCTGTAGAACAAGAGACTCAGTTCCTTAGACATGTCAACAGAAATGTTGCGAGTCGACAGGGAGGGGTCCCTCTCACCAGGGAAATGCTGGGTGTAGGGTTTCCTAGGTGTGTTGACCTCAACTCATAAAGGTTGATGCAGTTGAACAGCATATGTTCAATGGTTTTATCTGTGCTCCTGCACCAGCGGCACCTTGAGCAGTCAGCTAGTCCCATCCTATTAAGATGTTTGTTAAACAGGTGACCGGTCAGTGCGCCAACTACCATACTTAGTTGTTTCCTCCCAAGGGCCAGGAACTTTTTGACCTCAGTTGCAGAGGAGGGCCTCTCAATGAGAAGCCTCGACTGCCTAAGACCACCTCCCGTGCTCCATTCAGAGGAAAATGCACCGTCTAACCATCTCTTAAAGAAATGTCTGACTGTAGTTCGGCAGATGGGGAGCGACGGTTCTGGACCAACAAAAGCTGATTGGGCTCCCCGCTTGGCCAGTACGTCTGCCTTCTCGTTGCCGAGGATCCCCGCGTGTGCCGGACACCAAATAACTTTTAAAAAATTACGAGAGCCCAGCTCACGCAGAGCCTCCCTACATTCTCCTACCAAGTATGAATTGATTCTTGTCTCAGCAAGGGCTTTCAATGCTCCCTGGTTGTCACAACATATGTATATGTGTTTGCCAGAGTAGCCTCTGTGTATATTCTCCAGTCTGCAGACAAGAATTGCATACAATTCCGCTTGCATTATCGAGCAGTCCTTTCCTAGGGGGATGGACCGCTCGAAGCGAGGTCCCACGATCCCAGCACCAGTCCCCGTAGATCTTACGGAGCCGTCGGTGAACCATGTCGGGCCTTCAGGTTTAAGTAACCTGTTTGTATCAGACCAGTGGTCCCTATCAGGGACAATCACCCGGTAGGGTTCGTCGAAACAGAAGCTAGTTAGCACGCGGTCCCCTCTATGGAGGGGACCACCAATTTGAGAGCTCCCGCATGCCCCCTGAACATCCCATCATTGTGCCATTGTCCCTGTTCCCAGAGTCTAAGAGCTGTCTTCATAGCTACCACCCTGACAGCGAGGTGCATAGGCGGAAGACCCAGCAAACACTCCATTGCTGCCGTGGGGGTAGATCTCAGGGCGCCTGTTAGACCCAAACAGGCTTTTCTCTGACATTTTGTCATGATGGCTCGGTTGCAGGTCTTCTCTATTGAAATCCACCACACCAGCGCTGCATAGGTTAGGAGAGGCCTCACCACCATGGTATACAACCAGTGCATAATATGGGGCTTGAAGCCCCATCCTCTTCCCACTACTCTCCGAGTAGACCAGAGTATTACATTGGCCTTTCTCGTTTGTGTCTCGATATGTTTGTTCCACAGTAGTTTGCGGTCCAAAATCACACCTAGATATCGAACCTGTTCCGATAGAGTCAGCCCCACACCAAACAGATTTGGCAGTCTGATGTTGGCCGGCACTCTTCTCCTAGAAAACAGGACCATCTCCGTCTTTCCAGGATTTACCGAGAGTTCGTTCTCTGAGCACCATCGTTCTACCACACGTAGAGCATTCTGCATCAGATCAGTAATGGTGCTGATTACTTTTCCTCTGATCAGCAGGACAAGGTCATCCGCATAGGCCACAACAGTGCACCCCGCCCTAGCCAACTCAACCAGGAGCCCGTCCATGACAAGGTTCCACAGCAGAGGTGATAAGACACCACCCTGCGGACACCCCCTGCCCGGTGCGCCCCCAATAGTCGAGCCGCCCAGCCGAGCAACAATGCTGCGAGCCGCAAGCATAGACCCCGCCCAGCGGCAGAGAACCGGTGGGACACCATGTTTGATCAACGCCGAACGCATCGCATCAAACGCAGTGTTGTTGAATGCACCCTCAATGTCTAGAAATACACCTAGTGTCCATTCTTTATGATGTAGTCCGCCCTCAATACAGGTGACAACCGAATGTAGAGCAGAATCTACAGATTTTCCCTGCTGATATGCATGCTGGGAGGGATGTATTGGGCAGGTCACTAATGCCCCATCCCTTATATATCTTTCGACTACCCTCTCCAACGTCTTGACTAAGAACATTGAGTATTAATATAACTAGAGCAGCAACCCAGTTCAAGGAATTGAAGCTACTTTCAGATGAAGTTCCTTCTTTGCTTCATAGAGGCGCTTGTGTGTTTCAAGGAAAGCAAATTTCAGCCCCTAACATCTGGTGGTGGGTAGATGAACTATTAGGTTCGATTTCATACCCGCGCTGAACTCCAAGCTGTTGATAATCAGGACCGTCATAGGATATTCAGTATACTATCGTAATAAAGGTCGTCGTTTATGAATAGTCGTGAGAAGATTTTACCTAATCTATTTCAATTCAAATTCTCGTTATAACTATTGAGTATTAATATATTATATATTTATACTCTGTTGTCAAAATAAATTAGGATATGTGAAACTGAATCTAAAGCGTGGAACACAAGAAATTTGTTATGTGACCTCACTCGATATTTGTTTGATCAAATTAATCGGAATATCGAAATATTCAAATCTAATATGAAGGACTAGGACTCAAACAAAAATTAAAATCCTGTCGAAGAAAAGAATAAGGTATATATCACAATAGGTATATCACATTCAATTTAGGTAACGTTGAGTAGCATATTTTCTATAGTAATGTAGAATGTTAATCTTTATCCGGTGCTATATGAATAATGACATTTTCGGTAAATTTAGGAGGAGTTTGAATTCCTTCGAATATAAAAATACATTACTTCATCAAGGAGTTAAATAACTCAAACTTCTACAAAATTAGCGATCTTCTCACATCGGAATCATTATCTGACCTTTTTTTAATCAATCCGTTGAATGCAGAACTTTCAAACTAAAACTGCTCTGTTTAGAGCAGAATATTTCTTTTGAATTTTTCCAAAAATTACTATTTTTTTATTACAGTGTTAAGCTTGGTGAAAATTCAAAAAAAAATTTCATCTTGTACAATGAGCTTCTTGGACTCACTTTTATCTATATTTAAAAAAAAAATTAGATTGAACTTCCGTGATTGTATGAGTTTTATACGTTGTGCAACATATTTCTGAAAAATTCTTGAGGGTGTGCCATCAACAATTTTTCTTTCATTTCCTTTATTTTCAAAATTCCAAATGACAGATATTTCGATGAAATTTTATATTCTTGCATGAAATGCTAACATCTGATTACCCGGTAACATCCGATTAAAAAAATCAGGTGTAAAATCACAAGAGAAACAAATATAAGTGCAGTTTTCGGGCAGATTTGAAAGAAAATGCTGCTTAACGAAAGCTGTCTTCATTCTTAAACTCGCATAGTATAGAATTGGGTAAGGGTGCTGGCATTTCGCCCTGCAGTTCATAAACATATACATCATAAAAGGGAATAATAAAACCCTCGGTAAAACCACAAGCTCTCTTGGAGCGTTTTCGGCTCGGTCTTCGGCTATCCGAACGTAATGAAGTTAGCAACTGACGCCATTACATAAATGCACCTCTAATTAGTCAATATCAACACCACGAGAATGCGAGAAGCCATAATGTTTACTAGAATTTTCCGCCCTACAACTTTTGCTTCAAACTTTTTTCGATAAACCTTCTAGTTTCCGAGAAAACGTAACTTTTTCGAAATTTTCACGAATTTTCCAAGGTTCCTGAAAATTTGGGAACCAGCATTTTTGACCATGAGTTCTTACTCTAGTGACAATCATTATATCAAAAATGCAGCTCTAAAATTCGGAACCCGAATACTAAATACCTCGGCAAAACGTTTGTCATAAAATTGCTGGTCCGCTTTCCCTTGTATTTCATTGCCTGCCTGCCTTCAAGTTTCGTCGAGTCAAAAGAGGTAATATTTGTCGGAATTTGAGGAAGCACTCAGCAAGATGTTGAACAAATTACCGTGGATCCTGAAATATTCTATTTCGATTTATAAAAGTAGGCGAATCGCAACATTCCTCAATATTATAAAAAACGGAATTTTAATAGTCAAAAAATACATGTAGGGTCGGTTTCAAAAAAACTTTGGTCTGTGCGATTGAAAAAACGCACTTGAAAAACAGGTAGAATTTGTGTTCCAATATTCTCCTTATCGCAAAGTTGACTTTATTGGGTCATAGAGCAATAAAATTATTCACTCTTCTGCAAGTTTTCTTCTTCATCAGGTCTAAACCTACGAGAATCTCGAGAGGGAATAGTCTGGAAATAGCTGCCTTCCCACCTATTACAATTTTGAACTGATATGTTTTTGAGAATTTCACCAGTGTCCATTATATTCAGTTGAGAACTTTTCCTTTCGTCATGTGTCTTCACAATATTATATTCAAATAATCCAAAATCCAATCAACCGACGAAAAAGCGATGAAGACAGTACAAGATATGAGGGCCCGCAGAATTACAACCTATTAGCGCCGGGGCTGGCGCTTCAACCACGAAAATATAATGAACATTTCATCCACATCAATTTCATTCAAGAGGGAAACAAAGAAATTATCTTTTACGTTCAAATAATAGTATATTCTAAAAAAGGTTGCTGAATGAGAGCCTATTCCAACACGAATGTGAAATTCAAAAAATTCAATGTTTCCAGCTGGAACTCGGATTTTTGCTCATAAATTTCTGACCATTGTCAAAATTCTACTGATATTTTATCCTAACTCAGATATTATTACTGTGAGAAGGTATACAAGGTGGCCAAACAATCAAGTGGGTGGTTTCAAAATTACTGAGTGTTCAAGATAGATGCGGAGTCAGAGTCCGCTCGCCAGCCGCGAAAGGTTAAGGGTTTGTGGTTTGCAAAATTATCCATAAATATTTTTCATCATGGTAATTACGTGTTGTGTAGAATTGAAACTTTTAAAAAACATTCATATAGAGAGTTTGTCAGAAACAGTGAACTAAACGAGTATAAGATTTCGTATTCTAAAAATTGAAATCTGAAAGCAAAAAATCAATTTGTCTTTTTCAGTATTACCGGTCACTGGCTTCACTTGAATTATTCGTAGTAGTTAAATCCTCGTGAACGAATGTGGGAATTTCACTCGCAACTAATAGTTTGAGGAAGCAAAAACAATTAATGTAACTCAAAGTCTCTTTTCAAAAACAGAGCCTTCTTGAATTTAAGTTCTCATGAGGTTTTCAAACTTCTATTTTCACATAAAGAATTTGTCTATCATTGATTGATCAATCACGAACAAGAATGAAAGCAATTTACTTTGTGAAACTTGATAATTTTTTTTCGGATATATAAATTCAAACTTCAAATGGTATTGCTTTAAAAATTAAATAAGTCTCAATTCCTTGATTTGTTTGGTACTGACAAGCAATAGGGATAGTTTCTTGGTTTACTAGGTCCTGACAAACTCCTCTGCGTCCGTTCCTCGGCGTTCGTAACGAACCGCAACAAATCCGACCCTGCTTTTGTATCGTAGTACCCGAGGGTAGTAAATATTACTACAGATTGCTGTAAAGGAATAGCTACCAAAATGGGCATGACTGAGCAGCCAGATTGTAGTTCCTATTTCAGATGCTATGTACCGCCACATGACGGGCAAAAAATTCGGCTTCAAATTGTATAAGGACGTTACGCCTCTTGTTATATTTATACTCAATGCTAAGAAGGAGGAGAGGCTGATTGGTCAGAAGTCATTCGCTTTTGTGTGCGAGGGTTTCCCCGGTTTAGGTATAAAAACAACCCTCACTTTCCTCCAGGAAAGTGGAACGTGTCCCAAGGCTAAACTAGCTCGAAGAATGTGGAGCACCGGAGAAGACAGCACCTCCAGCCCCCTCATCAGAAGTGCTGAAACTATACCGTCCTCCCCAGCAGCCTTGTAAGGATCGAATCCGTTGATATTGTCGTCGGCATTCACTCTGCGGGTAGCCATTCTCTGTGAAGCCAGGGAAGTGAGCCTCTAAGAGATGTCTTAGACTTTCTTCCTCCGAGCAGGTTCTTTGCCCAGTTGGAAGATTCAGATAGTCGATCCTTGGGGGGCCACCAGCAGAGAGTATCTTCCTTAGCCGGTTGGCTTCAGGTGCACCCTCTATGTCGCTGCAGAAGCTCCTCCAGGATTCACGTTTGGACTTCCTTATTAGTCCTTTGTATCTCTTCAGGGCCGATTTATAGTCATCCCAGTCATTTTCAAGACCAGATCTCATTGCCTTGTTGAAAAGGTGCCTGCTAGTGCGTCTAGCTTCACCTAACTCAGGTGACCACCATTTCGAAGCACCTTTCGGTCTCCGAAGCTGTGGTGGACAACTGCTGTGATATGCTGAGATAATTGACTCTTGCAGCTTGCTTGCAGCCGAGTCCAATTCTCTTGTGGTCTTGGGTATTAGAATTTCCTGTCCCAGGTTAGCAGATAGGTGTGTCAGGTATCTGGACCAATCTGTTTTTCTCGTATTCCTGAAAATTTCTGGATCCTTGACCGTACAGCTCCCTTTTATTGTGAAGCAGATATGCCTGAGATCTGATAACGAGATCACTTCCGTGGCGACTCGCCAATCCTCAATGTAATCAGCGATGTGACTACTGCACATGGTTATGTCGAGCACTTCCTTCCTGCACGAAGTAACGAAGGTCGGCTCATCACCCCTGTTGAGTAGGTTTAAGCTTATTGCGAATAGAAAATCAGCCAGCGCCTCACCCCTCAGATTGACGCTACCCCACAAAATGTGGTGTGCATTAGCATCACACCCGACGAGCAAAGGGCCAACTCCTTCTCTCGCACAATTGTACTAGCTCCTCCAATTCCCTAGATGGTGGTGGGTCTGGGGAGTCATAGGGAAGGTTCGCTGAGCATACCACTAGGTTCTTCAGCGGTCCCTGGCCTTTGTTAATCTGAACCGCGACTAGGTCTCTGAAACAGAAATTAATTAGTAATTGGGCCCTGATATTAGTGGAAGCAAGTATACACGCCCTTGAACTAGTGTCCTCAGACGCGCAGAAGAGCCTACTGCCTCTTAAGGAGAGACCCCTCACCTCGCCTCCTCTAATCCAGGGCTCCTGAATCAGGGCTATAAATGTCTGCCTTCCTGCCAGCCGCAACTTTAGAATATCAGTTGCCGCTATGCAGTGGTGCAAATTGATTTGTGTAACGAACGTGTCAGCCATGGGGACAAAAATTTTTTTTTTTCTTTCATCCTCAGTCAGCTGACTGTTACATCGTAGCAGCAGGTTCTTGAGAACCTTCCGATACGATAGATGGTGCGGAGCTCTGCCCTGGTCCCCCACCTAGTCCAGCACATTCACCCCCATCGGGACTTTTAGGTCCCGGAAGGGAAGCGAGAGGCACGGTTGCAGCGGGAGCCCTGGAAGGCTCCACCTCCATCTCATCCTCCGACTTTTCAGTCGGGTTGGAGGAGTGGTCCCCCTCTTTTCGGACGTCCTTCTCCTCTGCGCTGGGCCCCACTGCCGGAGCATCCTGCGCGGTCGAGGAGGGTGGAGCGTCTGAATTTTGTCCAGAACCCTGGACCACTGTAAATGTGGCCTTCCGCATCCCGGTATTTACTTGAAAATTTAATTTTTTCAAGACATCAAGAGAAGCTTTGTCTACCCCGAGGATGATCTGAGTCACGTCGGACTTGTCAACCCGGTTATAGACCTTCCAGCTCCTAGTTTCTTGGGCTGGAGTTTGCTGCACTAATCTCTTCAGGATAAGACCTAATGGAGAGGAGCGCTGATAGCCCCTCACCCACAGACTTACCCTCGTGAGTCTTTCTAGGTCCTTCATCCCAATCATTTGGAGACGAAGTCCCTTAGATGTTTTCAGCTTCGGCAGGTTATCTTGCAACCAGTCTCTGCTGAAGCTTCCCACACATAGAACTACCAAAGCCCCCTGGTGGTTAATCTCCACACCGTCGAATCTCGGCGCAGGCTGTCCGCTCTGGATTTTATCCATCGCAATGGTCACTGCCTTCTCCACTGCGAGTAAGTCCTCCTCCGAGAGCACCCTCTCTGGCCAGCCCTCAGGAACGAGGGCCACCTTAAGGGGCAAACTCGCTGCCTCTCTATACGAGGGCCGGCTCGAAAGGTTATTAACCTTTTTTGCCGGTCGCTCGCAAGAGGGTGGAGTGTTAGACTCGGGGACGATTCTTTTTGTGCCCCCTGGCCGTAGAAGAGGAGAGGTCCCATCAGCAGACTCTCCTGTCACTTGACAGGCTAAGTCCGCGCGAGCCCTTCTCGCCCTCCTTTTTTGCGCGCCCGTGCGGTTGCGCTTATTCTGAGCCGCGCTTGATGAGGCCCCCTCTTGTGCTGAGGAGTCCCCCTTCGCCGTCCCACTTGGGTTATCCACACGAGCCCATCCGTATTTTTTTCACTCCCATTTCAATTTGTGAGGAAGAAATAATTAGAATCTTTCAAAGGTTCCCTATATCTAAAATGTACAATTTTCGAGATATTCAGAAATAACTTAGCAACGAGCATATTATAATATGTGAGGTATCAACAGTGGCGGCTTTAGGGGGTGGCGAACGGGGCAATCGCCCGGGGCCTCGCTCTTGGTGGGGCCTCTCGCCCCAACTCGAAAAAAGTTAGTTAACCAATACATTCATTCAGAACAAAATTGAAGAAACCATTTTGTAGTTTTTGAATATTGCACTTTGTTGGAACGTCCGAATGGGTAATTGAGGCACCAGATGTCCGATCCACCAGATCAGTAGGTAGAAAAGAATGCACACAACACAATTAGGGTGAAAATTATCTAGTATTTAGGTACAATGTTTACTTATCCCAGATGTTGGAACCTCATAAAATATTTATAGCCCTGTTGACCGTTCTTTGGCGATCCCTTTGAAATATTCGTTGAATTATCGTCTTATGAATGAATTCATTGCATTGTAGAAAATTACGGAAGGAGGAGAGCGAAATCTGTTTTTTTTTTTTCGAACCTAGTGATTAGAAATAAGAATATTGGGTTCAGTTTTGTTATATTCTATTTTTTGTGATGAAAAACTTCCATTGTTTTCGGTTCTTCATTTACATTTGGAGGTCATATTCACATTTTTCGAATAACTTAAAATTTTTCTTGTCATTGAATTGAGAAATTGATTCAATTCGTTAGTTTCTCAAGCCGTTCTTTTCAGTGTGGCTCTTGTGAGTATAAATTTGGATACCAACTATCCAATGAATTTATCCAATACATAATACTTCATTCAGTATATCGGAAACTCAAAAGTATCCAAGTTGCACATCTCTACCACGAACTGCTTTGAGCTTTAGGACTTGATACAACTGGGACTTCACGTTCACGCCCTCAATCAAACTCATAATAAGTGACTCCTCTATCGCTGGTGGATTTCGCAGAGAAATTTTTGATAAAAATATCGTAAAAAACCACTGTTTCCAATAGAAATATGCATACAAGATGGCGCCATGTCTATTCTGTTCATCTGGATCATAAAAATAAACAGTTTCATTTTTATGGTCTTCTCTTCGAAACCGAGAATTTCTTTTCAAAATACCTAATAGTACTTTCATCATTTATTATCACCATCTGTGGGAATTCCACTAGCCGTCTCTGTTTCAACCCCCGCTGTAGATCCAAAGGTTTGGTTCATTAGAACGGAATGAACAAACGGGTCATTTTCATAGTGAAGAACCGAAAAGTGTGAAAAAACTGTGTGTTACTCAAAAATTATTTCTGACACTCTGTGCGAAATTCAACAAGATTCTCGAAATGAGTTCGCGTGATCGAGATGTCGGTAGAAAATTCGAGTCGGGTAGTTCAAAAAGCAAACGAGCAATCACAAGAAAGCTTGACAGTCGCTGGATGATTTATTCACAAACAAAGTTTTTCTAGACTTAAAATCATGAAAACATATTTAAGGAATTCGATGACACAAGATCGGCTTTCAGCCCTTGCTATTCTATCAATAGAAAATGACGTAGCTAATTCGATCGATTATAATACTTCAATTAAAGATTTCAGTGCCGCAACATGAATTTTAAATTGATCATTTCTGAATTTGTTAGTTTTGTAAATCTTCCAAAGTTATATTATATTTATATGTTATATAATATTTTAAATATCTTTATAAACTATGACAATAACCTATATAGAACAACTGAACATACTTTCGGATCACATAATTTTCACGAAGGAAAAAAAGCCTCGCGTAGACTTCCCGCCCGGGGCCTCGCAATGGCTAAGGCCGCCTCTGGGTATCAATTATGATCTATCTTCACTCTTTCATAAGAATCTGTATGACTATTCAAAATAATCCAGGTTTGTTCCAACTGAAAAATTTATCGTGCAATGTATTGGCAGAATTCTGTTCCAGAATGAATAAGGAAATCCACCAACCAAGAAATATAGAGAAGGTACAAAAAATGTTTGGAAGTAGGTGGACAAAATTTCAAAAATGTGTTATGATTCAATTTTCTATCATGATATATCTGAATAAAAGTTCGGGAAGTTTCATGACTTGTTTTATAAGTTCTGCATTACAATATAAGCTTTCGATATGTATGTCATATTTTCTGAAAAATAACTCGTTATTTTCATTATGGGCAGTAAAAAAATTAGTGGTCGTTTACTTTGAACAATGAAAGAAGTTGGGAGGAATATCAACAACAGAAACATGGAAAAATATTCTGAATAAAGCCAAAGATTTTTATGATAGGGCGAACATAGATAATATTATATTAAGCCTGTAGCAGTTATTTCTGAATATCTCGAAAATGGTAAATTTTAGATATAGGGAACCATGTATAGACTCCACTTATTTTTACCCCACAAATTCATAAGTGAGTGAAAAAAATACGGTTTCCATTTGAAAAAATCGAGTTTTTGGTTTTTTTTTAATTCCAAATTTGACACTCTCATTTTACCTCCCAGTATATCAAAACGTTATTTTCACTACAGAGTGACGTCGAATATCTTTTCGGTAACTCATTCCAAAAAATAGATCTGAGATTGTGCGTTGCGCTTTCATTGAATTTCCAGTGTTGTACAAGCTTCAATTTGTATTTTTTTTTTCACAAAACAGTGAATAATTTGAAAACGGCTCTAGATGGCTATAGGGAATTATACATAAAATGAATGTGGCATTCGAAGATCTATCCAAAAAACTCATAATATACAGGGTGTTCCATTTGAAATAAGAAAGTTGATACCATTTCCGGTGAAAGCGGAAGTCATTGATATTCAAAAATATATAATAAATGAAGGTCTACCTAGCTTATCTCTACACACAAAATTTGAAATTGATCGAATAATTATTTCTCCATAAACTTCTAATGTCCGGTGGGACACCCTGTATTTTTTGGAGGTTCTAGGACTTCCGGTTTTTCCGGAAGTGACATCAACTTTCGTTTTTCAAATGGGAAGACCCATTTTTTATTGCATGAATAGATTCTCCATTGAATTCTGAGTATTTTTGATTCCAAAAGTTTGAATTTCCCCGAGAAAATGCTCTTTAAATGAGGAAATACGAAAAAAAATCTCAAAATTGAACTCTGTTTAAAAATTCTCATTTTTGAGAATCTCCGAGAAGAAAGGCTGATGCTTCTTTTCCGATAGCGTGATTTTCAGAATATGATGCAGGAGGTCACAAATGCTTTGTCAAAGTTAGAAGTGACGAAACATCAAAAAATCTTTTTTTTTTTTTTTTCAAATTGGAACCCCATTTTTTCTAAGCATTTTCGAAATCTTCATCAAAAAATAATAGGAGCATACGTCCATCCAAGACTTTTATCCCAAAATTAATATTTTTCTAGAAAAACGATTTTGTCTTCAATTTTCAATGTCATTCCGAATGTGTTTTTCTATTGGAAAAGTGAAATTTTTGGAAATCTCTGTTATCGAGAAAATATTTTATATAGTTCAGACGAATTAAGTTCTTTAATTATCATCTGTAATGCAAGAGCAACAATTGGTTTAAAGTTCTCAATGTTAGTTTTAGTGAAGTCAACGTAAAAATTCTCAGGAATGCAGAAAAAAATAATTTGTAATAATTTTTAATGCTATTGAAAAAATAATTAACAAGACATGTAACAATTTCATTACTGAAAATTCAAATTTCCCTACCATGACAAAAAAGAAATTCTCCAGAATTAAGAATTTGCGGAAATTATCCTAAGCTTTAAAAAAAGAGCTTGACATAATATGAGGTGAAATAGAAGAAAAACGGTTCATTGAAGCAAATGTTCAAAATGGCCTCCTTCTTGTTTATTTGAAGAGAATTTTCTCGGGAAAATTCAAACTTTTGGAATCAAAAAGACTCAGAATTCAATGGAGAATCTATTTATGCAAAAAAAAAATGGGTCCTCCCATTTGAAAAACGAATGTTGATGTCACTTCCGGAAAAACCGGAAGTCTTAGAACTTTCAAAAAATATACGAGAAGTCGTCTTCTTACTTGAAGCTCACCTTTAGAATTTCAATCCTGAATCTTGTGTTTTTCCTAAAAATATTCTATAGAGTCATATTCATGAATAACCCTGTATAGGGTC
Source organism: Hippodamia convergens (assembly GCA_038502775.1). NCBI lineage: Eukaryota > Metazoa > Arthropoda > Insecta > Coleoptera > Coccinellidae > Hippodamia > Hippodamia convergens. The sequence goes on along the minus strand of CM076607.1, from coordinate 27,121,552 downwards.
AACCATCAGCATCACAAAATTTTCCATTTTGATAAACAATACCAGAAATATAGTCCAATGAAATTTAGGTCAGAATGTATCCTGTATAATGGCAAGGAAAGATAGGAGACATTTCTAAGTGGCCATTTGGTGATGCTGATTGCAAACCCTATATATGATAGGAGTAAGTAAAGTTTCTCCTGAAACACTCTGTATACATATATACATTCAAATCTTGTTTTGGTGACCTTGAAAATTCATATGTTCCAGCCGAAGAGCAATAATTTTTTTTGTAGATTCTGAATCTTAGTTCTCCGACATAGTTTTTGTCATGGTTTTTTTCTTCCAAGCCAGCGTTTGTTAAGATGAATTTCCTATTTTAGCCGGGCCCCTTATCTACGACGAAAGCATCACCATCAACGACTTGTGGATCTATGACTGCATCTCTGAGGGAAAAATATTGCCGTTGAAATATTATCACCGCCCTCTGTTCATTGGAAACTCGTCAGTCCTTGAAAATTGTGTAGTCACAATAAGTGGCTATAGTGGCTACGAACGTAACTTCCTATCTACGCTCATCCAGATGTTAGGAGGAATATCGCAAGAGCAATTCAGCAGAGTAACTTTAGCTAAAAGGAACGTTATAGGATCTACTCACTTGGTAACAGCCGAGGCAAGCGGCAAAAAATATGAAGGCGCCGTAAAGTGGGGATTACCGGCTGTGGATAAGGACTGGTTGATCGGTTGTGCTAGAAGTGAAACTAGATTATCAGAGGAAGAATATTCTGTATCGAAAAAAAGTGAGTTGATTACTTATCTTGGTGTTTATGCTGTGAGCAGCTGTAGATTTTTGAACATTCATGCATGATTAGAATAACTGCTATTTCTTCTAAATTGGTATTGGTTATGCCTTTTGCATATTTTTATTTCATGATCCTGAAGTGGCTGCTAACTCCTTTAAATTTATCAAATTAAATCGAATCAATTTATCAAAGACCCTTTTTTTTGCGTTCCAAAACATTGATTGTATTTGTAGGTTTTTTGGTTCATTTTTGGTAGAACAAAATGGGAATACCCTTCTGAATAAACACTACTGGAAAAAATCAAGGGATCAATTTTCAACAGGCCGTAACTTCAAGAGAAATGGTCTTATAAGAAAAAAATAAATTGTAGCTCCGGGTTCCTTGCTTTTGGATTAGGACTTAGAAACTCTTCAGGTTTCTTTTTTTGGTCCAAGAGAGTGGAAATATTTTATTTTTGCTCACCCACCATAATGATCGGCAACCGATAATCATACAGTAAATTTAAGGTGGGTTTCAAGAATGAATTCCCTACACATGAATTTGAAAATTTTTTTTTTTAATTAAGCGCTGGATCGAACATATTGAGAAAAACAATAATGTTAAGTTTTTTGCAAAATTAAAGGGTCACGATTCTCGCTCTGCAATGCTTAATCTTTGAAACTTTTTCCAGCTATTTTCACAATTTCATTGCAGATAATTCTTTCATTTTCAAAAAATGAATGTTTTGAAAAGGTTAATAAGGTTACATTTTCAATTTCTTGTGACGAAGAAAAAATTTTTTTTTTTTTCGAAAAAGCAATAAATAACCTTTAAAATAACTTCATTCAGGTTCTCAAAACCCATTGTTAACTTTCTGTGTGATTATTGGTTGCTGAAAGCAGAGATAATGATAGTCTAAAACAAAAGGATCCTTTTCATTTGAGGGCCCATATCTCCATGAGAAATGGAAGTTTTGAGATCTAGAAAAAAGGGAATTGAAACTGAATGAAGGAAGTATCTGATTATTATAGGGATTTTTAAATTTTGACATTTTTTATCCTTGAATTTTTTCCAGTAATGTAGTTTTGAAGTAGTAAGCAGCATGTTGTCTTCTTTCAATTATTTCAATAATTTCAATTTCCATTCAAAAGATCTTGTGATGTGGCAGTTAAACTACTTATAAAAGTAATCAGAATTAACACATAAGACATCTACATTTTGGTTAATGAACTGAATTCTTTTTATATTTTCATTCAGGTACTACTTTTTCTAGTAGTAAATTTGAAAATAACTCAAAAAAAGAAAATCAATCAGAAAATCCATCAGAAAATCCACATGTTAGTTTGGAATCTTTGAGAATCTCAGGTAAAGATATTGTCCCATCACATTTGCTACACTTCAACAGAGATTACTATAATATTGCACTTGGTATCACAGCAAACTCAAACCCTTCAGGACTTTCGATGGATGATGCTCCCTCACTCAACAGTAAATTAGAAAAAAATCCATTTACACATATTTCGAATCCAAAGCAAAATGATGAAATTTCTTGCAATGTTCCACCAGCTCACACTACCAGCCAAGGTAAATAACACATTTTACAGTCACACATTCATCACTAACTAATTAACTGCATTTGTAGAAAAAATCAATTTCCCTTGAACTGCGCACTAAAATTTTCTTTTAATTGAACTAACACTTGATAAAAAGAAAAGGACAAACCCAGTCCTTGATTCTTGCGAAGTTAAGTTGATAGAATTGTCACATATCTTTTTAGAAGTCACTGCTTCAGAAGCTGATCTAGAGGCAAATTCTATGTTGAAATCCGCTGCGAAATTACTGCCTACCCCTAGAAAGTTGAGTATTGGTCAAAGAGAACTAAGAACTCCCGTATCCAGAGATCCATGTGAGTTAATTTTTTGTATTCCCTACCTTGTGTGAAATGTGTTAATTATGTTTTTAGTCAGAACTCCAGACAACAAGATGGACGACGTTATGTACAGTCAGGTGACTCCTGTAGATAAAATCATGAACGAAGTGAGACTCACCAACCTCCTTGGCACTCCAGAATCCCCGCAACTGGCAAAGCTGCCATGGGATGTCGATACACCTGAGACACCGTATGGTGCTTACATCGATCCCAACCCTTCAAGAAGTTTAAGGAAGGAGATGTTGAAATTCCTCAATAGGTTTCCCGATAACACGCCTATTTCGAAAAGAAGAGTCAGTACGGTAGGTTGAACAAAATTTAATAGTTATTCTCAGAGGATATGGAATTGCTTACATTTCAGCCTCTATCTGAACTGAAAAGGCAGTTATGGAATAAAATTGGCTCCTCGTGTTATGAAAGCAAAAGTCAAAGTGAAGATCCAGTAAAAATTGACACCCAGGAGGAGGAAGAAAACGAAACAGAAAAAGTAAGGTATTTGTGGATATATTATTTAAAAAAAATGCAGTAAATTCCTAATTTCTGCAAACTGGTATAGTGTAATGGAGCTCATAAAGTTGTTACTTGAACTGTTTCTGTTTAGAATAAAAATTATAAACAGCCATACAAAGACATTACAACAAAATTAGCTAGCAACACAGAACCAAATATCCAAAAACTACAACAAGAGGCTAGAATAAATGAATTTGATCACATAAATGGTTTTATGGGCTATGAAAAGTCTTCAACTAAAGTGAAGATCCTTAGAATTCAAAAACGAATTATACAAACCGGACTTTTGGCGTACAGGATTCCGTTTTGATAAATATAAATGAACGGGAATGGCCCCTTCGTATTTATTTGCCCACACATATCCTAGAGCTGATATTATTCTTTTATGGAGAGGCTCATTGTGCTTCTTGACAAGTTAATCAGAGAAAACGCTCGATTTGTTATAATATGTGACTTCAATGTTGATTTCCTAGATGTTACTGTGTGATTGTTGGTGTGAAAATCCGCGGAATGGAAAAATGGGTGTACCACAGGGCTATATTCTTGGCCCCATACTATTATTAGTATACATAAATAATTTCTCACATAACTGGAAAAACTAGAATTTGATCCACCGACATGCAGTCGATTCAAATATCTCATGACAATGTAACTTACTTCAGGATAGTTTTGACCACTTTGAGGTGTTCTTGCCTATTCTTTTTAATGTTTAAAAGTATACTTGTACAATTGAGTCTATAAACGGTATCGATTGATAGAAGGTGCTTGCTCTTGTTGTATTCTGAACTTGGTAATTAGCAAAATTGTCCTTTTGAATTTAATCAAGTTAATCCTCTTCAGGAAAGCTGCACGCAAACAGCGCTGGTTAATACAAAACTGCAACAATTGGAGGAAATGATGGCTGCTGCAAGTGGTAGCGCGAATAAAACCAGGAGGCAGAGTAGAGTTGAGCCAGCAGTTCCTGAACATGGTGAGATTAAGAATTTTTATTTTTTTAGTATTATCGAACATTGTATGATTAAGTGTAAGTCAGAAATTGTCAAGTGTATTTCAGATTAGTCACTTTAATTTCAGAAAGCGTCAATTGAATTTCAGATAAGTCAATTGAATTATAGAAAACATCAAATGTATTTCGGATAGCTCAATTGAATTTCATTTGATATTTTCTAAAATTCAATTGTCAAATCTGAATAACATTTGATGTTTTCTGAAATACAATTGACTAATCTGAAATACAAGTGATTTTTTCTGAATGTCAATTGACAATTTCTGAATTACAATTGGAAATGGTGTAGAACTTCATCATCAAATATTTCTCGAAATACAATCGAAAGCCAAGTGTAGTTTAAAGCCAATTGAGTGTTTTTAGAATCATTAACAATAAATGTTCCAGCTGCTGAGTTCAATATGAGGCAATCTCAACCATGTACAGTTCAATGGGACTTCGGAAAAGATACTCAGGTAATTTCAAGACAGAAGAGTTTTATAAGTCTTCTTTGAAATTAAAAAATAGCTCATTCAGAATTTAGCAAAGAGCTAAGATCTGAAGATGATATTCTGCTAAGCTTTCCAAGGCTACCCAAATGATCTTTTAAATTGCCCTTTTCATTGAACAGGAAGAACCACTTCCCCAGTCAAGAGTCTTTATGATATCTGGAATAGGTGACTCGAGTTTGAAGACAAAAATCATATCTTCTTTGGAAAAATTGGGAGCCACAGTGTCCGAAACTTCAAGTTACGATCCTAACGCCACGCATTTGTTGTGTCCCAAACCAGCCAGAAACGAGAAAACTCTATCTTGTATGGCTGCAGGTAAATGGATTTTGCACATCAACTATGTGGAAGCTTGTGTTCAAGCTGAAAAATTCTTGAATGTAAGTATTAATTCAATGTGCTTTTCAAGTAAGGTTTATGATAGTAATTGTTAATCTGTTTGGTAGTTATTGAATGGATCATTTATAATTTTTTGATTCTTTGTCGTGAAAAGGTAAAAAAAGTTGTACTGCTAGGATTTCATTCATTAGATGCTGAAAGTCATTGGTATAAATTTGAAACTTACGAAAGAAACAATTAAACTCATGAAGTTTTCAGAACAGGAAATAAAAAAAGAAAGCTTAAAGATGAAATAGGACATCTAGTATATCTTGATGATGTTATTCTCAGAATTTGAATATAAAAAGTATATTTTTACCAAGTCGAATGAATAACACCATTTTTCTTCAATTTGTACCATTTTTTTCATAGTCCTTTTAAACCCGTCAATCGGCTCTAGCGCACTCTGTATCATAATTACCCTGAATGTTCTTGATGTCTGTGAGACCACTCAGAACTCATTAATAATGATCCTGTGTATTGATTTATTGGTTCGACTTCAGGAAGAAGAATATGAATTCGGTAATTCCAACTCCCTGGGTAAAATCACAATTGAACTCGACCGTGATATTGAGATTAGAATGCAGGCTATTCATTTTTGGAGAAACGAAATTGCCAGGACAGGAAGGGGGCCATTCAAAGACATGAGGGCTATAATTGTTGCCGAGAAGAAGCAGGCTCTAGTCACTGTAATTGAGGCAGGTGGGGGAACTGTTCTTGAGGCTTTGTGAGTATTGGACCATAATTCGATTCTTCAGTGAATCAAATATTCAGTGTTATAAAGTATTTCGTTTTTCAGGCCCCCATTTGAGGATGTAGTACATGCAACACATTGCTTGATGGAACCTAAAAGTGTATCGGATTTTTCCTTATATACTCCTCTGGCTAAGCAAGGAATTTATTGTGTTAATACAGTTTATTTAAGTGACTTCTTACATAGGATAAACAAAGACATAAAAGACTCGATATTACCATTTTATCAAAAATATTTCAGGTGATAATAAAAAAATGTAAGATATCTTACCATGCGTTCCTTGTATATTCGTTTGATATTTATTACATTCGTTTGTGAAAATAATTTGTCAAAAGTGAAATTGTTTCTTCCTATAGGATATAAAAAATCTTTAACAACTCTGTTGTCCTAATTTCTAATTTTTAAGAAAAAATTGAAGGAAAAATTTGTCTTATATTGGACTCAGCTTCGGATATACTATAATTAATTAGTGTTTTTCGCAGTCACACGACTGCAGAGACGCTACTGCTTTTTTCCCTCAAAATTTTCATGTATATCATGAAGTTGAAGTACTCAAAATTGTTAAATTAATTCACCAATCACGGCCATGATGAACTAAAATAATATATATTGTCAGCTTAATCTGATAAACCTGTAAGTCCAAAAAGGAAAAAATTTCATCGTACACAAAATCTTTTATAATAATTCAACAGAACAAGCAGAATAAACCAAAATATATGTTTGTTTATATAATACAAAGAATTTTTGGAGTTTTAGAAATTTCTAAGGTAAATTCCTTCGTCTTTTATGTGTTAAATTGTCGAATTTGCTGAAATATGGATTCACAAGATCATTTACAACAGATCTTGTAAAACTATGTAAAATGAATCTTTGAAATTGGAACCAAGTTAGCTGGCAGCTCCAATTCAACAATAACATCTTTTGTAAACTATTATTAATTTATGATTTTTCATACAACATGTAGAAAACATTTTTAATGGGAAAAATTAATATACATTGACGTATATTATGATTACTTATATACAAAAACCATATGAATTGAATCCTTTATTGATTTTATTCATTAAATTATTTTGTTGATCAAGCAATTAAAAACTTCATTTGAACCATCCCCGTATTGAGCTTAGAAAATTTTAAACATTGTATTTTTAAGTTGAAGAGGTGAACTATCAACGAAATAAATTTTCTTCAAACGACATAATTGTACAATTTTAAAGCTGAAATATTCATAAAACCAAGTTCCTCGATTATGAGCAATACAATGATATTGCAGTGTGGAAGAGTACGAAACTTTCTCCAAATACATGATAAATTTTTAAATCTGGCAACGTAGCTTCTCTTAGGCACAGAATATCTATCCTTACGCACAGAATATCTATCCTTACCATAGATATAGATTATATCTATATCTATGATCCTTACCCAGAAGCGACAGCTCGACCGAATTAGTGTGACGTCACAAGATGGCGACTGGATCAAAACAAACTTTTGTTTACTTCCATTCCTATGTATTTCGCCATAAGAGGCAAAAGGCTTTCAGTAAATTCGAAATTAAATATAGTTATCGGTGTATTTAAGGGACGAGATTGCTATATTTGGAATCTACAAGAGTTGTAGAAGAGATAGAAGTTAAAAAATTGCTGGTTTTGATTATATAGCATTATTTTTCGTCGTTTAAAGGTAAGTTACCTCCTGTCTTCTCCTTGTTAACCATAAGAGACAAGAGTCTCTCAGTTAAATCGAAATTAAATATAGTAATCGGTTTATTTAAGGGACGAGATTGCTATATTTGGAATCTATAGGAGTTGTAGAAGAGGTAGAAGTAAAAAAATACTTGGTTTTCATTTGTATAGCCGAGTTTTGGTCATATAAAAATGTCGTACTGCTACGCTGCTGATTGCAATCATAACGCTACAAGAGATGGATGCAGTTTCTATAGATTTCCTAAAGACAAAAACTTGTTCACCAAATGGAGTGTAGCTTGTAGGTAAGCCAATGCAATATTTTCACCTTTAATTATTAGTAGCATATATTTCTGGCTCATTGCCTTGCTGATCATTCATCATCCTCCGACATGAATTATATATCATATAATTCTTTCGACAAGTGTAAGAATGGGAGTCGAGAATAAAAAAGAAGCAAAAAAAAATACCACAACTCTCTGAGGATGATGAGAAATTTTCCAAAGAGGAAAGAACCTGAACAAGCGAAGGAGTTTGCGACTAACAGGACAGAGTGGAAAAACATTCATTTATCATGGCTTAACTTTCATTTATGGAATACATTTCATTTAAAATCCAAACACCAAACTTTATAATGGAAACAGATTATGTTTATATAGAATGTATATAGAATTCTTTCAGAAGATGAATTTTTAAAGTCATGCCATTCTTTTGTTTCAGGAGAGCAGACCGAGAACTTACTCAGAAGGACAGATTGTGTTCGTAGATAAAAAATATGAAAATGGACCGACCATTTTTAAATATAATATTTCAAAAAAATTTGATTTCAATAGTCCTGAGAAGAAGAAAAGAAGGTATGATCAGTAAATCGAACTTTTTGTTTGTTTTGAAACAAAACTTGATATGATATGGTTTTGAAGCTCCTTTTTTCAATTTTCAGGAAGCAAGAGTTAAAAATTGATGATAGTGATCCTGGAGAAGGGCCAAGTCATTCTGCCATACCAAATCCTATTTGACAAACGGATAACTCAAGATTGCAAAATTCTTACTCATATTTATTTTTAATCAATGATTTATGTGCTCCATTAGGTGTGAAAGTAAATCAACCGCCATTTTCATATAACAGACAGTTTTCCCAAGAAGAAGTTTTACAGATTCAACAAATTGCTCGGGCAAGGATTCATGTGGAGCATGCTATTGGAAGATTGAAATCTTTTAGGATTTTAGATTTCATAAGAGCATCAATGAAAGAACATTCCTCAAAAATAGTTCAGACATGTGCTGCTCTAGTGAATCTTCAATATAGTCTTTTATCTGAAAACGAACAGTCCTTCAAGAGCGAGTCCAGTGCAGAAGAATAATTTATATATATTTTATATTTATCGTCAAGCCAAAGTCACAAATGTGCTTTTTTTATGTTTCGAGAAAAACGGTGTGATTTATCTCTGACCAGTTAAATTAAAAAAATTTCTTCATATAATTGAACATCACGAAATTAAGAATCTCAAATTGACGTAAGTGAAATATTAGAACTTTTTTCTTTTCATATGTTCAATTCTTCCTTATTGTATTGAAAGTTTTATAACTTTGTCTGATGAAGCAAATGAATTTTGCAAAAACATAGAATAATTCAATAGATAACCTTGGAAAACCCAACATTACAATAAAGAGTATTATGAGTTTGTATTAATCTCAACTGATTCCGAATTACATTGAAAATATAAATTTCAAATATGTACATAGTAGTTTTGATTGGCTCAAGTAATACAATACTGTTGTACTCCTTATTTTTAATAAATAAACAATAAAATAACTTGATTGTAATTTATTTATAAGAATGATGCAGTATAATAAAAAGACAAAAGTTTTTGATCATAATTTCAACTTCAAAACACTTTATGCTGATGCCTCTTGACTTATACCCCATTGAATGCTCTTCACTTTTTCTAAGCTCTTGTTACCAAGTATTCTTTCTAATACATAATTTGGGAAGCTTTAGAATAATTTACGATAATAATATGAAAATATTAAAGCTGTATTTTGGCGTTGAAACTAGGTTCAAAAATATTTTGAAATATTTTCTGTGCACTTTAAAGATGGCTAAAATGCATATTTTTGAAAGCTTCTCTTTTTTCAAAGTAATAAAAACGAAAATCAGCGCAGGACTATGAGAGAATTTCCAAAACCTACTTTCAATTTTCAATAATAACGAAATATTTTTAAACGGGTCTGTTTGACGTCACCGTTTGCATGCCAAACTACAGCTGAATTAATATGAAAGTGAAGGAAATATATAGTTTATCTTGTGAATAAGGAGTTGATCATCAATGTTATGATATGTACATGTTCTTTTCAATGCATGATAGGACAACACCAAAATTGCTTGCTGTGAGGTGACCATTACGCAATTGTCCCGTTGGCCAATTGTTCCATTTGCCATATATACAGTCTTATCGATATTTATGTTAGTGTACAGCCACTTGAAATACTTTGCCAAATCATCATTTATATTCTGTTCACAAACTCTTGAGCCTGGGCCAGAGAATACAAGCGCTGTGTCATCTGAATACATAAAGTAATGACATTTCAGATTCAGAAATTTGAACATATAATAGGTACTGTAATGGTCCAAGGACCGATCCCTGAGATACACCAGTATTGACATTCTCCATATCACTTTGCAATGTCTTCGATCACTCAAGTGTGATTTTACCAAGTTGTACCATACTCAGGGGAGTATGGTATGATGGGATTTAGGGAAATCCCATTTTTTCTAACTTATTCATCATTATCTCTGTGTCCACTGTATCAAAAGCCTTTTTCAAATCAATGAACTTCTTGAATATATATTTGAAGATAGATCTTCCGAAATATCGAAAGGTGAGAAATATCTTTTCTCCAATCTCATAAATATCAGGTCATGATATTGAACCTTTCAATTAGATATTTCTTTTAATTAATTAGATGCATAGACACGTTTTGAAATTAAAAGTATAGGGAAAATTGAATCGTTAAAAGCACACTGTCGAATACATTGCAAAAATATGATGAACAATCGTCAAACAAGAAATCATATAGTCATAAAACTACTTGAAATTTTCAATGTTCATCTAACACATCAATATTCTATCCAACCGAAATATAAATTAGAAAAGTTCAAATGAACCATAAATGGTAATATTATATCAAAATATATTTTGGTATTACTCTAAACCTTCATTCCATTCAAGAATCTTTAAGAAAATAACAACGTTTTGAAATTAAGCGAAGAATTGTTTTTTGTTTGCAGTGTATAACTCAGAGCTCAGTGCACACTTGCACACTTTTGTTTGGCTAGTGTTTGTGGTGGTGGTTACTCAAGGTCATTGAAAATTGACCCCTAAGGGGCCGTTTCACTTGGCGATTACAACGATCAAAATACTCCTTTAGCCGTTCCACTTAACGACCGCGGTCTTTGTGAGCGCGGCAAAATCATCGCTCACTCCAAGCTCAAATCGACCCACATATTTCGATGTTCTGTGACGACCTATCTCAATAGATGCGTGAAAGTGAAAATGGACGTTCAGAATACAGTTTAGATATATATTTATTAGAATATTTCTAACTGTTGTACACTTTAATTGAATTTATTGTTTAGAATGACTTCTACTTTTTTCAATCTTGTCATTTCTTTCATGACAGTCCAAAACGCCCTAAAATCCGTTCCATTTGAGTTAACATAATAGCGCTAGCAAGCAAGTGGAATGGGGAAAAGAGCGGTCGTGAGCGTGAGCGTTGTGATCGCCATGTGGAACGCCCCCTAAAAATACGTGAGCTGTCGCTTCTGGGTAAGCCTTACGGTGATACACAGAACACACCAAAGGGGCGATATTTCGCCGCCAGGTGGCATGTAGATATTTGCCGAATATTGTAAAAGAAGAACAAGATTAATCATCTATGTTATTTACTTATTGATGACGTAGCAACGGGAAAATTTGGAAAACACTGTGCTGTCAATAATAAAATAAGAATTTGAAAAATTAATAATTATATTTAATAAACAGAAATATATCAGGTACACAAAATGGTTACGCTAGTAAAAACTATAGATACAGGTCATGAGGATATGATACATGACGCCGAAGTCGATTATTATGGACTACGGTTAGCAACTTGTTCTTCGGATAACAGTGTGAAAGTATATGATATAAAAAATGGGCATGCTTTACTTGATGATTTGAAGGGTCATTTCGGTCCTGTCTGGCAAATAGCTTGGAGTCATCCAAAATTCGGGAATTTATTAGCTTCTTGTTCGTATGATAAGAAAGTGATTATATGGAAGGAAACTAACGGTAAATTCAGTAAATATTATGAATATGCCAATCATGACTCTAGTGTGAATTCTGTACAATTCGCTCCTGCTGAGTTTGGCCTCATATTGGCATGTGGGAGTAGTGATGGATCAATTTCAATTCTTACCTACATAATGGAAAGTAACTCGTGGGACGTGAAAAAAATTCAGAATGCCCATGCTATTGGCTGTAATGCCGTTTCTTGGTCCCCTGCGATTTTTCCAGAATCTGCACTTGATAATAACAGTGAACCAACTCTAAAAAAGATGCTGGTTTCTGGGGGTTGTGATAATTTGGTGAAAATATGGAAAGAAGAGCAGGACCGTTGGATTGAGGTTGCAGTCATTTCTATTCAGTTGTTCCTTATGTTTATAGTTTATTTTTCAGGTTTGTAAACTTGAAGTACATTCTGATTGGGTGAGGGACGTAGCATGGGCACCCTCAGCTGGTTTACACCATCATACAATTGCAAGCTGTTCTCAAGACAGAAGGGTAATCATTTGGACTAGTGATGATGCTATATCTTGGAACTCAACTGTACTTCATACTTTTGATGATGTTGTCTGGAATGTCAGTTGGTGTCTATATGGAAATGTCCTGAGTGTTTCTGGAGGTGACAACATAGTAACCGTTTGGAAACAAAGCTTAGAAGGAAATTGGCAGTGTATTAGTAGTGATGTTTCTAAAGGTCCAGGACAAATCAATCAATAATTTGTGGTTTTAATTGAATCTACTCTGCCACCTTATTTTTTCATCAGAAATTTCAATTTATTGTTATTTCTTGGTTTATTTTAATTCTAACAAAAGTGATAAGCTTCATATGAAAAATTATAATGAATTATGTCTTGTAGTTATTGAAAATAACGATAATAGTGTTACTGGTTTGGAAATATTTCAGAAAGAATCTAGTTACTGTATGAAGAAGCAATAATGTAGTTGAGAAATATTGCTCATAGATTGAGTACATGTTTTTTGTGAGATATATCAAATCAGAACCAGTATTATCAACATTTGATTAAAAAAATTCAATCACCAAATCACTGTTATTCAAAATGTTTCCACATTTATTGGACTTAAATTCCAAAGTCAATTGATGGCAAAGAAACAATCTGAAGTCTTTTTAAAAGACTCAAAATATTTTGAAGTACTCATTTTGTATTGCCAATGCAAGATGTTCAATTCCTCAAATAACCCTATCTGCTCTGAAAATGGAAATATATAAATATGTTTGTCAATTTAATAACACTATTCTAAAATTTCATTAGCCTATATTGACATTTTCAGGAAATTGGTCCTAGTAAATTCGAATGCATTGTTGTCTCTTCTAGATGGGAACTATTTTCATCTACTGAAAAAGTCTTAGTTCAGTAAAATATACTATCTCACAATGAAATTTATTTATATACTTATTCTAAAAGCAACGTTTTGGCCAATATGTAGACATTTTCGAACAGAAAAATTGATAAAAAATCATATTTAGCGTCACTTGTAAAATCATAGTCCATATTATACAGATATATGTGGAATTTGTGCATTAATTACTAATTACAACTTTACAAGTAATGAATACCTAAAAGCACGTAATACGTTCGAACAATGGAAATCTCGTTCGTTGTTAGGAACTGAAAGTTTACATGGCGCTGAAATCATGCTTAATGAAATTAAATTTCGACTTTATCGAACCTAGAAAATAACATCTTGTGCGACAAAACCAAAGTGATGAGTAGAAAATTTCTACACTCGTTTGTATTGCTATATATGCATATTAATTTCTGGCACATTCAGATATTTCCCGAATGAACTCGGAATAACTAGATGGCGCTGATGTATCCATAGATATCTTAGAATATAAAATACCAGGAAGGAGTCTATGCGCACCTAATGCAAGAGCGGAAGTGCGACAAGAGTGCACCACGAATGAGTCATCGTTTGGTTTGAATTTGAAATAAGAAAGTGGTGCTCTCAGCAAATTGTACTTTTATTCGGTTTTTGTGATATTCTCGCAGTTTAACTGTATTGAATTAAGTTTTAGGCGAGGTTTAAAGGTGCCTCCGTGAATTTCCAACTATTTTATACACGTAATTTAGTGCTATAAGACATTTTCTAAGTTTAGAACATTTTCTATATTCTAAGATAGATATGCTGATTATCTATGGTGTACTCGCTTCGCTTCCAATCTTTCTTTTTCATAATCTTTGATTTGAATAAATTACCCAGACTATGTCATTATTTGTTGAAAGCGCAACTGATTGTTGATTAATCGAAAATCGAAACATTCTTCGTATTCTCAAATTGGCGAAACAAATTCTATATTATATTCTATGGATAAAACTTATGAGAAGAAGAAGAAACTGTTCCTTTGTTCTGTGGCAAAGATATTATGTTCTGTGGTTTATGTATGTTCATATTTTATCTGCTCCGCATTGATTGAGAATTTTTTTCTCATCAATTGGTGAAGTCAAATTACTCAACTATTATAGCTTTATAATAGTTTTGAATCTATAATCTTCATTGCGAATAATTTTGAAAATTCTATCAAAGTAAGATCGATCACCTTTCTACGACATTGTTTAATCATTATATCCTCTATATGTTACATAACTTGAACATCTTTTTAGATGCTGAACTACAACGTTCTTAATCAAGTAAAAACATCTTTGAGAAGTACGATCCAAAGCCGAAATGTTGGAATATTAGCACCTTGTTTTCAAAAAGCTGCAGATCCCATTCAACAACTGTTCCTGGACAAAATTAGAGAGTACAGACAAAAAAGCAACAAGTAATACAATAATTTTCAAATGTACAGTTGAATTTCAATGAGTCAAAAGTTAAATCGAATTTTTGACTACTTGAAATCAAATTTGTTGGTAATAGCCTGAAATTGAATTTTTTTTTGACAGATCATGGTCTTTCTTATAATCAACTCATTCACCAAAATGTTCAATAGATAAATACTGAGCATTGAAACATTTCATTTGTATCTTACAGAGTATCCATCAATGGATCATTTTGGTGGAAAGATTGGCTATCAGAAACTGCCCTTATCAGTCAATGGTCGCATTCACCAAACGAAATTTACGCTACCGCTACCTAGCATAAATTGAAACCGCTCCAGAACATGTTGAGTTTGTTGCGTATGTGCCACCGGACAATTCTGTAACAGTTACACAACTTTTGAGTTTGGTGAATGCGCCCACTAACTTGAAATATAATAGAAATAAAACCAATATAAAGCAAACAACCTGTAATGACCGGAAATATTGTTGGTCTTGACCTTTAGGAATAACCAACTTGCACTTGGATACAATCATTTAACTTATTGACCTTATTTCTTTATGAGATTAATAACCACGAGCTTACTCCTGCCTTAAAGTATGGTAATGTTGAGTTTTAATGTAGTTGGTAATTACCACAGCCCCTCTATAGACAGCTGTGTAATTACCAATGATGACCAGGTTATTCGCTTGAAATCGATTTAAATAATTGTAATGCATTTAGTTCAGGAAATGCAGACTTTTTAAAATTCTTCTTTTTACAGTGAAAAAAGTTTAGTAGAGCCTACCCCAGAATTACAAAAGGAACTTAAAAGCGATTTAGAAAGGGTTGCTAGACAATTTGGTGGTAATGAGGGAGAAGACATGACTAAATTCCCTACTTTCAAGTTTGAAGATCCAAAAATTGACCCGATCAACATGGAAACCAAGTAGGCAAATTGTGCATCAGGATCGCTATTGAAATTTGAATATTTCCAATGATAAAAAACATTAGTGTTATTTAATAAATATTACATAGTACTTTTTCGTTTATTTTTTCTAACATAAATACAATGTTTGCTCCATGGTTTCTTGTAATGTGGGCATGTTAAAAGTTGCTGCTAAGGATTTGAACGTTTCCAGTAATTTAATTAAATCTTCCCTTGATATTAAACATTTGAATTCTGAGGAACATGAACAGTACTTGATCAAATCCTCAAGTTTTATCTGAAAAAAAAATAATGACATTATATGGGACGAATAGAAGTATTACTAGAATTCAGTCAAGGCGACTGTTATACAGGGTGTTTCAAAAAAAGGTGACCCCCTCACTAGGATAGGTAGAAAACTGAAAAATATAAGGGGTTTGTTCAGTTAAAAATTTTTGTAACGCTATCCGTATTCAAGATGAAAAAGAAAAAAATATACGCATTTTTTACGATTTTGCCGAAACTACTGGCAACATTGTAACGAAATTTTATATGAATATGTTTTGTAAGCTGATATATCTAATGAATGTGTTTTGATGTCTGACTCTCATAGAGGGCGCTAGATACACGGTTTGTAAAAAGTTGTTTTGAACACAATTTTTTGATATGTATTAGATTTATTGAGCTAATTTTTAGCGATATTAAACATCATTCAATTTTACACCAAAAAGGTACTCTACTTGATGAAACTCGATACAATGCACCGTTTTCGGAATATATTTTGATTTGAAAATTATGAAGTAATAATCGATGCTGGTATGAAGTAATGATGAATGTATTAATTGAACAAAAAAATCAGAAAAAAATAAAAATAGGTCATGACATAAAATAAAATCAAAGTAGAGTAGGTGTTCAAAATGTCCTCCGTTTTCACGAATACACAATTCTATCCTTTTTTCTAAGGAATCCATTAGTCTTCTTAACGGTTGGGAGTCGGCCATGAGGTCATTGAAGTGATGGTGAACTTTGTCCTTCAATTCTTGAGGTTGATTTACCTATCGAGTTTCATCAAGAGTACCATTTTGGTGTACAATTGAATGATGTTTCATATCGCTCGAAATTAAGCTTAATAAATCTAATATCAAAAAAGTTATGTTCAGAACAAGTTGGTACGAACCGTGTTGGAATTCGACTACTTTGTTTTTTGAGATTTTTGAAAAGTCAAGTTGACAGATGGTAGTTTTTAAGAATCGTCACTTCTGTAATTTTGGAAATAAAAGTTGTTGTTACTTGAAGTAGATTGAGGCTCTGCCTGAAGGTAAAGCCATATCGTAAAGAAGAGATCCTTTTAAGAAGACTGAAACGTTCAGTTTTTTAACATTTGGCGACCGTGACAGGACTCTTCTATTACAAAATATGGAAAAAACCAAGAAAGCCCTATCTCTAAACAGAACAGCTTTTATCAGGATTAATGAAAAGTTGAAGGAAGAATTCTCCAAAGAAAAATACGACGTCTCAGAAATACATGGTGACATCAAAGTTTTGGATGAAAGAATGCTTCAATTGTCCGAACTGAATCAACTAATGATTGATCTGATGTTGGATTCAGATGTTGACGAAGCAACAATGAATGCAGAAATGGAATTAATGGATACGATGAGCTATCAATATCATAAGATGAAACTTAGATTTGACAAGTTAATATGTCAAGGAAGCGGCTCCATGAAACCAGAATCGAAAAAGAATTTGAAGGTCCCCAAACTTGAACTTAGACAGTTTATTGATGGTATTCAAATTCGTGAAGGAACTGAAGCACTACGGGAGCAAGAAGAGCTTGTTATGGAACATTTTCCAACAACATTCAAACCGAGATATGATGAGAGAAATGAAGTGTGCATACCTTTGATCGAAGGTCATCCCCCCTCATCTATTAATTTCGATTTTTCCGACTCTTCAACTGAGAAAGAAAATTGGAAAACATTGATTTGGAACACCGAAGAAATATAACATTTTTCTGAACCTATAGACTGGTATCATGCATCTGGTGTAATGAATGCAGTGGATCCCCCAACTCGAGATAGTTCTCTTCAATCACTAGCTGATGAAAGATGGTGGGAGGATCCTCCTAAGTGGTTATGTGATCCGATGTCCCAATGGTTTAGGCAGAATTTTGGCATTGATGAAGAGGAAATAAGCTACGAAAAAGTGAAAATTGAAGGGCTGAGCAGACTGCGAACAAAAATATCTGATAGATCTGATGCAGAGGATTTTAGTATGACATTCGTATTGCACACAAACTATGAAATAAGGAAACATTTGATTTTCGAAGAGCATATCAAGATTTGTCATGTTGGAGTTTTGATGAGTATTCTCAGAGAGAATAAGAAGACCTGTAAAGGTCCCTAGCGTAATATTAAATTTGATTGTGTCATTAATTATTGTTGTTTTAATGACACAAGGTGGGAGTGTGTTGGAATTCGACTACTTTGTTTTTTGAGATTTTTGAAAAGTCAAGTTGACAGATGGTAGTTTTTAAGAATCGTCACTTCTGTAATTTTGGAAATAAAAGTTGTTGTTACTTGAAGTAGATTGAGGCTCTGCCTGAAGGTAAAGCCATATCGTAAAGAAGAGATCCTTTTAAGAAGACTAAAACGTTCAGTTTTTTAACAAACCGTGTAACTAGCGCCCTCTATGAAAGTCAGTCATCAAAACACATTGATTAGATGTATCAGCTTCCAAACCATATTCGTATAAAATATCATTACAATGTTGCCAGTAGTTTCAGCAAAATCGCAAAAAATGTGTATATATATATATATATCTTGAATACGAATTTTTTACTGAACAAACCCCTAATATTTTTCAGTTTTCTATCTATCCTAGAGAGAGGGTCACCTTTTTGAAACACCCTGTATTTGACCCAGATATCCAATTTTAGTTTCACTTCTTTGAGAGACCCTTATGGTGCTAGATACTTTCTGATATCTGGTTCGTTGCCTAACTTAGTGAATTCATAATATCTCCATCGAAGTCTTCTCGAATTGATGTTGAAAATTACAGACATTTACGTACAATGATAATAGTTGATTACCATAAAAATAAGAGCGCAAAGAGCACTATTTATTCTTCTCAAGATATTTCATTATATCTTACCTGGGCACATTTTTTACACTGCAAATCTTGGAGATTATAAGCCAAAAATTTGCGATTAACTATATCCAACAGTAAATTTTCAATTTCACTATTATCATAAGGTGTGTTGCACAATGGACACAACCAAGCATGCTCTGACCTGAATGGATCTCTACCAAGATCCAAATCCCTGCAGTGATTGCAAGCTTTACATATAACTTGTGGTATCACATAAGATACAATGGTATCCTTCCAATTAGCTTTGTCAGAGAATTCACCAACACCTGAAATGATATTAAAAAAATATTGGAGATATAATGATTCAAAAAAGTAGGAAAACAAACCTAAAAGTCTTAGTAAGTTACTCTTCAAATTCATCACAGCTTCTCTAACACTAGGATCTAAATCTAAAACATGACATACAGCTTTAACGTAATCTAATGCTGGGAAATTTCCATCTGGAGTAGGAGGAAGAATTCTGTTCATTTTTTCTGTTATCCTGAAAACAAAAATCATATATGTTAACTGAAAAGAATATTTTTTCATCACCTTTAAAACTCCAATTCTAAAAATTAAGCTTATTAAAATGTTTACAAACACTGGATATTATTCAGATTTGTTCACACCACCTTGTTTGATGTTATCATACTTTTATACCCAATATTTCAAATATATAGCTCAGACAAAGTTGAAAACAAACACAAAACACTACGACCTAAGTTTCCAACAAATGGAATTAATACAGGCTCAACGATGATCCTTACTTGAAAAGAGATTGGCTTATCTCATTGTTGATCAAATCTTTGGCGTAATTTGCAACATCTTCATGAGCAGATAAACCATTATATGGCTGGCTGAACACGGGTGCCACCATGGTGGTGTTATTACTCGATTTCAATCTTTGATAAATAGCATCTATGTAACCAGCTATGACTGTTTTGAAACTTTCCCTGCAACCAGCTCTTTCGGGAAGTTGTTCGGCAATATTCCAATTCATCATAACAACAGACTGAAAAAAAGCATACTTAACAAAAGTTGTAACAGGTTAAGAGGCAACATCGAAAACTTTTGCACAAGGTTCCAAGAGTGTAAAAAAAGCTTCACAAGAACCAAACTCACAGGTCCGTTACTATTGACTATTTGAATTTAACTTTTACACACAATATATTTTTTGTAGTTAATTCAACGGGATAGTCACAGCTGGAGGACTTTATCCAAGGCTTTTCAATGTGGACAATAAAGAACATTTTTTTTTGTAACTATTAAGAATTATATTCTTAATATTCAAGAAAGTAGCTTCATTCTATTTATTACCTCTTCTTCTTCTCCTTCTTCATCATTATCCAGATTCTCCGAGTTTACTGGATCATCATTTTCATTTTGGAGATTGCCAGATAATTTTCCTTGTATTCCAGCATAATTTGCAGTATCTAACCAAACAAGATGTTCCCAGCATTGCCTGCATAACAAGGTAGTTACTTTCATCTATTTAAATAAGGCACATTATTATACTACCTAAATGTTATTTCGAGCGAATGAAATAATTCTTTATTCCGTATCGAAGCAACAACGAATTCAATATTTCCTACTGCATCTTCAACGTTTCTTTTCTTGGTACAAATGACTATTTTATTGAAATTGGCATATATAATTGTACAACCTAATCTTTTCAATTCAGCTACAAGTTGGAGGAAAAGTTTTTTCATCAAATTCTGTAAGGACCTCAATAAGGCTGGGTCATAAAGAAGAGCTTTAGGTGATCTCAACCATCTGAAAGTAAGTTGTTGAGATTTCTATCCAAGATTTTTTGTATGAATTATTTTTATTACCTATAGAAGTGAATAACTTGAAAATCTGCATATACATTTTTGAATATTGAAATATCCCTCATCCACATTGTAGCCATTCCCCTCAAAATTTTAAAAGCTTCGGCGCATCTGGTGGTTTCATCGTAGGTGGTTTGATGTCCCCCAACCAGATCATCTAAAGATGCCATGTTGACTGCATCAAATGCATTTACACTAGATGTACCTTCTATATCAGTCACATGATGAGCTTGTAACAGAGTATTTATAGCTAAACCATCAATATCAAGTTCAATACACATCGTTGAAAACCATCCTGGTTTATTACAAACCTCACTAGAGGTTTCTTGATTATCTGCCAGAAGCCTGAAAATTTTAAAATAACGAATTATACAGGGTGTACCAAGGACGACGGCCTATTAGACGTTTATGGAGAACTGGACCTATTTGAAATCTGAAAATTTGGATTATGATATTGTTCGACATTATCTTAGGAGCTAAAATATTCTTGGAGCTTGAAAGAAAAAATTTCAAAATGTTTTTTTTTTATGTTTTTTCGGTCCAATTTTGATAGTGTTCAATTCTGAATACACTATCATTCAAATCGTTGGATTCGTCGAAATACTTTTTAAAATATCGAGAAAAAACTTAAACTGTATTATGTTTGTTATTCCTATACTATATATCTTAAGCACAAACCGTTTTCACATTTTTGGAGTCGAAGATTGTGGAAATATTATACACTTCTAGAATTTTGAAAAACTCGTCACAGGGTGTTCCAAACTTTGGGTCAAAAATTGGGATCAAGATTGGCCCATAACTTCCGTTTTTTAAATTAGAACCCTATTTTTTTATGACTGCGTTGGATTCTGCGAAGAGCAATAATGATAGTATTCTAACATATTAATGCTGCTAAAATGAATAATTCTTTAGTTATTTATGATTTTCTGATTTTATGTTGTACGTAGAGTCAAATTCATGAAATCTGTGTCATATCGTACAATACTACATCCAATAAAGAATTCATCCTCATGTTATAGATACTCGAATATATTCTGTAGAGATTTAATGTGCCAAATGTAGAAAAAAATTGATCAATCTCATATACCTAGCATCATTCTCCTGACTCCCTCCGAGGTCAGGTTTATCTGATGGTGAACACCAGAGTAGATGATTGTGTTGCATAAGATGCCTAGCATAAAATAAATCAGAACCGAATATTGCTGGATCTGCTGGCATATTTCCGATAGGTAATAAAAAGTATCTGCATTGCTCAGTCATCAAATCAATAACTCTTTCACTATTCAGATAGTTTCGAACTAAGGCTTTAGCACCTACTTTCTGCCATTCTAATACATTGTAAAGATCATCCATATCCTAAAAAAATTAAATAAAGTTTTTCACAAAAAAAAACTTCAACTATGAAAAAATCTAAACACCAGAAGGTATAATGCAAAAGATTATAAATATATAACTACGAAAAAAATTGAAAAAAAAATGTATAAAAAAAAGTGTAACTATTACCCTGGAAAAGAAAATTGAAACTAAAAAAAAGAAATAAAATTAAATAATACTCAATTGAAGGAAAAACACTAAAACATTTAAAGCAAATGAAAAATTCATTCAAAACATTTTAATTATTGAAAGGAAAAGTTAGCACCCTAATCATGATGGATCAAAATTTTAATTATTGTGTGCACTAACTTGAATATGAATTTGGCAATGAGGATATTCTGAGAGAGCAGGAATGCTACTGCAGAGATTACTAATACTGGTGGTAGACTGTAGAGCAAGCAATGTTGGTCCACGTTTCTCATCTTTATAACTTTGTAATGCTTTATGTAATAATTTAAAGACAACATTCATGTCAGTCTCCACTCGGACTTCGAATTGAATTTCTTCTGGAGGTAGATAGTCATCATCAGGATTTTTATCTTTTCTGAAAGGCACAAATAGAATAAATAAATACATACATGTAATTTTATCAAATACTTACTTTACTATTCGTTCAGCCTCGTACAGATTATGCATGTTTGGCATCAAGTTTGTTCTTACAGAGTCAACAACTATGATCAAAGCTTTCTTTAAGGGTGTAATGAATAATCCAAACATTTGTTGCTTCTTTGTGGGATGTCTGTGCTGATAGAAATAAATGTGTTTCAAGGAATTTTTGGGCAAATAGGAACCTTTCGATGTACCAAGCATTTCTAACTCTTCTAAATCAAAGACATCTGTGTTATTGGCCCCTTTTCTTAATTTACAAACTGCCCCAATTTGAATGAGAATCCTAAACATTGATGGGACTTGAGTTTCATAAAGGCCTTCAACGTTTGGATCGGATAAATCCAAGAACACATCTCTGCAAATGATTCAGAATTATTTAATGAATTTTTTGGTGACAATATGTTTTTGATAAGATGTCTTATCAAAGTATAATATAATTTTAGTTTATTATTTTGTTCACATACTAATCTAAACTTTCCTAGACCTCTATGAGACCATCAGAGCTTGTCTGAGATCTGATTACAAGCTATACTCACTTTTCATGTTTCCTGTACAACTCTTCAGGCACAGAATATCGATACAAATTATAAACTGGCCTTGATCTAGGAAGAATTCGATTACATTTTTTGAAAAGATCTCCTTCCTCTGCATCTTTGGGCACTCTCAAATTTACATAATAAATTTTTGGTACTTTCAATTTGAGTAAATGCAATTCTGATTCAACCTAACAAATTCGATGAAATGATATAGGAAAAGTAGTCAGAATCAAGTGATGACTTACCAAAGCCCACAATTTAAATTCTCCAGGAGTGTTTGTTTCAATCACTTGTATCACTTGCCAGGATAGATTAAATAATTTTCTTTGGGCTTTCTGTATGAAACTTTGTATATTTACTCCAGATCTCAAAGTTGTATTAGCTGCAGATTTAATTCGTTTTGATTGTTGCCCGTTATCTCTTTGGAAAGCTTGAAACTCCCATTTTTTCTTTTGAAAAGCTAACCAAGCTTTTCTTTCCGCCTTTAGAAGTAACAATTAGAAATTTCATGTATTGAACACAATGTTAATCTTACCGTTGTTTTACCGAATTTTGGGGGATTCCCTAATACTTCTCTCCAAGTTTTGTTTAATTCTTCTTCACCGTATTCTGTTTCTCTCTGCCTTTTTCTTTTAGTGACTGTGGCAACAGTTCTTTGCATGGGTGGTTTCATTTTTCCAAAATCTTCGACATCGTCTACTATGAATGACTTGGGAGCAGCTGAGAATATTTCATTTATCCTTCGCTGTTTAAAATTATCATTTTTTTCCAGCATCTTTTTATGCAACCAATCAGGATGCCGTACTCTTGGTACAGGATTGGGGACCTGAAGGTTATTACATATTGATTGATTCTGATAACATCGAAAAGATCCATAAAATAATATTATGAAAAAGTTAGAAAATAAAAGTTGGATGTTCAACTTTTACACTCTTATTGAGAATTAACAATGATTATTTGAAAAATGGATTTCTAGGAGTCTAGGACTGATGTGTTTAGCTCGTTTATAACAGCAGAAAAATCAGTGGAGAATTCTTCACTGAATTAAGGTCAGAAAAGAGCTTAACTATTTTGTGATCAATATGAAAGATACCTATGATTCCTATTAAAATGAACATAATTTCTGCTAAAAATTCTCTGTATGCACTTGTTCTTTGTATCCATGACTTTGAATTTGTTATTGTTTTTTCTTATTTTTAATATTCTGTAAAATAGAGACTAAGCAGGGGCGGGCTAAGGTCTAGGAAAGCGCCTTGGGCCCGTAATTTTTGGAGCCCGAGAATTAGGTTCTTCATTTTTCAATTTTCATAATAGACTTTTATTTTCAATTAGAAAAGAAAAAGCCGAATCGTTAATTGTTAAAGTCAACAACGCCCGCTGTTTGAGATGATTTTGACAATTTGGAAAATGAAGCAGCAAAAGATATTGCATATACTCAAGATAAGAAACAGCAAAAACTATAAAAACTATTTTATGGTGAAATTCCAGAACATGAATCAATATCTAGTGGCAGATAACACTATGTGATTCTTCAATAAGCAATATTAAAAAAAGATTTAAGGGCTATAAATCCATTTACAATAAATTCAAAATAATTTTTAATGATAGTGATGTAGATGACTCTTCAATAGAGGAATTAAAATGTTATGAAAAAAATTTAAATCTAATAGAACTCAAAAATGAGGTTTAGAATTTAAGACTTTTATTAGTACCTAAAGAAATTATTATTTAGCCTGTAGGCATGTGGTCATTCATTCAGGAAAATAATGCTATTGGAACATTCCCTAATTTAACCATTATTCTGAGAATTTATTTAACCCTTCCAAAAAGCAATGCAAGTGGTGAGAGATCATTCTCATTAATGGCTAGAATGCAAAAAATTCAAGATCCACATTAGGCCAACAAAAATTAAATAGTTCATGGATGAGTTTGCAGAAATAAAAGTGGGAAAAGATGCAATATAACTAATCAGTTTGGGTATATTTGTATAATTGTTCGTTTAAAAAAACTATGAGTATGTTTGTTTCAATAAATTATGTTTATGTTTGTTTCTTTGGATGAATTATGTTCATTTGATTTCAGCATTTAAAAATATTTTTTAATCATTGAAACCAATAATTGAATACTATAAACTATACATACTACATACATACTACATACATACTATACAGAGTGATTTTTTCAAGTGTTTCAGTAGAACTTTTCGAGGAAGGAATTGTAATACAAATTCAAGATTTCGTATTTTTGTTTCAGAGTACATGATCTTAAATTGTAAAACATACTATATATACTAAAATATACTACTTCTGGTTCTACCAGAAACGAATGTGAACTACGTTATTTTAAATGTAACTCCCTGTATATTTAAACATATTTGAATTCTTCGTTCAATTCTACCCTAATTTGATGCGCAACCACACAAACGTTTGTTGAGTTTTAGCCTAATTGTCAAATTTTTTGTCAGAAAGTTTTTCACAAATTAGTGTTTATATCTTCAAAATTCCTTATTATAACATGTTTTTTTTGCGACAGTAGTATAAAATAAAGTTCGATGATACTGTTTCTGGTATAACTCATTAGGAAATTTTATACAGGGTGTTTGAAACAGGGCTTCAAAGTGAGCCTTAATAAAACTATGAAATATCTTTTTTTTTTCAAATGGTAACCATATAATTTTGTAATTCCGATCGATTGCTCGTCAAAAACTAGTTAGAGTGTGCCGAACATTTCATGCCTTTAAAATCAGTAGTTGAATAAAACACTTAAAAAAAATTACACTGAATACATCAAAACCAAAGTATGTGTCATGACTGAAAAATATGCAGTTACGAAAGGGCTTGAAGGACAAGCATTCACACAAAATAGTTCTTTAGCTAATTGCCACATTTAATCAGCCAGACTTTTGGATTGACAACCTGAAATTTATCTTGCCTCATCACTAAATTGAACTATTATTGTGAAATAATATGTGATGTTCTACTTACCCCTTGCATAGCTGCTGGAATAGTTATAATTTTCTGAATAGCACCTCCTAAACGTTCTATGTAATATCCCCAATCCAAAATATCACGGATATCAACAGTATCTACAGAGTTATCTTTTAGCCATTTTCTAAGGTAGTGCTTCTGAACACTTTCTTCAGCTTGGAATATGGCTAGCGGTATGGCCCTTAAAATGAGTTCTCTATATTATTTGAATTGAAAATATTGTTATATATTTGATATATTGTGAAATTCCCCTAGTTTACGGAATGGCATTTTTTTCATTGATATTTTTAATTAGAAACGATCTTAAACTGAAGTGTTAAAATGTGAAGATATATTGTTTGATTCATTTAAAAATATTTCATATTGTTAAGGCTCCATGTATGACTTACCTTTCTGTTACAGGTGCTCCATTAGGTTTTTTGGAGATTATATATTTACAAGCTAACCCAGCATCTTTAACCATTTGGTCACCTAAAAACTCAGCCAATCTTTTGGCTGTACTAATTGAAGTACTTTTCTGTCCTCCATACTCCTCTAATTTCTTTGACATAGACCTGTTTTCAGATATAAGATCAAAAAGCTCACTATCTGGCATGTTCCTGCCGTGAGAAAAAAGAACATCTAACCAGTAATCGGCCACTTGTGCTACTGACGCATAACAGCTTTCTAAAGTATCACCTTTGAGGAAAGCTTCAAAAACTGAAGATTGAAAATTTTTTATCAATTGAAGCTCTCCTCTTCTCTTTATTTCAAACCTAAAATATTTCGAAATAACAATGAACATATTTTGTCCAAGATGGAATAATATGATACGCACCCTTTCAGTTCAGCTAATGATCCATCAAAATTGAAAACTGCGTAACGTTTTTTTAATTTCTTTCCTTCCTCTTTCGAAGCTGGCAAAACCATAGCTTTGTAAGGACCATCCACTTCAAAGAAAATCGAATTTTCCTCTCTGAGCTGATATTCCATTGTATCAGGATTCACCAATTCATGATACTGATCATTAGTGAAATATTCTTTGACCATTGAATTCAGAACAGCATTTGGGTAGGAAATTATAAGTTTTTTTTTCTTCTCATCGTTGGTGTGTACCACTAGATTTTCTGGGAACGATGCTGGTAACACACACCAAATACCGTCAGTGTCTAATTCTAAAGGCCTTCCTACTCTTTCAATGATTTCTCGTGCTCTCATGATTATGTGTGCTCCTGTATAACATACAATTCCAGCCATTTCCATACTATGCCAGCGTGCTCTGAAAGTTGAAAATTTCAAAAATTTATACCACAGAAAACGTTCAACGCTATACCCTCTTCGCATTACATATCCATAAAACGAATTCAAAATACACTTATGAGCCAACTGCAACGAATCATACAAAACTTCTCTATTTTTTGCAGATTTGATTTCCGAAGCATTTCCTCCTTTAATTGCTGCAGAAACAGAAGCCTTGGCCTTTTTCGATAAAGCTTTGTACTCATATCTACAAATAATGAAAAAATGATAAAATTGAAGGTGAAATCATTAGAATCGGTTTCAAGCGAATAACCGGTAAATACCGCAGTTATTGTTGGTTTTGCTCTTGGTTATAGCCCTTACTCAAATGAATGACCTGTCTGAATGACCAAAAGCACTTGAATGCAGTTGGTAATTACCAATGATAACCGGTTATTCGCTTGAAATCGATTTATGTTGCATATAACCTTCGATCTCTGAAAGCTCGCACTGTATCAACATAGAAAGAATTTTCTTTTTGGCAGATGGTAGTTGTTTTTTCCTCAACTCTAGTTACTTTCTGTTTTTTATAGACTTTTCTGCAGTAGATGAGAAGTCGCTTCTTCTCCAAATCTGCTTGCTCCTGTTTCGATAATTGGTGGAAAGCTCTCTTTGGACCTCCAGGAACTAAAGGTGGGAACTTTTCTGTCTCTAGCTGTTGTTGTATTCTGTGATATTCGTTTCTTGTTGCAGGCACTAAAATTAAATATTCAATACAATGTCAAAATAACATAGGGTAAATGCTTCAGCAATCTTTGAGATGGAAAAAAACGCTCGGACGGGTCAAAAAATGAATTTATGGATTGAAATACTGTTTCATCCTGTTTAATAGTTGAGCGATCGAAGAAAAAAATAATACGATCAAGCAGTTAATTGAAAATGACAGCTATTAGGGGTTGCAGCTAGAGGGGTAGTGATATCAAATTCATTTGAACACCCTTATTTTTTTTTTTTTAACTAAATTTGACCTGTCTGAGCGTTTTTTTATTTCATCCCAAAGCTCAAAATTCGGGGTGGAAAGTTATGGATGGCCCACCCTGTATAGTTACTTGTAAGGAGATGAAGCTGTTTATGAAATGAATATGCTTGAATATTCACTATTAATAGCATCCCTGTTTTCAAAAAAGTTCTGTTGAAAAAACAATGAGTTTCCCTCAAATTACTGAAAATCAAATCTTAATGTTAGAACATCTTGATGTCTTAATAATCAAAATCGTTCTGAAATTTGTAACAAAATGAACAAGAGAATAGGTGAAATTTTCAATTTGAGAATTTTTTCATTATTATATTTGATTCAATTCTAATTTAGCACCTATGAATTCATTTCAATTCAAAACAAGTGTATTTTACAAAACTGGTACAAAAAGGCGATATTTAGCTTAAAGCTATTTTTATGTTTTTTTTTTATCGTTTCTTCCACCAATTTGAAAAGAGAATAATACAAGGAGAAATAATAAAGTAATTCAATAAAAACTTGTACTTATCTTTTTCCCAGGTCCTGAATTTGATTTGCTCCTTATTGAAATGAATAGTATAAAAGTCCTAACAAAATTAAAGAGTTATACAATAAGAACAATCAACTCACTGAATTCAGCTCGACTCATCCAAGCCATATTTCTCTGGCATTTAGCATTAGGTTTGTTAAAATCACAGGCAGCACAAATCGTTTCATTTACCATCGCACATGGTT
The DNA here is from genome assembly GCA_038502775.1 of Hippodamia convergens. Classification (NCBI taxonomy): domain Eukaryota; kingdom Metazoa; phylum Arthropoda; class Insecta; order Coleoptera; family Coccinellidae; genus Hippodamia; species Hippodamia convergens. Next base: position 27,092,598 of record CM076607.1, on the reverse strand, counting down.
GGAGCCTATTCGTTAATATTATATTCGGGTACATTGCACCAACATCCAAATGATAAATAAGAGGTCTTTCTAAACGCATTGGTCGTTCCTGAAATTATTAATCTTTAATATTTCCTTTCTGGTTTTCATTCACGTTATTATTCTTCGGCAATTGTGCAGCTAACTTAAGAGTAATTTTTACAAAATGTTAGATTTGTTTACTCACTTTCAGGGCTGTGAGCTTTTTTTCAATTTCACTTTTGACTTCCTCTAAATTCTGTACTTTCTCCATAGCAACACCTTCCTCTACTTCAATAGCGTGTTGCAGGGTATGGTCCAGTTTCTGTATTAGAGCATCGATTGCATCTGGTACAAGTTTGAATCTGCAAGGTATATCGGCACGGAACACTCCAGATTCTAAGGCTTCCACATGACCCCCCACATATGTTTCTTGGTGTAAAACATGGCCATCTTCAGTAAGCTTATTAAGGACATGTTCCTCCTTATTCGGAAAGATTATATTCGCATGGAAGGCTTCCACCATGAGTAGAGCCTCACAAAGTGTCCCTAATTTTCAAAAATAAACATGTGACCATTGTTGAAAGTTTATTAATGATAATTCAAAATTGTTGAAATCTTACCTGAGCCCTTACGAAGTACTTCATCTGGTTCACAAGGAATAATTGTACACAAGGCAAATATAAAGGGATGAACATATTGCATATATAAATAGTAGGTGGCCACTGCGTCTGATACTGAATAATTAGAAAGAACTTGAGGGGCTGAAGCAGCTAAGGGGCACATTTCCTCAGGATCCAATTCTACTGGGTCGTACCTTCGAAATAATGAAATTGTAACGAACAAAAAAATATTTTCATGGCATATGATCGAAATATTCAATAAAAATGAGTCAATACCAAATGAAATGTTCGTTTCTGCCCATCATCATCAGAAAGTTGTGTGTAATATGTATTAAGAAATCCTTACCTAAGCTTTGCTTTGGCAACAGCTTTCAAATTTTGGGATCCCACAGGTAAATACGAATCACGTTTTACCCAACATAGACAGTCCATATGCATTGCAGGTCTGCACACGTATATATCTTCCTTGTTCCTACTAAAACCTATTTCGGTTTTCATATCTAAATCGTACACGGCTGCTCTAGCTTCTAAGAAAGGCCAATCGAAGAAATCACCATTATACGTGACAAAAATATGTGGTCGTATATCTATAATATGTTCGAAGAATTTCGCTATCAGAGCCCTTTCGTTAATTTCATTGAAGATTGTGAATTTTCCTTCATATTCAGGTTTGGGAGTGTATTCGAAATCTTCTATATCAGATGATAGTATTTCTCTGTTTGTAATGAGAAAACCTGAAAATAATTTGCACGATGGAATAAATGCACACACTTAATATTTATAATTCAGGTCCAATATAAAGTTTTTCCATGAACTTCATCACTGAAAATGTAGATAATTTATGATTTGAAGAGAGTCAAACCACTTTTAAGAAAAATTTTATAATATACCTGACTAATATATCCTATTTAAAATTGCTGTTTGTGGAATGAACATCATGTTAACACTTATTCCACGTTCCTAACAAACATAGAGTTAAATTGAGATTAAAATTTACGTTATTGAATTTCACACGAAAAAATCATACCTTGACCATCTATCATGTAAGATATCATCATAATTTGATCAGTGTTAGCATCTGGAAATTTGAGAGGTAGCTTAGTTGTTTCAATATCATATGCTAAAACTATTGGTTCTGGACGTTCTATAATATCATTTCTGAGCTTAATCGTAGGAGGATCTGTTATTGATCCCTTGCATTTAACTGTATACCACGATCCACAAAATATCTTCAAATCAATGGAAACCCTCACATGGTATGGTACATCATATTCCCTAAAATTACATTTTGCTTTATATGTAACATCACCACTTCTTGGTTAGGTTATATTTGAATCAATTATAAAAAACATTTTCAGTTTTATGAGAGGTTTATCTTCATGTACCTTATATCTATTATGAGCTCCATCGGATCTCCCTTACTCTTGGTAGAATCGATTTGTCCATTAACTAATGATTCAGTTAACATTTCTGTGTAAAAACTGTTTTCATCAACTTTTTCTCTGTTTTTACGAACATTTTTAAGTATTTCTCTTCTTACTTTAATCAGATCTGTTTGGTTTGCAAATGAAAGTTTTATGTACTTTTGTTTTAATCCTATAAGATGGTTTTGCTGAAAATAGTATTCATTGCAATCAAAACTCAAAATTTAGAAAACGAAAACTTACTAGATCCAAATCTTCTTTATCTACAACACTACATTCTGAAATTGTACCTCCGTATTTCTTAACAAGGAATTGACTTATTTCATTGATATACTCCCTTTTAGTTAATATATAAAAATATGGCATAAAAGTGTGAGAAACTTTGAATCTTGTACCATCTTCTTCAATAAAATAAAAGTCAACTGCAGAAATCAATCTTTTATCCTCGTCTAATACTTCAGTCTAAAAATATTAAATTTAGAAAATATTATTGCCTCATAAAATTCAACATATTACAGAATGCAAATTGAGTAGGAAACCGGTATGCTCTTGGCCATCCGTAAGCCTTACAAAACCATATTTCGCATCTATAGCTTCATTTTCCAGGGACAATCGCAATCTATATTCAGAAGTTTCTTCCCTAGAAATGTTCAGAGTATATTTAATCATTGATTCATTTTGAATTGATATTATTTACCTTTCAGGGGCCGAACTTCCCGATCGACCAGGATTTTCATCTTTCTTATCGGCTACGTATCTTCCTGAATTTTGTAAAACCATTTTTAATGGCAAATTTATGCATAAAATGAGGTTTTTTCTGCACCTGTAGAACTTTCATTTATTCAAGTTCACAATGATGTATTAGTAAATACAACAAAATATATCAAAATATCATTAGGCGATTTCGATTGACGTTGGTTCTTGGTTGGTTCATAGATTGGTCCGTCAGTTTTGAACCAACCGCATTCGAATGACAAATTGGTGACGTCTCGAATCAGCTGTTTCGCCGAAATTTGAACCGTACTCGAAAGCGCGGTTCGTTTGACGTTGTCATTTATGAACCGAGCGGTCAACCGTTAACCAACCAAAACAGCCATTCGAAATCGACTAATCTAATAGGACAGAGATTTCACTGTTTGGAATTTCTTTCTTCTTTCATAACTTTCTGACTTTTGAATATTTTGACGATTTTCCCGCCAAAAGTATGGTAAATGGTTATATTGAACATAGAAAAGAAAAAAATATTTTTATGTTCTGTGAAATAACCTGACTTTCTCTGACATGTCTATGGTCTAACATATATTTTATGTTCTGTGATCACAGAACACAAATATAAATTGAAAATACAAAATAAAAGCAGTGTTCTAATTTTCAGATAATACACTTGTGAAATGGGTACTAATAAACCAATATTTCCAGAATTAAATGCTGATAATCCGGAAGCTACAGAAATCGAATCTTTATGTATGAATTGCCACTCCAATGTAAGCAAATAAGAAAATGTTTCTCCGAAAGATATACTCTACATTCTTTGGTATCTCCTGAACATTGATATCTTCCATAAAAATAGCATATCATGTAAAGTTACACACAAGTCCTGCAAAAAAAAAACCAAGGTGAATTCAATTTCATCTTCAATACTAAACTTGTGTCTGTAGATTTATGTTACGCTCAAATCTCCTCATGTTATTGCATCTCTATTGCATTTTGATTGAGATTCATTACGGGGTCATGACTATTCAAACATGCGATCTTAAAGAATTCTTAATATTATTTGTAGGGTATCACAAGGCTATTGCTGACTAAAATACCATTTTACAAGGATGTAATTGTTATGTCATTTTCATGCGAAGAGTGCGGTTATCAAAATAATGAATTACAATCCGGAGCACCTGTTGCTGAAAAAGGAATTTTGGTGCACCTGCGGGTTGAGGAACAGGCAGATCTAAATCGTCAAGTTGTGAAGAGTGATTATACTTCAGTGAAAATACCAGAACTTGATTTTGAAATATCTTCAATGAGTCAAAAAGGAGGTTATATTTTTCAAACTTTATTTTTAAATATATCACAAATGTGAATTTACTTATTCTAGAAATAACAACTGTAGAAGGCGTTATTGATAGAGCAATAAGAGGTTTAGAACAAGATCAAGTTGTGAGAAGAATATCCCATCCGGAAGATGCTAAAAAAATTGATGATTTCATTGGGAAATTGAGAGCCATCAAGGATGTGAAGGAACCATTCAATTTTGTAAGATAATCTGAATATGTGATGTACACATGCACTGGTCACATTTTGAACATTATGAACCTAGACCAATTTGAAAATATGACGGATGTTAATAGACAGATTTACAAACTCTTCATTGTTATCAACTCAAACGCCACCCACAGTTGATCAGTCAAAACATTCTTCATATTCTCAAATTGGTGAAACAAAATCTAATCAGTGCATACACCATGTATTTGGACATCTTAGTCTGGGTTTATTGTTGACATCTCCAAGAACTATAGATTTTCAAATACTTCAGATTCTGGAAGATATCAGTGGAAATAGTTTTATCGAAAATCCTTATGCCCCACAAAAAGATAAGAACTGTAAAATTGAATATTTCACAAGGGACAAAAACCAGAACCATCTGATGGGCATATATACCCAGAAAGAGGTTGTAGATAGTCAAGATTCTGCAATTTTACAACCTATCCAAGAGGGAGAGTATCCCCTAGAAAATTTTGAGGGGGAAGTGTTACAATTTCGCACAAATTGCCATGGATGTAATGCTCCTTGTGAAACTAATATGAAGCTGACAAGTATCCTTTCTGAGGTTTTGTTTATCTTCAGTAATATTAAAATTTCTTTGATTGAATTTTGTTCTTAAATGTACAGATATACCCCATTTCAAAGAGGTGGTTATTATGGCAACTGTATGTGATGTCTGTGGGCTTCGTACTAACGAAGTAAAGTCTGGAGGAGGTATAGAACCTAAAGGACTCCATATAGAAATTGATGTTAATAGTAAAGATGATTTTTCAAGGGATGTATTAAATGTAAGAATTTATACTTCAAATCTTAAAGAAATCTTCGACAATCAGTTCACAACAGTTTTCTCCTTTTTCAGTCAGAAACTTGTGACCTCAGCATTCCACAACTGGAACTAGAAGTTGGCCCACATGCTGTAGGTGGCCGCTTCACAACAGTAGAGGGTTTAATTACTGCTGTTAGAGATCAATTGGCAGATCCTAAACATTCTCATTTCTTTGGTGATTCGATCAGTCAGAAATCAAAGGAAACTTTTGAAAACTTCTTGAAAAAATTTGATGAAATATTAGAGGGCAAGCTTAGTGTCACTTTAGTGTTAGATGATCCTGCCGGCAATAGTTACGTTCAGGTATGTGGTTCCTACAAATTGAATGCAGGGAAAAGTAATTGTTGAAATTTTTTCAGAGTTTATCTGAGGGTGATCAACCAGATGAACATTTGAGAATTACCCACTATGAAAGAAGTTTTGAACAGAACGAAGAGCTTGGTTTGAATCATATGAAAACAGAAAATTATGAATAATATTTCAATATAAAATTATTTCAAGTATACGTTTACATGTGTTCATTCTATTCTATACATATATAAGATATATTCAATCAGCCTCCTCTCTCAAAATTGGTTCTCCATCTAATTTTCGTAAATTCGGTAATCTTTTAGATACTTCTTTCACCCAAGCTTCTCCTTCACCGAATGATTCATGAAGAGGATTGCCTGAAAAACAAACAACTGCACACATTTTAAGTTTCAAGACGATTATATGAGATTACATTAGGAGGGAAAGATGAGGAAATTTGTCCTTGCAAACACTTTTAACATAAAAAATCTATATTGCATCCTTGTGCTGTTGACCAATTAGGCAGAAACGTCACAATGAACTTTACCACCTTCCTGATTTTTCCTGCATTTATACCAATTTCAAGAACCTTTTATCAAGTTGAGTTAACAAAAGTATTGAATATTTTTTATCAATATTTTTACATCAGAAAAGTTCAGATTGCCGATGTTATCCGAAAGGAATTACTATGGAATCCATTGAATGAATAACACAAGAATGTCTTTCATTAAAAAAGCTGGGGGGAGGCTTGTTTTGCTTATTACTTAGTTATTATTTAGGTAAATGTTATAGAATGCCTGAATGCATTGTTTTTTCATAACTTTTTTCTCAGCTTTTCAATCTAAAAAGCTGATTATGAAGCCAGTTACATTTCACCCTGTGTAACTGCTTCATAATCAAGTGATTATTGATAAGTATCAATAGTATATTCATAGGTAAATCCATATGAGTATATTTTAAAACAAGTTGCAGAATAGGCTCTTTTTCCAACATGAATGCGAGTTTTCGAAAGCATGAGTGTTGAAATTGCCTTCTGCAACGAGTATTAGACGATATTTTCTCTATTTCAGTTGAGTTTTGTGAAATACTCTCGAAATTCAAATAAAAATTCAGATTAGTGACTTTAGGCGATTTCGATAGACGTTGGTTCATAGATTGGTCCGTCAGTTTTTGACCAACCGCATTCGAGTGACAAATTGGTGATGTCTCAAATCAGCTGTTTCGCCGAAACTTGAACTGTACACGGAAGCGCGGTTCGTTTGACGTTGTCATTTTTGAACCGAGCGGTCAACCGTTAACCAACCAAAACAGCCATTCGAAATCGACTTATGTATTGTATCTTGGCAGTTGGTATGACTTACGAAATTTGACAGATTACGGAATTTGAATACGCCGCATTAGTGATGACGTCACAAATTTCTGTTCTATGGTCTGGGTTCCAAACAAACTTCATTTACAGAGGATTTAGTGAGGGCGAATAATTCTTTTGCGTTTGTAGAATATCTGAAAGTATTTTTGACTTGAAGAAACTTGTTGTGTGAATCGAATCATCATCCCAATTAGATTAAAGTGACTATATTTGTTAATTCATTGTTTAATTTCGAATAACACGAGGAAATCTACTCGGATAGAGGTTATGTTATTTCAAGCAGTTTATTTGTACTTAATTATTTTATGTAACTTTAATCGTTTTTCTATTTATTAGATGGCCGAAAAGAGAGTTATATCTATGACAACAATATTTTCATTTTTCGAAGGAAATATGAATCTTTTTCAAAGAGGCGAAAACTCCTACTGTAGTGGAAATGTAGTTCGAGTTATAAACGACTCAGAGGTACAGCCAACTCTTCTTAAAGGAGAGGTGAAAGCAAGTATGAAAAACAGATGCTATTCAATTGAGGTAAGATGTTATTCAGATCAATTTGCACAAAATGAGTATTAATAATTACTTTCAATTACTCCATGATTGATTGCATTTCATTCAAGTATTATTTATGTGAAATTTTTTTTATAGATATCTCTAGACGTAGAACATGGTATTGTTGCTGCATCACGCTCATGTCCTAGAGGTCAGGTAAAATGCCATCATATGGCAGCAGTATGTATTTTTGGCCATCACAACATCAGTGTGTCTGACAAAGCATGTACATGAAATGCACCAAAAAGACAAGCAGAAGACAAATCAACTCCAAATATAATATATATTATATATAAATAAAATAAATATAATATAATAAATAAATATATAATATATAAAAATAAATATATATAATAATTTATCTCAATATTTTCCAACAATCTATATAGAGCGTGAAAATTTTTGAATGAAGGGATCCCCGTAAACAACTGGCACAAGTTATTATCCTTCTCAATAACTCTATAACTGAACGCTGTTTGGGCAGCATTTTCTAGTTCAGCAAACCGCTTCTTCAAAAAATAATTCTCCGTCTGAAGTATTGCTATCGATGGAGATGTTGAGATGTCTGATGTCTGAATTTGATTTTTGCACTGTTCATCTGAAACTCTGTAAATGCAAGATTATTAGAACATGCTAGAAAAAAATATTTCAAATGCAAATATACCGTTCATCTGGATCCACCGATTCTGAAGTTACCGTGCAGGTAACCGTAACAGGTTTCCTCCTTCTTTCAGGAGAAGTGAAACGCATTCGTTTATTCGCATTGTGTGCGAATAATGTCGGTAGGTTTTCTTTTTTTCCATCAACAAAATGGCATGAACACAAGCGTGCATGTTCTCCTGCCTCTATATCCCGCCTGCAAAATCAAATGTAAAAATAAAGGGTTTCTTGCAAATGAATGAACCTACCTAACAAATTTTAACCGTTGACTTCGTAGCTTTGAATCCTTAGGAAACTTGAAAAATTTACACGATTCCTTTTCACTGTAATGTTTACAGTCAGGAGCCCAACACATGACCATCTGAAATGAAAGTATGAAATTCGTCAATTAAATGAAAATTTTCACATCTGAAACGATACTATGAAAATGATGTATGAAGATATGGATTCTCATACAAAATTCATTGATAATTTCTATAAAGCCTTCGATTAATAATGTAAATAGACTAAAAATCCATATTTTGAGGTTAGGATGTTATAATAAATATGAATTTTTTCGGCTTGTTATAAGTGTAAATGAAATATTATTGGTATCAAGATATAGCACTTTGCAACAATTATTTGAATACTTACTTTGAACCTCTTAATTTGATCAACTTAATAAAATATAGATCACAATATGCTAAAACACCCACTAAATTCGCTTTGTTTGGAACCCAGACCATAGAACAGAAATTTGTGACGTCACACTAATGCGGCGTATTGATATTTGAAAATTGAGAAGATCTGAGGTCAGTACTGACAACCACAAAACGAAAAATATAACTGAAAACTATGCTGTAATGAGTTTCATTACGGCACTACTTTTAGTACTATAATGAACTCATTACGATACTGAAATAGAGAAATAACTATTATCATCATAATTTCTGAATTTTTTGTACATATATTAAAATTCTTCATATTGAGATCTTGAAAGATTAATGTAACAAATAACTTACTTTCGAATTTCAGCATTGAGTTTTCATTCAAAACAATCTCTCCCTCATTATACAGGGTGTCCGCAAATGATGATAAAAAATTCAGGGGTGATTTCTGAATAAATCTCAAATACATGGTACCCCTTTCCTATAAAACTTTTTCGAAAATCGATTTTTAACAAAGTTACAGGGTGTTCAAATCAAGTTTCATTCGCAGCTATTTTACGATTATTTCAAAAGAACGTATTTCTGTGGCAACCATATAACACATGTATCCGAAGAATTTCATGTTTAAGGTTGAAAATAAATCAAAAAGATTTGTTATTCATCGCATGCAACCAATGCTATTTTGCGGTTTTCTCGAAAACGGTAAGATTTATGGAAACAAAAGAAGTATCCCATTTTTGTGTTAAAAGGTCTAGAGGATGAAAACATTTGGTCAAAATTTGTGTACAGTGTAGCACAAAAAAGTTGGGATCATCCAAACAAAAGTATTGGCTGTTTATAATGGTGAAGACTGTTTAGAAAATATACAAAGTTTGCAAAATTTCCATAAGCCCATTTTGGTAGAAATATAATGCTGTTGCGTGAAAATATCAGTTCAGAATTATTCTCAAAATTTGTTGTGCAATAGGAGAAAGAAAATCAAAAAATTCATTTCTACATAATGATACCTTTAATTTTAGTAGGTATCTAGAATTTATCACTAACATATTTCCTAATAAATTGGACCTTGACACTGTGTGAAAATTGTATTGGTTCAAATATTATATGCTTGACTCACCAACGAATAATAAATCTTCCAAAAGGGGCAGCTCTTGTAGCTTCATGAATTCGCCCCAATCTTTCACCAAATTATTACTCATATAGAGAACCTTGAGTTTTTTCAGAGCACCCAGACCTTTTATTTTGTCTATGAAGTTATAAGAGATCCAGAGTTCTTCAAGAGTATCACCAACTCCTTCCTGAAAAGGTAAGATATTGGAGAAAGCTCCAATGAACATGACTATCCTTCTGATTACCAGAAAATTTCATCTAAGCACTCACCAAACCAGAGAAAGATTTTATATAATTTCTTCCTAAGGAAAGAATCTTGAGATTTTTAAGGGAACTGAGCCCTGCAATTTTTTCAATCATGTTCGTGGATAGACTCAATTTCCTAAAATGCGGCTTGAATGATACGTTATATTAAAAAAAAAGAACCCTACCGGCAGTTAACTAAGGCAGATAACGAATTATCCATCTTTTCAATAGGTGGCCATTGAAGTTGAAAGCCTATTTCTTCTGCATCTGCTATACTCTGATCAGGATGCTTCTCTTCCCATCTCTTGATTGCATCTCTTATCGTTGTAGCTTTAGCCATTTCAAAATGTTATTTAATTCTTGAATGCGAAATGACAACTAATTGAAATCATTTCACAATAATCGATCCAACATTTATCGTTGCTAACGAGATTCATATTTAATTAGTGGAATATAGAGAATAGAAGAGAAGTTGAGAAGTAGTAAAAAAGTTTGAATTTGAATATTATGCACATTCGATAGTACCGGTAACTTAAAAAATAAATATTCGGTACTCTACAAGGATATTGTGTAAAGATATCTTTACCGCTCTATTTCTTCAATAGTAGTAGTATTTATTCTATTGCACAGTAGATGTCGGGATAGTGGTCATTACTGCTTTCCTATTTTCAAGAAACATAAATTGCTGAACACCGGGTCGCCACGGTGCCTAATTTCTGTAGCACAGGGTGATTTTGGAATTTGGCCAATTTTTATAATTCGCTTTAACTTCCTCAGTATTGTGCCTATGCCTACGGTCCTGCAATTAAAACATCTAAGGGCAGTTTTTTCAGTACTTTTTACCGGTGCTATCGAAATTTCAGTGCCGCTTCGAATATTAGAGAAATTAAATATTTTTTTGGTGGTAGTAGTCCATGGGTGACATTTTTTCTTCAAATGGGGACCATTGTGCCCTATGATGTTTCCCAATAGACTTTTCTCAGACAACTTCAAATATATGTATTATGATAAATATCTTTTTGAAATTGTCTAAGAAAAGTCTATTGGAAAATATCATATCACAGTATGGTTTCCATTTAAAAAAATGTTTTTATTTCGAGAGCTTAGTTGCAATATAGTCAATTATAATAATTGACCAAATTCCAAAATCTGTATGTAGCATGGAAACTATAGACACAGTAGCGATTTTAGATATTCAGCATTTTATGATTCGCGAGGAAAGAGAACATGACATGTATATTCCTTTTTTTATATCTTTGAATTTAGGAGATGTATATGTACTACTAAATCATCGAAATCTGACCACTAGTGTACAGGTGTACACTAATCTATTATAGGTCTATTCATGGTTCGAATGCACGTAAGTTTTCTTGATCGAACAATCTAAATTTATGGTTCAATATAAGTTTCTATTTCAATGGTGCTTGATTTGTGGTGCCATGTGCCATATGTGATAGATAATTATCTCTGACCATAGAGTTGATTGTCATGGAGTACGAGTATCCGATAGAGATTATTCCTTAAGATTCGCAGAAATTCGACGACGCTGGCAACATGGTATGAGTTTCAAGTAGGATACAGAAAAACAGCTTATTACAAACATCGTTAGATGTCCCTGCAGTAAAACGTGTGCCCGAACTATACATTTCCGTGTCTATCAATTTTAATACTATTATTTTTAGTAGATTTTAATGAAATTTATGTTGAACATTGCTCTTCTGTACGTGCGTAGATATTCCACAATACCATACGGCGATTTGATTAGTTGAAATATACTATATTACTTTGAACATTTCTGAATTGGTCTCAAAATGGTATGAGTATCAAGTTGACGCCGTGGCTTATATATGTTTTCATCTTGTTTTTATTAATTTTACACGGAAGGACTGTTGAAGTGCTTTATTTGGATAACTTTCTATCGGGTATATTTCGGATAAAATAATGGTGAGTAAGCTTTGATAATATCTGCAATTGAAATGACTAGTTGTGTCAAATGTCAAAGAGGTTAAGAATTTAATAAAATAGTGGATGAAATACTACTTGTTTCATCGTTTCAGAATAACTGAAATGGATCATAATGTTCCATAATTTTTCCAGGACTCAAAAAGTAAATCTGAAATTCAACGCAATGGTGACAACTCAGAGGAGGTGAGTCTACTCTAATATTATCAAGTGTTTGTTTTCGCGTCAGTTGGGTACCTACGTCTTTCAATCCTAAATATCTATTTTTAAACCACGTTTAAACTTCCTGAGTGTTTTCTGTGTCTATATATTCCTTATTCAAACGATTTTCGTTTCTGCTTAGGAAAAATCCATATCCATTAGTCGGAACCAAAAGTTATTTCTAAGAAAGTGTAGGTAGGTATCTCTACTTTATTTCATTCGAAATCGTTAAAGATTAGTAACTAACTATTGTAAAGTCCTTCGTGGGTACTCGAGCAATTTTCGGAATGTTGTTAGAAGTACTGTTTACTAACATTTTCCACGCAGAAAATTACGAATTTTCATTAATTCCTAAAAATTAAACATCGTATTAAATATTCAATAGGAATGAGTTTTTTAGTGCTTGGTATTGAAATTAACAAGAATTCAGATTGATTGAGATTGGAAGAAATTGAAATTGATTGCTTATTTTCGAGAATTATATGTCCCTCTACTGATTATGATCAGAGCAAGGTATTTCCTTAATAGCGAAACTCTGGAATGGGCTCTAGGGGTAAAAGGGTTATTATTATATCTGAGTATGAAAGTGAATCTTGAATGAATTTTCATCAAGTTAGACAACACATAAGATCAAATTTCTATTCAGATTTCCTGATTTTTCAGAATCGGTTGATATAACCGTATTATGTAATATGAAAACGTAAATGTCCGACAAAAAAGTTGCGTTTTTCTTGTTCGACATTCGACAAGCAAAAATATCAAGGGTAAATAAAGCAAGTTTCCTCTTAACGCTTGGTTTCTCGCATCTGGTTATTACTGATTTGAATTTCAAGCAAACCGGTCTGAAGATGGATTGTACATTTTGCAACAACAAGTTTTCGAAAAATATAATTTTTTTAAGGATACAGATATTTATCAAAATGACACTCCAGTGGGTTGTAATCGGTCTCAGATAGGTATTCGCGTCTGCACCTGGACGCCTTTTCATATTCGATAGAGGTCATTCGGCACATGGAACAGAAAATATTTCCAAATTATCTCAGTGCGAAATAATGGTCAACAGGAAAAAAAAACAACTTTAGAAACTTAAAGTTCCTGAATTTATTGATTAACAATTTTTCGCAGTACCGGAAGCCATGCAATTCTCTGATAAAGCACGAAGATGAAATTTTCAAAATTTTTCAATTTTTTTTGCTCTACGCGCATGGAAATTTTTTTTCGAGCTAGACCGATGCAAAGCTCGCATAGCCTGTTTAATCAGTTCTAATTTGCTTTTTATGGGACTCGGATACCACCACTTATCCTCGAGATATCCAGTTTCGAATGCTAAAGGATCCTTTTCCACTAAACTGCCGATAATTCCGCAACTACTGATCGCCTAGCGAGCCGACAGGTGGTTTCTTTTTCTGCACAAGCTAACTCGCACAAGCTTTAAGTAGCTTACTCGGTACTCGGTAGCTTATGGGGGGTTTCAGAGAAACCCAGAATGCATGGAAATACATACAAACATACATTAACGTTGGTCAGATATTTGAGCTATCGCAACGATTTATATCTTGACAACTTTATTATGACATTTCCTTTATTTTGACAGTTGTGAGGCTATTTTACCAGAAGATTGCGAGAACTGTCAAAATGAGATGGGGGATCTTTTATTTGAATAAGGCTGTCCTTTATTTAAGTTAAGAACAGGAGGCCCGTATTTTATTGCAGGTCACCTTAAAATCTTTTGCGAATGCGCATGAGTAAATAAATAAATAAATAAATAAAATAAATGACGTCTTTATTAGGAGAAAAAAAGAAAACAAAATGGTGAAATGCATCAACCCACAACCTAGCAGCGAAAGGCGAAGTCTAGCACAATGCTATTCAAACTCAACCTCACACATACCAGCAATGAGCTATTATTCAACAAATACTATCTAATAACAATATGTCAGTACTGAAATATATCTAAGAAACAATAATATATACCCAATGAGCACTCGAATCACACAGCATGAAATGAACCAAGCATGTATACATCAATTTGGAACAACCAACATAATTATTGCTCACACAGCAAATACTCTCTAAGTTTATACTTGAACTTATTTATATTTAACAATTTGAATTCATTTGGGATGGAATTATAAAACTTTATTGATTTAAAAATGAAACTTCTCTGAAATAAAGCTGTTCTATGTCTGGGGACCACAAACTTATCTTGAAATCTCGTAACCCTCGAGTGAACGGAGCCGCGACGAATGAATCTCCCTCTGAGGAAAGAGGGAGCATCAACATTTAAAAGAAGCTTATGAGTAAAAGTACCAAGGTGATAATTTCTTCTCGACTCCATAAAGAGACAATTATCCTCTCTAATTTTGTAACTAATAGGATCATACTTTCTTTTACCATATATCAACCTATAACACGATTTCTGCACTCTCTGTATTCTATCCCGATTAATCTTGGTTAGACAGGGCCCATATATAAAATCACAATATGTGAATTGGGATAAGACAAGGGATTCACTAAGAGTTCTCTTAGTCTTCACATCAAGTATATGCCGATTGGGGTAGATAAGTCTTAAGTTTGAATATGCCCTATTAAGTAACGTTTTTAGGTGTTCTGAGAAGCGTAAATCAGGTTCAAGTATCAAACCCAAATTTTTTGCAACATCGGTGAACGTGAGGCATTGGTTATTTAATTCAATTTTCATGTTCGATTTCAGAAAACTAGCAGAACACTTGCTGGCAAAACACATAACCTTTGACTTCTCGGGATTGAGGATTAGATTATGTTCAGTAGATAGTTTTAGGATGAGTTTCAAGATATTGTTGATTTCACGAGAAGCATCTTCATATAACTCTTTAGGAAAATGATAATACAGTTGGAAATCATCTGCATAGGCTAGTAATTTGCATTGAGTTATAGATCTTATTATGTCAGCAGTGTATATTATAAACAGCAATGGTCCCAGCACTGAACCTTGGGGTACACCAGCAATGATTTCAGTCGCAGATGATAAATTGTTATTTATGGATATATACTGAGTTCTATTACTTAAGTAAGATCTGATTAACTGCAACGAAGAGAAATCAAAGCCATA
The DNA here is from genome assembly GCA_038502775.1 of Hippodamia convergens. NCBI lineage: Eukaryota > Metazoa > Arthropoda > Insecta > Coleoptera > Coccinellidae > Hippodamia > Hippodamia convergens. The sequence goes on along the minus strand of CM076607.1, from coordinate 27,077,343 downwards.
ATATTTCATTTTAGCAATCAACAACTCATGATTAATCGTATCAAAGGCCTTTGAGTAGTCCAACAGTATAAGCACACTAGCCAATCCAGAATCATAGGCCTCCATTATATCGCCGGTCACAGTAGCAAGTGCAGTAGCAGTGCTGTAGTTCTTTCTGAATCCACATTGAGAGTCAGGTAGTATTTTGTTGGATCTCAAATGATTCATTATTTGAATATGAAGACATTTCTCAAAAACCTTCGACAGGAATGGCAGTATACTGATAACTCTGAGATCTGAAAAAGAGGATGGGTTCTTAATTTTGGGAATGGGCTTACCCAGAGCAACCTTCCACAGAAAAGGAAAATAGTGGGATTCAATGCAAACATTTATGACATGAACAATATATTTGACAATGAATGGTCTACAATATTGAATCATCCGCATAGACAAGTCATCAACTCCAACCGAGCTACCCCGCATCCCATTCAAGATATCTTCAATCTGTTCAACTGTAACAAGTGAGAAAGCAAAGGTGTCCGAGAATTGTGCGTGTTCACTATAGTATTCTACTCTAGAATCACAACAATGATTACTAGCGTTAGAAAAAGTGGAAAAATATTTACTCAGAGCATCCGGATCAGAAAGAGATGTTGGTATATAACTGCTACTTGAAGAACAAACTCTGAGATCACGTAAGGCTTTCCAAGATTTAGAGGGGTTTTTCTGGGCGCTTATAATTTCGAAATATTTTTTTTTTCTCATTTCTAATCAACGAAACTGTGTAATTACGAAGCTGTTTGTACAAATCCCAGTCTCCCGAAAAACGTGTTTTCTTGAATTTTTGAAGTGCAGCGTCCCTTTGTTTCATCAATAATTTGAGATTAAATGTCAGCCACGGTGCAGGAGGTTTAGTCACCCTTCTCTCAATAAATGGTGCATGTTTATCAAATATTCCCACAACTAAGTCATTGAAAGTAAGTGTCAAAATAAGGTAAACTTTATTTAAGTTAGGCTTCTATTTGCATTTCGATAACTCTCTCATATTGAGGTCAGGTTATAAGAAAATTTTACAGTCTAATGTACAGGGTATCCCAAATTGCTTGTTTTTGGCTGTTTCTGGTAATTCTAGACTAGATAGGTAAAAACGTTGACAGGAGTCCTGGGCTCGATTTCCGTGAAAACACCAATAGTGAAAACCGTTTCACGATATCTTCATTCGTTTTAAAGATATAACAACATTTTGAAATTTTTTCGATTCAGAAGATGTGCCATAACTTTTTCATTTTCGAAAATATTTGAAAAAGATAAAAACTTTCAACAAGCACTTTTTCACTGTGAATAAGACATTATTTCAAATTTTTTTTATCTCCAATTTTTTTTTATGAAATAAAATGAAAAAAATGCGTTCGTATTTCATATAAAAAAGTGTTTTTTTTTCACGAGAAAAAAAATTGAATATAGTTTCTTATTTCCGGGAAAAAAGCGCTTCTAGAAAGTTTAAATCGTTTTCAGATATTTTCGTGAATGAAAAAGTTATGGCACATTTTCGAAATCGAAATTTAAAAAAAAATGAAGATATCGTGAAACGGTTTCCACTAATAGTGTTTTCACAAAAATCGAGCCCAGGACACCCTACGAAGTTTTCACCTATCTAGTCCAGAAGTACCTAAAACAGTCAAAATCAAGCAATTTGGGATACCCTGTACCCCATAGGCCCCCCTAAATCGGTACATCAATCGGTTTAACGGTTTTTCTGAACCGATTGATTCAAATTTTGGAAAAATTAAGGGAACGAGGTTATTGATACTTAAACTTGACCTAATATTTTTGCGAATCAATAATTATATTTTTTCACTTTTTACTCAAACTTGATTTTTTCAAAGATTAATCATCAAATAAAAATTTTTAAAAATTTGAAAAAAAAATTACTAATTGAAGAATTTTGTTCGGAAAATGATAAAAAAAATGACTCATCTCTACTGAACCTATGGACACATTTAAACCTTTATTTTCATCAGAAAAAAATTCATTGAATAAATTTAAAGTTATACCCCCTGTCCACACAGTACTCGTTGGGCGAAATTCTGAGCGATAGAATTTTTCCATGTTCTACAGAGCCACCACGTAGTAGAAAATAGTTTTTTCGAAAACTTTTCGACTTCTTCGGTATAAAAACCGATTTAAAGAGATTGGGTCATGATAAAGATTAAGGAACAAAAACCTTGTTCCCTTAATTTTTTCAAAATTTCAATCAATCGATCGAAGAAAACCGTTGAACCGATCAATCTACCGATTCAGGAGGGATTTTGAGGAACATCAGACTGTAATATTTGCTTATAACCTAAGCTTTCCCCCCAATATTGACGAAGATACAGTCCATTAACCAAAAAATGGCAAAATGGCATTTTTTGCTCTTTTTTCACGTTATATGTGAAAACAATTTTTTTTTAAACAGATTTGTTGGAAATTTTCTGCAGAAAAAGGATCTGCTAGTCGGTTTGCCAGGTGATCAGTAGTTCAGGAGATATCGGCAGTTGAGAATGAAAAAACTTTTTGCATTCACAACTGGATATCTCTAATACAAACGATCGTATCCGAGTCATTTAAAAAGCAAATTAAAGCTGAATGTACAGGCTATGCGATCTTTGCATCGGTCTAGCTCGGGAAATATTTTCCATACGTGCAGAGCAAAAATTTAGAAAACTTTTTCTCCGTTCTTCAACCAAAGATTGCATGGCTACCGGTGCTCCGAAAAATTTTTAACCAATAAATTCAGAAACTAGAGTCTTCAAGTTTCAAAAGTTGGATTTTTTATTTCCTATTCCACCATTTTTCACCGAGGTACAGCCTGTTGAAAATCACCGAAAAATTAAGAAAATTCTTCTGTTCCTTTAATTTTTTCGAGAAGTGTATCATTCGGTTTCCAAAGATATCTACCAAAAAAAATTTCAAAGTGTTTCAATTAGTATTGAGGGGAAAGAATTTAGGCTTCCGAAATTGGTCTTTCACCTTCGAATCTTCAAGCAGCAACCAATTAATTTTTTCCAAATTAACCGTTTATCTTGAATGCCTTTCAATAGCCATTTCCCTTCACCCATAATTATATGTCTTCTGTCAAGACTTTCAAAAGAAGTCTACATTCTTTTTCTTTCTACTCTTCAAATGAGATCATTACTGATGTGTCTGTTCAGAATATAGAATAGGAACATGTATTGCCCTCATTTGGCATAACGTTGACTCTTAGGTGTTCATGGAATCCCCCATTACAATGCAATTCCCGAAGCATTCTAATGTCTACCTAAATTTTTCAAGAAAAAATGCAGTTGGCATATCATTATTTTTTTTTTCATGACACTATTGCAGCCCCATAATACCTTCGAATACCGTTGGATTTTCAGATTGTACTTGTGCAGTTGTTGAGCTAATACTCATACTAGATCGGAAGAGAAAAAACATTACCTGAAATGTGACGCTACCTCTCGAAAAAAAAAGTTACAACAAACACGATGATATTTTGGGCTCGCCGCGGCGCCCCGTGTTTTAACCATAGACGCGTCGCTAAATTAATTTTACTAAGAAGCCTATGCCTAATTAACTTAATAAACACAACAGACAGCCGGCTTGATGGTAACGTGAAACTGCATACGTTTCTTGCAACGTTGCCGGTTTTGTTGAAGGGTACCTAGGAAAAGCTTATATTTTCGAATAGCTCCTACTGTTCTGAATATATTTTTGGTTTGATGAAGCTTATTTCTCTGAAATCCGGAATTTTTACATATTATGTTTTGATTAATCAGAGTAATTCTGCAATCACCTAACGTTCAAGTACAAATGTATTGCTTCTGATAAAAATTTCCAAAAAAAAATAAAATAATTCTCTTGGATAGGGCATATTATAGTATAGAAGAGTACCTGAATGATGACTTGTATTCTTTGTTTATATTTGAATGTATTTAAATGTATTTTGTTGAATTTTTATTGCCTATATTATATATATTTTTTTATTGTATTTACACGATTGACTTGTCTCATACATTGTTTTAATGTCTGAAGGGACCAATAAAGATTATTATTATTATTATTCAAAACTCGAGGTGAGATATTCTTGATAAAACGTTGAAGAAATATGTTTTTGCGATGATGCTTTGTTTCTGAGTTTGAATTTTTTGTATGCGACCAATTTAATTAATTACAGTTTTCTAGCATAGAATATGCAGATATACAAGGTGTCCGACGAGGAACTTTACATACTCCTACCATTCATAGGGTCACCAACAGCATCACGAAATGGCCACTTCGAAATGTCTTCTATCTTTCCTTGCCAATATGCAGGATGATTTATTCATTCTGACCGAAATTTTATTCGACTATATTTCTTGTACTGTATATCATAATTGAATGATTTCTTCAGAATTTGTAACACTTCTAAGCATCTGTTGGATTATGCATACCGAATATCATATTTCCAGTGCCGTACTCAGAAAAATCAATTTTGACTGCTGATGTGAAAAGTGAAAATAACCTCCTTATAGACCTCTCTCTGATTTTTACATTTGTTTGAAATGGATAAACATAGGAATAGAATTCAAAATTTTATGACACCTCTGAACTTGTTATAACGATCAAACAAATATTAAGGTACAGGAATATTATGCGAATTATTTATTGTCTTTCCAACCTGAGAAGCTCGAATCCAAGAAATTTCTTCATGAAACGATCGAGCGAATCAAAAATGAATGTTCGATATTTTTTCTTTCACCATTTTTTCATCATATTACATCTTGACAATAATGACAATAATTCTTTGTATGTTGTCGATTCTTAATGTATGCATTCAAGAAAACTCAGTTCAAAAATTGAATAGACAAAATCAATGTTCAAATCCTCAAAAAACACCTAAATTAATAGTTGTTTGAAAAAAGGTGAGTAAAGCTTACAAGCAGCTCACAACATACTTTTTACTCACAGAAGATGCTCGAAGTGTTAGTCCGTTTCAAAATGATTGGCATCTCAGGCGGCTGTGGAATCTCGAAAATATGTTGGTAATTTCCCATCAGTAACTTTTGAGTTGCAGGATTTAGGTTGGTGTTGATTGAAAACACTAAGTTATGACATTTCAGAGTTTGAATTAACTTCTTGAATATATTTCGAATTTATTTCTGTACGTTTATGTTCTTGATTAAATCGACAAATTAGTTTTGGATTTAAATATATCGCAAGTCTTACAGAACTGAAAATGGCTGGAATTCATGAAGATACCTCTCGCCTCGCCTAACTACAAGGGAATGTGAAGCAGTTTATCAGGAACCAGATGACCGATTTTGATGAAACTTTCACTATATTGTAGTGGAAGGTTTTCATGTAGGGTTCATTTCTATATAACGAAGAAATAAGAAAACATGATCAAAGACAATTTTGTAGTGTTCGAAAAGTTCTATAAAAAAAGTCCGCGACAGCATATGTCTGCCGAAACCAACCCACGATAGCCATTTTTAACATTTTAAATTCAATCCGAAATAATGGTTAATTTGAAGAGGGCTTTTGACTGGCATAGAATGAATCAATATGAAAATGAATGTGATTGTTATCTGCGGCATTTATTCTTGATGAAAAATACTTTTTCTCTATTTCAGAATCGTAATGAGTTCATTACAGTACTAAAAGTAGTGCTGTAATGAAACTCATTACAGCATTGTTTTCAGTTATATTTTTCGTTTTGTGGTTGTTAGTACTGACCTCCGATCCACTCAATTTTCGCATCAAATCAATTCAAATTCCGCAATCTGTCAAATTTCGTTAGTGACACCAACTGCCAAGATACAATACAAAAGTCACTAATCTGAATTTTTATTTGAATTTTGAGAGTTTTCCACAAAACTTTACTAAAATAAAGAAAATATCGTCTAATACTCTTTGCAGAAAGCAATTCCAACACTCATGCTTTCGAAAACGAGCGACGATTTCGCATTCGTGTTGGAATAGGAGCTCATTCTGCAACTTGTTTTAGAATATACTATTACAGTATAGTTTTCTGATGGATAATTTGAAAGTTACAGTAGGTTGAATGAGTGTGAATTTGAGCAAGAAATTATTGAATTCACTCGACATCCTTTTGTCATGTATACACGTGCTGTCCCTCCTTCGATACGAGGTTATGAATGTGGGGTTGCGGACCTATCAGTACCATTTTGAATTGAAATATAACGCGAGCGGAGCCGCGGTTAGAGCTTGTCAGAGAATATGATTTAAGGCCTCGTGTCGCGGCAAGAGGCCCAGCTCTTACCCCAGCCCATCGAAGGGCGTGTTTGGATTTTGCGAGAGAGCATATCCATTGGAAAGAGGCCGATTGGGAAAGAGATCGCTTCACAAATGAGTCTAGATTCTGCCTCTACCATTGTGATCGACGTTCCCTTTTATGCAGATGTCCACATGAAAGGTATGCTCAGTGCAATTTCCTGAATACTACTGGTTTCGGAGGAGCATCGATTATGGTATGGGGTGGAATATCTTCGACTGCTCGCACAGACCTAGTGGTCGTTGATAATGGTGCTGTTAATGCTGATAAGTATATAAGGAACATTCTTGAAGAGCATGTAGTGCCATTTGACTCATACATTGGTGAGAATTTCATTTTTATGGACGATAATGCTAGACCCCATCGTGCGCGCATCTTTCAGGAGTACCTTGAAGAGGTTGAAGTCTCTCGAATGGAATGGCCAGCAAGAAGTCCAGATCTCAATCCGATTGAGCAGGTTTGGGACAACCTCAATAGAAGCCTGAGAAGTTCAGAAAATCATCCAGCTACTCTTAATGACTTAGGAATCCAACTCGGAGAAATCTGGGATGGATTAGATCAGAACATTTTAAGATGTTTAAGATGGCATTATCGTCCATAAAAATGAAATTTTCACCAATGTATGGGGCAAATGGCACTACATGCCCTTCAAAAATGTTCCTTATATACTTATCAGCATTCATAGCTCCATTATCAACGACCACTAGGTAGGTCTGTGCGAGCAGTCAAAGATATTCCACCCCATACCGTCATAAATCATATTCTCTGAGGCGATTTCTTATTGTCTGAGTGCTAATTTGCACCCCATGAGTTTGCTCAAGCTGACTTTGAAGGAGGCGAGCGGTTGCAAACCGTTGTCTCAAGGAAGAAACTCTCAAGTAACGTTCTTGAATGGCAGTTGTTACCCGTGGTCTACCCTGTCCTGGTCTTCGGACATTCATACCTGTCTCCCTGAACCGCTGCAACATTCTGGACACACTTGTATGGGAACCTTTCTGCAATTCTTGTGTATGTCCACCCTTCTTCTCGCAAAACTACCGCTTGGGCACATTCCTCTTGGGTCAAATTGCGTGTTTCGCGTTGCATAACGATCGAGTGTAGAAAGTCAAACGAAAGAAAAACTATTGGTCACTAGAATTTATCGAGAACAACTGATTTGGACAACTGAATGGAGCCAATACATTCAAAATCTGATAATATCTTTTTTTATTCCTGCTGGGAAAAAACATCTGTATTGAAGAAAAACGTTAAAAGTGGATAACATATGCATGCATAATTCTGATAAAAATAATTATCATTGAGAACACATTGAGATTTCCATAATGTGCGTTACTTTTTTGCGCAGTGTATATTAAGATATGGGACGTTCTTGCAATAGGCGAGCTGGTGAGGGCGAAGATCTTCAGTCTATTTCATTTTATTACCTACTTTACAACCAAAATAAAAAAAAAGGCGCAGCTGTTCAAACTGCATTCCGAAATGGGATAAAAGTGATTTGGGAATACGTGTTACAATCTATTATTACGCAATAGATCTCATATTTTATGACTATTAAATTTGGTCGAATTCGGGACATCATCACTTTTATCGCATTTCGGAACACAGTGAAGAAAAAAATACCAATTACATATATGCATCATAACTGGATTATAGGTGAAATTTGCCAATACTCCTGAATATGTCTAAATATGCAAATGCATATGCAAATTTGCAAATGCATATAATCCGGTTTCTAACCATCAATATCAACATTGATGTGAACAGTACCGCTGTATCTCTATTCTTTAAGCTTTGACATGGTAGCTCAACATTAACATTACCATTAACATCATGTTGAGCTATGATGTCAAAGCTTGAAGAATACAGATACATAACATCATTGTGAAAGGGCAGTTAGGGCCCTTTCACAATCATGTTGATAATTATGGTTATGTTGATGTTGAACTACGACATCAACGCTTGAAGAATAGAGAGCTTAACACTACCATCATCATCAACATATTAACATAATAATGTTAATGTTGAGCTACGATGTTGACACTTAATTAATTGAGATACTACGAAAATGTTAACATCAATGTTAATGGTAATGGTAAATATTTCTTGAATTTCTAACATCATCTTTAACATCAGCCAATGTGAAACATTGTGTTTGTAGATGCAGACTGCTGATTCATTATGTGTTCACAAAACTAACCTACTGAACTAGGTACTTGATCTCGATCTATCAAACACAGATTACAGATACTACTTAATCCGTTATCTGTGCAAAAGATTATAGAGAATAATAATTGATGCTATTAAATTAAAAAGCATGACTTAGTAAACGCTGTTAGTTGTCGGTTTGTGTTCTCTGCTATTTATCCAAATTTTTTTTAAAGATGCCGGTAGATTTACCTTTATTGTTAGAATTAATACTAAAATTTAGCTCTCTATATGATGAAAGTAGTGAGGATTTTAGAGATCTACGAAAAAAAAATATTGCGTGGATTAAAATAGCAGAATGTCTTGATTGTAATGGTAAGTAGTATTTTCGGTCATTGTCTTGTTTTACCTTTACCAGCCAATGACAGGGCGGGTTTATTGTATTTCTAATTTTAACGTTTGCCCTAAGCATGTAGCTAAAAAGAACTTCATAGTGGGAGTATGAACCATATGACTAAATCTAATTATTGTTTCAATTCTTGAGGTGAGGGAAAGATTGAAGTTGCTGCATGCATAAAGTCGTCCTTACCCTTCGGAATATCAAATTTATGCAAATCCTTCAATTTTTAACACTGAATATTATTTTTTATGTAGTTGAAGAAGCGAAAGCTCAATGGAAGGCTTTACGAGAGGATTATGTTGAAGAGATCAAATTCCACGAGGCAAAAAGTGGGCAGAGTCAGAAGGGCCAAGAAAATATAATTGAAACTGTTAAAGAAAGGTGCGAGGATTATCCTTTTGGTGGGTCACAAGCTCGAGCACCTCCCTCGATATCCTTACCAAGCTGCTCGAAAGATAATATATCTGACCCCCTTCAAAAAGTTATGGAAAAAAAAAGAAAATTTCCTGATAAAGATATGAAAGTATTAAATCCTTTGAATAAAATAAAGAAAACAAAAACTCGGGCTCGTGTGGAAGATGAAGATGATATTCTCTCACGTGCTGTTTCTTGTGAATTGAGGAAAATCACAGATGTAGGTATTTTCTCGGTATTTTACTTCGAAAGTCTGTAAAATCTGTGTACTGCACCTCCGTTCATACTATTCATATGCCTCTATTGGTCAATGAATTCTCATATTATAAATTTCCATAATTCTTCACTGAAAAGTTTAAACAACTAGAAGAAAATGGATTAATGCTTTTTATACCTAACGGCAAGTTTCTGGCGATATATTTCTTCTGCCACTGAATTTTCATTTTTCCGAAACTTCTTTAGAGTTTTCTCCCCCTGTTTTTGGAACAAAATCGATTAATCAAGAAGCATTTTATAAATAAATGAAAAGACTCTGCGTATATTCTTGCGCCAAATTTTCGGGGGACTTGTCCTCGATTCAAAACTTCTAATAATAAAAAAAAATGTTGCACTTCGAACTGTGAGAAACTCTGAAACGTTTCGGAGTTTTTATCAGACTCCTTCATCAGACAAATTCGTTGAAAATTGGTGAAAATATTCAGGATTTATCAATTGACATTTGTCAATACTTTGTGACATTGATTTATTTTACTTTGCAATTTCCCGATGTAATCAATGAATTGATCTAAATACGGTCTAGTCCAACTAAACAATTGCCAAGATAATGATTTTTATTCAAGAAAACATAAGTGGACTCTGTAATTTTTCTTTTATAATGATCAGGTTCAGTCATCAGAAATTTTTTATTATTAAAATCCATCATGTAATCTCCGGTGATGAAACACACATGATCAGCAATTTGCGATCTATCAATTTTTTTATTTTTCATGTTATTTTTATGTACTTCTCATCTCTAAAGATACAATGAATACAGGAAATATTGTAATAGTATATTCTAAAACAAGTTGCAGAATGGGATCATATTCCAACACGAAATTCGAAAACGAGCGACAAAGAACCGTGTTTTCTCTATTTCAGTCAAGTTTTGTGGAATACTCTCGAAAGTCAACGAAAAATTCAGATTATACATCCTAGTGACTTTCGTATTTTATCTTGGTAGTTGGTGTGACTGTTACGAAAATTGACAGATTACGGAATTTGAATTGACGTATGTTGAAAATTGATTGAATCGGAAGTCAGCGTTGGCAACCACAAAACGAAAAATATAACTGAAAAAAAAACTGTATTGAGTACATTTAAGGACTATTTTTAGTACTGTAATGCACTCATTACGATACTGATATAGAGAAACGACATTTTTTTGCTTATGTTTCTCATTCAAAGGTCTAGTTTTATTAGAAGGTATGGATTTTAAATCATTTTGTTTCTTGATAACAGTTCTTATGTTGGATTTGGAACCAATCCTTCTCATTTTTTCTGAAAAAGAAAATTGATTGCCTTTCCTGACCGTTTCTTGTTGGTTCCTGATTTGCATTAGAATTTTGTTCAGAAACTTTTTTCTTTAAATTTGATATCCGGGGGCACGGCAGTGCCCCCGCCAAGACGAGCCATGCGAAGCACCACGCCGGGGCAATACGAACCCTTTCTGGAAGTATTTCGACGTATTTTTGAACCCTCATACCTTGAGTTTGGAATATACCAGATGAAAAAAATTCTCAGGATATGTGGTGGACTTATCAAACGTGCAAAATTTCAAGTGCATATTTCGTACACTTCAGATTTTATAGAAATCTAAAAACCCCCGATTTCGTCACTCACTCACCGATGATCATAAAAACTGTTAGGGTACTTCCCGATGTCCTATGAAGTTGAAATTTGGAATGTGAGCTAGTATCAGTACACAAACAACAGAAAAATCGCAACTTTCACCCCCCAACCCTTAGTACCAGGGAATGTATAAGTTTTTATGAGACTTCCGCCAAGTGGTCTAAAAATTGATATCAACGGAGGACTGCTTGTTATGAATGTTTAAAAAATATTCAAGAGTTCTCGTTGAAAATCACCCCCACATTCTGAATAAGGGGATAAAATAAAGCGCTCGTAAACCGCCTCATGTGTATTTACACCGAATACAATTTCTCTGTGATAACCTCAACCACAGTTTCCATTGTGCAATTTCCCGTTGTGATCATGGTATAAAGATAGGATTCTTTATACAATGGTTGTGATGGCAGATCGCAAATACATCGCGATCGCAGCTTGAACCTAGGTAGGTTATTATTGAGGAAAAAAAGAACAAAATAAAAAGATTTTTTCTCAAGCAACCTACAAAAAGAATTGAAATTCAACCAAAAACATTTTCATGTAAAATATTGCCAAGACGAGGCCGTATTTCTCACATTGTCAAAAAGTTATCAGATCTCATGTAGAGCCAAGCTGCTAACTCTACACTCTTCAACTTAACAAGTCCTTATTTCACAAACCCTATGCATTGGTCGAAATAAGTGACCTGGCCGTTTGTCTTTCCCAACGTGAGCGAAAGGTGAAAAATTCATTCGCTGTTCATAACTTTTCTGTTATAAAATAGTTGTCATTTTGACAATTCTCGGAATATGTCGTAATTTTTGGTCCTGAAAAATATCCTGTTTTCTTGTGTTATAAGATGTTTGGTTTATCTATGGGAGATGATTTCCTTTCATTAAGGTCCTGTGGCGGTCTTCAAACATCTGAAGTTCCGAAAAATCATCACTAGGACGGTCGTACCTGGTTCGGAAGAAACCTCACGATTAGAGAGCAAGGCTGAGGATTTAAATTTGAATATTGGAGGAATTCTAAGGAGAAGAGTGATAACGTTCCGAAATTAGCCACTGAATATGGTGTTGAGATCTTTTAAGAGATCCACATGGTAACAGAAGAACTTCTTCGTGAAGGAGGACAATTGAAAGTTATGTACTCATTGATTTTTCACTTAGTCCAAATTACGGTTCAGCTTGTTGTATTATAAGATTTCCTATATTCAACAATTCGAAAAGGGGAAATCGATTGGCTTTTTTCATTTGTGACATTTCTGTCATAATTAATTTATGAAGAAAGTATTTCTGAAATGGATGGTTAATTCAAAAACCATTTAATTGATTATAAATAACCAGTTTTTTCTGCTTTTGTCTTTTTTATTTCAGATCTAGAATTTCGGGTAGATTGGTGAAGAGTCTGTTTTTCTCTGCTGCCCATAGAAGAACTACATGAAGATGTTCTTCTGATCACGTAGATGTCCTCCAAGATCCTCCGATATGATATTTTTAGTAAATTTTTTTCCAACACGGGTGAGGTCAGGGTTTTTTCTCTGGGGTTTTTTCCCTTTCCTCATTTAATCATACTACAGACCTGTATGGTTTTCCTGTGTTGCACTCCAGCTAGGTCCTTTCTCGTTTCAATATGTATTGTATTATTTTAGCTCTCTCAATCAAAAGAATATATACTCCCCGTCAATAAATTCCTTTTTTCGTGGTTCTCCGATTTTGTTGAAATTTTCACCAGGTATAGTATTGGGTCTTGTTATATTAACCTGAAATTTACTTTGCGAAAATACCTGTGTTGCATTTTTTCAATTTTTATAACAATTTAAAACATTACAATACCTCATCGACTAGTAAGCATAAACAAACATCTGAAAATTAATAGCGTGTATTTCCACCCCTCTTTTTCATCACTCCTACCATACGACGTGGCATACGTTCAATGCATTTACGAATTGCTTCTGGGGGAAGCAACAATTTCTGTTAATGCAGAACAATACTAGGCCTCACGTTGCACGGGTTGAAGAGGCGAATTTTCAACGATTCGTGTGGCCAGCCAGAAGGCCGGATTTAAATCCAATTGAACATGTATGGGATATGCTAGGTAGACATGTTCGAAATCGGCAGCCCAACACCTTGTCCGATTTACGAACAGCCCTTCTTGAGAAACGGGAAAATATTCCCCCAGAAGCAATTCGGAAATGCATTGAAAGTATGCCACGTCGTATGGTAGAAGTGATGAGGAAGCGAGGTGGAAATACACGCTATTAATTTTCAGATGTTTGTTTATGTTTACTAGTCGGTAAGGTATTGTTATGTTTTAAATTGTTATAAAAATTTATAGAATGCAACACTTTCTTTGAAAATGTGTATCTTTTTTTTTAAAGCAGATACTGACGTGAATCAAAAAACATTTTGTTAAGAAATGGTCACACTTCAAATTAAAACTGAATAATATCAAATTTTCCGCCACAAATTCACCACAGGGTCTTTAGAAATGAAGGGTATAAAACAAGGTTTTGTTTCACCCTGTATAACGGATGAACTACAGGTATTTTCGCAAAGTAAATTTCAGGTTAATATAACAAGACCCAATACTATACCTGGTGAAAATTTCAACAAAATCGGAGAACCACGACAAAAGATACAGGGTGTTGAATTTGACAAAAATTTTGCCTGTCCGGAATTTATTGACGGGGAGTGTATATATAGTTACGAAACGGCCAAGTCACAGAGTTTGTGAAATAAGGACTTGTGAAGTTGAAGAGTGTAGAGTTAGTAGCTTGGCTCTACATGAGATCTGATAACTTTTTGACAATGTGAGAAATACGGCCCCGTCTTGGCAATATTTTACATGAAAATGTTTTTGGTTGGATTTTTCTTTCTATGAAATTTGCTAGATACATATATATTATCTTCAAGAAACATTTTATCTCATTTGTTGATTAGAATAAAAGTTTCAGAATACTCCCACAATATATTCCAATCAATAGTTAAATTTTCAGTTTGTGATTTCAAGTATTTCGTATAGTCTTTGGATATCACACGTAATACTGAGAAATAATAACACTACACTCAACTTGTGATGCCGATGATTGTATTCAAAGTCACAGGATTTGAACATTTTTTAAGCTTGTTTACTGTTTGTCGCATATTTAATTATTATGTTGGAGTTGTCTACATCTGTAGGAAGCTAAGGGAAAACCGTCAAGATCCGACAACGTGACCGGCTGGCGAGTGGGAGGTCCTAAAGGTGGAGACTGCGATATTCCACGCTTTCGCCATAGATTTGACTGGCAACTGTATGCGGAACGTAATTTTTTTCGTGACTGATCTTTTCTTCCTTCCGACGTTCGGTCAGAGCTCAGCGCGCCGCCACTGCGTCGGTTTTGTTATCGCGATTTCGGAATTTTGTTTATGTTGTGGTAGACGACGCGCAGTGCTCTGCGTGTTATTATTTTCGAATTGTCACCCGGTCGCAAGGTTGCATGTGCGTGTGTTTCGCCTTCTTGGGCCAGCGGCAAGGAAAAAAAAACAGCGATCGGACGTGTATCATAATCGAGTGTTCTATTCGAGAGAGTTTGACGGTTATTTTCGATGTGGATGCATCGTCGTCGCTGCCGCTGTTAATTACGTGCAGAATAATCGCGGATTTGTGTCTGTGTGAATCACCGATGTGGGTTACTGCGGTTTATTTTCGTTCTTGAATTTCTGTTTAAGGAGTTGACTCGTTCAGTTATGTTCGTTTGAGAGCCATGGCTCTCGGAGGTATATTCAGGAGAAGAAAAAGAAGCACCGGCGATGGGGTAGGTGATCGCAACTATTTATAGAACGGGAGTTGTCGATATCGACTGACGATATTCATGCCATTAAATGTCACGCTTCGTTTCACATCAAAACTTCAGCATCTGAACCGTTTTTCATTATAATTCCGAGTAAGAAAGATTCAGTATCGTAATGAGTTCATTACAGTACTAAAAGTAGTGCTGTAAAGAAACTCATTACAGCATTGTTTTCAGTTATATTTTTGGTTTTTCGTTGTCAGTACCGAATTCCGATCCAATCAAGTTTCGAATCAAATCAACTCTAATTCCGTGATCTGTCAAATTTCGTATGTCACACCAACTGCCAAGATACAATACAAAAGTCACTAATCCTAATTTTCATTTGAATTTCTAGAGTATTTCACAAAACTTGACAAATAGAGAAAATATCGTCTAATACTCGTTGCAGAAGGAAATTCCAACACTCATGCTTTCGTGTTGGAATAAGAGCTAATTCTGCAACTTGTTTCAGAATATACATTTTTCTATTTCAGTATCGTAATGAGTTCATTACAGTATCAAAAGTGGTGCTGTGATGAACTCATTACAGCATTGTTTTCAGTTATATTTTTTCGTTTTGTGGTTGTCAGTACTGACCTCAGATTCTCTCAATTTTGAAATAAAATCAATTCAAATTCCATAATCTGTCAAATTTCGTTAAGTCAATTACCAAGATACAATACAAAAGTCACTAGGATGTTTAATCTAAATTGTTATTTGAATTTCCAGGTTATTTCACAAAACTTGACTGGAACGGAGAAAATATCGTCTAATACTCGTTGCAGAAGACAATTAAAACTCTCATGCTTTCGAAAACTTGCTCGTTCGTTTTCGAATTTCGCATTCGTGTTTGGATAGGAGCTCATTCTGCAACTTGTATTAGAATTTACTGTTCCTTCATGAGTCAGTCGTATGTAGATTATTTGCTTCACGCACTCCGAATAGTTTGTAAAGTACAACCAACTTTTTCGCACTAAGAACTAGAATAGTCATTTCTCTAATTACAGTAGAATCTGCTTATAATGACATCGAGGAGAAATGAAAAATATGTCATAATAACCGGAAGTCACATAAAGCAGAATTTCAGCAAAATTGATGGTATTTTTCTTACACCATTGTACATGGCTTCAATGGATGTCAGTTTGTCCACAAAACACCAATAATCTCTTCAAGGATCTGGATTATACTGAAAAGCATGTCGGCAAGCGTATGTCTCGTATCGTATCAAACCTCATCGCATTAAAAAGGGTAGGGTGGCTTGAGAAAACGATCACTTTAACCGGAAAAATTTGCGAAAAATCATGTTGTTGTATCTGAAATTATGTCATTGTAACCGACATGTCATTATAAGCGAAGTCATTGAATCCGGACCCTATTGTAAGGAGTTTTGAATGAAACCAAACTTAACACTGCATTTGCGTCATTATAAGCGATTGGTCAGTATAGCCGGCGTCAAAATAAACGGATTCTACTGTATGTGTCAAATCCGTTCATTCTGTGGAACAAAACAATCTTAGAATATTTCATACTGGCACTGTTTTCAGTAATTTCATTGATGACATGTTGACCGCCTTCCACGGATATATTTAACATCTGTCAAATTTATGAGATAGAAAAAAAAATTTAATAATCATTATTTTGCAACTTGTTTCAGAATATATTATTATAACACAAGTGTACGAGTTTAAAATGAATGAATGAGTGTTAGAATGAACCTTCTGTACGAATGTTATACATTATTTTCTCTAATTATGTGTCAAATCCGATCATTTTGCCACATCTCGTAGAACAAAACAATGTTGGGATTTCATTCTAGCACTGTTTTCAGTAATATTCATTGATGATATGTTGGCTTCCTGCCACGGACTGATTCAACATCTGTTGAATTTATGAGATAAAAAACAGTTCTGCCAATGGATATTTTCAATGCAAAAATCATTAAACGATATTTACAGCAATATTTCATTAATTTCGATAAACATTCAGCGAATTAGAGAAAATAATGTATGATACTCTTACAGAAGGCTCATTATAACACTCGCTCATTCATTTTGAACTCGTACACTTGTATTATAATAGTATATTATAAAACAAGTTGCAGAATGGGGTCCTATTCCATTACGAATGCGAAATTCTATAAGAAGCGCTCGTTTTCGAACGTATAAGTATTGGCATTGCCTTCTTTCTGCAACGAGTATTGGACGATATTTTCTCTTTTAGTCAAGTTTTGGAGAATACTCTAGAAATTAAATGAAAAAGTCAGAATATTAATCCTATATAGTGAATTTTGTATTGTATCTTGGCAGTTGGTGTGACTGTTGCGAGAGATTTCGGAATTTGAATTTGCGTGTGTTGATAATTGAATAGAATCGAAAGTCAGAGTTGACAACCGCTAAACGAAAAATATAACTGAAAACAGTTCTGTAACGGGTTCATTACAACACTACTTTTATTCCCGTAATGAACTCGTTACGATACTGAAATAGAGGAATAAATTACCGTAATTGTTCATCAAAATATTATTCTTGCTTTGTTGATAAATTAGATTTCAGTTTGAATTTTCCGTGGGGTGTTTAATAATTCTACACAATGTACATAGTATTTCCATTATCTCCTAACAAATATTATTTTCCCGAATTCCGTATCAATCGGACCATCTGTTCTTCTTCGAAATGGACTGATTTAATTTGATATAAACTCATGTTCATAGAAACAGTTTGTTGCCTCTTAGATTCACATGTTTCAATCACATACAGAAAAATAATTCTGAAATGTCACTTGGATTGATGAGTGATTTGAATATATTGTTCCCATTTCAGTGTTTTCATGAATTGAGATAAGAACTACCATATCCAAATTATCGATGATTTGTAGCCCCTTGAACTGGTTGGCATTTGCATTGTGTCATATAAACAATGCTTCAAGCATTGACGCATACGGTCAAAGTGAACTCTTCAGAAAAAAAGGGAATTGAAACTGTCTTTCTCTTTTACAATGCAATTTTCATTACCGGTTTCGGGAAAGCCTCCTATTCTCATCCTCGGACAACGATAAGTTGAAATTACAAATATTATAGAAAAAAGTTTCCGATAAATATAAGTGTATTAAATTTTGCCAAGGGATTACTTACATTTTCTATATAAACGAGATTTGTGAATTAATAAATCTTTGGAAGCAATATTTGATATACCTCAATCATCTACACAAAAGTTCAATAATATCATCTGTCATCTGAGGACACCTTGAAATTAAGAGTACCGAAGTTTTTTTCACGAAGTGGTATTAATAATAATAATAATAAAGGACTTTTATTGAACAACATGTATTAACATTGATTACAACACTGATAGAGGGCGAGGTTCAGTTCGTTCCGAGTATTCATACCCTGAACGTCTGAATATTCTCACACTATCTTGTAGGGTAAAACCCGGATCGAGACCCGGATAGATGCCCCAGTTGGATAGATGCTCCATTTTCAAAATACCTAACTTCCCAAACTCTTCACTAGTTCAGTTAGTAACAAAATATGGTACAGTGAGGACGCGTTTTGCAAGTGTATGTGATTATCTCCGCAACGAACTTCGAAAACATGTAAAAGTTTCAAAGACTACTTTTGAAGTAGTTATAAATTCGATTATATTTTTTATTATATCAATAAACTGGTTCATTAAATGTGCATCTAAGTATCACCAGTTGGTTTTTTGTTTTTAATTTGTGAAAAAATGCATGGGCAGCTATCCGTACCAAAAAGGATAGTTGCCCTGATTTTTCGAGGTATAGATGCCCTTAGGAGACATATATATCTCTATACAACCCATACCCTTGTATAGTCTGAGTATTAATTCTTTTAAATATTTTTAGTACTCTGTTATAGCAAAACCATGTCGCGGAAGTATGATAGAAAAGAAGGAGTACAAGGTCAAGTTTGCTCTTGGACCACAGAACAACTCGAAGCAGCTTCCGATGAGACAGAACAGTACGAAGGCGTTATGCCCCTGAAATATGAAATTATGAATGAAAATACAAAGTCTCAATCCGACTGGATTCAGTGTCTAAGGTATCACAACTGGCTTCATGAAACCTGTACACTTTTTCGGAACTACTGCTCAAGATGTGGAAAACTAAAAGCACTATCTGACTGTTCCCCTCTTGGTTGTGTTGTTTTGTTTTAAAAAGAGTATTTCTATTTCTGTTGAAACCTATTAGGTATTTGATATTTTATGACAACAATGAAAAATTCGTATACCTATTTGTTGAAACCTACCTAATATTTTATGATATAAAGAATTTATATTTTCGTTTAATAAATGCTTTCAAAATTTCATCAAGTAGGCTGATTTAAGTTATATTACGATTATAACAGACACAACGATAAGACATTTCATTGAATTTGGCTTTGTAATGTGATCACACAATATGAAGGGCATCTATCCCGGACTGAAGGCATCTATCCTTCTCAGTATTTTCATAGTGGGTCAACTATACATACCTGTAGGCATCTATCCCCAGAAATAATGTTCCATAAAAATCAAAATTCTTTGAAATCTGCTAATGCTAGGTCAGAAAAAACCCACAGTATATCAACTCAAATAACAACTCTAGCTACTTTCATAAAAATTATTCAGATAAAATCGATATTTTCGAAAATATGAGGCAATTTCAAAAAGTGGGGCATCTATCCGGGTTTTACCCTATTTTCATTCTGAAAACCTTAGTATATATTAGGGACAAAGCGAATAGCATACCGAAATTATCTAGCTTTCATAACTGCCATACAAGAAGTGGGGGAGTGCTATTCATACCAAAGCACAAGACAAAAAATTCGAAATGTCGCTCACCTATCAGGGCATGAAACTGTTCAATCATTTACCTTCCTATATTATTCGATCCCTGAATCTTAGAGAATGCAAGTCAAGTGTAAAAGCTTTGTTGTCAAGAAATTGTTATTACACTTTAGGCGAGACTGTAGTGGAATTTCTGAATTATGCTTTCAATGATTGTTTTTGTTAATTTCAAATATCCTTGACTTGTCTCACGCAAATTTTATATCTCCAGAAATCAATGAATGATATATTTATTTATTAATTATATATGAGATGAAGAAAACGAAAATCACAAGAAAAATTCACCAGCGATCCAGCGAAAGAAAATTACCATTTATAAATTACTAGTTCAAACCCGCGGCACGACAAAATTGTCTCTGACTATGTTTCTCTATCTCTTATAGTTTACCCAGCGTCGGCCGTAGAAGCCTGAAAAAACCGGGTTAATTACCGACTTCTTCATGAAAACTCGATATTTTTTCTCATTTCTTCGTGATATAGGAATGAATCCTACATGAAAACCTCCCAAAATAAATTCTCTACATTATAGTGAAAGTTTCATCAAAAGCGGTCATCTGGTTCTGAGTCCATAGAGTACAAGCAAACTCACAAACACACGGACATTCACATTTTTATAATATTAGTATAGATCTTATATCATTTGAACCAAGCATTAAAAATTCTATCAAAGAAGATGACCTGACTGTTTGGTATAACTTAATTATGTTAAAATATTTCTAAATTCTCGCAAGTTGTCAAGAATGTCAGCAATGTTTTCAAAGTGTAAAACCAAAACATCGAACTCATGTCCCGTTTCCAGAATATGCCTGGTAAAAAGTTAATCAATATTATTCAACCTCAAAACATCTATAACTACAATTAAGTTTTCTCTATTTCAGTATCGTAATAAGTTCATTACAGTTCTAAAAGTAGTGCTGTAATTAACTCATTACAACCATGTTCTCAGTTATATTTTTCGTTTTTTGGTTGTCAGTACTGACCTCCGATGCTATCAATTTTCGAATCAAATCAATTCAAATTCCGTAATCTGTCAAATTTCGTAAGTCACGCCAACTGCCAAGATACAAATACAAAAGTCACTAGGATCAACTTTTGTTTGAATTTCGGTAGTATTTCACAAAACTTGACTGAAATAGAGAAAATATCGTCTAATACTCGTGACAGAAGGCAATTCCAACTCTCATGCCTTCGAAAACTCACTACCTCGTCGCTAGTTTTCGAATTTCGCATAAGTATTGGAATAGGAGCCCATTCTGCAACTTGCTTTAGAATATATGTATATTATTATACACCTTATTATTAAATAATTGCTAACCAATGATATTTAACGATCTGAACGATGTCATAGTACCTCAATATATTTTTAACTTTATAGTTAATAATATCTTGGAATTTTATCGAAATATACCTCATGGAAGTGTTGCCAACTCTGTTGTAGTTTTTGACAAAAACTTCCCTTAAAATGTTAGAATATCGGTGAGTTTCACTAAAGCCATTGAAAAAAATTAAACATTATTTTCTATAATCCAATTAATTTTTATTGAAATAAATCGAATTTCTCCACAAATATCGTTTAGTGATTTTTGCATTGAAAAATGTTGGTTGGCAGGACTGTTATCTGTATCATAAATTTGCGAGTAAATTTGACAGATAATAAATAAATCCGTTGCAGGAGGCCAACATAAAATGATTAAATATAACGATGAGAACCTTGAGAAACTGAGATATTCTCGCATGATTTAGTTCTACAAGGTGTGGAGGAATAAATAGATTTGTCACTGAATTGGAGAACAGTTATGAGGCAGTTATGGTAACGACATCCAGTTAATAAGTCCGTCATTCATGTGCATATGAATCAATCAAACTGATATAAGCGAGGATATCACCTACCTAGAGATTTTCAAATTGAGGAATCAACCTTTTGTTGAGGTTTGTTTCATGATGGCTTGATTTGATGAAGCAGCAGCTAATGGAGCAAGTTTGAATTTGCTACCAAAAAAGTCAAAACAAAAATATGAAAAACAATCTTCTCATTTGATTGATTGGTGTGTTGCTAAAACCGCAGCTTAAACGGTAAAATCGCCAGAATTGGGAGTTTTTTTCAGCATATATCTTTGAATTGTTCCAAAGTTCATGATTTTCTATGATGAAAATTGTTTGTTGAGTAAAATTTGGATTTTTGGAAAATTTCATAAACAACTGCTTTTATTGAAAGACAAAATGAAAATAGGAATAACTTAAGACTCATGTCAATAATGAAATAGTGGAGATCAAGTTTGTAGATCCATCCAGAGCGAGAAAATGCCGCCATTGAAACAGAGCACAAACAGACCGATTTCGACCTTATTAGGGATCCTCCGTGCCTCTCAGTTCATCCACAACGACACTCAGGTCAGTTAAACATAATCAAAAGCTCTTGAAATATCCAGTAAAATGGCTTCTAGAGCCCTTTTTCGTAATGAAATCAAAAATTAGAACCCGGATTGATTTTCCTCTTATGAATCCATGCCGTGAGGAGGAGAGAATTTTCTCAGTTCTTATCAATTAGAAAAGTCTTTAGTTCACAATCTTTTTTTCCGAAGGTTTCACAAACGATTGTTCTCATTGTTGAGGAAATACGAGCCAGTTCCATGGAGTATTTGATCAGATATGATGTTCATTGGCGTCCAATCTAAACCACAGCTGATTTTATTCTACAACCGAGCTTATGTGTTCAGTATTTCCCTTTAATTTACTTTTTTGACATTTGAATAAATTTGGAGTTTGTGTTATATTGGAAAATTATTAAATTAAAAGGAAATATGTATTTTCTTTTCTCTATTTCAGTATCGTAATGAGTTCATTACAGAACCAAAAGTAGTGCTGTAATGAAACTCAATACAGCATTTCCAGTTATATTTTTCGTAGTTGTCAATACGGACCTCCGATCCAATCAATTTTCGAATCAAATCAATTGAAATTCCGTGATCTGTCAAATTTCGTTAGTCATACCAATTGCCAAGATACAATACGAAAGTCACTAATCTGAATTTTTTTCATTCCGACAGTATTTCACAAAACTTCACTGAAATAGAAAAAATATCGTCTAATACTCGATGCAGAAGGCTATTTCAACACTCATGCACTCATTTCGCATTCGTGTTGGAATAGGAGCTCATTCTGCAACTTGTTTCAGAATATACTAATATTTTACATACTTTCAGAAGTATAAAAGTAAACATGAAGTATAAAAGTCGAAAGAACATGCGTTTATTATACTTTCACCGATTTGACGGCCAATATGTAGCCTTTATCAATATAAAATAGACAAGAATATGATTGATTCTATACAGCAACTGCGAAACCAACGCAAAAATTCAACATATTTCTCTTAATTATTTGAGCAATTTTCAATTAATAAGCAACTGCTTCTACGATAAGCAGTGTTCGTCTATATTTTATTCAAGCAAAAGGTTTCTCTGGGGTGAATAAAACATGTTGAAAAGAAAGATATCACAGGGAAATTATTGTATGTACCTGATATATACCTATAATTCTTGTGGATTTTTTGAATCAGTCTAATACATATAATATATTATTTCAGAACAATTCGTAATTACGAATTCAATAAGAAAGAAAAAATTCTAAATATAATTAAATTTAATGAACATTCTCAAAATAGATAGTTGGAAGGACTAGCTGCTTTCGAACATGTTGTGAAAGTTGTAAGTTTTATTATAGAACACATCATCCATGACGTTTATATTCTCTCGTTTTTCAGAAAATATCACGTATCACAAAGGCTCTCGCATTCCATACAGAATAATATTCCTTTTTTTGGTGACTCAACATCTGTAATACTACAATTCGAGTTTGAATTGAAATTCAGAATGGACATTATCTGCGAAGTTTATCGTTAACTTTAGTCAACGAACCGTAATTCCTGGCTGTAACTATGTAAAAATTTGATAACTTACGAATGTTTATAGTCCAATTACCAAAACGAGCAAGAATAAATCATATTTTTTGAGTGGCCCATTAGACGAGAATACTTTTCAACTATTCGCTTTACACTTTTCAATTGAATTACGGTGCAATAAAGTATTCACACATTGACATGTAAAGTTGAAGTTCAATTTTTAAAAATTTTTGCATACCTTAGAATGCTACATTATCGCACTTTAACTTCTTTTTTTCAAAAGATGATCAAAATCAGATCATGTTATTCATACCTTTGTATTAATCCTTATACAAATCAATTATTTCACATTCAAGACCACCACCTGTAGATCATTTCTTGAATCTTTCAAATCGGACATCATATTAAAACCATATTGCGATTTTAAAAATATCAACCCGAACAAAATATAGTCAATATAGGTATGGAAATAAAGGAGGGAGCACCGAAAGGTGGTAGTGTACATCTATAAAAAAAAAGGAAAAGCCTTTGAATTAAATGAAACATTGAAATAATCAAATATATATGAACATAAAAATTAACGAAAAATATAAGAATAAATATGATTATTGTTTTAGAGAAAGCCAAAATGATACAATACGTATTGAAACAAATGGGCATTAAAGTTCATGAAGGAATCAAGTTTGCCTCCGAGATATCTAGGATTGAAATTATGTTTTAAAGAAGAAGAAACGAAAGCGACACCCAATTTTTTATATTTCTGATGATTGTTTGAATGAAAACAATTATTATCATTTAGGCACAAACGCAATTGTAAATAATAACTTTTCACGATTTCCGAATCCGCGGAAAGGGTACTTTCTATACTCTGAAAATAGGAATGAAAGCCAGAACAATATCCTTATTATGAATGCTTTTCGTATATTTTATGGTGTACATAATCGCCATTTGGAAAGGGTGATTCGAAGAAAGATGGAACCGTTTTGAACCAACTTCAGTGAGAGTAAAGTTGGTCCAAAAAGCTTCGAATTACTCTCTTCAAAGGACGATTATGTACACCATGAAATGTACGAAAAGCATGATAAGTTTGACGAACAGAACCATTATTTTGAAGAAAAATTTCAACAATTTGCAGGCGTTTCTTCATATGTGATACCACTAGAGGTGAAATTTTTTCATTCATCCATTTTTATTTCCCAAGCTTTCTATGAATGTGAGAAATGTCAAAATGTTGCCGCTGAAATACTAATTTGCTTAGTTTTGGCGGCTTGCATGTTTAATCGGTGTGAAACTAGTGTTAGAATGAGCCTTCTGTACGAGTATCATACATTATTTTCACTAATTCGATGAATTTATATCGAAATTAATGAAATATTTTCCGTAAATATCGTTTAGTGATTTTTGCATCGAGAAATATTGATTGGCAGAACTTTTTTCTATCTCATAAAATTTGACAGATGCGGAATAAATCTGTGACAGGAGGCCAACATGCCATGAATAAATATTACTGAAAACAATGTTAGAATGAAATATTCTAACATTGTTTTGTTCTACGAGATATGGCGGAATGAACGGATTTGACACATAATTAGAGAAAATAATAGACAACCCTGCACATTCTACATGATCCAGCATAATATTTTCTTATTATCATGTCAGGGAGGTTTCAGGAAAAATATGAATTGTTATGATCAGGTTTTTAGCCTCACCACATTTATTGATTCAGCGTTCAATAAAACTTAAAAACAGGGACAGCATTTGTGGATTTATCAGCTGCATATAATACAGTATTGAAAGATGAATCTATAATCATTTAAAGTGTGGAAAAATGGTTAGCCTATTAGAAAATATCTGACAGAAGGTTCCGTGTTTTTGTCTATAATAATAGTAGTAATTTCGAAACATTGAATAATGGTCTTTCACAAGGATCAGTTTTAGCACCCCTTCTATTCAGTTTATACAGGGTGCGGCACGGAGGATGGATGGTTTTAAAA
Organism: Hippodamia convergens; assembly: GCA_038502775.1. NCBI lineage: Eukaryota > Metazoa > Arthropoda > Insecta > Coleoptera > Coccinellidae > Hippodamia > Hippodamia convergens. Next base: position 27,051,691 of record CM076607.1, on the reverse strand, counting down.
AAATAATAAAAGCGTTAATTTTTACTCAAAAACACATTTATTGACGGAATCAGATTTGACCAAAAGGGTTAACGCGACTTCAATCTGGGGACCTCATTATCTGGAATATAGGTGAGTATGGAAAATGATTTTGGAAAGTAATTAAATTTGTTCCAAAAATTACAAGTTGTTGTCTCTCTGCGAATATGGCGAGGGGCAATATATGAGAGGACTGGAAACCAAGGAGAGGTGTATATTTGATAGTACCAGTGATAATCCTCATAGAAAAATTTAGTTGGGCATCAATTTTTTCTTACATGAACACTGTTCAACCAAACAGGGCAACAATAATATTCAGCAGCAGAAAACCAAAGCTAGGACTGCCGTACGAAGTATTGTTGCATCAGCGCCTCATGAAGAACCAGTTAGCTTCTGAAGAATATTGTTTCAAGTTTTAAGCTTCAAACGCAGATCATCTGAATGGGCGTTGAAATTAAGAGAGGAATCAAGTTGGATTCCCAGGTATCTAGGATTGAAATTATGTTTTAAGGGAAAGGACCCGAAAGTGACACTCAATTTTCTATATTTCTGATGATTATTCAAATGAAAACATGAAACCTCGGTCTTATTATCATTCGGGCACAAACACCACTTTAAAAAATAATTTTACATGATATCCAAATCTGCGGAAAGTGTACTTTCTGTTGTTTGAAAATTAGAATGATGGGAAGCCAGAGCAATATCATCAGTATGAATCAATTTTTCCGAAGAAGTAGTTGGAATGTCACACAAATACAGGGTGCGGCACGGAGGATGGATGGTTTTAAAAAAATAATAAAAGCGTTAATTTTTACTCAAAAACACATTAATTGACGGAATCAGATTCTCAAGGAAATAGCATTTGAGACAGTCAAGTGTGGAAAATCACATCAGGCATGTGGTGGCCGAAATCGGTGATGCAGTGCTAGAGGCGCTCTTGGAAGTTCGCGTAGACACTCTCCAACATCGCTCTCTCAACTTGGGCAACTTCCACGCGAATAGCCCTTTTCAATTCGTCCAGAGTTCGGGGCTTGGTCTCGTATACTCTAGCCTTGACGTGTCCCCATAAGAACAAATCGCGTGGAAGTTGCCCAAGTTGGGAGAGCGATGTTGGAGAGTGTCTACGCGAACTTCCAAGAGCGCCTCTAGCACTGCATCACCGATTTCGGCCACCACATGCCTGATGTGATTTTCCACACTTGACTGTCACAAATGCTATTTCCTTGAGAATCTGATTCCGTCAATTAATGTGTTTTTGAGTAAAAATTAACGCTTTTATTATTTTTTTAAAACCATCCATCCTCCGTGCCGCACCCTGTATTTGTGTGACATTCCAACTACTTCTTCGGAAAAATTGATTCATACTGATGATATTGCTCTGGCTTCCCATCATTCTAATTTTCAAACAACAGAAAGTACACTTTCCGCAGATCTGGATATCATGTAAAATTATTTTTTAAAGTGGTGTTTGTGCCCGAATGATAATAAGACCGAGGTTTCATGTTTTCATTTGAATAATCATCAGAAATATAGAAAATTGAGTGTCACTTTCGGGTCCTTTCCCTTAAAACATAATTTCAATCCTAGATACCTGGGAATCCAACTTGATTCCTCTCTTAATTTCAACGCCCATTCAGATGATCTGCGTTTGAAGCTTAAAACTTGAAACAATATTCTTCAGAAGCTAACTGGTTCTTCATGAGGCGCTGATGCAACAATACTTCGTACGGCAGTCCTAGCTTTGGTTTTCTGCTGCTGAATATTATTGTTGCCCTGTTTGGTTGAACAGTGTTCATGTAAGAAAAAATTGATGCCCAACTAAATTTTTCTATGAGGATTATCACTGGTACTATCAAATATACACCTCTCCTTGGTTTCCAGTCCTCTCATATATTGCCCCTCGCCATATTCGCAGAGAGACAACAACTTGTAATTTTTGGAACAAATTTAATTACTTTCCAAAATCATTTTCCATACTCACCTATATTCCAGATAATGAGGTCCCCAGATTGAAGTCGCGTTAACCCTTTTGGTCAAATTTTCTAATCGATATGAATAGAAGCGACAATGAATTTGGCAATCTGAATGGAAAGTATGGAATTTTTTCAAAAAAAATCTTACTTCTGAACCTTCCGTCAGAGTTCCTGATTTTGACCTTCCTAGGAGAATATGGTCTGTTCTAAATCGTATTAGAACAGGCCATGTACGATGCAACAGGATGGAACAACACGATGGAATTCGGTTAAGAACCCTAGTTGTGAGTGTGGGAAAAATGATGAGACTATAGAACATCTTATAAATAGTTGTCCCATTTATAAATTTCAAGATGGTTTCGAGGCTATATAGTACGAGAGCTAGTGAACCTTTTGAGTAACGGTTTGCCTGTAAGGCTAGAAATTTTTATAGCGATAGTTCCTAACATGCTGAGGACGGAAATCATCGCCTGGCACCCCTCACCCCTGCACGTCATCAAGATCTATATCTTTGAAAGTGTTAAAAAAATTAAAAAAATAAACTTGTTCCTGTAAGCTTGAAACTTTCATACGATTTTGTTCGTTCATTGTGAAGTTCAAAAAAAAATTGACAGGCGATTTCGACGAGCACAAGTACCTGCCAGGCGACTCGAAAAGGGTGTAAAATACGAACAAAAATGAACTTTTTTCTATAAGGTTGAAATTTATATATGTTTTCGTCTGAGGGAATGAAAAAATAAGTTTTATTATTAATCTTCATCATCATCTGATATGTTATCATTAATTTCTTCATCATATAGTACAACCGTTTCAAGCGTAGTACACTGTATCTTAAATTGGTTGAGACTGCATTATATCTCAGCTATTATTGAAAATAGAGTCATGCGGTTTTCGAGACCCTGTGTCACTTTTTTGTAAAACTTTTAAATCCACAAACAGAAATATTCCATCTTCTTTTGTTTCTGGAATACAGTGCGAAAATGAAAATGTTCACTTATTGAAGATGTTATTATTTCTCGGGCCCTGCATAAGAAAGAAAAAAAATTAAAACTTCTGATAATGATATTTTTACGAAGAAGTCAGTGGCGTAGCAAAACATTTTTTCAAAGCATTGTTTTTGAGATTGAATTGGAACGGAATGAAATTTTTCATATGGAACACCATGTTTATTTTAACGTCAAACTGTATCACGACCTATGCTTCAATAAATTTCAGTTGAAAAAAATATCCCACGCATTTCATCAATATTCACAAGCATTTAATCATTACTTTTTCAAAAAGCCATGTGATCTAAACAGATTTATTTTATTCTATTTTGAACATAATTTCAAAATATCAACTGAAAAATGGTTTTTGATGTGTGGAAGAATTCATGTCTCACTTAAAAAAAAAAACAAACAGAAATACAGTAGGCTCTTGATGCCGGATTATCGGAAATGCCGGATTATCGAATTTGTACAGGAAAAAAAAGCTAACTTCATATGTTTTTCACCACTATCCAACTTTCGCAAAATTAGATCGCTATTTTGTCAAGGGACGCTATGAAACAAGAGAAAACAAATACATGACATCACTGTCGAGGTAAGGTCCGGACTGCCGAGCGGGAAAAACTACTCTCGGTGATCCGGCGTTCAGCTGTATAAAACGCCGGATTATAGAGCGGGTTACCTGGGTCCCAAAGTGCCGGACTACCGAGCGTACCGGATTGGCAAGCGCCGGATTATCGAGCCACGACTGTATACATTTTTCGGATGGTTGACGCTCAAATTTATTAAAGGTAAGGTTGTGATACATCGATGTATTCAGAAAAAAATGAGAAGATTTGAGACGTTAAAACATACGAGGTGTTCCATTTGAAACATTTCAAGTTTGTGCTATATCTCAAAAACATTCATTAGATAAAAATTTTAAGCTACGCCACTGACTTCTACGTAAAAATATTATTATAAACATTTTCATACTTTTTCTTTCTCATACAGGGCCCGAGTAATAATAACATCTTCAAAAAGTGAACATTTTCATTTTCGCACTGTATTTCAGAAACAAAAGAAGATGGAATATTTCTGTTTGTGGATTTAAAAGTTTTACAAAAAAGTGACACAGGGTCCCGAAAACCGCATGACTCTGTTTTCAATAATAGCTGAGATATAATGCAGTCTCAACCAATTTAAGACACAGTGTACTACGCTTGAAACGATTGTACTATATGATGAAGAAATTAATGATAACATATCAGATGATGATGAAGATAATTAATAAAACTCATTTTTTCATTCCCTCAGACGAACACATATATAAATTTCAGCCTTACAGAAAAAAGTTCATTTTTGTTCGTATTTTACACCCTTTTTGAGTCGCCTGGCAGGTACTTGTGCTCGTCGAAATCGCCTGTCAATTTTTTTTTGAACTTCACAATGAACGAACAAAATCGTATGAAAGTTTCAAGCTTACAGGAACAAGTTTATTTTTTTAATTTTTTTAACACTTTCAAAGATATAGATCTTGATGACGTGCAGGGGTGAGGCGTGCCAGGCGATGATTTCCGTCCTCGGCATGCTAGGAACTATCGCCTTACAGGCAAACCGTTACTCAAAAGGTTCACTAGCTCTTGGACTAATACATAAAGTAACAAATGCATTTGTGAAATGGGTGGTTAATTTGAAAATAATTTATTCTAAATAATTGGTTTCTTTTCTGCTTTTGTCTTTTTTAATTTCAGATTAAGAATTGCGAGTCGTTTTGTGAAGAATCTGTTTATCTGAGTCCATAGACGGATAACATGATGATGTTCTCTTAGATCACGCTGATGTCTTCAAGATTTCTCTGATATTTAATATTTTCATTAATTTTTTTTTTCACGGTTGAGCTGAGGTTTTTCCCTTTCCTCATTTAATTACACTGCAGATCTGTATGGTTTTCCTGTGTTGCACCAACCTCAGCTAGTAACGTTTTTGTTTCAATATGTATTGTATTATTTTTGCTCTCTGAATCGAAAGAATATGATTTTACAAAATTTAATGAAAAATCATTTCTCTAATAATAATCAAAAATATTATGTTCAGGATTTTTTAGAAAACCTATTTTCAATATGTCTTCTTATACACGAATTTTATTACAAAATAGGTTTTTTTCTTCTATCAGCTCGGTGAAGGTCGATGTAGATTTCGATCTTCTACTAAGAGAATGCAGTCAGAACATTGGATCATAGTCCACGAAAAAAGGCATTTCGGTATTTCCACCTAATGAAGGGAACGCCAGAGGACGTGCCTATGATCTCGTATCGTTCAAGTTTCAGGTATCCCAGTAGGAATATTGCGTAGTTTATTGATTGACCGCTACAGATGATAATAATAAACCTCCTAATGAACGGAGAAGCGGGAGGGGGGTATTTGCTCCATGGAATACAATACCGTATCGAATTCGTTCCTATGAACTTTCCGATAATCTCGTAAAATGTGATGCATTCGGGCGTTTCTTTTAGTTTCGTCCTTGTTTGTGACTACGGAATTGAATTGCTGGAAAAAGGCGTTTGCTGATATGCCGTAAATCGCGTTCTATTATTATAATAAAGTCAGGTTTGTTGATTTGATTTTAATTATCTCAAATAATCCTAGCATTATTTGCTATGAAGAAACTTCAGATCCATGTGAAGATATACAAGTGTACGATCTTTGCATTTGAAACTTTGCACGTTTGATGAGTTCACTGCTGGCATTATATCCTGAGAATTTTGTTCATCTACTTAATCTACTATATTCCAAACGCAAGTTATGAAGGTTCAAAAATACGACAAAACACCTTGAGAAATGATTTTTGAAACATAGAAGAATTCAAATTGGTAATCATCGAAATGAATGTCAATTTCAATTCCCAGGCTCACAGATCTTTTTATCATGAGGTTGGAGAAATGATATAAGATTTTGTCACTGAGATGAGAGATATACCGGTTTCAGCCTTGTTTGGCATCATCAGTATCTGAATATCACTGTTTTGTAGTTTTTACTCATTATGTCGCATCTAGTTGCTATAAATATCGAAGTTTTTCAAGAGGTGTATGAGATACTGATGATGCCAAACAAGGCTGAAACCGGTATATCTCTCATCTCAGTGACAAAATCTTATATAATTTCTCCAACCTCATTATAAAAAGATCTGTGAGCCTCGGAATTGGAATTGACATTCATTTCGATGATTACCAATTTGTATATTTCAATGTTTTAAAAAAGTTTTCGGTGTGGCATCCGTAAAGGCAAAGAATTTTTCTTTTACCTTAAGAAAAGATATTTCTTCTGTAACATTGGAAAGTCTACCCTATGCGTATAAACTTCATTCTGAACAAACGATGAGAATGAGTTGTGAAGAACTGTGATACCTCCGAGTACGATAACAGTGATAATCACAGTTCACTCATCACTAAATTCATTGCTATGTAATAATTCCAATTATTTTGCTATTATTCAACTGAATTTGCAGATGTAGACGGCTGTGATGAAATTAACACATCTATGTGTTTTTATTGAATTTGTGAACCTTGGTTTGGTTCCAAATCAAATGTCGATTTTCCACAACGCTTCGGTTAATATTCTTCTAGTTGACTGCTGATTGAATACCTAATTAAATATTTCTCATTAATTTCGAGAGAATGTCATCATTCACGTATAAATGTTCGTCTAATATCAATGACCTAATGTACGGACGATACTGAAACGAATTTTATATGCATTACGGTTTTATATTTGGAATTGTGAAAACCTTGAACGTATTTTGTTTGCATTCCTACGAGCGTCTCTGAACGATTTCACCAGACACTGGTAATCTTCTACTTCGAATGCGATTATGTTACGACATTCTTGAAATAACTCTTGCTACTTGTGACCTGCTCTATGCTTTTCCTTAAAGGAATAGAGCTTCAATGGAGGACGTATATTTCTTATCCCATAGTGATTAGAATATACTTTTTTTTTATTGAAATTTTAATTGAGATAATAAATATTGAGAAATATCTTCCTACCCAGTTTGAGAAGTGCATGCAGTTTTGAACTAGAGGGTTTATACCCTAAACTTTTTTTTTTATTGGAAAAGTACTGCTTGTGATATATCGCATCAAAGGTCATTGGAATACCAATCAAGATGTGCGAAGGGAAATAAATTTTTACCTAAAATTTATGAAGTCGAAGACTTTGGAAATATTGTAAATTTTTAGAATTTTGAAAAACTGGTCACAGGGTGTTCAAAATGTTGGGTCAAAAATTGGGATTAAGATTGACCCATAAATTATGTTTTCCAAATTAAAAACTATTTTCGTAGGATTGCTTGGAATTCTGCGAAGAAAACGTGTTTGGACACTATCATTATTTTTCTTCGCAGAATCAAGCGCAATGATGAAAAAATAGGGTTCCAATTCGAAAAACGAAAGTTATGGGCCAAACTTCATCCCAATTTTTGACCCAACATTTGGATCACCCTATGACGAGTTTTTCAAAATTCTACACCATTTCCAATTGTATTTCAGAAAACATCAACTGTAATTCAGATTTGTCGATTGAATTTCTGAAAATATCAAATGAAATTCAATTGAGTTACCCTAAGAACATTTGATGTTTTCTAAAATTCAATTGACCAATCTGAAATTCAATTGACGCTTTCTGAAATTAAAGTGACTAATCTTGAATACACTTGACAATTTCTGAATTACACTTGGAAATTGTGTAGAAATCTACAATATTTTCATAGTCTTCGACTTCAAAAATGTGAAAACGGTTTGTGCTTAAGATATTTAGAATAGGAATAACAAGCATAGTACCGAATACTCTTATCTCAGTCTTTTCTTCAGTGAAAGTGGTCAGGCTACAAGAATATTTAAGCTCGGTAGATATTGACGAACAATATTCATATTATCATAATGCCAATTTTCAGATTTCAAATAGGTCCAGTTTTCCAGAAACGTCTAATAGGCCGTCTAACTTATTACATCCTGTATATTCTCATTTGAAAAAATAAAGTAGGGGGGATGCGGGGCGTAGGGGGTGAGAAATATCAAATTCGAAAAGCATACGAGAAATTGCTTTTCGAAATAAAAAATCGAAGGGTGCCAGGATTTTCCTTGATAATTCATCGGACAATTATTATTGATGAGTTGCTTTACTTTTTTGGCACGAGGCTTTCGCGGCCATCGTTCAATGTGACATGTTCTTTCGAGCATTTAGGCCGTCGTCGTAGATTAGTTCTCGAGTTCAGGCAGTTCAGTCCAGTGAGAACATCTCCTGAAATATAACTCCTGAAGATGCCAGACACTCGATCTGGCGAAACGTCGAGAACCAATCTACGACGACGGCCTAAATGCTCGAAAGAACATGTCACATTTTTTGGCACGCTTTATTGTTTTCTGTCCTCGAATATGATATGTCAAGGGTGAAAGTCGATATAGAAAATATGGGTTCTTTGAAATTCAGAAACATATTCATGATCATGTAAATACTTAAATACTGATATGGTCTGTTTCCAGCCGAAGACGAATTCGTTGGCGACAGGACCCCCTCCTCCAACGCCTCTGAACAAGACCAAAATAACGGCAGGGACCGTCCAAGGACCGCTCATTAAAAAGGACAAAAGACACTCCAGTTCCAGATTTAACATTAGCAAAAACTGCGAATTGGAGGTCCTTCCTAACTTGAAAGGTGAGTTCCGAGAATATTTGTTTTATTTGTCTCTAACGAATAAGGAAACGTGTGTCACGTTTACATGATTGCAATTATGAATTACATACGAGCTCACATTTCTGTACCCTGGATGATGCAGGCAGTAGTTAGCGATATTTTTCTATAGTTTTGATTAGCCAACGACATGGATCTTCAGTGATCGAAAGGAAGTCGAAATTTAGTGCAATAACATAAGGCTAGGCGCAAAAATCGAACACACTCTCTTAAATACGAATGCTCGCACATACGACCAAATAAAATCGCATGACGAAACAGTCGCATTTTTGAAGCTGTGAATTGTGCTCACCCTGTAGGGGAGACCGGGGATAGTTGACTATGGGGGAAGGTTGACTAACTATCAAAAAAAAAAGCCCGACACAGTAACTTTGAGCCAACTAGTAAGGCTGAAACATTTTGTTTGGAGTGCCCCGAATCCTACAGTTCTATACCTTTTCAACTTCAAATGGATACTAATCACATTCAAATTAGGATTAAACAACTTCAAAATGAGAATAAGCAACTTCAAAATTGGAAACACAATTGAATTGGGAATAAACACATGACATTTCTTTTTCTTTATATACTATATCGGAGAATTTTCACGATTCTGAAGACTTTCATCAATAGAATTTGCTAGGTTTAATCTTTGAAAGTTCGAAGTATCATTTCTTTTTCTATTGTAACGCAACAAGCTTTCGGATGGATTTGGCCGTTGACCAATTTGTGCACAAGTTTTACACAGTGGTCTTTCTTCTATTATGCATTTAAAAGAGACTGGAAGGAGAATAATACAGAGTATTGATTCTCACATTTTTCTGCGGAATCTTTCATGAATTACTATACACCTGTGCATTGTTGAATACATTTTTTTCATCATTTCGATTCTTAGTTACTTCAGAACAATTCTCTCGAAATATGAAATAAAACACAAAACGACTTTTTTTCAATATGGAATTGTTTAGTGTCAATATGAATGTGTTCAAATCCAATTTGATTGTGATAACCATTTTGAAATTGTTTAGTCCCATTTTGAATTTGTTTAATCCCAATCTTAATGTGATTAGTCTCAATTCGAAGTTGAAAAGGTATAGTATGTCAGGAAAATAATGGAACTTTGTGTTAAATTAAAGTAGCGGAAGATCGCCTATTGGTTTCAATGAAAAAATTTTTCTTTGTTTTTCAAGACTTACAACTTTCTACGCCTGCGTTTAATCTGGAGAAATAGGAATTCTCTTTAACTGAGTTAGAAGGGGCTGGTTAGTTTAACCTGAGTTAACTTAACGGGGTTTAAAGCATCAGTTGAAAATTGGCCCTAAACAAATAAATAAAAAGGGCCAATTTCACCAACCGATGCTTCAAAACCCGTTAAGTAAACTCAGGTTAAACTAACCAGCCCCTTCTAACTCCGGCTTAAACTAACCAGCCCCTTCTAACTCCAGCTCAAACTAACCAGCCTCTTCTAACTCAGTTTAAGAGAATTCCTATTTCTCCAGAGTAAACGCAGGCGTAGAAACCAGAGTTTTAGAAATCGAAGTTTAGACATCCATACAACTTGGCAACGCTGAAAATTCTTCAATTATGTGTGTCTACTATTCAGATAGCACAAAATCAGCATCAGTAGTTTGGAAACTTCTAGCTGCGTGGGTCAAAGCCAAAACGATTGATTGGGGAAGCAATAGTTCTCATAAAAAAAGTTTTGAGGATTATGTACTTGTTCTAAAAAATTAAATGTACTCATTGTCAGTTTTATATTTTAATTCATTTGCTGATTCCCAATTTGCTCCAAAACGAATAGCACGCATTGTTTAGGTTTAGAGAATAGAAATTTCATGGTAAAATCGTCGTTATCGAAATTGTTGAAATGATCCATCCCTAATCGCGGCTCATATCAATCTTGGATGTCGAATTCCAAAATCTTCCTCACTACTGCTGTTTCTATAATATATTCAGATATGAGTTCTAAAGCACTATGCATTTTATCTCAATTCATTATCGTTCAAAATTGTCAGGGGGGTTTCAGGAAAATGGATTTTATCAGCTGCATATGATATATTATGGAAAGATCGATTAATTTATAAACTCTATAATCATTTAAAATGTGGAAAAAATAGTTAGACTATTAGAAAATATGCTATCCGACAGATGGTTCTATGTTTTTGTCGATAATAATACATATTAGTAATTTCGAAACTTTGAAACTTTGGTCTTCCACAAAGTTCAGTTTTAGCCCTTCTTTTATTCAATTTATATTTATGTGACATTCCAACTACTTCTTCGGAAAAATTTATTTATGCTGATAATATTGCTCCGTCATTCTAATTTTCAAACAATAGAAAGTACCCTTTCCGCAGATTCGCATCATCACCATGAAAAATTATATTTTAAAGTGGCGTTTGTGCCCGGATGAAAATAAAACCGAGGTTTCATGTTTTCATTTGAATAATCATCAGAAATATAGAATAGTGGGTGTCGCTTTCGATTCTTATCCCTTAAAATATTATTTCAATCCTAGATACCTGGGAATCAAACTTAATTCTTCTCTAAATTTCAACGCACATTTAGATGATCCGGCGCGTTTGAAGCTTACAACTCGAAACAATATTCTTCAGAAACTAGCTGGTTTCTATTGGGGTGCTGATGCAACAATATTTCGTACGGCAGCGCTAGCTTTGGTTTTTTCTGCTGCTGAATTTTGTTGCCCGGTTTGGTTGAGCAGTGTTCATGTAAAAAAATAATTATGCCCAACGAAATTTTTCTATAAAGATTATTACTGGTACAAAAAAATCTACACCTACTCCTTGGTTACCAGTCCTCTCATATATTGTCCCTCCCTATATTCGCAGAGAGACAATAATTTGGAATTTTTGGAACAAATTTAATTACTTTCCAAACTCATTTCCCATAATCACCTATATTGCAGATAATGAGGTCCCCAGATTGAAGTCGCGTTAACCGTTTTCTTCAAATTTTCTAATTAATATGTATAGAAGCGACAATGAATATTGCCAATCTGAATGGAATGTATGCACTGACTCCTTGGTTAGCAGTCCTCTCAAATATTGTCCCTCCACATATTCACAGAGAGAAAACAATTTTGAATTTTTGGAACAAATTTAATTCCTTTCCAAATTCATTTCTCATACTCACCTATATTCCAGATAATAAGGTCCCCAGGTTGAAGTTGCGTAACTTTTTTGGTCAAATTTTCTAATTGATATGAATAGAAGCGACAAAAAATTTGGCAATCTGTTTCAATAAAAATCTTATTACTGATCATTCCCTCAGAGTTCCTGGTTTTGACCTTCCCAGGAGAATATGCTCTGTTCCAAATCGTATTAGACCAGGCCATGGACGATGCAACAGCATGCTCTTCCGATGGAATTCAGTTGAGAGCCCTAGTTGTGAGTGTGGGGAGAATGAGGAGACTATCGAACATCTTATAAATAGTTGTCCCATTTATAAATTTCAAGATGGTTTCGAGGCTATACATGAAGTAACAAACGCATTTCTGAAATGGGTGGTTAATTTGAAAATAATTTATTCTAAATAATTGGTTTCTTTTCTGCTTTTGTCTTTATTCATTTCAGATTAAGAATTGCGAGTCGTTTTGTGAAGAATCAGTTTAACTGAGTCTATAGACGGATAACATGAAGCTGTTCCCTTAGATCAAGCTGATGTCTTTCAAGATTTCTCTGATATTTAATATTTTTAGCAAATTTTTTTTCACGGGCGAGGGAAGGGTTTTTCAGCTGAGGCTTTTTCCTTTTACTCATTTAATCATACTGCAGGCCGGTATGGTTTTCCTCTGTTGTACCAACCTCAGCTAGGTACTTTTTGTTTCAGTATGTATTGTATTATTTTAGCTCTTTGAATCAAAGAGATATTATACAATGTGATGAATTGATTAGTTGAAAAAATTTTCATTAACTTTGGATCTTTAGTAAAAAGAAACCTCGTAAGAAACGTCAACACGAACAATCGTTAACTGAAGTCAGTATATAAGTGCGAGCAAACGACCAAAATCGCCGGTTACTTTTTTAAACGTCGATTAACTCTTAACTTCCTACTAGTAATATTATAAATGCGAAAGTTTGTGAGGATGTGAAGATGTTTGTTTCTCTTTCACGTGAGAACTACCGAACGGATTCAGATGAAGCTTCACATCAATATAGTTTATCTACCCGAATAATATAATTTATAAAAATTTTGTGGTATTTGAGCATAAAACAATGAGAAAATATCAAGCTAGTCGAAAAAATGCCTGCTTCTCAGAGCTGTAAGGGCCATTCCTCAAAGTACATACGTCGCGTAGTCGCGAATCACCCATGTTATTCCTACGGTGATATGCATAAATGACCCTTAGCCTCGTTCGATTCTAGTCAACTAGGTGAAACAGTGAAATATCGAAGTACCAAGCAATATGATGTGTACGAATGATATCTTGCGAAACGTACCCCCGAAGGAACCACGGGAGGGCCCATACGTTGAGAGAATTTTTTACTGATTATTTGATTATAGGATTGTAGTTTCTGTTATTTAGGTATAGGTTAGACGTATATAAACGAAAAGTTAGGGAAAAACAATCGAATCTGGTAGGCGATGTGGCAATTAGGATCTAGGCTTCTTCAAGATTTTTCGTGTTTGAGGATGATATTGGAATAATAATAACAACAATTTCAATAGCCGATTTGAGCAGACGAAGTTGCGCGGGCCAGCTAGTCGATTTACATTCTTGGTGAAATTGAACATTGTTTTTAACGGAGAAATCGGCCCTAAGTGGCCCAAATCTTCGATACCATCCTATACATTTTTCTTGGATCGATGATTTTTCTTATAAGCACTTGCTCGTTTTTATGTATTCGGTCCAAAATATCAAACTCTGAAACCCCCATCATTGATCCCAACGATTCTGGAGAAAATCGATTCATTCTCGAGGAAAACCATCGGACATCCAACCGAAAAATGATGAATCGGAAACGCGCAATACCCCACGTCACTTGTCATTCTTCGTTAGGTCTCGGGGAGGGAGGGGGGCAGGGGGGGGGGGTGAGAGGCGGATGCGCCCGCGCCCCGGAAGTCCCCGCGATCCATACATTCGCCGCCGCCTCCGGCGTAACGGAACGGCAGTAGCGTCCAGCCGCCCGCCGTCCCCATACCGACGCCGACCGCACGTCCGTCGCGATCAGGCAAACGGAACCCCCGGTGCGAGTTGTTGTTCGAAAATTGATACGTTCGGTGTCGTCGTAGGAGGCCGCGGTGTAGTGTGAATGTCGCCGAGACGGACGTCGAGGGGCTACGCCGGAAGGATCGGCCCGAATATGGTTCATTCAACTTTTGCGCAAGGTCACGTCCCGGGTGCCTCCGCCAACAGGGATCCCTGCTGTTCGCCCTTGGGCATCCCTAAGTCGCCCTCTTTCCACAGCGGCCTGGACCTGGTCGCCTCAGCCAGCGTGGACTCGCTGAAGACGCTGCAGCTGAACGCGTCCTCCCAGCAGCAACTGAACTATTGGGGATCGGAAACCCGAGAGGTTAGGTCGGGCATCTTGATCCGGGCCGTATGCCCCAAGCCTACGTAGAAAGTGCCCACCGACAGCTCTACTAAAAGCACCTTTACTTTTTGTTTTTTGGGGTTTTCGTGAAGGGTGAATGAAGTGAAATTTCTAACCCCCAGTTGTTCGCACAAGCCACGCTCAACCCTTTCCTTTTCTTTATACATACAAATGTCGTTCTCGATGTAGATAGTACAATTTCGAAATTATATGACAAGGTTTCTCTAGAACAGGGCTGTCCAACTTCACGTACCCCAAGGGCCACATTTTGAAAAATTCCGGTGCGGTGGGCCGCATCAAAAAAAATTTGCAGCTTAATGCTCTTTTTCAGATATGTGCTTCCCATCATTAAACCCACTGTAAGCCTTAAGTTTTGATTCCAGTTGGAGGTGTGCTCTACTTACATTCTGAAGGGGCTGAGCAAAAACTGAAACTTTTCTTACAGTTTTTTGATATTCGCTAAACCTATTTTCGACTCCTTCTGCAGTATTTTCGATGCATTTTATCCGAAATTGATATGAAACTTCTTCAAAATAAAATCCTTCATTTCTTCAAAGGATGGTAGGGTGAAGTAACAGTTCGCCATATGTAACTTCTGCTTCGGCTCGAAAATCTCAAAATTTTCAAAGAACGATTGCCCTCTCGCATAATGTTAGTTATTTCAACAACTACTTTCATGACATCCATCTGATTTGACAATTTTCCACATTGCGCCTCTTGGTGAACAATACAATGTATCACAAGACTGTTGTCTGTTTATGTGGTTTTATTTCAAGAGTCCTTCAAATCCGATTTCAGTTCCTGTCATAGCTCTGGCTCCATCAGTGACAATATAGGAACGTTCATGGAGACAAAATTAAGCATCTCCTATGAACGTTTCTGACAAAAATTGCAACCTGGCTGATATCCGATAGATCAGTACTTTCAACTATGGATAGCGAAAAATACTCACACTTTTCAATTGAGTTATACAGTTTTTTAGATATACATACCTATATTGATCAATATGGTATACTCGTATTGCAATCGTTTGATGCGATATAGAGACTGCTTCGAATTTTTCGGAATTCTTGTTTCACTAAACTGTAATGCCATTATAAGTGGTTTTTTCGCTTTGGCCGTTTCCAACGCCCCTCTGCGGGCCACAAAAAATTAGGTCGCGGGCCGCATGCAGCCCGCGGGCCTCGTGTTGGACAGCCTTGCACTATCTAGAACATACGCCAACATTAAAAGTTTTTCTAGAATTGGTATCATCTTGGCATACAGAGAAATAGTCAAGAGTTATTCATAAATGAATAACAGAAATAATAACTTGTGTTAAGTTAACGTCTTGGACTTGTTCGGATATACACTGCAGGCGCTATAGGGTGTGAGGTCAATACAGGGCATCCCGAATTGCTTGATTTCGCCTGTTTATGATACTTCTAGATTAGATAGGTCAAAACGTTGAAAGGAGTCCCGGGCTCGATTTTCGTGAAAACACCAGTAGTGAAAATCGTTTAACAATATCTTCATTTGTTTTGGAGATGTAACAAAATTTTGATATTTTATCGATTACGAAGATGTGCCATAACTTTTTCATTTTTGAAATTATCTGAAAAAGATTTTAACAAGCACTTTTTCACTGGGACTAAGAAATGATTTTCAATTTTCTTTTATCTACAATTTTTTTTGTATGATATAATGCATTCGTATTCAAAATAAAAAGGTGGTTTTTTCCATCTTTAACCCCCTCTGATATGGCAGGGTCAAAATTGTCCCTACTGAAATTCTAATTTCTCCCCCCTCCAGCTATTCTCCTAGTGTATTGATATGACTAATATACGCTACTAATTTTTTTGTTAGCGTCTGGCATAAAACCGTGACAGCGGGCTTGTGGTCAAATTTCACCCTGCCATACCATTAACCAGTAACCATTAAGAAGTAGTGGAACCAACTGAAGATTCTCCAAAATGAAGCTAGTAGTCCCAGATAGCAGAGCCGTATGACGTAACTTATTTTCACATGGCTGATTTTCATAATGTTTAGTTGAATATTATTTCTAAAATAGTATCATGAGCTTGATCATGAGTGTCAAATACTTTCCATGGGCAAAAACTTTTGTCAGACGCTTTAAAGCAAAAAAAAAAGTAATGAACTTATGGCGGTATTCTGCTTTCATCTGTAGGCAAATCTGTAACTTTTCATAAGATTACAGGAAAATTACGATTCTCGACGCTTTCTATGAATTTGTAGCTTACAGGAAATGAATGGTTTGTTTTTGTCATAGAATATAAAATACTTTTCTATACCCAACTTCTTTTGTGTTTCATTTTCGCACTTCGGTATTAAATTTCGCTTTCTTGTTAAAACAAACATGAATTAACCATAAATATATCCAATAATCAACACTTACGGTCGAATTTTACAGAGAAATAAATTCTATTCTATGATCTTATTCCGAAGTAGTTCAAAATTGACACTTCTAATACGACAGTTACAGAAAAACTTCCAGAATTTCATTATTTATGAATCTGTTAGTCAGCCACATAGATACAGATCAATCGTACGCTACAGAATACCGCCATTATTTTCACATTTCTGATTTTTCAATATGTTATTGAGGTAACTGTCAAATTATATTTCATAAGTTGGACAAACATCCCCAAAACACAAATAGTATTCAGCTGAATAGTTTTTGTGTTTAGTCACTACAATTTGTCCAACTTATGAAGTATAATTTGACAGTTATCTCAATACCATATCAGCACCTCAGAGGTAAAGTGTGTTAAGTCACATTTTTTCAGATACGACCTATCTACAATATTGGATTCACATTAGTAAATCCTAGCTAGTGGAACACATTTTTGACTCCCTAGGTATATCAAGTTTAAAACAATAATCGAACTAAAAAATCTCTCTTTTGTCTAATTTTGATATTGTGACTTAACACACTTTACCTCTGGGGTGCTGATATTCAAAAATCAGAAATGTGAAAATAAGTTCATTAATTTTTTTTTGAGCTTTAAAGCGTCTGACAAATGTTTTTGCCCATGGAAAGTGTTTGACACTTATGAAACTATTTTAGAAATAATATTCAATAAACATCTTCTTTATATATAAAACTCAGTCGGCCATATTTTTGGTTACACCATTTATAACTCAAGATTGGATGAACTGTTTTTTATGAAAGTTTTTTTGTTGGATTCTTCTACGGCGGGGTTAACATAAAATACCATAAAACCCTGAAAAATTTGATAAAATAAAAAAAAATATAGGAAATAATTTTCTTTCTTGCGAATAACGCCAATAGATGTCACTCCGGTTAACAGAGGTAGAGCTCTTTCTTCTGATTTCAAATACTCTGGCAGTTTTCTATAAATATAGATATTTTCTTCTAAATCAAAGGCAGTTGTGGAATGCCACACGAGAACGATGCGATGTTTTCATATCAAAGGAACCGTGGATAATGACACCTGATATTTATATTATTTATTTATTAACTGAAAGTTCAATTAGGGATTCAAATGACCCCTATTTATTTCTAGACAGAGTCGATATCTTTTTTCAAAGTTTTTGAACATTTTCCTCAACATTTATGGAATATATTGAGGTTCTCAATTTCTTCTTCTATTCTGAATTTAATTTCTTCAATATTTTGCGGACGGGCATTTTATATTTCAAATATCCCCATGAAAAAGTGTCCAATGATGTTAAGAAGGGACTATCAGGAGACCATAGAATGGAACTCCGAAATAAATAAATCACAGCATTCTCGAGTGGCATTCCACAGCTGTCTTAGATTTAGACAAAAAAAACAATAATTTTCAGAAACTCGAAAAAAACCTCGATAAAGTATGTATAAATATTTGAAATCAGAAGAAAGAGCTCTACCGATTAGGAAAATAAAATACAGGGTGTGCAATTTGAAAAACAACAATTCACATAGAATTTTTAGGTTAACGGTGCCTTAATGCAATTCTTCGTACTGAATTCTGAATGCCCATAAAATATACTGCAAATTTGCCCATTTGAACTTTTGTGACTACCAATATTAACTGAGATAGCTATTGAGCTATTTCATTGCAATTAAATTTTTTGTATATTTTGTACTTTTGTATTTTTTTTGTATTTCACCTAATACATTTCCTTTGAAAACAACTTTATTCATCTCTAAGGCGGAACAATGTTTGCCGGGCCAGCTAGCTTATCTAATTGCCAATTGCCACAATTAGTTCCACCACCAGATCCCTTTCGCTCTTTAGTTTCTGGGATAGTAAATGATTCTAAACAGTTCCTGGCCAACATTCAAAAGCTGTTTCCAGACGACAACGTTTGGAGCAACACATACTGTACAGGACAATTTAATGTCCACTTTCAAGGTATTATACCATAATAGTTAATTATAAAGTTAATAATTATAAAGTAAATAGTTAATTATTAAAGTTGCTTTTTTTGAGGCAGTACGAAGTCTGCCGTGTCAGCTAGTATATATATAAAAATCAGCCATGCGAAAATAATCGTTAATAAGTTACGTCATACAGCTCTGGGACCTTGGACTATAGGTATTTTTATGTCCATACAACAATAATAAACATTTCAATTCATGTGCTGAAAGAAAAAAAAAATGTTTGCAACAATCAATGTTCGGTGAGAACACTGTGCCAAAATTGTAATCAATAGGAACATATGAAGAAATAGTACCATATGAAACAAGTTTGTTAGAATTTTCCTGGTTTCGTTTTTACACATTTTACTGCCGTACACTTTCGAAGAAACTCATGCCAAAGCGAAATTCGAGTAAAAATTTATTATTTTCGTAGTTGTTTTTTCTCAAAGATATATTATGGTGTTTTTTCAAGTTTCTGAAAAATTTATTATTTAATTATTCTACATGTTTGGAATACAATGAATTCATTTTCACTGTGTAGTTTGATGATCAATGAGTAATTCTTCATGCAGTGAAGACTATGTTTTTACAAACTTGGTAGAAAAAATACACAGGGTCAAAATTGATCCTACCATACCCTGAATGTAAATTTAAAGCACCATACCAGTTAAGGGTTAATACAAACATTGAATACAGTGTCTTATTTTCATTTAAAAGTGTCTCTAGAAAGTTTTCAGATATTTTCGTAAAAAAAAAAGTTATGGCACATTTTCAAAATC
Organism: Hippodamia convergens; assembly: GCA_038502775.1. Classification (NCBI taxonomy): domain Eukaryota; kingdom Metazoa; phylum Arthropoda; class Insecta; order Coleoptera; family Coccinellidae; genus Hippodamia; species Hippodamia convergens. Next base: position 27,032,305 of record CM076607.1, on the reverse strand, counting down.
GATTATATATCAAAATTTAAAAAAAGTAGGGACTTCGGAAACGGTTTCAACTAATGGTGTATTCACGAAAATCGAGCCCAGAATTAATTTCAACGTTTTTACCTATCTAGTCCAGAAGTCCAGTATTCTGGACTCCAGAATACTGCAGCATAGTATTATCGAAGTAAAAAATCTGGGCGCAGAGTAAAAATCAACGTAAGTCAGGTAAACTTGAATTTATTTTAAATTGGAAAGTATTTGCCTCATTCTGTGATTCAAGGAAAAGAAAAAATCAATATCTTCATTGTATAGAAATACGTGATTTCAGTTTCATCGTTCATTCGAAAAACTGTTGTCTCCACATAGTTATAATAGTAATATTTTTTTTTGTTGAGATGATATTTTCTCCCGGACTATTTTCAAAGATATATCTGAGATTTCATCAGAGTCAGGGTCATCATCGGAGTATTCCGAAAAAGTTTTTGTTGTACTGAATTGTAAATTTTTTCTTAATTTCATGTGGTTTTCGGGATATTTCAAAAAACGACAAAATGGGCCATCCCAGCACCTTTCGAAAAATTGGATTCCAATGGCTGAAAAAAAATGTATTACACATTACGAATTTTTCCTAAGGTCTGTCTAGATTCCCGAAATATCGAAATTGAACAAAAAAAGATAGCGCAACACTTCCGTTTTTCCTTCTCGAAAATGAATGGAAAAATTTGTGCTGTCTTGTGCCGTGAATATTTTCACGAAAATTCGTCAGATTTTCTGGCAAATTACGAAAATGAAAAAAAAAGACAGCCGAACACTTTTTTCTGATGAAAATTGTTTTATATGATTGTGCTCACTTGTGCCGGTCAGATTTTCACAAAAAATCAACAAGTTTTTCCTTATATGGACAAAATAAGACATAACAGCATATTGCAGGAAAATCAGCATACCTAACAGCAGTGTGTGTGTGAAAATGGCTCAGACATCTGGATTTCCGGAAAATTTTTGTTGTGCTACGTTTTTCCTGCTTTGTACCGTTGATTTTTTTTGTATTCCATACGGCTCTCAAGATATTTTACATAGGGTGTTGAAGGATCACATGCTTAGATAAACATATTCTATTAAATATTTTTGAGAACCGTATATTATAAGAGAAAAATTCAAATAGCACAAAGTAGCACAAACTTAACACAATTCAGCGCAACAATAAATTTTCTCGAAAATCGAGAACTTCACACACTGTTGCTGATTTTCCTATAATCAACTGATTTTTCTTATTTTCTCCATATGACGAAAAACCTGTTGATTTTTTCCGACTATTTCCCTCGTCTTTTTTGAATTACAAATGGTTTCTAGATGCAGCAGTTTTTTCGAGTTAACCCTCGGCAAAACTTGAGACTTGTTGTTGAATTGATACATATAGTTTTTCCTGTGAAAAAAATCGAAAAAACACAATGTGTAGTAATATTTTTTAACAAAAAGCATTCGTGCAGATGCTCGTAAAACAATTTTCGTCGGAAAAAGTACTTTTTTTTCAATTTCTTTATTTTTTAAATGAATAATTGGGATATACGCAAAATTCACAACGGTGGCACGACTTTGCCTACGAGTAGCGATTTTCTTTGAAAAAAAAAGAAAAGTGCTAACCTGATTTTTTTAATTTTCGTAATTTTTCGGAAAATCTGAAAAATTTTTGTTGGAGATATTCACGGCACAAGACATCTCAAATGTAGCACAAATCTTACCATTTTTTGTGAGAAGAAAAAACGGAAATTCCATTCTTCAAGAATTACATGGAATCAAGAAAAAAAATAATTTTAAAGATTTAGATATATACCTAAATTTATGTGCTACAAATGTAAATATCATCTCATGTCAACTTCACTAGGATAGGAAAACTATCGCAACACAGGTTGAGTTTGGCTGTGTGCACTCACAAATTTAAATCGCCCTATGAATACTCAAGTATTACAAACTTACTTCAGTTTTGAGAACCTTCTCAAAACTAATAAAAATCTTCTTTTATATCAATTTGGGAAATCAAAAGGTCGTGGAAAAACTTATTGAGAGCGATACAATTTATTCCAAAACAAACAAAAAATGCAGTTTGAATATACTCAAAGAATGAAGAAACCCTTACCCGTTCGCCCATCGCAATATTTACTACACTATACAGGGTAGAAACTTTTGATATCGGTCAAAGGAACTGAACTTTTCTTTCAGTGGCGTTTTGGAAATTTTGTTTCTTTCAACATTCATTATAAATCAACTCGACAAATTCAACCATTATCAAATTGTAAAATTTAATGAGTTCACTGACAATCAGAGAGAAATAACATCAACTCGAATACAACATCAGAAATTAACTTTTACTAAATTCTATATTTTTTATTTCTGTTTACATTTCTTATCGCTATGTTTTCATAAATGCTAATTGTCTGTGATCTCATTATTTAATTTTATAATTTATGATTGAGTCAGTTTGATTATAGTTGAATTTGTTTAGTTTTTTTATAATCGTTGTGGTTTTTATTTCTTTTAGCTTGACCTGATTGCCGTTTTTTCACTTTTCGTGGCCTGACGAAGAACATTAACATCCCAAAACGTCGCTGAAAGGAAAGAGTGTTTATTCTCAGTTTCTTTTACCGATAAAAATAGTTTCCAATCTTGGTTTGGAACAATAGTTAATTCGACTACAATTCTTGTGTAAACGGGAAATCTAAACTTGAAATAATTCTGAAAATCTGAATGAAGCTATATTTCACTCCAAACTCATGAAAACACCGTTCATGTAGTTTTTCATCGTAATTTATCATGTTATGTTTGTTATCTGCATGCGTGATTATCTAAATCTCATATTATGTACATTTTTTTTATGATTATCTTCTAGGAAAAGGGCGCTGCATTGAAAATGATAAGGATAATTTTTTCATTAATGTATTTGTCAACAAAAATCTAAAATTGAACTCCATAGATTTCAGGAAAGAGTACGCTATCAAAAAATAATATTTCAGAATACTCAAAATGAATTATTTTTTTATGGATGACAAGTTATCTAGAATTGGTAGAATTGGTTGAGGTTTTCGCGGACATCGTTCAATGTAACCTGTTCTTTCGAGCATTTGGGCCGTCGTCGTAGATCAGTTCTCGAGGCAGTTCAGTCCAGTGAGAACATCTCCTGAAATATTACTCCTGAAGATGCCAGACACTCGAACTGGCGAAACTTCGAGAACTAATCTACAACGACGGCCTGAATGCTCGAAAGAATAGGTGACATTGAAGTTATCTAGAGTTGATGTTAAAAATGATTTCCTCGCGTTATTTACGCTTATTTCCCCTTTTATGCTCATAACTGCTCGTTTTATTAACTCTGGTGTTTTACGAACTTCGTCATAAACGTCGTTTATGTGTTTATGTCTTCTTGTAGCGATATCTGTTTTATCAACTCAGACCTTCAAATGATTTCAAAGAGAAACATCGCAGGGTGTGAGGTCGGGAGATCTAGGCGGCCAATTTTTGGCCTTGTTATGGTTTTGATATTGTTTCATATTATCAGAGGAATTGGCTGAGGCACCATCGTACTGAACCCATGTTCTATTCGAAGGAATATTCAAGTAATCTAGAAAGAAAGGCAATAATTCTTCTAGTGATAACACGTTTCAGCATTCAGTTGGCCGTTAAAAATAAATGGACCTCTAAAATTTCTATTCAAGAGAATTGAAAATTTCGTTCCTGGTGAGTGTAGCATCAACAGTGAAAAAAAAAATTCTTAAAACCTCAATTCGAAATGCTAAATCAGTTGATACCAAACGTTGGACATGGTAGAAATGAAAAAAAACTGTGTGTAGTGTTGATTCGTAGAGTTCTCCATACCATACCTTGGAATGTTAACTTAAACCTATTCTTCTGGTACTGACCTTTGGATTTTCCTGTACAATATCAATCCTTCGATGATATTATCACTATTTTTCGAGGGCAATTTTCAAAATTATCTGATGACTTGAAATAGAAATCCAGGAATTTCATGATTAGATTGTCGCCGATAAGGATATACCTAATCGTCTGTTGTACCTGCTCTCTAGCTACCTCTCTTTTTAAGTCATTTTGAAAATTCATTCCTACTCAATTCCATAAAGGGATCTGAAATTCTGAGTAATATTGTTTGCTATGCAGAAATATTCCATAAAATCCAATATCATAATGCAGTAAAAGCATATATATCTGCATAAGTCTAATAATAGAATCATTAAAATCATATTTCAATTTTCAGTTAGTAACCTCATCAAGTAGCCAATGAGGTATAAATGATTTCGCAAAAATATTCGAGGTCCAAGTTATCCATGAAAAGACGATTCAATCTGAGAGATCGAGTTATAATCATTGTTTTCAATACAAAATAGTTTTTCTTCCACCCTGGTATTATCAATAATCGAGCTTATTAGCATCGTTAGAAGCTATTTTGAATGACCAGATATAGACACAAGCTATATTCAACGAGAAAAAATTCTATTCAAAATTTGCAAATTCATTTTCATTCTATGCGGTTCGATCATAAATCAATTATTCACGGATGGAAAATTTGGATGATTAATTGATTTTCAGAAAATCATTCATTCAGATAACGATCATATGAAAATACAATAAAGAATCCATACTGTACAAGAGAAAATAAAATAAGTAAATAATTAGGGCGATTTGTCCTAAGTCCTTCAATTTTTCATAAAGGATAATTTTTATGTGAAATGTGGTCCGGTACAGATTTTTGTCAAATGTTATCATTCTGTTCAATTAGGGCTAATAACATTGAATTTGGGAAATTTCATAAAATGTATATTAAAAACGAAGTGCCTGAAACACCCATTGTGCTTGTTTAAAATTCAGGCGATACAATCTATTCGCAGTTTTCGTTTGTCTACGATGAAAATCAGTGGAATGGGTGTTTTTCATGAGTGAAAAGTTAAAGCGAAATCTCTGAAAAATGGATTGCCTAAGACCCATATAGGCTAGTTGGAAATTCAGCCCGATGTCCTCTAGTCTCAGTTTTAGTTTGTTCGTTTACTCCCGAAAAACCCTGTATTAATATAATTACGTGCTCTTGACTATCCCAAATCAACCGTATGAATATTTTTCTAATTCTGTGTCAAATCCGTCCATTCTGCCACATCTCGTAGAACAAAATCATCCGGGAATATTTCATTCTAGCACGGTTTTCATAGTCATATGGCCTCCTGCCACGGATTAATTTATTATCTGTCAAATTTATGAGAGAGAAAACAGTTCTGCCAATCAATATTTTTCAAGGCAAAAATCACTAAACAATATTTATGGAAATATTTCATTAATTTCGATAAAACTTCAGCTAAGTAGAGAAAATAATGTATGATACACGTACAAAAGGCTCATTCTAACACCCGTTCATTGAAAAACTCGACACTTCGTGGCTCGTTTTTGAATTTTGAATTCGTGTGAGAATATCAATGCCTTCTGCACTTGTATCATGAAAAACTATTCCCATTCAATGATCTCCGAATCCCAACGTAACTTTACTCGACAAGGTCTTATACCTCAGTCGGATGATATCCATATTCCAAAAGTTTCCGAAAATGGAAGTGTTAAACTGATTTATGGAATGGATAAATTACTGAAGATATTCTGTGGAGGAATGTTGATTGAAATAATGAGTAACATTTCCATTGGGAAGAAATGAAAACTAGTAAATAAGTTAACCATTATGCAAATCTGTTTAACAATTATTATTATTATTATTATTATTATAACAATGATGAGAGTTTAGGCATTGCCTATAAACTCAATGAACAAAATATATATAAACACAAAAAAATCCAAAGGGTAATAAAGAAAAATAAAAGTAGTAGAAGTGCTTAAAACAAGTAAAAGATCCCCAAAAATCCACCAAGTGAAAAGTAACTCCACTCATCCACGTAGACGCCAACTGTCATAACTGTTTTTGAATGAGTTCACCGACACTGACTCAACCACAACAGAAGGCAAAGCATTCCACACCCCGAATACGCGGTTCGTCAAAAAGTGTTGTCTTTGCACTGTCTTGACCACGCAAACGGCTGTCGGTATTCAACGTGAACAAGTTGCGCAGACTAACACCAAACATATCCTTCAGAGCTCTGAAAGTTATTATAAGGTCGCCACGTGTCCTGCGGTCCACAAAAGAAGGTAGGTTCATTATGGAAAGTCTTTCACTATATGACGGGCGTGAGATGCCGTATGGTAAACGCGTTGCACGACGCTGAAGACCTTCCAGTAAAGATAAATCGCGGCACAACGTCGGATGCCAAACAGGGCCAGCGAACTCTATGATAGGCCGCACATAGTTTCGATATAGAGCCGCGCACGTTAGGGGGTCACACCTGCCAAATGCTTTCTGAATCAGAAATAAGGATATCTTGGCCTTGCCCACCGCATGGAGAATATGATCGGACCAACTCAGATTATCCGTGATTATAACGCCCAAGTCACAATGGCTGCTGGATACAGGGATGACACATCCATTGAGAAAATACCTCCGGCGCGGATTGCGGGCACCCATGTGAAGAACGACGCACTTCTCACCGTTGAGCGGCAGCTGCCAGTCCTTACACCACCGTGAAATGGAGTCGAGGTCATCTTGTAAACTAGAGGAGGCACCGACGGGGCTAAATATCTTGGTGTCATCAGCGAACTGCGAACAGTGGGATCTGACATGTCTTGGCAAGTCAGAAACGAAAAGAAGAAACAGAACCGGGCCTAATACCGAGCCCTGAGGTACTCCACTCAAAACGGCTCTCGGCGAAGAGAGAACATCTCCAACACGAACCCGGAAGGAGCGATTCGAAAGAAATGCCTCTATCCACGAGAGGAGGCGGCCACGAATCCCAACATGATCAAGCTTGAAGATGAGACGTCTATGAGGCACACGGTCAAAGGCTCGAGAGAAGTCAAGGTAGATGACATCAACCGGGGTACCTTTGTCAAGGGACGACGACCAGGAGTTGACGCATTCAAGGAGGTTTGTGATGACAGAGCGCCCCGGGAGAAAGCCATGTTGACAATCAGGAATTATGCCTTGAGCAAGCGAGAAGTGGATAACTTCATCCAGAATGATCCTTTCAAAGACCTTCGCAATGACCGGGACTAAGCTGATGGGGCGGTAGTTGTCGGCACAACGCTTATCTCCCTTTTTGAAAATAGGCGTAACACGTGCAATACACAAATTCTTCTATTATTATTAATTATGTAAAATAATATATGCCGAAAAGTTTATCGAATTTATGAATGATTCGAAATGGTTATCAGAATTATTTTTTTTGCAATTCCGGTTCAAACATAAAAGAAATCAAACTGCTGGAAATTTTAACCTTTCAGCTCTGAACACGTTCCTTCTACACACTAAATCAAAACCATTTGCTAAGAAAATGATCATTGTTTCTTCCATGCAGGGTGGGGTATCCATAACTTTCCACCCCGAATTTTGAGCTTTGGGATGGAACAACGAAAAAACGCTCGGACTGGTCAAATTTTTTTAAAAGGGGGACAAATAAAGGTGTTCAAATAAGTTTGATATCACTATCCTTTTAGCTGCATCCCCTAACACCGGTGTGAACTTGGCAGACCGTTTCCAGCGGCCTCCAGCGGCCAGTTTGGCGAAAGCACCCGAACGGCGGGATCAGTGGCGTGCTGGTCGATCGAAAATTATTAACTGAAATCTGTTAAAATTCGATATCTCGGAGAATATATGTTGGAGCATATTGGTATTTCGTGTGCTAGATTATGTTTCCAATATCGATATTACCAGAAGGCGATCGACTTCCCGTGGGAGCACGGGCTAGTTTATACAACCTTTAACTTTGAAAAATTCATATCTCGGAAACTATTCTTCGGAACACATACAGATTTTGCATGTGGGTTAATCATATCGATACTAATCACCACTGAAAAAATGATCGACTTCCCGTGGGACGGAGGGGTTGTTTTTTCAACCCTTAACATTAAAAAATTCATATCTCGAAAACAATTCTTCGGAACACATACAGATTTTGCATGTGGGTTGATCATATCGATACTTATCACCACTGAAAAATGATCGACTTCCCGTGGGACGGAGGGGTTGTTTTTTCAACCCTTAACTTTGAAAAATTCATATCTCGGAAACTATTCTTCGGAACACATACAGATTTTGCATGTGGGTTGATCATATCGATACTTATCACCACTGAAAAAATGATCGACTTCCCGTGGGACGGAGGGGTTGTTTTTTCAACCCTTAACTTTGAAAAATTCATATCTCGGAAACTATTCTTCGGAACACATACAGATTTTGCATGTGGGTTGATCATATCGATACTTATCACCACTGAAAAAATGATCGACTTCCCGTAGAACGGAGGGGTTGTTTTTTCAACCCTTAACTTTGAAAAATTCATATCTCGGAAACTGTTCTTCGGAACACATACAGATTTTGCATGTGAGTTAATCATATCGATACTAATCACCACTGAAAAAATGATCGACTTCCCGTGGGACGGAGGAGTTGTTTTTTCAACCCTTAACTTTGAAAAATTCATATCTCGGAAACTATTCTTCGGAACACATACAGATTTTGCATGTGGGTTAATCATATCGATACTAATCACCACTGAAAAAATGATCGACTTCCCGTGGGACGGAGGGGTTGTTTTTTCAACCCTTAACATTAAAAAATTAATATCTCAGGAACTATTCTTCGGAACACATACAGATTTTGCATGTGGGTTAATCATATCGATACCAATCACCACTGAGAAAATGATCGACTTCCCGTGGGACGGAGGGGTTGTTTTTTCAACCCTTAACATTAAAAAATTCATATCTCGAAAACAATTCTTCGGAACTCATACAGATTTTGCATGTGGGTTGATCATATCGATACTTATCACCACTGAAAAAATGATCGACTTCCCGTGGGACGGAGGGGTTGTTTTTTCAACCCTTAACTTTGAAAAATTCATATCTCGGAAACTATTCTTCGGAAGACATACAGATTTTGCATGTGGGTTAATCATATCGATACTAATCACCACTGAAAAAATGATCGACTTCCCGTGGGGCGGAGGGGTTGTTTTTTCAACCCTCAACTTTGAAAAATTCATATCTCGGAAACTATTCTTCGGAACACATACAGATTTTGCATGTGGGTTAATCATATCGATACTAATCACCACTGAAAAAATGATCGACTTCCCGTGGGACGGAGGGGTTGTTTTTTCAACCCTTAACTTTGAAAAATTCATATCTCGGAAACTATTCTTCGGAACACATACAGATTTTGCATGTGGGTTAATCATATCGATACTAATCACCACTGAAAAAATGATCGACTTCCCATGGGACGGAGGGGTTGTTTTTTCAACCCTTAACATTAAAAAATTAATATCTCAGGAACTATTCTTCGGAACACATACAGATTTTGCATGTGGGTTAATCATATCGATACTAATCACCACTGAAAAAATGATCGACTTCCCGTGGGACGGAGGGGTTGTTTTTTCAACCCTTAACTTTGAAAAATTCATATCTCGGAAACTATTCTTCGGAACACATACAGATTTTGCATGGGGTTAATCATATCGATACTAATCACCACTGAAAAAATGATCGACTTCCCGTGGGACTATGGATGCCCTTTATGGCATTCGGATGTGTGAAGTTTGAAGACTTCTTTGTAGTTTATATAAAAATATAAAAACAGATACTTCAGAGCTATATTTTCCACAAAATTATATTCCAAGTATGAAATCCGAAAGAGCAAAACTTTCCCTGAACGATTAATGCTTATTGACATAATAAATTTGGCAAATTTGTGAATAAGAAAAAGGTCTAGTGGAACAGGTAAGGAGCAACCAGTATCTCCAAAACGTGCCTAAAGCCCATTGTATATTTTTTAGCTTCGAAATATTTCTCTTTCAGACTGAACCAAGAGGTGTTTCGCAAATAATCTGGCATTATCACCTTTTATGAATATCTTTAGGCATTGTATATTTCAGGTAAGACTTGGACCGTAAATGGGATAGTACCTTTAAATTTTTTGCGATAAAATATGTATGTGATTACTTGTAGATATCAAATAAGTGTCTGTTGGATCTACTTGAATATTATATGAATATGAGTTATTCCAAGTTATGAGACTATCGAAATAAAGCAATGGAAAAACAACCCCTCCGTCCCACGGGAAGTCGATCATTTTTTCAGTGGTGATTATCGATATGATTAACCCACATGCAAAATCTGTATGTGTTCCGAAGAATAGTTTCCGAGATATGAATCTTTCAAAGTTAAGGAATGAAAAAACAACCCCTCCGTCCCACGGGAAGTCGATCATTTTTTCAGTGGTGATCAGTATCGATATGATTAACCCACATGCAAAATCTGTATGTGTTCCGAAGAATAGTTTCCGAGATATGAATTTTTCAAAGTTAAGGGTTGAAAAAACAACCCCTCCGTCCCACGGGAAGTCGATCATTTTTTCAGTGGTGATTAGTATCGAAATGATTAACCCACATGCAAAATCTGTATGTGTTCCGAAGAATAGTTTCCGAGATAAGAATTTTTCAAAGTTAAGGGTTGAAAAAACAACCCCTCCGTCCCACGGGAAGTCGATCATTTTTTCAGTGGTGATAAGTATCGATATGATCAACCGACATGCAAAATCTGTATGTGTTCCGAAGAATTGTTTTCGAGATATGAGTTTTTTAATGTTAAGGGTTGAAAAAACAACCCCTCCGTCCTACGGGAAGTCGATTATTTTTTCAGTGGTGATTGGTATCGATATGATTAACCCACATGCAAAATCTGTATGTGTTCCGAAGAATTGTTTTCGAGATATGAGTTTTTTAATGTTAAGGGTTGAAAAAACAACCCCTCCGTCCCACGGGAAGTCGATCATTTTTTCAATGGTGATTAGTATCGATATGATTAACCCACATGCAAAATCTGTATGTGTTCCGAAGAATAGTTTCTGAGATATGAATTTTTCAAAGTTAAGGGTTGAAAAAACAACCCCTCCGTCCCATGGGAAGTCGATCATTTTTTCAGTGGTGATTAGTATCGATATGATTAACCCACATACAAAATCTGTATGTGTTCCGAAGAATAGTTTCCGAGATATGAATTTTTTAATGTTAAGGGTTGAAAAAACAACCCCTCCATCCCACGGGAAGTCGATCATTTTTTCAGTGGTGATTAGTATCGATATGATTAACCCACATGCAAAATCTGTATGTGTTCCGAAGAATAGTTTCCGAGATATGAATTTTTCAAAGTTAAGGGTTGAAAAAACAACCCTTCCGTCCCACGGGAAGTCGATCATTTTTTCAGTGGTGATTAGTATCGATATGATTAACCCACATGCAAAATCTGTATGTGTTCCGAAGAATAGTTTCCGAGATATGAATTTTTCAAAGTTAAGGGTTGAAAAAACAACCCCTCCGTCCCACGGGAAGTCGATCATTTTTTCAGTGGTGATTAGTATCGATATGATTAACCCACATACAAAATCTGTATGTGTTCCGAAGAATAGTTTCCGAGATATGAATTTTTTAATGTTAAGGGTTGAAAAAACAACCCCTCCGTCCCACGGGAAGTCGATCATTTTTTCAGTGGTGATTAGTATCGATATGATTAACCCACATGCAAAATCTGTATGTGTTCCGAAGAATAGTTTCCGAGATATGAATTTTTCAAAGTTAAGGGTTGAAAAAACAACCCTTCCGTCCCACGGGAAGTCGATCATTTTTTCAGTGGTGATTAGTATCGATATGATGAACCCACATGCAAAATCTGTATGTCTTCCGAAGAATAGTTTCCGAGATATGAATTTTTCAAAGTTAAGGGTTAAAAAAACAACCCCTCCGTCCCACGGGAAGTCGATCATTTTTTCAGTGGTGATAAGTATCGATATGATCAACCCACATGCAAAATCTGTATGTGTTCCGAAGAATAGTTTCTGAGATATGAATTTTTCAAAGTTAAGGGTTGAAAAAACAACTCCTCCGTCCCATGGGAAGTCGATCATTTTTTCAGTGGTGATTAGTATCGATATGATTAACCCATATGCAAAATCTGTATGTGTTCCGAAGAATAGTTTCTGAGATATGAATTTTTCAAAATTAAGGTTTGAAAAAACAACCCCTCCGTCCCACGGGAAGTCGATAATTTTTTCAGTGGTGATTAGTATCGATATGATTAACCCACACACAAAATCTGTATGTGTTGCGAAGAATAGTTCCCGAGATATGAATTTTTCAAAGTTAAGGGTTGAAAAAACAACCCCTCCGTCCCACGGGAAGTCGATCATTTTTTCAGTGGTGATTAGTATCGATATGATTAACCCACATGCAAAATCTGTATGTGTTCCGAAGAATTGTTTTCGAGATATGATTTTTTTAATGTTAAGGGTTGAAAAAACAACCCCTCCGTCCCACGGGAAGTCGATCATTTTTTCAATGGTGGTTAGTATCGATATGATTAACCCACATGCAAAATCTGTATGTGTTCCGAAGAATAGTTTCTGAGATATGAATTTTTCAAAGTTAAGGGTTGAAAAAACAACCCCTCCGTCCCATGGGAAGTCGATCATTTTTTCAGTGGTGATTAGTATCGATATGATTAACCCACATGCAAAATCTGTATGTGTTCCAAAGAATAGTTTCCGAGATATGAATTTTTCAAAGTTAAGGGTTGAAAAAACAACCCCTCCGTCCCACGGGAAGTCGATCATTTTTTCAGTGGTGATTAGTATCGATATGATTAACCCCTATGCAAAATTTGTATGTGTTCCGAAGAATAGTTTCTGAGATATGAATTTTTCAAAGTTAAGGGTTGAAAAAACAACCCCTCCGTCCCACGGGAAGTCGATCATTTTTTCAGTGGTGATTAGTATCGATATGATTAACCCACATGCAAAATCTGTATGTGTTCCGAAGAATAGTTTCTGAGATATGAATTTTTCAAAGTTAAGGGTTGAAAAAACAACCCCTCCGTCCCACGGGAAGTCGATCATTTTTTCAGTGGTGATTAGTATCGATATGATTAACCCACATACAAAATCTGTATGTGTTCCGAAGAATAGTTTCCGAGATATGAATTTTTTAATGTTAAGGGTTGAAAAAACAACCCCTCCGTCCCACGGGAAGTCGATCATTTTTTCAGTGGTGATTAGTATTGATATGATTAACCCACATGCAAAATCTGTATGTGTTCCGAAGAATAGTTTCCGAGATATGAATTTTTCAAAGTTAAAGGTTGTATAAACTAGCCCGTGCTCCCACGGGAAGTCGATCGCCTTCTGGTAATATCGATATTGGAAACATAATCTAGCACACGAAATACCAATATGCTCCAACATATATTCTCCGAGATATCGAATTTTAACAGATTTCAGGTAATAATTTTCGATCGACCAGCACGCCACTGATCCCGCCGTTCGGGTGCTTTCGCCAAACTGGCCGCTGGAAACGGTCTGCCAAGTTCACACCGGTTCCCCTAACAGCTCTCATTTTTAGGGAAAAAAGGTTAAGGATCACCTTGTTGGAAAGGCAATTCAATTTCCTGCATGGGTGTATTTTTTTTTCATGGTTTTATTATTATACAGAGTGACTCAATATTCCATCAATAACTTTCACACGCCGAATTTGGATCTTTGGGATGGAAAGAGGGAAGAGGGGTAGTGATATCGAATTCTTTTTTTGACCTGTCCGAGCGTGTTTTCGTTATTTCATCCCTAAGCTCAAAATTCGGGGTGGAAAGTTATGAATGGCCCACCCTGTATATTCAAATTATCTGTGTACCTAGATTCAAAATAGATAATTGAAATTTGCATACTTTCATCGAGTGTGGCCACAAAGAGAAATTGAATGGGGAAATTTGAGTTCAGTATTTCAATTTTTCAAGAAATTCAGAATAGGAACTTTCAGGCTAGCTAAGATTGAAACATCTTGTTGAAAAAAGCTATTGGACAATTTTTCTTCTTCTTAATTCATTGATGAACGGTGTTAGGATTTTTCATATACTTACGGATAATATGTATGTATGTATTTTCCATGCATTCTAGGTTTCAGTGAAACCCCTCAGAAGCTACTTAAAGCTTGTGCGAGTTAGAATGATGGGTGTGTTCTGTGTAGGCTTTGTTACTGTGTCCCGACGCCACCTTAGGCACAGCACTGTTAATTGTTTACCCAACAGTGAATGGTTCGGCGCTCATATACAATTGAAATATCGCGAAAAAATGTAACTCAGGTTGTTGTCGAATTGGGACAGAAAACATGGCGAAATCATAATCCACCTCTTGAATTTTCTGATAGCAATACGAAAGATATGAAAATGTAATGTATGTATGTAATATTTTAATATTATGTGAATTCCATTCATTTGGAATAAAATTCGGACTAGAGTTCTATCAGCACAATATTCATCATTTGTTCAATATTATGAATCACTTCCAGGGCTCTATTGCAAAATACTACTTTTCAAATGAATAACGTTGCACATAAATCATTCAGAATTGAAAAGTGCAAAGTGAAAAGTTGCGAAGTAGTTTGGTCGATAGGCGTTAGGACCCTTGTTTCAGTCGTCCATTTCCTTCCTTTTTTTATTACCGATTTCTTAACGACCTGTAATGGATTCCCGAATTCCAGTACACTATTTTGATAAGAATACTTCCTTCCGTTTCTAACTTTTTTCTGAAAAAAGTCTATTGGATCATTTTTCATTGAATAAATTGATTTCGCATACCTCTGTGAAGATCATTGTCATTTTATGCAGCCAAATTTCTTATCTAATTCGATACATAAATGTCATTGACGCGGTGTATCAAGGTCTAATATAATGAATCATATAAATTTTAGACCATTAATCAAGGTATTCATGGCTATTGCCATAAGAATAACGCGGGAGGGATTAAAATTTTAATGACTTAATTTTAATGGACGTTCATGCAGCTCAGCGTGAGATTGACATCAAATTCGTTTATGTTTGGGATCAGAATGGGAAATCTTCGCATTATAGAATGTTGTCAAAGTTTTCCGATATAATTCTCAAATTGAATTTTCTGAAGTAGATGAAAATTATGGAAATGAACGAATTTTCCTTTTTTATTTTTCTACCAAAATGGAATTCATTCGAACTAAAATGATAAGACATTGTTTTTGAATAACCAAAACTTATATTAATAACAAATCGTGAAATAGGATTTTTAATTTTCGGAAAAACTTGATTTAATAAAAGTTAATTGTTACTATTCACGTTATCAATTGAATGGAGATACAGAAGAGCAATCTCAATTATATCAATTCAACACAATTGTATTTTGATATTTTGAACTTTTACTAACCGATAAGGGCTTGTCTTCAAGTTTCATTCTCTTCCTGATTCATGCTCAATTTTTTTTTTCAATTAATTGATGCTATGTATTGATGAAAATATAATTAACAAAATTTAGTGAAAAAATTATTCATTTGCAGAATCTGAGCTCTGTTACTATATCTAATCATAATTTGAGAGAATGGATAACGATGTTAATTTCTTCCTAATGCAACAAAGTTCTACATAATTACAAAATTCTACTCGTGACTCTTAATAAGTCTTTCAGGAATTCGTACAAAAAGCTCTCGACCGAACAAAAGCTATGAAATAGTATACTGACGAAGATATTGCAACACAACATAATATAACGATTTTCTCGATTTAACGAATTTTTTTCGTAATCCCCTTGAATTGTCCACAAGAGTCAATGTAAAATATACCTTTATTTTACGAAAATTTCTTACGAATAACCTCTTCATAACGAATTTTCAACAATTCAAACCTTTCGTTTTTTCTCCAAATTTCAATCATTTACTCCTAGCAATATATGTTTTACAAAAAAAAATTAAAAACTTAAACAGCCCCTTTTAGGTGTTGCAGTTTCTTTGTCAGTTGGTATATATTCTGAAACAAGTTGCAGAATGGGCTGCTATTCCAACACGAATGCATGAGTATAGGAATTGCCTTCTGCAACAAGTATTAGATTATATTTCCTTTATTTCAGTCGAGTTTTGTGAAATACTGTCGAAATGCAAAGAAAATTCTAAATTATACATCCAAGCGATTTTTTTATTGTATCCTGGAAGTTTGTCTGACTGTTACGAAAATTGAAAAATTACGGAATTTGACAACCACAAAACGAAACATTATAACTGAAAACAATGCTGTAATGAGTTCATTACAGCACTGCTTTTCGTACTGTAATGAACTCATGACAATACTGAAATTGAGAATAATCTAATTCAGCATCTTAATGAGTTCAATAAAGTACGAAAAGTAGTACTGTAATTAACTCATTTCAGCATTGTTTTAGTTATATTTTTCTGTTTGTTGTTGTCAGTACTAACTTCCGATCCTTTCAATTTTCAAATCAAATCAATTCAAATTCGAAATTTTGTCAAATTAAGTAAGTCATTCCAACTGCCAAGGTACACTAAAGTCACTTATCTGAATTTTTATCTGAATTTCTGGAGTATATCACAAAACTTGACTGAAATAGAGAAAATATCGTCTGATGCTCCTAGCAGAAGGCAATTTCAACACTCATTGCCCATTCTGCAAATTGTAGTGGAATATACTCACTATTATGAACCAAGTGCAGAAGGCATTGATATTCTAACATGAGTTCAAGTTCAAACGAGCCACGAAGTGGCAAGTATTTGAATGAACAAGTGTTAGAATGAGCCTACTGTAGGAGTATCATATATTATCTTCTCTAATTCGTTTAATTTTCATCGAAATTAATGAAATATTTTCATGAATATAGTTAAGTGGTTTTTGCATTGAAAAATATTGATTGGTAGAACAGTTTTCTCGCTCATGAATTTGACAGATGATGAATAAATCAGTGGCAGGAGGCCAATATAAATATAATCAATAAATATTACTATAATGTGCTAGAATGAAAATATATTCTCGCATTATTTTGTTCTACAAGATGTGGCTGAATGGATTTGACACAGATTATAGAAATGAAGTGACCGCATCGACCTAAAGCTGTTTGCAGTGTCCTTGGCAAACGTTTCTATTATGTGTTAACCTTTAAACTCTAAACTATCCTCACTATAATTATAAACCTCATTTAGAATGTCGGAAGTAAATTACAGAAGAAAGTGTATTTTTAGTGCTGTTCCTTCGCTCGTAATAGGGATAATTTCTCCTTGCGCGTGATCATCGACGTGATCCTAACCTAACCTCTCGGAATTGAACTTGACAGGTACACGGACAATTCCTCAAGATGACTTCGTTGGACGGAAGCGCGAACAGTGGCTTTTACGGAAAAGACGTTAACGGTTTCGCGAAAATGATGGATACGACCAATAAGAACGGCCTGGTTTCGTACGGAACCCTTCAGCGCAACAAGAACATCAATGCTGTGATGATCCTCCAGTCCATTGGACCTCTACCATCGTTGCAAGGTGAAAGGAAAATTCTTCGCAACATATTTTCTTGAAGAGAAACAATGTATAGATGATGTTTTGTCAATACCAGCTATTTGATTCTTTCAGTCATATATGCTTACCATGTTTTTCTGAAGAAACAAATTAGTAAACTTGAATGTTGAACGGGTGCCAACTAAACTTACGATGGGTTTCACAAAACTGATTGCTCGATCAATCGTTGCCAAATGTATTCAAACCACTGGCATCCGACAAATTTCGAAAATACTGTTTACATCGGTTTGTATTCATACAAGGGTTGCGTTCATAAACTTACTCAGATTAAGCTCTCCTTACTCTGAAGCGTTCACAAACTTACTTTGTCTTCTATTCCTCGGAGTATACTCTATGAGCGTTCATAAACTTCCTCTGAGTAAGCTTTGCATACTCTGCTATTTGGGAGAGTAAACACATAATACTCTGACAGCTGTGACGTACTATTTTCATTCTGTCTTGCTCCCGCAGACTTTTTGAAACTTGAATATTTTTCGAATAAGTATTTATTTCTAATTTTGTTTTATTTCAATAACGAAATACGAAACAATAAATTTTCCTCGTGAAAAAACTATTCTGTGAAATGAAGAAATATAGGAAAGAATTACTTTAATGATTAATAAATTTGATAAAATTACTAGCAGTGAATTACTGAAGCTCAAAATAGACTCAAACTAAACAGGTGATAATGGAGTTTCGAAAAGAGTTTCTCCCTGTATTGCAGAACCTAGAGTGGTCCGTTCAAGTTCAAATAAATCGAGACATAAAAAGTCCCACAATAAGTGTTTTTTTCACCTGATTAGAAATCTACATTGATATTTTGTTATGTTCAAGAGTTAAGATCTGTCAAGGTTCATTCATATTTTCTTTATCTTTCATACAATATTTTTCAAATACCTTAAATGAAACTATTTCTTGTTACGAAGAATTTAATTTTTTCTGGCGTAGGGTCAATAAAGCAACAAAACATGATATAACATTTTTAATTTTCTGCTTGCAAGAAAAAATTACAGACAATAATATCCTTTTTCATTGTTTCTGTCTCATCAGAAGTATTCTAACGTCCTGAGAACATTTATCAATTCCCTCACAATCATCAAAAAACATAGTTGTGCTCTGCTTTTAAAATAAAAGAAAAATAAACTATACTTCGAAGACACAATTAAAAATGTACGACTAGAGAGAATTTTTTCCTTAAACTTCTATTATTCATTCACGATAGCAACAATTCAATATTAAAATGATATATAAAAAATGTATATACAAAAGACATTTGTCAGAGTAAGATTGTGAACGACGAGTGTGGAGTAAAGACCGAAGTATATTTCTGATCATATGGCCATACTCTTACTCTACTTTCTTACTGAATGAGTTTGTGAACGCAGCCAAGGTGTTATGTTAATGCAAGCCTTTCAAAGCACCAATTTTTTTTGGGATTGAATAATCTTACTTTTACCACTTATTGGAATGTCCTTAGATTTTGAATAAACACTTACGTTTTTAACTAAGTATTTGACGATATTGATTGGGACCACAGAACTACATGTTCTTCATTTCATATTCCTTCTGGATGGCCTCACCATAATATGTTACACGAAGGATTGTACAGGATGGTCAGATTTCGATTATTTAGTACTACATCTCCTAAATTGAAGTAGTTAGAAAAAGGTTAATATACTTGTCATGTTTTCTTTTTTCGAGAAACTTAAATTGCTGAACACCGCTAGGGCGTCGAGTTTCCTTGCCACAGGGTGATTTTCGAATTTGACCAATTATTATTATGATTGGCTATAACTTCCGCTGTATTGCAACTACGCTTTCGAAATGAAAACATCTTTAGAGCAGTTTTTTCAGAAGTGTTTACAGGTGCTATCGGAATTTTCGTGGCGCTTCAAATTTTTGGGAAATAAAAAACAAATTTTCAAACGGAAACCGTAGTGTACTATGATATCTCTCAATAGACTTTTCTCAGACAATTTCGAAAATATATATGATATACTATCGATTTTATTATGTCGAAAATTTCGAAAAAATACTTTTCGGTCAACAATATTCAGGCAGGCACTTATTAACTTTCATGAAAACTGTGATATTGTTATCATTAAATAATCTCTCTTTTTAAATACTGTTTATTTTCTTATTAAGTAGAGAAAGTATAGAACAAACCGAACGTTTCGAGAAAAACTCCTAATGAAATATCAATCAATTTGACAACTTAAAATTTTTAAATATTAAGTTCTATGTCCCCCTCAGTTAAAAAGATATTAATCAAAATCAAAACCTCCCTTGATTTTGTTGATCGAAAAATGTTTTTTCGGGATTTTCTGTATACAGGGTGTATACAGGGTGATCTACAAGCTCTATGACAAACTTTGACAGACGGAAGCTGTGCTTCTTCTGAACATTTTTGTTTCTATGAACTTATGTCCGATTCGTTTTCCTTTTCGAGTTACAAGCATTTGATGGTGCACGACCAGATAGAGGGAGACAAGTAGTCAGTTGACTGAATGAACATTTCCCGAATAAATGGATAAGTCAAGGAGGACCAATACAATGGCCACCTCGTTCGCCTGATCTGAATCCCGTAGATTTTTATTCATGGGGACATATGGAGCAGATTGTTTGTCATGTTGAAATCCAATTTCATATAAACAATTACTTGATAGAATTGCAGCGAACCAAATACGAAACTACCCAAAAATCCTTCGAGTAACGGCATCTTCAGTTCATCGAGCTTGCATTCAAGCTGAAGGTGGACATTTTGAACAATTTTTATAGTCTCAAAATTTCTATTTATTATTATGATATGAACATAAAAATATAATTTTTCGAATGCTTGTATCTTCTAAACAAAAACTAATCGAAAATATGTTCATAGAAAAAAAATGTTCACAATAAGCAACAATCTGTCAAAGTTTGTCATAGAGCTTGAACACCCTGTATAAACTCGGAAGTATATCATGATATATATTTTTGAAAATGTCTAAGTAAAGTCTATTGAAAAATAGTACACTAAACTATGCTTTTTCTTTGGTTTTTTAACAAATTTGTAGGGACCAAACATTTCTACCCGAAACAGCGAAAAAACAGGTTTTTGGATACTTCGCCACCATCTACTTTTTGTACTTTGTATTGAAACAAGTCAACTCAATAAGAGCAGTTGGAGAAAAGTATGTCGTCAATAATTGTTCCCACAAATTTTTCCAAAAACCTAACATTCCCGATATAAATGCAATCCGAAAAACTTTTGGGTTTTTTCAAATATGTACGCTTCGACCCCATATTTTTCAAGTTGAGCTTTTTGAATGCTCGAAGAAAATTTTTCCAAAATACGGAATATTTTCGTAACAGATTTACTGTATTAAATGGGTTGAACATATGTTGTTTTCCAATGACATCTTAATATTGCTCCTCAATTGCAATTTATTTACTGATGTAATTAGTTACCAAATACAAATTATTCTGTACCGTTCAAATTTGACATAGATGTCAGTTTAGTTATGAATAAAAAAAAACAGCAGCTTTTCATTCTAACTGCAAATCGCCTTCACTTCTTGATCATAGCTCGTGTTTTCAATACTATTTGTTTTTCTAATAATCCTTCATCAGAAAAAAGTAAAAGTCGTTGTTTCTGACCTATAATAATGTTTTTTATAGGTATGAACACTGCAATTATCTCGGTTTGTTCAACCAATATTCTCATTAGCACCTATTATCGATACCATACATAAGTGTTTTTATAAATAGTACTTGTCCAACCTCCTAAGTTTTTGTGAGACCTATCAGAAACACTTAACTTGTGATAGTTAGATAATTCGGATTTGTACTGTATAGGCTTTGCTACTGTGTTCATACGTCATTAAGGTCTAGCATCGTTAATTTTTCGCAAAACAGTACATATCGGAGCAGTACTATGAACCAGAATATTTCTTACATGATCGGAAATACTGAAATTATGTTATGTGTGTATACTTTTTTACACTTTTGAAACTAACCGAAAAAAAGAGCTAATTGAGAATCAACTGTACGAAGAAGAATTTTATTTTTTCCAGATGCTGCACCTTCTGACAGAGAGGAACTGTTCGTCCAGAAATTACGACAATGCTGTGTCCTTTTTGACTTTGTTACTGATCCGCTCTCGGATCTCAAATGGAAGGAAGTTAAGCGTACAGCTCTCCAGGAGATGGTCGAATACGTGACGACGCAGAAGGGAGTCATTACTGAGGCTATATATCCTGAAGCGGTTCATATGGTCAGTGTTGTTCCATTCAATTTCAGTTGTGAAAACTATTCTGATATCACTGATAATTGGAGGGGCAAGTGGAAGAAGGGGTTATGTTGCTAATATAAGTTTGTGAGAAAAATAGATTTGTGCAATTGCACACATCGAATTATGAAACTAGCCTCCATTGAGAAGTGCCAATCAACCTTCCTACAATGTGTACAGGGTGGGCAATATTGGTGATACTTGAACTACAACTTTTTAACCGGGAGAGATAGAGGAAATTGAATGCCATCAACATCTTTTGTTTTCAAGTTATAGGCCAAAATTGAAATTTGGGTGATTTCAACTTTGGCCATTTTCTCCGTTTCTGTTTGTGCATTATAAACACCCTTTTTTAATAGCAATCCAGGGCCGTACTACATTTTCTTCCAATCTTGTTATAGCTGAGCTATAACAGAAAGTTGTGTGTTTTCTTATGGAAACAATACTTCATTATGACCCAGATAGAATCATCACTTTTTACTGTTTCAAAAATATATACATTATACAGGATGGCCAGTTTAAGTAGAAAATGCTTAGAAGAGTTAATCTTTTGACTTCGAGGTCAGTGGTATATGATCATACCTCATCTCGCGAATCGGGGTGGCAGCCCCTTCAAGATTCAAAACTCTATTGGGTTCAAGTAACACATCATTGCAAAGGTTTTGCAATTCTATTTATGAATATACTTAACAATTTGGTGTCAAAATATTAACCTGTCGAAGCATTTTCTGGAGCATACTTAGTAAAATGGAGATTGAACTGTTTTACGTGGCCCACCCTATATAATATGGTATATATTTTTGAAACGGAAAAAACTGATGTCATAATGAACTATTGTTTCCATAAGAAAAAACACATCTTAATGTTATAGCTCAGCAAGGAAACCTCTTGTCAAGAAATATGGTACGCCACTTGATAGCTATGAAAAAGTGCCTGTAAAAGGTTTTAATTTCAACATTCTAGCACGAACAGAAACGGATATAATGACCAAAGTTGAAATATTCTGAATTTAAATTTTGGCATATAACTCGAAAACAAAAGAAGATAGAGGAATGCCGTTGATGGCATTATCAGTTTTTCTAAAAAAGTCCGTAATTTGCCATTTATTTTTCTCTATATCGTTCTCTCTATCTTCTTTTGTTTTCCGTTTCTGTTTGTGATAGAATGTTGTAATATAAACCTTATCTTTTAACGCTTTTTTCTTAGCCATCCAGTAGCGTACTATGTTTTTTGCCAAGAGGTCTCCTTGCTGAGCTATAACATAAAGTTGTGTTTTTTCTTATGGAAACAATAGTTTATTATTACTCAGAAAGAATCATCATTTTTTCCGTTTCAAAAATATATAACACATTATACAGGGTGGGCCTCGTAAAACAGTTCAGCCTTATATTTTTCTAAGTATGCTCCAGAAAATGCTTCGACAGGGTAATCTTTTGATACCAAAAAGAAATTGTTCAGTATATAATTGCGAAACCGTTGCAATGATGTGTCACTCGAACTACCCCGATTAGGGGTATTATCATAGACCCTTGACTTCCAAGTCAAAATTCATCAAAAGGTTAAGGGCGGGTTTCACAAAGCTTTAATTGTACTATTAAAAAACCTTACGTAAATTCGAACCAATCGAATCACTCGTTTTGAATTTTCAACGAATCACAGTGGCTCCAACTAATTTAACGGTACAATCAAAGTTTTGTAAAACCGACCCTAACTCTTCTAAACATTTTCTATAACTCACGCACAGAAATATTGATTAGTAGGTACGTTTCTACACAGACCACTCTGTATAATGTATATATTTTCGAAACAAAAAAAATTATGAATCTTTCTTAGTCACAATCAACTATTGTTTCCATGAGAAAAAACACAACTTTATGTTATAGCTCAGCAAGGAATCCTCTTGAGAAAACTCATAGTACGCTACCGGATTGCTATGAAAAAAGTAACTGTAATTATACAAAATATGAAAACATCAGTTTTCATTTCAACATTCTAGCACAAACAGAAACTGAGATAATGACCAAAGTTGAAGTCGCTCAAATTTAAAGTTGTAGACCATCATAATTGTGATAAAAACGGTACTGCACCCCTCCAAAATACATTGGGAGGAGGGGGTTACGTTTTTGCCAAAAAATGAAGGTCTACGGATCGGTTTCACAAAACTTTGATTGTGCGATTCAAAAACCTTACGTGAATTCGAACCAATCAAATCACTCTTTTTGAAATTTCAACGCATCGCGGTGACTTCAATTAATTTAACGGTACAGACAAAGTTTTGTGAAACCGACCAATTAAACTCTAATTCTATGACATTTCGTTCCGAAGCTCGTAGTTGCATAGATATTTTGTAGTAAAGAAACGTGTTTTTTCAAAAAGTGTAAAAATCTGCCATATTTCGACGTATGATTTCTATGGAACTACTTGTTCAAAATATAATGTCGTAGCACTATTAGAAGCAGAATTCAATGCCGAACACTTTTGAATATTAAAGTTTTCGATAAAGTGTTTAGTTTAGGAGCTATTCGAGAAAAACCTAAAGTATTCCGAAAATTTCGAGGTTTTTTGAACGTCACGACATACGCTCCACTGGGAAATTTGGGCAAAACTCAAACTATATTAGAGGCCTAAATGAATGATTAAAGCAGCTTCCCGAACTCCACTAATTATTTCCAAGTAAAAGTCTAATTTACTTGACCTATCTGTAGTATCCTGAAAATTGCTTTTTTGGACTTAATTAATAAAATATTGTAACAGAAGGTATTTTGTTATAGTTTGCTGTGAATCTCTTCCGAACTTTGCCTCCTTCATCTAATCCCAATGGGGCTGAGTTTGACCCTGAAGAAGATGAGCCCACTCTGGAGGCTGCTTGGCCCCATCTTCAACTCGTATATGAACTTTTCCTAAGAGTGCTTGAAGCACAAGACTTTCAACCTAACATAGCCAAAAGGTAAATTTCTGAAGCAATGTAAAATCTAAATACGAATGAAGTATCACAGATTTTTCAAAACTTTTGTTTTTCATTGGCTTTTAGTTGATTCATAGCCTTTTTATTTGTGAATTATTTTTCAGATATATTGACCAGAAGTTTGTTCTTCAATTACTTGATCTATTTGATTCGGAAGATCCACGTGAAAGGGACTTGTTAAAAACCACTCTGCATAGAATTTATGGGAAATTTCTAGGACTGAGAGCTTTCATAAGAAAGCAAATCAACAATATTTTCTACCGATTCATTTATGAGACTGAACATCACAATGGTATAGCAGAATTGCTCGAAATCTTGGGTTCAATTATCAACGGTTTTGCTTTACCATTGAAAGATGAGCATAAGGTAAGCTCTAGCTTTTTTTTGGATGCTGCAATGTATAAAATCAGATTAGAATATTCGCAATATATTATTGAGAATTAACTCAAATGTGAAAATAAGAACTGACCTGCATAGATTGAGTATGCACTGATGCAGCATCAGTATAATCTTCTCAATAAATTGAGTGTTTAAATCAAAAACAAAGTTCATGAAATTTTTTGTTCTTAAAATTTTTTTTTATATCTGAATTTCTCCAATAATATTAGACATTATGGATATGTTTTATTACCTCACATAATGAAAAAACAGAAATTCGATACCAAGAAAAAGATTCTATTTTTGTTATATTGATCCATATAGAAGCATGAATACTATTGAAGTTAACTTACAGGTTTTTCTTCTACGAGTGCTTATGCCCCTACACAAGGTTAAGTCTTTGTCTGTGTACCATCCACAACTGGCCTACTGTGTGGTCCAGTTTCTGGAAAAGGATCCTTCACTGACTCAACCTGTCATTCGTAGCTTATTAAAGTACTGGCCTAAAACCCACAGCCCTAAAGAGGTTATGTTCTTGAATGAACTTGAAGAAATTTTGGATGTAATTGAGCCAGCCGAGTTTCAAAAGGTATTTAAAATTTTGATTCCATCTATATTCCACTCTACGGCATATTGTCTCATTGCAGGTCATGGTTCCATTGTTTAGGCAACTAGCTAAGTGTGTCAGTTCACCACATTTCCAAGTAGCGGAGCGTGCTCTCTACTACTGGAACAACGAATATGTTATGTCATTGGTGTCGGAAAATGCAGCGGAAATCCTTCCTCTCATGTTCCACAGCCTGTACAAAAATTCAAAAACTCATTGGAACAAAACTATACACGGACTGATCTACAATGCCTTGAAACTTTTCATGGAAATGAATCAAAAATTGTTCGATGAATGCACTCAGCAGTACAGACAAGAAAGGCAGAAGTGAGTTTTATTTTGTTGTTGCTGCATTGTTACTTTCTGATATTTCAAGTAAAAGTCATTCAGATTTGTCTTGCAAATCAATTGGAACCTATTTTATTCTTGATGCACCTAAAGCCTAAGAATTGATCTAGGTTTTTTTTTGTAAGGCATTAATTGCTGTTAGTATTAGCCAATTGTATTCTGTATATGCCTTGTTACTTTGTTCTTGCGCCACTGAGGGCCGTTTGCACCAATTTCCCTTAGAATGATTACTTGACTAAGCGTCTTTTAAAGTTAATAGTCGCTTAAATTTTTTGACAGTTGCACAACTGTCACTCAAGAGGATCTTTAGTAAGGGACCCTGAAATAGTTCCTATCTAGTGATATTTCAGTGTTTTGTTTGTGAAACTTCACCCTCGTTCAAAAAACGTAGCTAGCTGGCTACAAATGATCGTTGTCATTTCCTTAACCTAACTTTACTGTCATTTTGACGATTTCATCACAGATAACAGATCTGTGATCTGTGTATTTCATGCTTCAGTCAACGTAGATTAAATTCTTGACATTTCGAATTTTTCTCTACCAAGAGGAAATTTATTATTCGACAAACACAACAGAAAACAACAAATGTTCTGTAGTTTATGAGTTTGAAATTAGTTTAGGTTATCATCCTATTCTCAAATATTACCGGAGCACTTTAATTTATGGTGCTTTGAGTTTAAGGGTTCATTTTAAGGGAAACTTACCTTATTTACTTGGGGCTAAAGGCCCTTGGAGAATGGCAAAACAGTACACCAAACCAGAAAAAAAAATTCCGGTAACTATTAAGAAATCAAATATTTCCTAGGGAACGAGAACGGCAAAATCAAAGGCAGGAACTTTGGGGCCGTGTCGAGAACCTAGCTGCCTCCAGACCAGAATACGAACATTTGAGAAATGAGCTGCAGAATTTGAATATCAACAATGTGATAACTAGTCCAGATCAAGATGATGAGGTGCATTTGGAAAATATGGAACAGGAGGCTATAGATGTAAGTTTCTTATTCTCATCTAATTAGTCATTCTTACCGATATTATCGAATTGTTGCATGAATGGAGTTGAAATCGTTTTTTCTTGAAATAGGTGAAAAAAGGTGGTCGAAACCTGACGAGACCGCTTGTACGTCGTAAATCAGAACTGCCTGTTGATCAGACAACTGTGAAGGCTCTGAATGATCATAAGAGAGCTGATGAATATCTCACAACACCACCAGATGTTAACAAATGCTAGTTGCCATTTATGACTTTGGGTTATACAATTTGATCCCCCACAGTTGAAGGAAAATCCTAAGGGACGGTCCATGGTTTGCTGTAATGGCACTTGGTAAAATCAAAGAAAGAGAGCTTAGTGCCAATGTTGAACATTTATATATATATTTATATTATGCCTTCTTGTTTTTACTTTTGTTGTTAAATTTGTGGTGGGGTGGGTACTATTCTCTTCTTCTTTACCGACAGATATAGATATCAAAGTTGAGCTGAAATAATTTCTGCACTGCTCTGAAAAACTCTGACTTATTGAGATATTATCAACAATTTGATCTTGACATTTGATTTGCACATTGGTAGAATCAAAATAAATTTTTTTATGAAACTACACCATTCGATAGATTATTAGATGAATATGTGATAAAAATAAAACTAGTTTATTTTACAACTAGATTAAGTGTGAAAATATATATGAATAAGTTAGATTAGCAATACCATGGAAAAAACATGAATTTTATTCCAAGTGCCACATATTATTTTACTAAAGGAACTTATTCCAATCTTAGAGTATTTTTATCAAATTTGAGAATCTTTGTCATCATAACAAATCTGTGAAAATGAAAAACCTGTCTTATTTTATGCTTTTGGAAGGATTTATTGTTGTAATCAAATACACATTAGCAAATTTTGTGTTCAATTTCTTCAATATATAGTGAATCAGTTGAAATTTCTGTCTTTTATTTTTCCTTTTTCACCATCATGCAGTTGGCAATTACAATATTCAAGAATATTTCCCAATTCATGGCATTGAAAGATACACAAGGGGTCTCTGTGTTTAATAATGAATACAATTGAATGAGCGCACAATATGAAGATATATCAATTCTATATTGGTTATTTTCCAAGCACCTCACTGTCCAATGAATAAAAGGGTTAATATTACGTATAATAGATTTTTTCCAATGTTTGGATAAGTTTTTCTGGGTCAAACTTCGGAATATGTGGTGTCCTAAAATTGAAATATTAATAGATTGCATGATTATATTCACTTTCAATCTATCGAATGGAAAAAATTCCTTTTCTTGAATTTTCTGAGGAAAATGTTCTTAAAAAAAATATTCCTTGCAAATGTTATGTCGAATTGGAAATTGCATGTGGAAAAAAGGATTTGCGCAGCTCATTCATAAAACAGAATTATATTCAATCGAACAATGATCTAGGAATATTCATTACGTTTTAATATACTGCTTATAATTTGAATAGGAGAAAGTCTTATTTTATTACTTGGGAAATTCTGATAATGCGTTGACCTGCACCGACAAATTCAGAAAAGAATCTCTGCATGTTTTATTCATCATTTTATTTTTATCATATTTGTAATACCAAATGTTTTTTTTTCTATAAAATAATATTACTGTGCAGCACATACATTGTTATAGTTGCTTGGAAACTTGTACATAGGTTAATTGTAAGGTGTCTGGAAACACGGTATATGCACTCGTCACTTTTTAAATGGAATGAAATTTGGGAATATGAGGAATGATTAGATTGGTGGCGGCGCCGCAATGTCATAGTTGTCTTTCAGATCTATTTTCCTTCAGGGATTTTTCCTTGAGCTAACCACGCCAAACCATAGTTAACTACACGAATTTCTTCGCGGCGTAGTTAAAACCATGACGTCACAGTTAACTACGCCAGGAGTAGTTACTTGAAACGGAGAGAGAGGGACTGACACTTTCCTTTGCACTTATCTGCCATAACTTACCACAAAGGGCACAAAGATAACCATGACGTCATTAAGTTGATTAACTGCACTGTTGTAGTTAGCTTGAGGAAAAATCCCTTTTGATAAATTTGATTGTTGTTTGAACAAATGAACTGTCAACGAGCAGTTTTTTTTGTGGTGTTAAAAATCTTGCTAGATTTATTTTATTGACTTATCGTTTCTAAACAATTGTGAAGCAAGGACAAGGTAATAATTAAGATTGAAAAAACTATTTCCAAGGGGCAGTACATTTGATATCAAAACTCATTTCAATTAAATATCATTAAAGTTTCAGTTGTCCTGTCTAGGTTACTAAATCAATTTATTCCTCAGTTGAAAATATTTATGACATACCTGCTGTACTAGATAAATACAGAAATTTTCGTTTGTATTCCTAGACTGCCTATAATAACAACTGTATGGTATTCTGGTGAAATGAATGTTTGATACCCTTCCACGAAACTCGTAAAAAGTCGAGAATACCATTACATAATTAATAGGTTCTTTCTAGCATGAATTTCATTTGTCATCCAAAACTAATATTTAGACCCATATATGTGCTTGTCCATTCCGAATTATTGTTGCAGTCTGGCTTAGTTTGGTAATTGGCTTGAACGCAAAATCATTTGACAATTGTCATAACCTACAATACCCTCTAGACCCCTACCTAACCAGGTAAGGGTTTTTGTTTCCCTGAAACTCCAACACGAACCACACAAATAAAACTTGAATGCCTGAAAACGCACCCCTAATTTTTCATAGCTTTTCGATTATTTCATGTAATATTATAATATATGTTGCTAATAACCTATAGAATAAGCCACCATATGAATGTGAACATATGTGAATGATAGTACATCGTATTAACAGTCATTTATTGCTAATAAGCAAATGGCCATCGACCTGGGGTTCTTAGACCTATGAATAATAAATTTCATAAATACCAAACATCCGAACATATCTGTGACAAGAAGAGTAAAGAATAGAATTTGATTTGTGTGATAGAGCAATGTCTTGCAGTTGTGCATGTCCGTAATAAATCATTGGACTATTGTGACTGTCCGTAAGCTCTACCTGAACTGACATAGCCGCTTGCTTGAACAGCGGACTACAGGTCTGGGTATGATGCTAAAACAAAGCTAATATTTGAAAAAAAATTAACACAATTCGTACACTGGAATATTTTATTATCTGTCAGTTGATTAAATGACACATCTTCCATATTCACAAAACTCCCAAAACAAAAACTAATTAGTGCTGACACCATGTTTTCAGACATCTCAATTAATTGGCTAAGATGGTTGAACTCCTTTGACAATACATTATAATGAATGTAATAATTGGGTTAAAAAATTATTCATTACTAAAGACATTGCAAATGACATTTAGGCTCTATACAGATTTATATCGATTTACAGCCTTGTAGGATAAGATAATCTGTCTGTAAACCTCAT
The DNA here is from genome assembly GCA_038502775.1 of Hippodamia convergens. Taxonomy (NCBI): domain Eukaryota; kingdom Metazoa; phylum Arthropoda; class Insecta; order Coleoptera; family Coccinellidae; genus Hippodamia; species Hippodamia convergens. The sequence continues at coordinate 27,001,838 of CM076607.1, read as the reverse complement.
GCAAAAGTTTGTAACAAAAGTGCATATTTATATACTGTTAGTTTGTATAGTTTTTAGTCTGTGGCCTTCTATAAAATTTAGTGATGTTTTTTGTATAATTAGCCAATCAAAAACCAGATAGTATTAAGTGTAGCTTTTTATAAAAATATAGTTTTGATTAGGCACATCAGGTACACTGGAAATAAGTTATTTTTATGCAATAGAGAAGAATAGAAACATTTGGGCCAGTTGTTTAAACTAGACTAATTAGAGTAAGATATCATTTATTCATTTTATTGAAAATGGTTATGCAATTCAATACCGAGTCATATACATTTTCAAATCATATAATTTTAAACCTACCTACTCAAGTAGAATAACATCTATCTAATCTTATCATTAGTAGTTGATGGGTTCTTTGAATTGCAGTACCCGATTAACAACAAGTAATTCTTTCATTAAAATCTACAGAGTAACCTACAGTGTAAACGAACTATCCAATTTTTTTTCGCTTCATATTTGATCATCTTATAAAATATTGAATGGAACTGGAACAAATTTATAAAGTGGTTGTGAAACTTCACTGCGAAGTTGCTACTCTTCAAAGTAGGAATAAGGTGTTACAAATGGAAGGAAGTAAGGAGCAAGTTTGTCAATTGACTCATCTAAGAAACTTTCCTTGAATGGCATGTAATCTGGACCTTGGATTACCTCTCAGTTTTGCTTCATTTTGATTCCAATTTCAAATCTTCATTACCACTGATATACCTATTTATGATGTTATTTAATAATGCTCAACTTATTAATATTTTCAAAATATTAGTGGAACCCCCATATTAGTATTGACAAAAAAAAGTTATCAAACAAATACATCATAATATTGTTACATTATCATCACAGTGAGTTCTCATTTAAAAAGTAAAGGAGTGAGATGAACGCAGAAGTGGAATTTCAAGGTAATTCTCAAGATTTGAGAATCAATGTTAATTTTTTATGTTCATGCTTTCGATGTTCACCTGGAAAAAAATTTATGCTGAAATATGTTTGTATTTGTTTGGTTTGTAGTTCATACCAAGTACTTCAAAATACTCAAACTAAGCATTCCTAAAAGTTATCTGAGTGTTATTTGAATTGTGTGAATATCAGTTAGAAATTTAATTTAAAGATTTCATTCAATAGAAAAGTTCTATATTTGATGAAGTTTTAATATTGCACTGATTGTTAAATAGTATATTCTAAAACAAGTTGCAGAATGAGCTCCTATTCCAACACGAATGCGAAGTTCGAAAACGAGCGATGAAGGAGCGAGTTTTCGATAGCATGAGTGTTGGAATTGCCTTCTGCAACGAGTATTAGACGGTATTTTCTCTATTTCAGTCAATTTTTGTGAAATACTCTCGAAATTCAAATGAAAATTCAGATTAGTGACTTTTGTATTTTATCTTGGCAGTTGGTGTGACATACGAAATTTGACAGATCACGAAATATGAATTGATTTGATTCGAAACATGATTCGATCGGAGGTCAGTACTGACAACCATAAAACGAAAAATATAACTGAAAACAATGCTGTAATGAGTTTCATTACAGCACTACTTTTAGTACTGTAATGAACTCATTACGATACTGAAATAGAGAAACAATTTTTGTCATATGTTTTTGAATATACTGGAGAATATTGATGAAGGACAATGTAAATAATAAAGATACAAATGATATTGTGTTTAAACAGTATTTTTTTAATGTAAAGCTTTGCTTTCTTGAAATTTTTGATTATATATACTTGGAAATATATTATTGATTCTATTCAGATTTTTAAGTTATTCTCTTAGATTATTATATTCATACCCTTGAGTCTAAAACTTACCCAATGGATTTGATGCATTTTTCTTTTCTCTCTTAATTTCAATTACATGTTAATTATTCCTTCAATAGTTTTCAGGTTGCAAAAAAAAAGATCAAACAATGTAGATAGCTTTATTAGAAACAATTCAATGGCACAAGCAAGTACAAAAATATTTTTCTCTTAAATTATTTTCAAATATTCATAGATTTATTTTCAATTCAAAAACATAATATGAAAACTAGTATTAGGAGTTGAATATGATACATTTTCACAAGCATTAAGGCACTTTTTTTAACATATTTTCCTATTGAGGGTTGGCAACAACTCTTGTACTGCTCCAAATCACATAAACTTTTCAATTGTGCATTGATAGAATTCATTATTCGAGAAAAGTGAACAACTTGGGGACCTGTTATTCTTACGAGTATTATGAATGTATACAAGTATAAATAGCCAATCAGATCACTAAAGTTATAGTGAGTTAGGCAAGAAGTAATTTTTCGCACTTATCTCTACTGATCACAAAAAAAAATCCTTGGAAGGAATGTTCATGCAGTTTATGTACCCCTTATTCTAGAAATTTCACATACGTGATGTTATGTAGTCTTCTTTTGTAGCAGCAAGGTATTCAGAGCAAAGGTCTTGTATTACCTCTTCACTTTCATCTAACTCGTTCAAATTATCTTGGAACATTTCTTCTTTCTTGAACTGATCTAAAAACGCTTCTCGCTTCCTTAACTTGTGGTACTGTCCTAGTACTCTGTTAAACAAAGAACTTATGTTTGTATGATTTGCCAACATAAGGCCAGAAACCTTATATGGAGTCTTAACATATGGAGATTTTTTTGATATTGCTACATTAACACTAGCAGGCCCCCAAGGAATGAAAGGTGCTAACTTTCTTTCTCTGATCCTCTGTATTGATTTATGCACTTGAGTAGGATCAACTTCCCCTAAAATTAAATTATCATGAATGAGATTCAAGAAATATTATTTATATTGTATAAATACCTTGGATTATGTTCAAAATAGAAATGTAGCAATGCTGGGCATTCTTATCAGGATTAGTTGATACCATCATATTTTTAGGTTGAAGAAGTCTTTTCATAACATCGAGAACAGTTGTCTTTCCTACACTCCTTTCATCTTGATCTGATGTTAATGGTGTAAAACCAGTCATTAGGAAGTGCAACCTTGGCGTAGGAATTAATGGAGCTAGAATACCCATCAGATCATTATTCATATATGATGGATACCGCAAAGTAGCTGTACTAACTGTCATTATTGTGCTCACTAAACTATTGATTTGAGCAAAAGAGGGATTCTGTATACATAATCTCTCAGTAGCAATCCGATTTAGAGCGGTATTATCTAACACTACAACAGAATCTGCAGACTCTGTTAATCGTCTTAAAGTGAGAAGTGAATTATATGGTTGGACGACTACATCACTAATTTCGTCTAAATTAGGAAATACACTATAAGTTTGAACTAACTTTTTAGGAAATCTATCGGATAGTTTTTCAAGGATATTGGATCCTAATCCACTTCCTGTACCTCCAGCAATAGAATGACAGACAACAAAACCCTCTAAACTATCACTCCCATCTGCTTCTCTATCAATAATATCAAATATCTCTTCATTCAGTTTTTCTCCTTGTCCATATCCCGCTGCCCAATTGTTTCCAGCCCCTCCGCCATTTTTCGACAAAAATATATTTTCATGATTGTACAACTTCGAATAAGGGGTATTCAGAATAGTGTTTATGACTCTAGGTTCTAAATCTACTAAAACGGCTCTAGGTTTATAATGTTCATCATCTGTTTGATAAAAAAATACATCTTTCCTATCTATTCCTTCGGTTGAATATTCTCCGAGAATCCCTTCTGGGCTTATAGCATGTTCTGCACACAATCTTTTCCAAAATTCGAATCCAATTTGGTTACCACACTGGCCAAGTTGGAGTGTTATCATTTCGCACGGCATTTTCGAATTTGTTTGTTATAATTAAAAAAAAAATAAATTAATATAGGTTAATAAAAGAAAAAGTAGGTAAAATGACTATGGTTTATTCGAACTATTTGATTCAAAAAAGGTTATATTTGGAAATAGATCAAAAAGCTCGGCAACATAAACTCTTATTTATCAGGCTACTTATACAGGCCTACTTTGTTCAGCCTGATTTAGACGATACTCAATTTCGAATTTTGCTTTATTTCTACAAGTCATAATGAAAATAATTTCAAAATGTTAAATTTGAAAATTCTATACATAGCCTTTTTTGTCTACGATTCCATTGAACTACTATTTTAACAAAATATTTTAAAATCTATATTCCAGAGGCAAATGAACTCTGTGAATATAATGAAAACAAAATAAACGATTTGACGTCTTGCTCTACAAGATCTTATAATTTATTACCAAAACTTAAGTTTGAATAAGGAGAACATTAGATAAAAATGCTCATTTAGTTCCTTAATGGTTCGTAAAACACAAAGTGGAAAATCGCCAAAAAAATTGAAGAAAGTTGACCCTGAATCCGAAAAAGATGTCATGTATATGACGTATGGAGACACATCTGTTCACAAAAGGAATCTTTGTATTGTTTCTTTTCCTATTATTTTTCTTTTCAGCATTCTACGAGCAATATTGTATCAAATTTTTGTGATTCTTAGATTCCTTTACTGTAGTTCTTCGAGTTATTTAGTTAGGCCGCGTAAATTACAACATGATAGTTTAGAAAGTAGTTGTGTTATTGAAGAAATTCAGATGTCACATAATGTACAAAAAAATTCAGGTCCTGGTCCAGGGGACCCCCTGCTTGCCAAGCAAAAACATCATCATAGAAGAGCATTTGAATATATTTCTAGAGCACTTAAAATAGATGAAGAAAATGAAGGTTGGTGTATTCTCTTGATAATCTTGATCCTTGAGATAATATTAGGTAATTATTTCATTTAAGGTCAGAAAGAAACTGCCATTGAACTTTATAAGAAAGGAATTACCGAACTTGAATTGGGCATTGCTGTTCATTGTTGGGGAGGTAGAGGTGAAGTTTGGGAAAGAGCTCAGAGGCTCCATGAAAAAATGAAAACAAATCTGTCCATGGCAAAAGATAGACTTCAATTTCTAGGTAATTTTTATTAAAACCCCCATCGTGATTGATGATTTCATTGCATTATTTGATTATTAAGTTATTTTTCAATATATAATTCTTGCATGTTACATTGATAATTTGAGAAAGATATACAAATACAAACCCACCATCACTATTCAAAGAGTATTTTCATTTGTAGAAAGCATGGATAAATTACAGCAATTGAGTGTAGAAAATGATCAAACATTAGTCACCACCCATATCCCAGCCTTAAAACCTAGTCTCACAAAAACAGGTACATAGTTTTTTATTTTGCCTTTCATAATATATATTTTTGTTTTTCTAACACAGTTTATGTATGTATTTATCTTCGTTTTACTGAAGTTATTGTTTTTTAATGTTGGCCCTATAGGCATTTCAACAATATGTTTTTTTTTATAATTTGAAACAGAAAGCCATTTTCATGTTCTTGTGCTTTCCTTTATTTTTCTGAGTTGTTGTCATTAGTTTTCTTTGAAAATTTTTCAAATAATTGAGATTTGAGAATATCAAACCTATATATATATATCAAAACCTATCAAACCTAAGATATAATCTTATGAATAATTTTAATTAATTATGTTTTTTTCACCGGTTTAAATCCATGAATATCTGTATTGCACATACTTCATTCTTATTGTTGCTGTAGATTTCTATTAAGTTACTGTTACACTCAAAGCAATAAACTTTGTTAATAGCATCTGGTAAGAAATTAACTATAGCAACTAGAAGGCCTGGTAATTCACCTTTGTCAAAAAGCCAAACCTTGCCAAGATCTATGGGTTCCCGCACAACACCTGTACAGCCAGTCCGTCCCTTCAACAAGCCAACACAAACTCCACCTGCTATAAAGAAACAGTTGTCAGTTCCTGGTAGTGGATCACCAGCAAGAAAATTCTCTAATAGTCAAGGTAAATAGGAATAAACTTTGACTAAGTTTTTTTTCCAGAAGAAAAGCCCTATATTGTTGTGTATGATTTTAACATTATTGATCCCCATTCATACGACTTGAATAAACATTTTTGCCAATTTGTTTCAATAAAAGTATTCAGACAAAATCAATAATTTTAACTAAATTTAAAAAACATATGTTAAACAAAATTCATGTTTGTTTTTTTTTCATCTGCTTTGCCTCAGCATACTGTTCATCTGATTGAGCTGAAATTTCGTCAACTTATTGCTTGTAATTCCGGAAAGGTTTATGGCTTATTAAAAACTTCCTATACTTTGAAAATAGCGTACTTGCAAAAGTATTTGGAAGAGCATATCTACAGTTATGAAATTCAATAATTTATTGCTTGTATTTACAGGTTAAATGCATATTTAAATCAGGTAGTAGCGCGCTGGTTGTACCGTGGTTCTAAAATAGCATTATTTCTGCCACAAGTATGATAATTTTTCATACATATGTAAATAGCAAAAGACTATGTATGAAATTATTAATCTAAAGCGCATGTTTTTTTATTGATATAAGAAATGTACATTCTATCTATTATCATGATCCTACAAGATAATTTTAAACGTCATTTTTCACGATCATTTTTTCTGCGACATCAATACGCTATTAATAAATACAAATAATGTGTAGGTCCTAGTAAACAAACTGGAAGAGGAAAATCCCCTACTCAGTTGAGAGGCGTAGATCCGAAACTTGCTCAGAGTATTTTGGATGAAATAGTTGAGGGTGGCCCAGCAGTGCAGTGGGATGATATTGTCGGGCAGGAAACCGCGAAACAAGCACTACAAGAGATGGTTATTTTACCTTCTCTTCGTCCTGAACTCTTCACTGGACTGAGAACTCCTGCAAGGGGTTTACTCCTGTTTGGGCCCCCAGGAAATGGCAAGACTCTGTTGGCGAGAGCTGTTGCCACAGAATGTCAAGTAAGTGAGGATTTTTTTGGAAGGTTTCAGCAGATATTCCCAGCTTTGGCTTTCCTAAAAAAAGTTAGGAACTTTTTGGGGTTCAATTTGTATTTTACATCAATTAAAAGAAATCAAATAACGTCATTCTTATATGTGAAACATTTGGTTTTTTACTATAATAACGAAGTGTCTGAATATTTCAGGCAACATTCTTCTCGATAAGTGCAGCTAGTTTGACTTCGAAATATGTTGGAGATGGGGAAAAAATGGTCAGAGCTTTGTTTGCCATTGCAAGGGAGCTGCAACCATCAATAATTTTCATTGATGAAGTTGACTCTCTACTGTCAGAACGTACCAACAATGAACATGAAGCAAGTAGGAGGTTAAAAACTGAATTCCTTGTTGAATTTGATGGCTTACCGTCTAATCCAGAAAGTGAAAAGGTATAACATATAGGTACATCAGAGCTATAGTGCATGCAAAATTGGACAACTATCATTTCAATCGAAAATATTATTTTTCTACGAAATTGTTTGAGATCCTCATCATCGTTTTTAATACACTTCGCGCAACAATTAAAGGAACAGCAAAATTTTTGGATGATTTTCAATAGGCTGTATCTCATTGAAAAATGGTTGGAAAAAAAATTAAAAAAACCTAATTTGGAAGCTTGAAGATTCTAGTTTCTGAATAATTGGTTAACAATTCTTCAAAGTACCGGTAGTCATGCAATTTTCGGATGAAACACAAAGAAAAAATTTTCAAAATGTTTCAAATTTTTTTTTTTGGTCTACGCGCACGAAAAAGAATTTTCGAGCTAGATCGATGCAAAAGGTCGCATAGCTTATTTATGCAGCTCTAATTTGCTTTTTGCGACCCTCGGATGTGACCATTTGTCTTCGAGATATCCAATTTTTCACTCAACTGCTGATATCTCCGGAACTACTGATCGCCTATCGGACATTTTTGTCCCTGAGGTGTATGGGATACTGATGAAGCCAAACAAGGCCGAAACCGGTATATCTCTCATCTTGGTGACAAAATCTAATATCATTTCTCCAACCTCGTGATAAAAGATCTCTGAGCCTGGGAATTGAAAATGGTATTCATTTCGATGATTACTATTTTGAATTCATGACTTCTCTAAACCCTTTGGCATTCACCATTATTGATATAAAATGCCTTATTTTTGGTGAAACTAATTAATAAATTAATTAATGAATAATAAATTAGTTTCACCAAAAATAAGGCATTTTATCTACCCTTAACTGTTTTGAATTCATCTATGTTTCAAAAAAAAACAAGGTTTTTGTTTCCTTGACCTAATCTTTTTAAATCGGTTTTTTTCTGAATGAGTCGAAAAGTTTTCAAAAAAACTATTTTTTTAATACATTGTGGCTCTGCAGAAAATGAAAAATTTTGTCGCCCAGAATTTCGCTCAATGAGTACCGTGGGCAGCTTTAAATTTATTCTATGATTTTTTTTCTGAGGAAAATGAAGGTTTAAATGTGTCCATAGCTTTTTTCAATTCAAATTTTTTTTTTCAGAACAAAATTCGACAAAATTTTATGTTGGTAAATTTTTTTTTTCAAATTTCCGAAATTTTTGTAGTTGAGAAAAATAATTTTTTTTCAATAATTTATCTGAAAAAAAAAAACAAATTTGAGTAACAAGTGAAGACATAATGTGAATATTTATTGATTAAAAAGATTAGGTCAAGTTTAAGGAACAAAAACCTTGTTTCCTTAATTTTTTCGAAATTTCAACCAATCAGTCCAAGAAAACCACCGAAGCGATCGATCTACTGATTTAGGGGGGACTTTGGGGAACATCAGACTGTAAAATTTCCTTATAACTTAAGCTTTCTCCCCACGAAGATACAGTCCATTAAACAAAAAAAGGCAAAATGGCATTTTTTGCTCTTTTTCCACGTTAACGTTACAGGTGAAATTTTTTTTTAATTAAGTACATATAACAGATTTTTGTAGCAAATTTTCTGCGGAAAAAAAAACCGCCTGTCGGCTTGCTAGGCGATTAGTAGATCAGGAGATATCGGCAGTTTAGTGCAAAAGAATCCTTTTGCATTCAAAATTGGATATCTCGAAGACAAATGTTCATATCCGGAGGTCGTAAAAAGCAAATTAGAGCTGAATAAACGCGTAGAGCAACAAAAAAATTTGGCTACCAGTAATCCTAAAAATTGTTAACCAGTAAATTCAGAAACTAGAGTCTTTAAGCTTCTAAAGTAGGTTTTTTATTTTCTATACGTCCATTTTTCATTCAAATATTATTCTGTTCCTTTAATTATTGTTGCAGGAAGTATGTGTTACCAATACTGGGAAGCTAAGCTTCAAATTATTATCAGTCTAATCAATTGGAAATTATTCAACTATTCCAATATTCCAAAACCTTCATAGGTACTCGTAATGGCAGCAACTAATAGACCCCAGGAACTAGACGAAGCGGCACTTCGTCGATTTCCTAAAAGAGTGTATGTGACACTGCCAGATTTGGAAACCAGAATGGAGCTTCTCAGAAAGTTGTTGGCGAAGCAAGGTTGTTCATTCACCCAACAAGAGTTGAAAAGATTGGCCACACTGACAGAGGGTTATTCAGGAAGCGATCTCACAGCACTAGCTAAGGATGCTGCATTAGGACCCATACGAGGTAATGAGTTAAATGTACCTTTCCTTGTAGTTTTGTAATGAATGCCCAAAACATTACAGTGGTGCCAGTAGTTTTAGCATAATCGTAAGAAATGTGTATAATTCTGCCCCAATTATTTTTCAGTTTTCTATTTATCCTAGGGGATCACCTTTTTTTTGAAACACACTGTAGAAGTTGTTTCATGTATTTGTTGTAATTTTAATAATGGCTATTTCATATCTTTTCTGTTGGAAGTTGTTGAATATTTTGACAGGAAAATGACTACAGTTTCAACTTCATTGAATATCTATGAACTATGACGAATGAGAGTGACTCTGAAGCGAGCTCCCAGAAAGATGGGAAAGAAAACGGTTTCGAGTGTGTATACTGCGGAAAACCAGTTAAGAAATTTGTGAAATGTGGGAAGTGTTTCAATATTTTCCACGAATCATGCCTTATCAAAGAGGGAAATATGAAAAATGCAAAATGCAAACATGAGAGGTTAGGAAATTACCAGTCGTCATTAACAGAGAAGGAAGATCCAGTTGATACCGAAAAGAAGATATTGGAAATCGAAAATTTATATCTCAAACAACTCATGAAGGAAATGACAGAGAAAAATCAAGTGCTTATGCAGAATAATAGTCTCCTATTAGAAAAAATCAAAATATTGGAAGGTAACAAAAAAAATGAAGAGATATCCTTTGCAGAAACAGTAAAAAAATCTAATTCATCCATCAATTCAAACGTAAACAAAACAATCCCAATTGTCAAAGATCAAAAACCACCAACAAAAACATCATCGAACCACAGAAACAGTAGTGATACATCTAAACTACCACATTCCGCAACTATGACATTGAACAACAAAACCAAATATAACCTAGAAAAAAATATAAACACTAACACTTCGAAAATGCAGGTATACGAACAAGAAAATAATACTGCCCCTGAAGATACATCAGGATTTATAACATTCAGATCGAGAAGAAATAGAAAGGGTGATGTAGGAACAGGGATTTTCGAGAATTCAAGTTTCAAGTCATCTAAAGCTATCAAAGATGAGAAGGATAAAAAGTTATGGCTATTTGTATCACGAGTACATGAGAATGTTAAAGATGAAGACATCAAAACATATATTTTGAGTAAGGGAAAATTGGAAGAAAACCAAGTTTATGCAAGAAAATTGAATACCAGAAACCAAGAGGACCTAAACTATAAATGTGTTCTAGTTGGTGTTCCTATAACCATGAAGGAGGAAATATACAAAAGTGAATTTTGGCCATTAGGAATTAGATACTCAAGATTTGATTTCACCAAAGGACAACATTTTTTAGAGAAGCAGAAAGTATTGGTTTGAATATTAAATCTATTGAAGACAAAAAGAGGTATGACAACATCAAAATTAATCAGGAAAATGAACATTTCAGCATATTACATCAAAATGTACGTTCTTTAGGTAATGCAAGGGAACTATTGGAAGCAATTTTGACAGAACAGCTTGATATAAAAATCGTTTGCTTAACTGAGCACTGGAAAACCAAAGGACAATTAGAATATCATGGAATAACGAATTTTTCATTACGAACTTTTTTTTGTAGAGGAAAAAATGAGCATGGAGGGGTAGCCATTTACGCAAGAAATGAAGTTCAGACCAAAGAGAGAGCAGATATTAAAAAACAGTCTAGGAAAAAGAATTGTGAATGTACTGGGATAGAATTTAAATTGGACGGAAAGAAACATGTATGTATAGCAGTTTATAATGATGGAAATATCGAGACACTGACAGAAGCAATGGAATCTATACTGCATAAACTTATGGAGGAAAATATTACAGTCACCATAGTTGGGGACTTCAACATAAATATGTTGGAGAACTCAAAAAAAAGACAAACACTACTGGATCTTCTGAGATCATATAACTTACAACAGACAATTCATCAACCAACAAGAATTACAGCTACAACAGCCACATGTATAGATAATATTTTCACAAATGCTGAGGAAAACTGGTCAACCAATATCATACAAACACACATATCTGATCATACTGCACAGAAAATAACATTTAAAGTGAACCAAAGACAAAAAAATTATATACTCAAACGCACATTTTCAAAGAATAACATTGAATACTTCAAAGAACTGATACACAAAGAAAATTGGATATCCATTTATAAATTAGCGAATAACAACGTGAATGCTCAGTTTGATGAATTCCATCGCTTATATCTAAAAAATTTTAATGAAGCTTTTCCGCTGAAAAAGATAATGGTGCGCAGAAACCCAAAAACAATAGTACCAGACATGGAAATAAAGGAAATGAAGAACAAATTAGACCTACTGTTAGTCATGAGCACATATGAAAAATCTTTCAAAGACAAATACCGTGAAACCAAAATCCAGTATGACAAATTACTAAAACAACAAAAGATGGAAAAATATGATAAGCTAATTGAAAATTCTGACAATAAATGCAAAACTGTGTGGAGATTGGTGAACACCTTAAAAAATGTGAAGCAGAGAAAAATTGAATTAAATGGAGATCCACAAGATATCGCAAATGAAATGAATAATCACTTCATAAAGGCAGGTATAATTTCAACAGAAAGCATTGTGAACACTAATAATGATGAAAAAATTGAAAAATTAGATAAATCCATCCGTTTGAAGAAAATTTCCCCAGTAGAAATCAAAGAGGTTATAAAATCGTTAAAAAATAAACACTCCAGTGGATATGACGAAATATCAAATCACATAATTAAGCAAACAGCAGAAGAAATAATTGAACCTTTGACCCATATCATTAATAACTCTCTCAAACATGGTATTTTCCCTGATAAATTAAAAATTGCAATTGTGAAACCAATTCATAAAAAGGGCGATATAAATGACTTTAATAACTATAGGCCTATAAGTATCCTGCCAAGTTTCTCCAAGATATTTGAGATGATATACTGTAGTCAATTAATGGAGTTCTTATTGAAAAATGAAATACTCAGGGATAATCAGCATGGTTATACAAAAGGAAAATCTACAAAAACAGCAGTGTACAAATTCATTAATAAAATAGTTGAAGCATTTGAAAGTGGAGACCTAGCTATGGGAATATTTCTTGACCTAACCAAGGCATATGACTGCTTGGACAGTGAAAAACTATTGAGGAAACTGGAAAGATATGGAATTAGAGGACCTGCCTTGCAGTGGGTGAGGTCATATTTCACAATGAGAAAACAGATGGTGGAAATGGAAATGGAGGAAGAAGTAATAAGATCAAATATGGAGGAACTGCTTTTGGGTATTCCACAAGGAAGCATTGCTGGACCAATATTCTTCATAATATATATCAATGACTACACAGTAAGCGATGACAGTGAAAATAATAAGACAACAACAATTAACTATGCAGACGACACCAACCTACTTATTATAGAGAGTTTATATCCAGATTTGAGGAACATATGTGAAAGTAAAATGGAAGAAACAGATGAATGGTTCAAAAGTAACAACCTCCTTTTGAATAAAGAAAAAACTAAAATCGTACTATTCACTCCAAGTAGTACAGGTATCGAAGAACTTAATTCCATAACACTTAACCAGAATAAATACCAACTTGTGGAGCATACAAAGTTTTTGGGAGTTCACATAGATAATCATCTGGACTGGAAGGAACATATTACTAATCTTTGTACAAAAATTCAGACAGCAATCTATGGGTTTAGAATAACATCGAAATACATTTGTCAACGCAACTTGAAGATGGTGTATCACGCAACAATAGAAGCCAAACTGAGATTCAGCATAATCTTCTATGGATCCGGAAACATAAAGCCTTTATTTGTATTACAGAAAAAAGCAATTAGAATACTGAATAACATGAGGTATGATCAATCATGTAGAGGTACATTCAAGAACTTGGGATTACTAACTATATATGGAATATACATTCAAGAATGTGTTATTTTCATCAAGAAGAATCCAAATATGTTTCGTAAATATGAAAATCAAAAAAGGTGTTATAACACAAGGAATAACAATTATATATACCCTAGGCATAATTTAACAACAAGCCAGAAGCAAGCTGAGTACAGATGCTTAAAAATGTACAACTCTCTGCCAAAAGATATATCTATGATCTCTGATATCAAAAAATTTAAAAAGAAACTGTATAAATATTTAGTTGAGTTGGAGCCTTATGGAAATGAAGATTATTTTGCATGATAGGATATAGTTGGTATTTTTTCCTTTTAGACACTATTCCATTTCATTTTCATGTACTGAGCAATTTGTGATGAATATGATCTGAAATAAAGCACTATTATTATTATTATTATTATTATTATTATTATTTTTCCGTTGATTTCAAAACGAAAACTCAGTTTAACGTACACGAAATTTCTTAATAATGACCTATTTTAATGTATGATTTCTCCAATTTGAATTTATGATTGTCATAGGCAAATGAACATAAAGTAATCAGAAGCAATACAAGTAATGTTACAACTCTACTGAAACTTCATTGTTATAAACATAAAAATTAATATTATGTCAAATTTATATAGTATTATGCAAAATAATAGTATATTCAACAGGTTGCAAAATGGGCTCCTATTTCAACATGAATGCGAAATTCGAACTCATGAGTATTGGAATTGCCTTCTGCTACAAGTATTAGACAATATAAAGTTTTGTGAAATATTCTCGACATTCAAATAAAAACTAATCCTAGAGATTTTTGTATTCGTATCTTGGCAGTTGGTGTGACTTACAAAAATTGACAGATTCGGAATTTGAACTGATTTGTTGATAGGATGAAGGTCAGTATTGACAACCACAAAACGAAAAATAATATTGAAAACAATGCTGTTATGAATTCTTTACAGCACTACTTTTAGTACTGTAATGAACTCATTACGATACTGAAATTGAGAAAAATTTATTTCAATCTAGAATTTATACTCAATTCATAATGAGGTCGATGGAAAAACCTTGTAATCAACTCGTTTATTATTATAGCAATTAATGGTCTAGGACTATTAATGAGCTCGCTCCGCTCGCGCGTTAAAATATCTCGACCATTAATCGCTGTCATTAATAAACTACTTGATTAAATAACTATTATAGTCACAGAAAGTGAATTTGATCCATACCCTTTTTTTTTCAGAACTACAGCCTGAGCAAGTTAAACAGATGGACCCAAATGCTGTAAGAAGCCTAACTGTGAATGACTTCTTAGAATCATTGAAACGTATTAGAAAGAGCGTTTCTCCTCATAGTCTAGTTGCATATGAAAAATGGTCTTTGCAGTATGGAGACGTTTCTCTTTAGATATAGATGTTTCGCATCATTGCCAATTCTTTTTAATGTTCTTGTATGTTTAGTCCTGTTTTTTATACTTTCAGTCTGTGATAATTTAATTTATAATCTCGATCAATAATCCAAAAAGGTGAGTTTTGTTGTTACATGTTTTATTCAATGTATAGATTTTAGAAATTTTATTACATAATCAGCAGTTTATTTATAGAATGTTAACAAATGCAATATGTTTTGTCTATTGCTAATTTCATAATTCAGAATAATAGTGAAGCATGTAAAAAAACATTACATTAATCGCAATTCATATTCTTTAATTTTTCTGATCTAGTTCTTTATATCAATTAGATCTAGTCGTTTTGCTTTTTCATTGCCATTAAGCAATTTTCACTACCATCATTTAATCTTATTAATCTAAAACCAGGATGAATAATTCAATTTCAGGTTGATTACTGTCAGTATGGCTTCCTGGTTGCAATTTTTGTTACTTTTTGACAAAATATGCTTTGTAAGGTAATGCAAATCAGGTGTTACAATCTTAAAAAATTTTGTATTTTCACTTTGAGTAAAAATATACAATTTCAATGAAGTCTCTTTTGGTTTGATTTGTTAGTATAATAATTTGATAGTTACAATGTGACCTCATTACCTTAAAACCCAACAATAGAAGCCTCCACACCCGACGTTGCCGTATAGTCAGGAGATTAAGTTCCTGCCGATAGCTACTCACATGGTCAAACATTTTCAAGCCATATATAAACCTTATGCCAGCATTCTGCAATCGTTCAAATTTGCTGAGTCTTTCTTGTTGCAAGTGGTAAAAAGTTCTTGAAAAATCGTTGCTGATGCATAGTACGATAGAATTTCCCTCGTACTGCGGCAACCTTGGCATCCCAAGAAAGAGTTTCATCGATTAACAAACCAAGATCTTTCAACGATTTGTGAATATGGAATGAAGTTACCATTAATAACTACTTGAGGTCTACAAGGATCGATCTTAGCAAGACGTGTACGTGTGCCAATTACGAATGAATGTGTTTTCGCTAGATTGAGTAGAAGACCTAAGCTAGAGGCTGTCTCAAACAATAGAGCTAAATCCCGATTCAAAAGATGAACAGAAGTCGCGAAGTTTTCTATAGATGTGTATACGTATAATTGTAGATTATCGGCAAACAGGTGGTACTTGCAATGTGTATTTTTCATAAGAGAAGAGACATAAATGGAGTAAAGAAGTTAAACGAAAACGCTACCCTGAGGGGAACCCCAACGTTCATTCGCACCCAATCTGAGACACCATCATTTTTTTATCGTGTAAATCCATATAATAAATTCCATAACATTGACATAATAATTAAATGCACTCATCAGAGGAATCAACTATTAGTGACTTTTGCAAACCTTACTAATTCTTCAACAGTTTCTTCAAGTTTTTGGGAAGAGCAATAGCATTTATTCATTCTCACAATGATTCTCCAAAGTATATTTTATCTGGGTCTATACACGTAAAGACTGAGTTAAGTCTACCATGAATTACTTATGACTGTTTCACTTGAGGTGTGCATCCAGTATTAGGCCGAGAAATTTTGTTAAGGATTTCGACAGTGACTGACTTTAAAATTTTCTGGGTATGTAAGACGACTTTAATCTGTGGAGATTACGCATTTGTCCTTAATGCTATTCATTGTCAGGGGTTTATTTACACTTTCACACAGAGACAACTCTTCTCACTGCTTCTACACCATTTTTTTGATTCTATCAAATTATCCGATCAGGTACTTCAATATTCGATAAACACTTTTCCACCACACCTAACAGGAATTATTCTGCAGAGATTTTTCACTAAAATTTCACAACATTTATAAAGAGAATCGTAAATATGTACCTGTGTCAACTTGAGGTGAGGGAAATTTTTGCATTAGAAGAAGAAGCTTATTAGAAATTTTACATATTTATTAATAACAACTATGCTATACTTCCAGCATTAGAAGCTATTTTAGGCCAAAGATCTGCACATTCTTTGGCAACAGGACCAGTTATGGCTGAACCTTTCATTTCTCCTTTATTGTTTACGATAACTCCAGCATTATCTTCAAAATAGATGAAGACTCCATCCTTCCTTCGGAAAGGTTTGCGCTGCCTTATGACCACTGCAGGCATAACTTTCTTCCTTAATTCAGGTTTACCTTTTTTTACAGTGGCCACTAACATGTCTCCACAACCAGCAGCTGGTAAACGATTTAGTCTACCCCCAATACCTTGTACAGCAATGACATAGAGGTTCTTGGCGCCTGAAATCATGATTTTGCCATTACTTATAATGAAAAACAATTGACTGATCTAGAGTATCATACCTGTGTTATCTGCACAATTGATCACTGCTCCTACCGGCAAAGCCAGGGAAATCCTGAACTTGGCTCCTCCAGAACCTCCACGTCCTTAAAAACAAAAACATTGTAAAAATATAATTGTCTAGTTCGAATTCAGATCAACTAAAACTAATGGACAATTTTGAAACTAGTATCAAAGGAACTTAAGTCTTCCTCAAAGAATAATATTAGGGGATTTATAAAATAAAGAAAGATTAAAAAAAATAATTACCTCTCTTCGACATCTTTGCACAACGATAGTATAGAAAAAAGATCAACCATACGGATTTCTAGGTTAGCTGAATTTTTGAACCATAAATTCTTTTCTTATTCTTCTTTGTGATGTCAATTATTTTAAGTGAATTCCTGAATCAAAGTTGTCTACCTCAATTTGTTTCCACTTTCAAATTCATAGTTGAATTTAAAATATGCAAACAGGTAAGATAAAAACTAAGACGACTCCATTCAGGTCAAACGACTTTTGGATATTTCAGAAAATTTCTGCTGTACTCGGGATGCTGATATTAAACTAGGATCAGGTGATAATGAATGTAATGCAATAGAAAACATTGCAGATGAAGCAGACGTAAGAAGTCAAATAGGCAGCTTGAGCGAAAATATTTTGGATGACGTGAGGATAAAAAGAAGTCAAATAAGTACAATCGCCGTTAAATACTTAAATGTTCGTAGATTGATGAAGTGGAGGAATCTGATGAGAATTCATCTGAGGGGGGCAGTAGTGAGGATTCAACTGAAGAATCGGAAAATGATGATTCGAATAGTGGAGACGTTGAAGGTGGAACTGAAAGTATAATAGAAGAACAAAAATCAAATACGGATTTGAGTGAAGGCAACTTAATACCTGAAAACAATGATGAAATACAAGTTACTCTGCTTGGTCAGACTAGAACACATATATCTGATGTAAATGAATTGAATCGAACGGTAAAGTAAGCCAAACATTTAGGCATTATTTCTAATAGATTTTATTTTATGTAGGCTGTCCTAGAGAGACCACGAGAATTTATTTCCCTCTTAGGACCTGAATCTTTCATCAAATCTTGTAAGTCGATGACAATATTATATTAGTTTTTTGTTTTCAAGCTGAAAAAAGTGCATTGCATTGAATTGAATTTTCTTCTTCAAATTCAGCAGTTCTTTCAAGTGATGTTTTAATTTTTCACACTCTAGAGGGCAGCACATCTATATTATAACAAAACGATAATGAAATGGACTTTTGTTACACGGGGTCAAATCTGTGATCGACAGATGTGGCTTCGGAAATGTTTACCGACTATTCGAACGAGAAAAGTAATCGCGTTTTATCCGACAAGTCAAGAAACGGATAATCAATCGTTGACTCAAAGTTATTGAGATTTTTCGCCAATTTTCCGACAAGATGTTGCGATGTTCCGGCAGACTGATGAAAATCCGAACAAGTTCAGAGTCAAAGATTTTAATCATCCATTTTTCGGCTTATTGGACCATGACGGTCATGTTTGTGTACACGCTTTCTGTCTTTCACAACTCACAAGTGTTTGATTCGTGCCTCCAAGTTTCGCTGACGTCGCGTATCGTTACTAGTTGTGTCAAATCTGTTTTTTTCTGTCACATTTTGTAGAACAAAATCGTGCTAGAATATCACAGTTTTCATGTTAATATTTATTCCTTATATAATTCATTTATCATCTGTCAAATATGTAAGAGAGAAAATAGCACAGATAACAAAGTAAAAACAAGTTCGGCCAATCAATATTTTCCAATGCAAGAATCACTAAACGATATTTATGGAAGTATTGAATGAATTTCAATAAAAATTAAGTGAATTAGAGAAAATAACGTATAATAATCGGACAGAAGGCTTTTTTCAACACTCGTTAATTCGAAACCTTGCCACTTCATGGCTAATTTTTGAATTTTGAAATCGTGGAAGAATATCCTTCTGCTCTTGTGTTATAAACAACTAATGAACTATAAGGCTGAAAATATTAAATTTTAATGGACGTTCCTGCAACTCAGTGTATAAAGAATACAATACTCTATAATCTCTGCTTTTATCTATGGTTTTGAGATCCTACGCAACCTAACCTAAATAACCGTGAGAAATAGAAAAAAAATTAAAAGCAAAGATTAAAAGGTATATATTTTGATATAAAGTTATAAAGTACTAAAACAAATAGTAATTTAAATTGACAATATACAATTCCACATAAAAATACTCATTAGTCAGTTCTTATAGGTTAAATTACACAAATTCTAAATAATAAACCATTTCACTACAATCGACTGTATCAATATTTCGCAAATACATTCCTTATAAAATATTATTATGGAAGGAAAAGGAACCAGGATTACTCAGAAAATCGGGTTCATAGGGGGTGGTAACATGGCAAGGGCAATTTTTGATGGAATAATCAATAAGAAACTTGTAAATCCCAATCAGGTTCATGTAGCTGGACCTCATGTAGAGCGGTTATCTTATTTTAAAGAACATGGGGCGAATATAGCTGAAAACAATAATAGCCTTGCGAAGATATGTGATGTGGTTTTTATATGTGTAAAGCCACATGTGTTGAGTACAGTAGTTCATCAAATTGGTAGCGACATAATTGAAGATTGGAACCAGAAAATTGTTGTTTCTGTGTTGGCAGCCACAAATTTGGATAAAATTGAGAAATGCTTTGGCAGACCTACTAAAATAATTAGAGTAATGCCTAACACTCCATTGGCTGTTGGAGAAGGATGTTGCATTTTCACTCCAAATAAGAGTGCAAGTGCGAATGATGTTGCTCTAGTGAGAACTCTATTAGAGTCTTCTGGTTTGTGCTTGGAAGTTCCAGAGGGTCAAATTAACGCAATGGCTTCCATATCTGGCAGCGGCCCGGCATTCATGTACTCAATAATTGAAGCAATGGCTGATGGAGGAGTAAAAATGGGTGTTCCAAGAGCAGATGCAATCAAGTTAGCAGCTCAAACAATGTTAGGTAGGTTTTGATGTAGGATACCTAAAGAAATAATTAAAAAACAACACATATTCTAGGAGCTGCAAAAATGGTTCTACAGTCAGGCAAACATAGTGCACAACTGAAAGACGAAGTCTGTTCTGCTGGTGGAACAACAATAGCAGGGATTCATGCGTTAGAAAAAGGGGGGGTAAGAAGCGCCATGATGGATGCTGTTGAAGCTGCAACAAAGAGGGCTATAGAAATGGGACAGACATCAAAATAATATGTACATAAAAAAAAATTCCCAAGAATCATTGTTTGGGTTCGAGCTCTGAGAAAATACATGTGTTATGAGGGCGAGAATATGGTGTTATATTAATATTCAGAATTGTTAGTAGCTGATTTTTATTTTGCCATCTGAAGGAATTTAATGAAAATGGTATATAATCCTATAATTTAATTCTTCCAAGTTTTATCATGAATATATCACAAATTACATTATTTTTGGCAGGAAAATAGCCGTAGCGATTAAACATGAATAAATATTATCTGAGATAATTCAAGATGTATTTACCTGGGTATGTGGAACATTAGTCAGAATAATATGAAAAATTAGAAATATCATTGATTGAATGTTATTTGTAGATATGAATAATTGAAATCATCAATAATTTTCTTTCTGAGAAGAATAAAATTCGAAATGTGAATTGTTTTTACCAAATATATCAGAAAACAAAAACTTTTTCCATACCTACATTTTTTTGAACTTCGATTCCATAATGGCTAAATAAAACAAGGAGGTTCTAATTTGAAAAAGTTGAGTTTTCAAAGTTGCCAATGCTTTTGTGATCTCCTGCGTCATGATTTCAATTTTGACAGCCGAAAAACGACATTTTCCAATGAAAATCCTTCAAGATACCTATTTTCAATTTTTTTGGCAGAATTTCTTGTTCGACATTAACAAAACTCAGAATATTATATGAAATCTATTTTTATCATGAAATTTCCATTATAGTTCTCATTTCATCTGTAAGGAGGAAAGAGAAAAATATTTATTATGACAAATATTTACTATAACAAAAGATTGTTGCTCACTATTTTTGTCATCCATAATTTTTTTAAGGGGTTCAGTAAGTAGAAAATGAATGAAAAAAAGAAATAATTATGTGTAAAATATACATATATTTATTTGAAAGACTCCAATTCACAGTAAATAATGTTAAAATAAAAGTTTCAAGATCAAAATAAATCAATCACTGGGACTTATTCAATTGAATATGCACCGACCTAAAAATAATAGAAATGAATGAAACAGGAGCACTAACCATACAAAAAAATACAACCTCTTTTTTTGCGCAATGTACTTAAAATACTATTATTGACAACATACTGAGCACCACCAGATTTGAATGAGAAAATTGAGCTTTCCTTATGAGTATCATGGATTCTTAAAAATGTATATTTTACATTGTTAGAATTTTGTCTTCTTTTGAAGAAAAATCAATATTATTATTATTACAATAATTTATCTTAAGTATCACGCTTCAACTCAATTCAGTCATTCATTGGAAATGATTCTCAGCAACCACTTTTCTTATTTTGTCCTACATCTTATTTTCAGTACGCAATCCATCATCGATCGAAGCAGTAGTTGCAATTTCTTCAAAGGATAAGTCTAAACATCTTTTCAGTTCAGAGTAAGAGACGACAAGTATACTCTGTTCATCTCTTGACATTAGGCAAACTTTCTCGGGAACACCAGCGTCCAATTTGTTTAAACATTGAACGATGTGGGCCATATCAACCCAAGGTCGTCCGTCATCGCCTACCTGATGGAAGACGTAATCTCTGAAAAGTTTGAGCATGTATCTGTCTCCGGTTTCTGACCAAGCTGCATCCAGGTTCAATTCAGGTCTTTCATTTATGGTAGATAATTTGCTCAGCAGTCTAAAAAGACGTCCGTTTTCTATTTCCTTGGACAATTCATTTTCTAAAACTTCCATGTTGTTCTGAAGATTATCCAACTGCATATAAAATCGGGCACCTATCATCGGCATCAGATCTGTAACACTTCTTCGGGGAGGTTGGGAAGATAAAAGATACATTATTAGGTTCCTCAGATCTGGGGTGTAAGATCTGCCTACAATATCCAGAGCTATTGATATGTTTTCTCTTTGGACAGCAGTCGTTGACTTGCAAGCAAGTGCCAAAACCAGTTTGCCAAGAGCCATCAAATCTTCTTGCTGATAATGCTGCATCAGAGCAATATAATTTGAGGTGCTTGGATCAAAACAAATTACATCCATCACGCCTAGACAACTGAGTCTCAATCTGTTCTTAGAGGTCAAGATGATCTTGGTGGGATCTAGACTTCTACATGCTAGGTTATTGGAATGAATGACTCTCAAAGCCGAGGTTAGCTGTATTATGTAATTCCATATGAGTGGTTCAGGCAGTTTGTTGTTTGCTTGATATCTGAGTAGTTCGTTCTTTTGGTGGCTGTAAGGTCTGGGAGCAGAATTGTCAGTGACAAAAGGATCACAGTATTTATTTTGGTCTGTTGAGAAATGCTTGTTTAAGAGGGTTTCAGAGCCTGGATGAAAGTCATAGACGAAAATGAGAGAATTGTCCCCAAAAGCTTTTGTGGTAAACACTTCTTTGAGCTGAACGATGTTGGAATGCATCAGTTTTTTCCAAATATCTACATACATCATGGACTTTGTGTGCTGTAAACGGAAACCATGGATTCTACGAAGGCAGTAATGCATTCCCGTTTTGATGTGGGTCGCTTTGTACATTGAAGTTTGGTAACCTAGTTAGAAAAAATTGAATTAAAAACTCCATTCGTAGCGATTTGATTATAGTAAGATGTTGATTTCATGAATCATGAATGAATGAAAATATTCAAACTTCTAGAAAGTAAACTATTATTCATCAAGGGTGTTGAACACCCTTTCATGAAAAACCAGAAGTCCTACAACTTTATGATAAACATTTAATATTTTTCTGAAAGTTTGTCAAGGGTTTTTTCTCCCAATCTCAAAAATCAATTAGAAAAATTTTTAAATAATAGAAGTTTGAAGTCTTATTTCTTCTTTCATTGTTAGGCAGAAATTTGTTGAAAGGATTTGGCACAAGTTTCATGCAAGAGCCTCCCTGCTAATATTTAAATAAATTTCTAATTGATTTTTGTTTCAGAGATAAGGAGAGAAAACCCTTAAAAAACTAAAACTTTCAGATGAAAACAACACAACAAAACTTCCCCTAATACATCAGAACAAATATCAAAAATGTCTTAAAATAATTGTAGTAGGAGATGGCTCTAATTGAGGATAATGTTTTTATTTTAAAAGCTTATTTTTTTAACCTATTGATAGGTCATGGGGGAAATATATTTTTGTATACATAGTGAACATATGCATGAACTGATTTCCATAAACTCAGAGTTAATTTGAAATACTTCAAAGGTACATTTTACATCTAAATTAGATATACAGGTGTCCGGAAATTATGAGCAAAATATTCAAGGGTGATTTCTAGACTCAAAATAAATGTACCTCTTCATATAAAATTCTTTCGAAAACTGATTATTAACGAAGTTACAGGGTGTTGAAGTTAAATTTTAATAACAGTTTTTTTGCTCGAAGTGTTTTGCCAAGATGATAATTTTTCGACGAAATTTCGTATTTATGGCTTTTACAGGTTGAGCAAAACGAATTTGTTAACAATTTCTTCTCATCTTGTAGAGGGCGCCACAAACGAGCCTATACTTTCGTTTGATCCCAACTTTTTTGTGCTACACTATATACAAATTTTGACCAAATATTTTCATTCTCTGGACTTTTTCACACAAACAAAGGATACCACTTTTATTTTGATAAATCTTCCTGTTTTTGAGAAAAACGCAAAATAGCATTGCTTGCATGCGATGAATAAGAAATATTTTTGATTTATTTTCAACCTTGAACATAAAATTCTTTTCATACATGTGCTATAGTTGCCACAGAAATACGTTGTTTTGAAATAATAGTAAAAAAAGCTGTGAATAAAATTTTACTCTAATACCCTGTAACTGTAAATTTTATAGTTAGAGGTACCACTTATTTTTGGTATAGACATCAACCCTCAATTTTTTGCTCATAATTTCCGGACACCCTATTTAATACCTAACTCTATTTATGATTTGTTCAGGGAAATTTCAAATGAAATGCTTACATGAAGCCAAGTAGCATCATAATTTATCAATTGGCCAATGATCATGTGTATCAAATTGAGTTACTCTTTTAAATTTATCTCAGAATTTATCAACATTGTTGACGTGTTGTGTTTTTGAATACTTTGAGATGGAAATTTTCAGAGAAAAAGAATCTTGGGATTTTTCTTATTTTGAATTTAAACAAGAACAAGATATCCATAATAAGTGTTTTCTTTCATTATTCTATGAAACCTCTAAACAGTGAATGATATGAGCATGATGTAAATTTTCAATATGCATGATGCACTTTATCTCAGATTCTACTTCTCATTGTTATTAAGTACAAAATACTCACCTTTGTGGACTGAAGTATTTGAAATTGGCTCTAACGGAAAAAGCTCATGGTAGCTGTCAATTTCTTGGGGAAGGTCAGTAATTTGTGGATCTGATAACATTAGAGTCAGCATATTTTGATTAAGAATTTCTGCCCTGATGTTCTCAGACACGAAAAACGACTGATCTTCCTTCCTTTTAAGAGTATCTATGTGGCTTGGTGTACCTGGATACACTTTGTACTCTGAGGTTATAACATTATTAACAATACTTTCATTTGCTAATGGTGGTGGATCAGCAGAATGGTAAAAATAAGTGGTTCCTCCTACATTTTCTTGGTATGGTATGCTGTTGCCACTTTTCTCCAACAGATCTAATGTAGAATTACCTGAGCATAAAGATAAACCAACTTTATGATTGAAAAAAATAATAATAACACAGTTTACCTTGATGTGGAGGGGACGACGATTCAGGCGTTACATGGGAAGAAATATGATCAATGTCTTCTACTGCACTTACAAAACTAAGATGTGAATTATCAGCTGAACCATAAGACAAATATAAACTTGATGAAGGTGATGTATTGGAAGTCTTTGGAATGAAGTCAGAATTATGAACTAAACTCTTCTTGGGTGTTCCTGAAGATCCTAAATTGAGCTTGGAGAAGCTTTGTCCTAATCCTAAATCGTCAGCATGAGAGGTCATGTAGTTTGCCAATTTGGATTCTTGTGGTATCCCGTTGGATGGAGAATACCGTAAATACATCGAATGGTCCATAATATTAAAAGTACTTTTCGCTATTTCGCAACTTGAAAGTTCCTCTGTACAAAAATCTCGCATATGTTTTTAATTTTATCTATATTTTATCCTAAAAGAACAAAATAGGTTTCACAAAAAAGTATTTAGTTCATTTCGATTGCACTTTCACTTTCCTACAACAGAACATTCGTTTTCTTAAGTCACTTTTCGAAAATCTTGAAATTTCATTTTTTCACCTTGACATTTCAGAGTCAAATCTCTCCAGTATGTAGTCTTTTTTTCTTGGCATAAATAAAGAATTAATGTTTTTTTCACATCACACACATGTTCCGTTGTCGAAGAATTCGATAACTTCTTCAATAGAAAAATATTTCTGAGAAAGAGAGTGGAAAATAAATAAATTTGATTGTCAACCAGTAAGAGAAATCTCGACCAACAAAGATGTCATTTGTCGATTGAACACAAAGCACAAAATCACAAAAGCAGCGAACAGCAGGGAGAAGGGAGAAGAGACATGTTGATACAAAAGAACTATTTTGTTTTCGGTAGTTTTAATCAACTTTGATGTTCACAGAACACAGTCCAGAACATGGTATGTTCTGTGGTTCACACTGTTCACAGTAGCTCTATTCTGGTTCACTTAATTATTACAGTTCTAGGACTGTCAGGAATTTGCGCAGTAGCTGTTTCGCGTTCAGGATTTTTACGAACCCGAGGCGGCGTTCGGAATCAACGTCGGATAAAGTGCGTGTGTCGAACGCTGGGCGCACTCAGTTGTTTGAAATGTTGCCGATCGTTTTCGAACGACGTCGGGTGGGATCTTCCCTCTCTTTCTAACTGCAACGTGAGGTTAATTTAATATTTTTTCAAATGATATATCAAGAGTATGAAGATATCTTAATTAATTCAATTTTCTATCAGTGAATACTTAAAGTGGCTATTTTATTTAAATTTCTAGAACGAATGCAGAAGTAGTTGGATGATATTCGCAGGAAATAAATAAGATTGAGAGTATTGATTTACATCACCTTGAAAAAAATTAGATGACTCTCCTTTAGATTTTCCTCCCGTGGAAGCTGCAACTGTATTTTGTATTCAAAAGTATCAGTAGATTTCACACCAATAAGCAAATGAAAGTCTTCTAGAGCGCTTGACAGCCTTTAAATAAATAAAATTTTTGGAGCAAAATATTGAATTGAAGGAAATGTAAGTAAACGTACTACATTACTGTAATATATGTGATAAATAGACTTTCTATTTTTTTGAGGTGGAGCATTCACAAAGGAAATAAGATACAGCATTGCTGATGAAGCTAAAAGTATCAACTGTGGCCATTGAATTGGCCTGGCCGATCTTGAGGAAGTATGCAGTCTTGTTCATGCTATTTTGTTTGTAGCCAAATTTATTGTAAAATCTAGGATCAGCACTTGTGCTGATATTCGTTTATTGAGGAATGTACCCAAAATCAGTAAGGTAAGTGGTATTTATATTGGAAGTAGATATTATCAGTAATAAAAATGATTATAGGTTGATGCATACCAGTTACAGAAATTAATTTTGGTAAAACATTCTGTGGAGCAAGACCAGGCATGATGACGAAGCAGCTATCCTCAGAAGAGAAAATAATAATAATGCATGAATCGTAGTGGAAACTGCAATATGTCATATGTCCAACATTCCAAGTTTTCAGGAGAGACAGCAAATTTTTCCAATACGCTTTATATTTATTTCACCTCTGAATGATAATACCATAGTCTTTCCAAAATTTATTGCCTCATGATTCTTGTTGACATTATCACTTTTTGTATACAAATTTTCTCTGTTTTCATCGATTAAGACTTTTTCTGAGTTGTTTTGAAAATGAATTATTCAATTACATAACACCTATTGCATGTTGTGCAGATTAACAAGTTGGCCAGAGTAGTGCAATAAAATAATGCTTGATTGTTTTTGAGATACCACATACTGCGGTTTCCATCACGATATATTAATATAACTTAGTATTTATTAAATGTTCTTCAGAAGATACACTGTTTTATTTAAGAGCTTTATTCACTGTAAAAAACAGGGTAAAAATATAAAATCCATTCATGATTCTAATGTTCAGTGTTTCTATCATGTCTTGCATATTTCTCAGCATCAACTTCTATTTCCTGGATTATTTGTCGACTGGGCACCCAATCAGAGTTATCAATATTTTCTAGATAGCCGACAAATAAACCAGATTTTTAAATAATCAGAAAAATAATGAAGTGGTCCAAGCAAACTCTTATCTCTAGACTGTTTGTTGTTCTAAAATAATGAAGTAAGTTGCAAAATTTGAATTCGAAAAGCCATGTTGCACATACCATGATCACGTTGGCTGCTTCGGTTTCTGTATTTAAAAGTGAAAGAGTTGGCATATTGAATAATTCTCTAACTTATTCATAATCAGCGAGAATTAAGCCTTCATCTAAGGATAAATAAATGAACGTGAGTGCTTTCATAAAATAATGAAATACCTAATAATGAATATAATGGCCACCATATCATTTTTCAATGATATTTACTTTTGCATACCTCCACTACTCTATAACAGCCTTCCAGAACACTTGAGAAATATTCGGTTGCATTCCAACTTCAGCAAACAGATGAATAATAAACTCACCGTCATATGTATTTATCAATGTATATAAAAATATTTTTTTTACCACAGACAAGTTCTTGGCACTTTTTCTCCTGTATTGATAATGGTAAATGAACATAATTCATTTTTAATAAACCTTGAATATTTTGGAGATATACTTCATTTTCCTTGTGAATAAATTATTCCATTGAGTATATATCCTAGACTATCACGTGTGTAAAATTTGAAATTACACTCATCTTGAAAAATAAAAATAATAAACTACCTTAAGAAACTAAATACTAGAAATTCCTCCGTAAAACAAACTTTTAAAATTCGAATGTATAAATAAACGATATCTGCGCAAGACGAGTAATTGTTACCTACCTATTTTCTTGGTTGCAAAGTTGTACATCCGGACGAACGTCCCAAGTGATTCCGAACGGGGGTAAAATTTACCCGACGTCGATTCCGAACGGCTTGGGCGCACACCGGACAACGTCCGACGTTGATTCCGAACGCCGCCCGAAGTCCGAGAACTGCTTTCTTACTTGGATCATTCGGGTTTCCACAACTTGAACCACTCCTAGAACGGATGCGCATCTGTTCGAGCAGTTCTCGAACTAGGACTGTTTTGAAAATTGCTAGCGATATGTAGAATATTTATTTGTGATACACTGCTTTTTTGATTTATTTATGTATAGATCCTAACAAAGAACCTGATTCTACCACCTGCCAATTCCTCCTCTGACATCCAGAAATAGTTTCAATGTTTCTGGTTTCAACATAGACATTTCTCTATGGGTTTCAAGTTTTTGACTGAGACTGACACCAGACGTGAATTCTAACCTATTTAAAATATAATAAAATTCAAAATAAATTTTAAATTTTGATCGAGAAAAATGTCAAAATCTGAAACACCGCCGAAGCTTCCAGCTGTAAAACCCAAATTCATTGCTGAAAAGTTTACCATTGAGCTTGGAGGTATGAAATAAATATTTTACTCTTACTCTCGAGCCACAGTTTAGAAATATAATAATGCATATTTCTATCTATAGAATATATATTTTAAATATTAGAAATAGAAAAATATTTCAAAACTGTACTCTTACAGGCAAATATGCATAGCAATTATATTAAAAATAGAATAATTTTTTTTTAATTGAAGCTCAAGAACCTTGGCCGAATGATGTGAAACTTTATCAACCCTATGAAGTTGAACAAATATTACTACCAGATAATGCAAACTGCCTAGCTGTTCAAGCTTTTTTGCGAATGTGTCAATTGAATTATCAGATTGTGTACAAATCAAATGCAGAAGCAATGTCACCCACTGGTAAAGTTCCATTCATTAAATGTGGAGCATTTGTAGTATCTGAACTAGAAGGAATTGTACAATTTGTGAATAATAGAGGCATTACCTTAACGGAAAAACTAGATAATGAAGATAAAGCTGACCTGAGAGCATACATGTGCTTAATACATAATGTGATAGAGAAAGCTGAGGTATATTTTATTTCATAACATGTGAAGTTTATATTCAAATATTTGAGTTATTCAGCTATATATCTGTTGGATGGATAATGAAACATACAATGACGTTACTAGTGTCAGGCATGGATCAGTATATCCCTGGCCACTAAACCATATTCAGAATTGGACCAAGCGTAGGGCTGTGATGAAAAATTTGAAGGTCTGGAATTGGTATGATAAAAAACTCGAAGAAGTTTTCCAAGAAGTTGAAAATGCCTGTCAAGCCCTTTCAGATCGTTTGGATGGTGAGGAATACTTCTTTGGAAATCGGTAAGTTCTCAATAAATTTTAAATAATCAGAAAATATGTTTCATCTGGGAGCAGTTTTGATGAATGTGACCCAAAAAGTTGCTTTAATGCGGGGTTGTTTCAAGGATATTTCATGATTTATATCTTTTGAACCATCTTAATTTTAATTATATACATTAATTATTTGTTCATTTCTGCATCAGTTGAATACAGTGTTATGTATAAAATACACAAATGCAGTACATTGCAACTTGATGAAAATGGTATGCAATACCATCTAATCAAAAAGCCAATTCTTCACTTTCTGTTGTGTGCGATTTAAATTAATTTGCTTTGTTTACTTAAAATATTTCTTTTTGTGCCATTCTAGAACAGAACTTGATGCTCTAGCATTCGGACATCTGTACAGTATGTGTACATCATGTTTTCACTTGAGAGAATTTCAAAACATTTTGAAGAAATTTCAACCCCTCTTGAGACATTGTAAAAGGATATGCCAGTTGGTGGAAAAAGAAACAGAATATTTTGATGATATATTGCTAGTTGAATCAGGCGATCAATAAAAATACATGACAAAATTTGTTTTCATTCAATTTGTATACATATCAGAATGCTTTAAGTAAAATATTGATATTACAAACCATAGTTTAATCATAAGAAAGGAGTAGCTGTGTCTGGGTAGCGATATTTCGATGAGGGATTCATATATGGCGAAAATAATGATAAGATGTACAGGGTGTTTGGTGGGATATTCAGAATTTTGAAATCAACTACAATGAAAACTATTTAATTCATGTCACTTGTATTTTCGAGCATTCCGGACGTCGTCATGTATTCATTCTAGATGTTTCGCCAGTTCAAGTGTCTGACATCTCACTGAATTGAGTTGCCTGATTATGACGGAGACGCAAGTGGTACGTCCTTATATATCCTCGGTGGGGGGGCGTGGCCGCGCCTGATCGGTCTGGAACACGCGTTGGAGTCTGACCGGCTGACATCGGGTCCAAATACATACAGGGATTTTATTGTTGTATTTCATTTCGATACTTTTTATCTCAATGAATTGTTGAATTATGAAAAACCAATTAGAGCTAAGTCTTTTCTCTATTTTACCACAATTCATCAAAATGTCTCATTTTTGTTGCAGTCCCACGGAATTAGAAGCTTTGTTGTTTGGACACCTTTTCACAATACTTACAACTCCTCTGCCAAATAACAGATTTGCAAATATTACCAGGAAATATCCAAGTCTCATTAATTTGATTCAGAGAATTGAGAAGGAATATTTCAAAAAAGAAACGAAACATTAAGATAATCAAATAGGTTTAAAATTTCGTTGAAGAAAACAATTTAATGAAGAAACCCCTCTTTCAGTTTTGAAATTGATTCAAAGAATCAAGAGATGATCTCTGAAGTCTCTTTATGATTGTTGTTTCCTTACCGGTAGTCATTTTTAGATGTGGTTGTTGGATTTGCTATTTTTTCTCATAATGAGGTTTCTATTACTCCAATCAATCAAACGAATATTCTCATTAGCTTGTTGAACGTAATATAAAAACCAATTCAATTTAATTTATCAAGAAACTTGGTATATACAAATATTTTAAATTATTATTATACTTTGAATCTGTTATTTTCATTCAATAACGCAATAAGGTTGAAATAAAGAGTTGATTAAAAAGGAAGAGTTTTATTTTTTCTGATCATAGCAATTTTCTCATTATAATATGAAGATTCTCAAGATCAGGAACCAGAATAACATTCTTACTATTTACACCGAAAAAAAATGTTATTGTGATTCAAGATCAAAAACATAATACCTGGTGAGGGTATATGTCGAGAGTAATATTCATTTAAACCAGTGGAAGATAAGATTGCACACATTAAAACTAGAAGAGGAAAGTTGATGGTTTCAGAGGATTAAAATAGAGGAAGTATGCGATTCCAATATGAATATTACCTAACAGAAAGCAAAAATTAAAAAAGTTCCGTCACCCACCCTTGTAAAATAGTTAATCAATAATCACAATTTCTCAGGATAAACAATAACAATAAAGTTTTAAGGAAAAAAGATGGCAATTCTTGAGGTTACAATTCTTCAAAATATTTCTACCTATATGGGTGTTTCGATGAATAACTGACTAATTTTCGAAAAAAATGGCAGTTTGAGATTGCAATATCACTGTCGAGTTCTTGTTCAAGTGATGCAATTTCGCTTCACTCGTCACTCTAAGAAGTATGACTATAGGCGGTGTTCGTATAAGGTCCACTATAGATGGAACTTCCAAGGTGAGAGGTCGTCTTCGGTCTTCGTCTCGCCATTAGACACATTGTAGCAAAAACAACGCAAACCATTAATATCAATCCAGCAACACAGATTCCTATCGCAAATGTTTTTTGAGGGATGCATATTGTGTCGTCGGAAGTCTGAAATTCAATGCAGTAGTTGAAAAAACATATCTTAATAACTAGAGTTTTTTAAATAATAAAATAAAAGAATATAAAAACCTATGCATAGTTATATATTCTAAAACTAGTTGCAGAATGGACTTCTATTCCAACAAGAATGCGAAAGCATGAGTATTGGAATTGCCTTCTGCCACGAGTTTTAGACGATATTTTCTCTTTTTCAGTCAAGTTTCGTCAAATACTTCTTCAAATAAAAATTCAGATTCTACATCCTAGTGATTTTTGTATGTATGTTGGCAGTTGGTGTGACTTACGGTTTGATTTGAAAATTGATAGGATCGGAAGTCAGTATTGACAACCACAAAACGAAAAATATAACCAAAAACAATGCTGCAATGAGTTCTTTACAGCACTAATTTTAGTACTGTAATTAACTAATTACGATACTGAAATAGAGAATAATATATTTCAAAACAAGTTGCAGAATGCGAAATTCGAAAGCATGAATGTTGGAGTGGCCTTCTGCCACAAGTATTGGACAATATATTTTCTCTATTTCAGTCAAGTTTGAAATACTCTCGATTTTTAAATAAAAATTAAGATTAGTGACTTTTTTATTGTATCTGGGCAGTTCGTGTCACTTACGAAATTTGTCAGATTACGGAATTTGAATTTCGGAGGTCAGTACTGACAACCAAAAAACGAAAAATATAACTGAAAACAACGCTGTAATGAATTCATTACAGCACTACTTTTTGTACTGTAATGAATTCATTACGACACTGAAATAGAGAAAAATGTTTAAGACACTGGCGTGAAACAGTTGCTTTAATCGAAATAAATCAATAAACAGAGCCGCTTTCAGGCTAATGAAGTTTCCAGAGGAATTGCTTAACACTACGACTATTTTTTGCAACTGTAAGAGTCTAAAAGTCTCTGAAAGTGTCCTCAATAACTCAACAACGAATCGGAATTTGTGAAAAGCCTCAGACAGTTCAATTTTTAATGACAGGGGGACATCATCTGGGATACAAAGCATGTTTCTACTAGCAACCCCCTGGAGAGGATTGCAACCTCATCAGTAATTTGAAAAGGGAAAGTGACTAATTTATTGTAGCACAAATGTATGCATGGATTCAAATTTATATGAACCTGCAGTTTGTGTTCTTATAAAGTGAATATTCACAAAGTTACAGGGTGTTTTCATAGAGATATGGTTCTAGTTAATCGTGTGATTTCTATTGAAAGAAAAATATTTTTAACAAACTGTATTAGTAAAAATTTACAGCAAATGCTCAAATTGCTCGCCATTAGATTGCATACAACGATACAATCGATCTTAAAAATTATTTTGTACAGGGTGGGCAAAATTCTGGATACATGAACTGCAACTTTTTAACCTACGAGATAGAGGAAACGGATAATGCCATCAACTGCATTCCTCCATCTTCTTTTGTTTTCGAGTTATAGGTCAAAATTGAAATTTGGTCGATTTCTAGTTGGGTCGTTATCTCTGTTTCTGTTTGTGCTAGGATGTTGAAATGAAAATATTATATGAACACTTTTTTCGTGGCAATTCAGCGTACTATGTTTTTTCCCAAGAGGTTTTTTTGCTGAGCTATAACATAAAGTTTTGTTTTTTCTTATGGAAACAATAGTTTATTATCACCAAGAAGGAATCATCAGTTTTACTGTTTCAAAAATATATACATCATACAGGGTAGTTTGCTAAAGCAAGTCAGACAAGTACGAGGAAAATGCTCGATGAAGCACAGCGGCTTGCCTGTGTGCATCACGGAGGCCATGAGAACGTGCCCAACCAGAGCACTTGAGATTATAACAGACCTCACACCCCTACATCTGGTGATTGACAAGATGGCCCATGAGGCCATCCTCAGAATATCTAGAGAAGGCGCAGGTAATGAGAGATAGGTGTCAGAGAGTCTGGAGCTCTCTGAGTAACTACATCTCATCTGCGAACCTTCCTAGTGATGTAATGGTCAAGACAAAAAGTACTGAGAAAAATTTTAGTACGATGCTATGCAAAAAAGAGGAATGGGAGCGGGAATACACCGACCAAAATTTCAGAGAAAATACTGTTAAATGGTATACAGATGGTTCTAAAACCAACACGGGAGCTAGCGCTGGGGTTCACGGAACCAAAGCCAAGTGTGCACTATTGTTAGGCACCTGTGTCAGTGTTCTGCAAGCAGAAATATTAGCAATCGAAAGATGTCTAGATATTAATCTAGAGAGAAACTAACAGAATTGCGACATAGCTATTCACTCAGATAGTCAAGCTGCTATTAAAGCACTGAACTCCTATGTCATCGACTCAAAGTCGATATGGGAATGCCGGAGCAAATTCAATGAGGTAGGCAAGAAAAATAAAGTCTCTTTAATCTGGGTTGCTGGTCATTCGGGAATCACAGGTAACGAAGAGGCCAATAAACTTGCCAGAGAGGCTGCTCGGAAACCACTCACTGGCCCAGAACCTTTCTGTGGTATAGCAAAATGTACATATAAGGAGTTTCTGGAGAAGGAGAAAACTGAAAGAGAAACACTCTGGCAGAATCTCCCAGGGTTGGATCACTCCAAAAAGTTCGGAATTTTGAAACTGCAAGATCCAAAAAATATTTGGATCTCAGTAAGAACCAACTACACCTCCTCACTGGCTTTTTTACAGGGCATTGTCGCCTCAGAAAGCACTTGCTGAGAATGGGCGTATCGGACACTGACGAGTGTAGATTCTATTAGGAGGAAGAAACTCCTATTCACCTAGTCACAGAATGCTTTGGCATTGTAAGCCAAAGGAAACAATGCTTTGGTCAAGAGACCTGTAGGAGTGAGGAATTAGCCTCACTGAAGCCTTCCGAGATATTGGATTTCATAAGATCTCTGGGACTGGAAGGCAAGCTGTAAAGCTCTGTCAGGAGGCAGAATAGACCATAAGATCGCAGTGGACTGCAACCCCTTTTAAACTATAAACTATCAAGGCTCCTAAGGATGTCCTTGGATTCATCAATGCCACTGATGGCCTCCTTGGGATTTAAATGAACGAGTTTTGTAAAGGACAAAAGATCCTTGCGGTCGAAGTTCCCGGAAGGCTGAACGTAGCCACAACGACCCCTGTTCATAATAATAATAACCTCGGGTCGCGATCCAAATTCGGGTCGAGAGAGGTATTGGGTTGAGTCGCTGAAATCCCCGAAACAACTTTAAAGAAGAACAAAACTCTGGCAAAATAAATTTACTCAATGTCAATTATCACAGCGTTTCCAACATTGAACTAGTTTTTGGAAGATCTTTATCTTAATGGAACCGTATTTTCGTGGAGACCATGCCTATTTTTTTTAGAACATTCGAAAAAACTTGAAAATGAAATGGAAAGACGTATACCACAAAATGTCCATATCGTGAAATACAGTTGGGTAAGAAATCCATTTGAAGTAGATGTAATGGGCGTCGAAAAAGATTCAGCCGGATTGCAAGAAGAATTGCTCGAAATGCAAGGTGATGATGCATTTTTAAAGGAGGAATTTGCCAGAATGAGTCTCACTAAATTTTGTAAACAATTATTTGGGATACCTGTTCTGCGCAATGAAGCTCAAAAAGCCCTACTATCTTTCCCAACTACTCATTTATGTGAAGCAGGATTTTCATGCCTTGATGTTATGTTGAATAAGTATAGGAATAGGTTGGATCCTCAGCATGACATGCGGTGTGCACTTTCTATAAAAATAACTCCACGTTTACATGGTAGCCCATGATAGTTACTAATTATTTTGCTGGGAATCTGTTTTAATGCTGAATTGTCTGATTTTAAAACGGAACATTTAAATAAAGTTGTTTATTCTTAATTTTACAACTACATCCTATAAAGTAACATAATATATCATTTTAGTACCTGTCACTGGAAAAAAAATAGATTGTCGCGAACTTCAAATGAATTCGTCGCTAGCCAAAAAGGTTAAGAACCACTGCTGTATAATGTGTTGTATATTTATGAAACGGAATAGAGTGATGATTCTTTCTGAGACATAATTGACTATTGTTTCCATAAGAAAAACACAACTTTATGTTATAGCACACCAAGAAAGCCTCTTGTCAAAAAATATGGTACGCCACTGGCTTGCTATGAAAAAGTGCCTGTATAAGGTTTTAATTTCAACATTCTAGCACAAACAGAAACAGAGATAATGATCAAAGTCGAAATCGCCCAAATTTCAATTTTCGCCTATAACTCGAAAACAAAAGATAGAGGGATGCAGTTGATGGCATTATTAGTTTCTCTGAAAAAGACGACCGTAATGTGCCATTCATTTTTCCCTATTTCGTTCGGTTAAAAAGTTGTAGTTCATGTATCACCAATTTTGCCCAACCTGTACATACTGTAACATTTCATGAGTAATGTTACGACATTCTGCCACAATTCGTGCTCTAAGATCGTCTAAATCTGAAACTATAAATTTGTGATTTCAAGTGGACAGCGACCGACTGAAAACCAAAAAAGAACACCATCAAATTGAGCCGCATCTATGTAAAACAGAGGTAGGAGATGTTTTTCTCAAGGTTGAGATCATTTCCGAGTGGAATTGAAACCGACACGGCAACCTCTGACCGGAAACAGAACTCCGCGCGGATTTTACCAATGAGACAAAATGTCCGAAGGAATTGAAGGTATCAATTTGTAATTTTTACCCACCTTCTCGCTGTAGACGCTGTCTTCCTCCGCCTTGGCGAGGTCGTTGGCTTCGTTAACGTAAAGGCCGCTGTACACCTCTATGGTGGCCGGAATGCCATCGCTGGGGTCGTGGGCTTGCCTACGGACACGGTTACCACCAATCTTCGGACTGCAATTCGGAGGCTGAAATAAAAAAAAATTACTTTCTGATATTCATGCACGGTTTGTTCTTCCTCTAAAGATAACGTGAGATACAATGAATAGCTTGAGACGAAACGAATTTTCATTAACTCAAATGATAATTTACAAAAAAAATCGAGGAGAAAATGAGCTTGATCGTTTATCTTATCGTGATTTTGCTAGAAAACTCACGAACCTCTGCTCATTGATATTCAATAATCCAATCAACGAAATTTATTCGCTGTGCATTGTCACAGGTCTTCTCTCTTCCCAGTTTAATTTTGTTAGCAGATAGACCTCTATATCTTTAGTGAGTACACACATTGACGAGATTATTCAAATACGCCGCATTAATGTTTCTGGACTTTCACCATAAATCTTAGAATAATCACACTACAGGGTTACAGGGAAAGTCGTACTGAATGTTGAAGGACGTGGATATTCAGGTTATTTCTGATGGATTTAATTATGTATCGTAATATGGTGTCCGAAACTCAAACGTTGAACTGTTGAAGATTTTTTAAAATCCTTAATTTTTTAAATTTTTTATTGATTTTTGTCAGCTTAGAGTTTTATGTAACTGGTTATAACTGAAAACTGAACCCTTCTACTAACAACTTAAGAGGACAGCTCGAAAATGATTAGAATTGAAGAATTTTCACCATTTTCAACTTTGAACCGCTTTCTTAGAAAAAAAAATTAAGAAACTTATTCTGCAGATACTTTTCAATAGTATATTCTGAAACGAATTGCAGAATGGGCTCCTATTCCTACACGATAAGGAGCGAGATGATGTTGGAATTGCCTTCTGCCACGAGTATTAAACAATATTTTCTCTATTTCAGTCAAGTTTTATGAAATACTCTCGAAATTTTATAATACATCCTAGTGACTTTTGTATCGTATCTTGGCAGTTGGTGTGACTCAAGAAATTTGACAGATTAATTTGAATTGATTTGATCGGAGGTCAGTAATGACAACCATGAAACGAAAAATATAACTGAAAGCAATGCTGTAATGAGTTCATTACAGCACTACTTTTAGTGCGGTAATGAACTCATAACGATACTGATATAGAGAATAGTTTTTTATGATACAAGTGCAGAAAGCATTGATATTCTTAAACTAGTTCAAAGATTGAAGTTTTGAAAAATTTTCATGATCTTGTATCATTAGCGACTCAATTAGCCGAAATTCGGGACAAGCTCTGTAAAGAGGTCACTCTGTGAAAAATGGGATATTGGTGCAAGGTGTGATAAGACGCCGCAAAATACCCAGAGGATTATTAAGAGATGT
Source organism: Hippodamia convergens (assembly GCA_038502775.1). Classification (NCBI taxonomy): domain Eukaryota; kingdom Metazoa; phylum Arthropoda; class Insecta; order Coleoptera; family Coccinellidae; genus Hippodamia; species Hippodamia convergens. Next base: position 26,963,500 of record CM076607.1, on the reverse strand, counting down.
TGGTTTTTCCGCAGAAAGTGAGATTTCTCGCGTTATGAAGAGCATTCTTGATCGTCTCCAACAAGAAATATGTTCACGATTAAGTGACTTATATCAGATTTGGATTTTTACTATATATTGAAAATTTAAAACAAAGATAATGTTGAAAACGACCTTGAAAAAACTTGTAAAAATTTGGGTGAATGTTATGAGGAATTGAATTCTTCAAAGAGAAAAAAGAAAAAATTTAACCTTGAATTTCTGAATTTTATAATCTCGTATGGAGAAGATGTTTTTCCAAACCCGAAAGTTACACTTCAAATACTCTTGACTCTCACCTTCAGTTGCTAGCTGCAACGATCAATTAAAATAACCTCTGACATAATATAGAGTATCAACGATGGGACAAGATAGAAGTGATCTGGCATTTTCAAGTGTGGAAAGAGAAAATTTTGAAATGATTAACTTTGATTACATTATTGATGAATTTGATTCATACGCCCAACCTCACCAGTCAAACGGTCAGATTAAGCTATATTCATCATTAGAAGTGCGTATTCATAGGACATGTACGCTTTCTTGATTTGACGCGCTCGAGTATGCCCATGTTAAATTTTTTTTTTAACATTTTTGGAAGCCTCTAACTGCTCCCCCACCGATGAATAACTTTTTTTCTCTTTATCGTATAAGCTTTGCAACCCAATAGGTTGCAATATGACGCTCAAGTGAATCGAAATTTAGCCACGTGGGCTTCCCTACTATAGTAAACTTTCGGTTATGAACTAGTTGAAGACGAAATGTACTCACGGCAATATTGCAGCCGCCATCAGCCTTCAAGCAGAGCTTCACGTTGCATTGGTAGTAGACGGAAGGGGTGTACGGGAACTTGTGGGCCTGGAACTTGACGGTGGCCTTGGTTTTGTTCTCGCTGTACTCGAACAAACCCATTATTTCAGGATCCAGCGGACACCCTTCCCTGTCGATCAGCTTCTGCTCTCCCCAGCCCAGTCCGTCCCTGACTAGGCAGTCGGTAACCCACAGGCCGTACACATCCTGTCGGTCAAGGGTGATGTCGAGGGTGAGCGGGTCACCAATCTTCACGTTTTCGGCGACCTCTTTCCTCTTCGGGTCCGAGTATATGCGCATGCTGCAGCCTGGCATAGGGGCGCTGACGATCAGGGGATCAGCCGCCATCAAACTGCAAAAAAATTATTTAAAAAAACTTTTTAATATACCGCTAAAATGGGATAACTTTGAACGGCGGGGCAACTTTGAACAAAAAATTAATTTTGTTATATCGACTTATGGTGAAAAAACCATTAGATTCAGCGAAATCTGGTTTTCACTACTCAATTCGTAACACATCCAAGAATGGCACGACAGTATTTACATGAGAATAAGTTCAGAGAGTTAGCAATCCTGACATGTTACTTCGAACCTAAAATATTCACGTTCGATATGGTATGCAAACTTTTGTTGCTGAAACCGTAAGTATTTGCACTTTATGCTCGCAAAATATATCTGCTACAACAATACATTATCCTAGCAACAGTATTGCAAAGGAATTTCAAATACTTCAACACATTTTGTTCTATTTATACTTTTAGAGAACCATGTGCTTAGACATCGTTTTCGGGGTAACTTTGAAAGTGTTCAATGAAGCTCAAGGTTTGAAACTACCTCGGTTTCTTCTTGTAGAACATGTTGCTCTCTTACAAAAGAAAACATGGTGTAGGAAAATATGCCACTTATAGTTCAGGTTCAGAAATCTCAGGGAAAGCTCCCGGTGAAATAAGTTGAGAAAAAAAAAATTCTTTGATTGAGTTTTCCTGGCAATAAGTACCCGACGAGGGAATTATACCGATCACCGAATTACATATTCATAGCTCGGCAAGGCCCCAGGGTAGGCAGAAAAGAAAGGAGCCCTCTTGTTTAATGCAAATCATCTTCGCCCATATCTGAGACGTTGGGACTAGATAGTTCAGTCCTATTTATTGTTTTCTGATACCTATTTTTTCTATTATTACAAAAATATGAGTTTAATTCTGTTTATACTAACTTTATTTTTCAGGAAAACTTCGGTTTTTTGATTCATTTTCTGTTATATAAATGCCTGATTCTATTTCGAAAAAAAAATTATTTTTAGTATATTATGTACATATTTCTATTCCACATTTTTTCAAGTATTTTTAAGTATTTTTAGTAATGAGGTGTTCTAAGAAACTTTCTCAGGGAGGTTTAATCGAAATCGCGTGGTTTCTTCATAGTTGTTCGATCGTAGGGTAACTTTGAACACCCATAATTTAATTTAAAAAAAAGGTTGATCATTTTGGAATCTAATTTTTTGTCAGCAGTAAGCTCTAACTGTTGCCCGGGATATATATTTTTTTGGGATTTTTCATTCGCTTCCTTATCGGAGATATATAGCTTTGAAAGAAAAAATCGTTCAAAGTTACCCCGAATTACGGTATCAATATCCTGCGTATTCAGGAACACAAACAGCTAATAAAACAATGGAAAGGTAGGCACGCATGAAAAATGAATTCAACGAACATCTGGAATTAGTTGAACTTTCGATTATCATACGAACTTAAAAAAATACACATTCTGGTCAAATGAGAATAGGGCGAGCCCCATCCAAAAGTTATTTCCTATTTTTAAGAGTTGGTATGACTCGTAACTGCAGAGAAACATCAAAGAAATGGATAGCGAAAGGCACTTTCTTATCAGAAGATGAACAGTTTCCCAGAACATCTGAACAGCATAGAAGAATCGATTAAATTCACTATGGAAATCGAAGAAAATAACCGACTACCTTTCCTCGTACTATACTCTGTTCAAATTTAAGCGACAGCAATAAATACTAACAGAATCGTCTGGCTTGCGCACAATAAAGCTCGTATTGGTCAGACGGTCATAACAACGCTCCTTTCGACGGCCCTAAAAGATTGCCAGGGTCGTACTCGGATCTATGGTCGAGATTGCGGTGGGTTATTTCAGGAAACACCAGAGTTTTTGAGATTTGGGTCGGAATCTTGCAAGATTCCGACAAAGTTATTCCGGGAAACACCAGATTTAGGTCCTTTCCATTCAGTTAAAACTGAACGATTGTATGAAATCTCCTCGATTCGACTCTGGACGGAAAGTAACTATCCGAAGGCCCTCCTACCGCTGCGCGAACTGCTCTCGCTTAGGTTTGAACAGAGTATAGTTCACAATCAGAATGGAACTCCTAAGACCATAGTCTACAAAAAACCTACAAACACGAGCCAATATCTCCAGGCTAGTTGAACACTCTTGGAACGAGGACCACAACATCAAATGGGATGTAGGTTCCATGGTATCAAAGAAAGAAGAATGGAGAAGAAGGAAATTGAAATAAGCTGCTTTCATGTCGATAACTCCTAACACAATCAGATAATGGAAACCACATAGATAATGGAAACAACCCAAATAATGTTTCAACATGACCAGGTGGTAATAATGCTCTCGGACAAGTGGTCATCACCTAGTCATGGTGTGCAAGCTTAAGTAGTTGTGATGAATCTTGAAAACCATGTTCTAAGGACGAGCAACGAAACCAAGAATCGCAAGACTCTTTTTACCTACGCTTTGTCAACATAACAACAGATATACAATAATGTCCAAAACCGAAAAATGTACGAAAGAGTGAAAAGTCATCGAAAACTTTAGTTTGCTCTGGTAGTTATTGTAACTTTAGAACTTTTATAACATCAAGTGAAGATCTCTTTTAAAAGATATCTTCAGATGGTACTACGTACTAATCCTTCATAAAAACTTTAAAGCAGCATAGTAAGTTGCCCAATTTGTATAAATGAATCAGTGTTTGTACCATGTTATAGGACTAAGGACATGATTAGAATCTAGGTTATCTCAAAAGGAAAACAATATGCTACTTACTCCACTTTTAGAGAATCGTTCATGACTGTATTGTTGCGGGTGTTGTATCTGCACCGTATGTGGAAGCCTCGGCCTTGGTTGGTCACAAGTTTCAGGTGTGGCTGAACGACAATGGTATTAAAGTACTCAATGCCACCATCGTCCTGGAATCAAAATTTTCTCAAATGAAAAACTCGCTTGATATTTTTCAACAGTGACTGAATAAGCCAGTTTATACAGGGTGATCCACGGTCGATGGCACGTTATTAACATTTAGTTTCTGGGACGAGATCAGATACTCCATCGATCTAAAATATTTTCAGTGCTGCGGTGTTGCCGCTTATGTCAAAAACTAGTAACTACTTTGATATTTCAAATGGCACATCCTTTTTCTGTTCATCGTAGTAACACGATGATTCTGGTATCACTTTCTCATACTTATATTCAGCGATTCCTGAGTAATTAAATGATTTCCTCTTTTTTGTGTGCAAAACATAGCTCTGGTTAAACATCCATTACTTTGTTACTATTAATCTTAGGAAGCTGAAATTTCGTATGCAGAATGCTAAGATTTTATGCATTATGCAGGTGAGAAAAAGAAAATTCTTTGCCTTTACGAAGGCACATCGAGAACATTTTTGAAACATAGATGAATTCAAAATAGTAATCATCGAAATGAATACCATTTTCAATTCCCAGGCTCAGAGATCTTTTATCATGAGGTTGGAGAAATGATATTAGATTTTGTCACCACCTTAGTACTTTGTAATATTTTACTCATTACTTCACAACCAATTGCTATAAATTCTGAAGTTTTCTATGAAGATTTTGTCCTGAGATGTGCGGGATACTGATGAGGCCTAACAAGGCCGAAACCGGTATATCTCTCATCTCAGTGACAAAATCTAATATCATTTCTCCAACCTCATGATAAAAGATCTCTGAGCCTGGGAATTGAAAATGGTATTCATTTCGATGATTACTATTTTGAATTCATCTATGTTTCATTATGCAGGTGTTACGAAATACGCTTCTTTTCATACAGGGTCATCAAAAATTCGATGGTTTATCGAGACATACAAAAACGGTTGAAAGTGCATTTTTTTCAGATAGGATGCCCTGTATATTTTAAGAATGACTGAAAGAAAATTGAATATCCTTTCAAATGATATATCATATTCCCTTTACCTAGATTGTAAGATTCTGCGTTGAACTGAAATTTTATAGTTGGGCACGTTTCATAGTTACGAACCAAAACAAGCTTAAAATGAGCGATTCATACAAACTAACTTTGGATTTCTAAGATTGACTGATGATGATTATGAGCTAAATACTACCAAATAATAGATGAATTCTAATTAATTATGTTTATTCTTCGAACGATTCGGTAGTTCCAGCCAAAAAAATTTAAATCCCTAATGCACATACATCTCAAATTGTCTGAACAGGTATTTGTCGTAGATAGCAACGGAACACCTTAACACGATAAAAATTGACGTTATGCTGATTTTACAATTGTAGGGTGCTCGGGAGAAGGAAAATAAGTCATAAAATGGCCAAAATGAGAGATGTCCAGATACTTCAACGTAATAATGAACTCCATCTTCTGGTAAAAAGAGAATAAATCATTTGCGATACTACAAGGTAGGATAAAACTAAGTTCAAAATAGTAAATTATAACAGTCCCACAAAAAAAAAACGAAAAAAAGCAAATAAACTTGAATTACCAAAACCATCAATTTTGACTAATTCTCCTTTTCCCAAGTACCCTAGAATTAAAGTACATATACACGCACCGGCGAACTGCAGTCCGGGACTGCAGGAACGTAGATCTACAGTTTTGTTATCACTACTCATGCACAGATAGTCGATAAGTCCCGGCCGACAGTTTCGGCAAATCGTTTGAAAAACTGCCGTGTGTAGAGCAATTCTTTCAGATCCCATCGACAGTTCAGAACTTCCAACATTTTCGATCTTTTACAGCCAAAATGGACTGTAAACTGTAAAATAAATTCAAATAGGCGAATATTCTAATAGGCGAACAAAGAATAGCGCCTATGAAAAACTTGTAAACTTTTAAAAAACTATTGATGAAAATGCAACAGTAGACTCTTTTGCATTGATTCTCAGTTCTCTTAATAAATTCATATGCGTTAGTTTATCACGTCTCAACAACCATTCTTTAGTCCATAATCTCATTTTCGATTTTTCATTTTCAATTAATATCACAATCATGGCCGCAGTCGATTTTCGTTTACGTTCAAGAGACATATTTAATAGTTCCTCAATTGGAAAACTGAGGATCTGAACTGAACGTGTATAGTCAAATTAAGGATGGACTGCAGTCCGCGGACTGTCAGTTTTCGATTATCAGATGAGGTCTTACGATTTAACTGTATCGTGTGTAGTGCGCTACAGACCTTGACTGTCAGTTCAAATCGTCCTGGAACTGCAGGCCGCCGGATCGTGTATAGGGACCATTAGTTTGTTGACGATGATACATTCGCTCGTTCTTCATAGTATAAGAAAAATAATATGTGAAATGGAAAGAAGTTCCTATCCAAATGAAATTTTGATGAATTTGTCCATTCACCATGGGCAATGTGACCAAATAACAGCAAGAACATGGCTAAGGTTCAATGAAATGTTTCCCGCTGAACGGGTTCGCACGTGCGCAACTATAAAATTTCAGTTCAACGCAGAATCTCACAATCTAGGTGTAGGAATGTGATATATCATTTGAAAGGAAATCCAATTTTCTTTCAGTATTTCTTAAAATATACAGGGCATCCCGTTTGAAACAATGCACTTTCAACCATTTTAGTATGTTTCGATGTTCGAATTTTTTATGAGCCTGTATGAAAAGAATCGTATTTCGTAACACCTGCATGATGCATAGAATCTTAGCATTCTGCATACGAAAATTCTCCTTCCTAACATTTACAGTATTGAAGTTGGATGTTTAACCAAAGCTATGTTTTGCACAAAAGATGAAACCATTTAATTACTCAGGAACCGCTGAAGATGAGTATGAGAAAATCATCGTGTGCCATTTGAAATAACAAAGTAGTTACTACTTTTTCACATAAGCGGCAACATCGCAGTACTGAAAGTATTTTAGATAGATAAAGAGAGCATCTGTTTTTGTCTAAGAAACCAAATTTTCAATGAATTCCTGCTTTCCGTTATCCGTAAACGTCTAACGTACAATCGACCGTGGATCACTCTGTATAATAGCCACTATACAGAGTGAGTTAAGATTCAAAAATGTGTACTGAGCTTTCTGGGGGTGATGATACTTTGAAAAATAAGTTAAGGAAATAGAAGAGTCGAAAGCTCCTTCAAGCAGTTCAGATTTGTCAGAAAAGGTATAGTGTAGTCTAGCAGTCGTTGTCACTTCCTTTAATCAGACCTGAGGTAAACTGTTCGAAAACATATCAATTAAGAAAAGAACCGATACGTCTCCTCGTAAAAACAAAACGGTACATTCAATTGACTGCAATTATATCAATATTACAACTTCTCACGATGCGATTACCTCATTGAAATTCTATTTTCAATAGGAAAAGATTGAAAATGAGTAATATAGCTACATCTATATATATAATCACGATGACTGCTTATATTTCATTCATGTACAGCCTTGAGAAGATGAGGTCAAGACGTTTCCATACAAGGAACTTAATTTACATGAGATCATCACCCTCCGATTTGAAAAAAAAAAACAATTCTCGGGATACTTCGGAAATTAGAAATGTGCATTTCCGATGGAAAATAAACCTTGAACAAAAATAAAGTTTAAACAATCAGAGATGCTTTTGAATGATTCTTTCTACGGATTCAATGCAACGCATCAATATTGAAAGTGATTGCGATTTCACAATGAACATTCTATAGAATGTCTATTTCATGAAAAAAAAACGTGAGATTGGTCGATCGTACTTATTGTATTATGAGAAGATCCATGGTTGCCATTTCGCGAATATATTGAAAAAAATATGTGTATCAATAACGGACATTTTATCGAACTTATGTGAAATGATCTCGCACTGAAGATACATACTCTCGAAACTTGTTGAATGAATTATTTTTGTTATCGGATTTATCATGGATCATTCAATAAGTAGGCATCGTGGGCATAATGAAAAGATATTGATAAATCGGAGGAAATTTGTTTTCCGTGGATGGTTGAAACTATCAGAATTTTTTCTGGAGTTACTTCATGATGAACTTAGCATTCGTTTAACAAAATGACATTGGTTACCCACAATAATCAGTTCTGGGAGCTCTTCTGTTTTTATTGTCCATTATTGCCAGAGCACGTCTTTGTTTATTAACCCTAAAAGCCTGATACTTTGATTTTGTCTGTTTTCTAGTAGAAATCGGATTTGTATTGCTCGAAAAAAATTATTCGATTTTTAGTCTCCTTAAAATATTCTGTGAGCGACATTTAACTTCTGAATTCATACACTTCCGTAATTCCGTGCATCTACTCTGAATTTTTTCCTTCTTGTGGGAATCAATCTACATAGTACATGTACATAGGAATTTTTATGATAACATGTTGGCCTCCCGCCACGCATTCATTCATTATCTGTAAAATTTATGAAAGAGTTCTGCCAATCAATATTTTTTCAATGCAAAAATCACTAAACGATATTTATGGAAATATTCCATAAATTTTAGTAAAAATTCAATGAATTAGAGAAAATAACGTATCATACTAGTACGAAGGTTTACTCTAACACTCGTTCATTCAAAAATTCGCCACTTCGTGGGTAGTTTTTCAATTTTGAACGAATATAAGTGCCATCTGCACTTGTATTACAAATAACTGTTCCCTAAAACCAATTTTTTCTCAATTTGTCGATTCCAAATAACTCAATCTTTGTATATTTCAAGTTATATTTATTACTCGAACTATTCCAGAGGTTAAACATCGAGTTTGGTCGTTTCCCAATTGGTTTTCTTGGTCTCTGGAGTCTGCCTTCTTCATGAAGGTCAAGCATTGGCGACTCGTCTGCACTCACGCCTTGTTTCGTAATGGGTCTTACCATAATGGTTGTGGTTCCTTTTCGCTCAAGGTTCGTTTACCCAATGGTAACGGTTACCATTTTGGGCATTGATTTCTGAAAACTTCCGAACGTACGAACCGAATGATATATTTCAACTGCCAAAGAAACTGCAATACCCAAAAGGAGTTGTGTAAATTTTCTCCACATTCTCTCCATTCGATCCTGACTTATAATAGGAAATCTCCCGAATGCCCCAACATAACAATTATTTCTCTTTCTGAATCATAACCGATGCAGTGGAGAACGATTTTGTCGCTTTTAATGAAGTTGCAAAACCGGTCTGTACTTCAGACGGTTCACCTTCTTGAGCAGAAAGGAATCGCTCGAAAAATTGACCGTACAACTTCTGCATTTACGATGTTTATTCAGCCGATTTCGAGTTCCTGCTGAAGGCTTTGAAGGTCGAAGAACAATTATTGTTCAAATGGAAAATTCGAAAACTCGTACCTGAGCCTATTAAGGCTACGTTCAAATGGGCAAATTTGTAGTATTTTTTATGGGCATTTAGAATTCAGTACTAGGAATAGGAACTGTATAAAAGCATCGTACACCTGAAAATTTCATGTGAACTGTTGTTTTTTAAATGGCACACCCTGTATTTTATTTTCCTCATCGTTAGAGCTTTTCTCCTGATTTCAAATATATATACTTTATTGAGGTTATCTCTGGCAGTTTTCTAAAAATATAGATATTTGCGTTCAAATCTAAGGTAGCTGTGGAACGCTATGGAAGTTGCCATGGATACAATTAAATTTTCCTATTTGACATTCCTTGAAATTCATGATTTGAAAGTTAATAAATGCAGTAATTATGTTATATTCTGAGCAAGAAAAATTTGATATTGTATCAGTTTTTATAAAAACTAATCAAAACCAACGCTTGGCGCGTATATGCGACTTTACCCAAGCAGAAGATTTCCTAGTGGAAAAACATTTGTGAACTTATATAAACGTTTACGAAAAAGTGGGTCATTGAAACGAAAACCCATGACTGTTCGGGCAAGAATTAGATATTCTTCTCTATTTTCAAGGTAATAAATTTATTTGAAAAGTTTAAATGTAACATTTTTCTAGAAAAACCAAGTAAGTCCATCGATTGTAGTCGAGATTCACAATATTCATACCACAAGGTGCAAAATATTAAAAAAAAATCATATGCACGATTTTAAATATAAGTTCAAAAATCAACTAATTTGGAACCACAAAGGCGATTTGAATTTTGCAGATTTATGTTGCGCCAATTAGAAGAAAACCCAGATTTTTTTCATCATATTCTTTGGACCGATGAATCTAGTTTCAATACGACCAACCAGCCTAATTTAAAAAATTCACATCACTGGGCAGCTGAAAATCCAAGAAAAACTTTAAAATGTCACAGATCTGGATCTGGATTGGTGTGTGGTGCGGTATTGTAAACAATCGTGTCATTGGAAAATTGTATTACAAGGGGTCACTAACAGGAATTCGATATCTGGAGCTGCTTCAAAATGAAATTGAGGAAGAAATAGATATGCTCCTTTTGAATGTTTTGAGGAGTATAAATTGTTATTAGAGAATACCTCGATGACAGATACAATAGGTGGATTGCCAGGAACGAGACCATTTTATGGCCTCCTAACAGTCCGGACTTGACCCCTTTGGATACTTTTTCATGGGGATATTTGAAATCTAGAGTGTATATGACCCGTCCACAAAATATTGAAGATAGAGGAAGAAATTGTCAACCTAAATAATCCAGAAATTATAAGGAAAACCCTCAAAAACTTAAATAAAAGATATCGACTGTGTGTAGAGGTAAATGGGGGTCATTTTGAGCACTTAATTTAACTTTCAGTTAATAAATAAATGAAAAAAATGTCATGTGTTTTATTATCCACGGTCAATCTGATATGGATAAATGGCATCGTTCTGGTGTGGCATTCCACAGCCGCCTTATAGATTAAGAAGAAAATATCGATATTTTTAGAAAACCGCCAGAGATAACCTCAACAAAGTATATATATTTGAAATTAGAAAAACGAGCTCTACCGATTAGAAAAATGAAATACAGGGTGTGCCATTTAAAAAACAACAGTTGACATGAAATTTTCGGGTTTACGATGCTTTTATGCATTTTCTAGTACTGAATTCAAAATGCCCATAAAAAATACTAAAAATTTGCCTATTTGAAACGTTCTTGTACGACCAATATTAACTGAGATAGCTATTGAGTAAAAGATTAACAATCACCCTGTACAGAGTATCCCAAATTGCTTGATTTTGACTGTTTTGGGTACTTCTGGACTAGATAGGTAAAAACTTCGTAAGGTGTCCTCGTCTCGATTTTCGTGAAAACACCATTAGTGAAAACCGTTTCACGATATCTAAATTTTTTTTTTATTTCGATTTCAAAAATGTGCCATAACTTTTTCATTTACGAAAATATCTGAAAACGATTAGAACTTTCTAGAAGCGCCCCTTCACCGGAAATAAGAAACTATATTCAAAAAAACACTTTTTTATATTAAATACGAACGCGTTTTTTCATCTTTTATCATAAAAAAAAACTTTGAGATGAAAGAAATTTTAAATAATGTCTTATTCTCAATAAAACAGTGCATGTTAAAAGTTTTTATCTTTCTCAGATATTTTCGAAAATGAAAAAGTTATGGCACATCTTCTGTGTCGAAAAAATTTCAAAATATTGTTATATCTTCAAAAATGAAGATATCGTGAAACGGTTTTCACTATTGGTGTTTTCACGGAAATCGATCCTAGGACTCCTCTGAACGTTTCTACCTATCTAGTCTAGAAGTACCAGAAACAGCCAAAATCAAGCAATTTGGGATACCCTGTTCATATATCTAAATAATAGTTTTTTGAGGTAAAAAAATAAGTATACAATATTTTCTGATTCAGCCTACAGAATGAGATCCAGATCTTTTAATCTTTCATCATGAGCTACGGCACCTCTGGAAAACTAAAGTTTTTTCCGAACATTAGGTGATCTATCACTTAAATACTCGAGAAAATGTAAAGGAAATTTATTTCTGTAAATATTTTGAATAGAGATGCGTTCAGCCAAAGAGCATTGCACGATATTTCACGAATAGTACTTTCATCTTCCAAATTGGCTGAATATTCATTAAAAAGCATTCAACTTACTGTTAAGAAGTGGGTCCTTTGAATTTCTGGTATAATTATGAAATGTGATGATATGTAATAGTCATAATGAATACAATAAAACATGTGAGTGGGGTTCTGTTCGTAGAAGATTCACAGCAATGGCAATTTATATTTCGAAAATCGAAAATCATTTCATTCGATAACATCATTTATACCCATATCCGTAAATTACACTTTTTTATGGATCTTCAGCAGTCTAATCGAAAAAATGGCAAAGACAAAAAGTGTTTCTTTCGACTTCCGGAATCTTCCTTCAAAATATATGTAGTTACGAGTTAAGGGCGCACCAAGTAGACAGTTTTCATCGTACTGAAATTAACTAGATTTCGAATAGATGTTGACCACTATAGTCTACTCTATTGAAGGTACCAAACCAACAGAGATTAATTCGCATTCAGAGTTGCATAATCAAGAAACACTCAGTTATGAAAGACCTATGAAAAATATCACCTTCTTATTACACAGTTGTCGATTCGATTTTAATATCGCTGTACCAACTTTCTAATTGACGTCGCCATAAAACCTTGGAAATTAAGTCGTAGGACCGATATAGAAAAATGTCTACGAATGTAATCGCCTACTGTGAAAATACACCTACCTACCTACTTATTAGTATAAAGTGGCGAAAAAAATTCTTTCAGAAAATGTCAGCGGATTCCTTTCAGGTCATATTTATCAACTAATTTCTGTCTACACAGAATAGAAACTTCCAACACTAGGATGCTCATGATTATTTATTACTTACTAATTACGCCACCATACCATCTGTATGACTACCCATAGGCATCGATTGTGTCTTTGAATCAATTACGAAATTGAGAAGAGGAAATGTGAAAAGATTCATGATGATCATCGCTAGCGAATGAGTTCCCTTCCAACATAAGGGACGGGCCTGAGGAGGTATCGTCCTCTCCAATGTTGAACGAAATTGGCAAATTTTCAAAGCAGAAGGAAAATTTTCAGAGCAAAAGGAAAAATTTCAGAACTGTTGGAAAAATCTCAAAGCAGTTTGCAATCAGTACTAATTACACCGGCAGAAACGTTTGGGCAGATGGAAGCATGTAGAGAACAGAGAGTCGGAATAAAATTAAATAATGCCAGTTGTACAAAATCGTGATTCGTGTTGACATAGATATGTCTAGCCGGCAATAAATAGTATTTATCCCAATATGGTTGTCAATTGTTTGAAAAGATGAATCATTTTTATTCTTTTGCGTTATCCCTCATCGGCTTCAACAAGTATGTACCTAGATTTTTCTGTAACGGCCACACATGGACTGTGTAATGGAGAACCTTCTGATATCATCAATTCAAGCTGTTTGCTGTTTCTCTCAGTAAAGCAGAATTCATCATTACGCTCTACGTACATTGTGTTCTAGTTTTGCGAAATGACAGTGTGAAAATAAATCTATACTAATATTATAAATGTGAATGTCCGAGTGTTTGTTTGTCCTCTATGGATTCAGGAACCAGATGACCGATTTTGATGAAACTTTCACTATGATATAGAGAATTTATTTTGGGAGGTTTTCATGTAGAGTTCATTCCTATATCACAAAGAAATGAGAAAAATATCGCTTTTTCATGTCAGAGACAATTTTGTAGTGCTCAAAAAGTTCTATAAAAAAGTCCGCGACGGCATATGTCTAACTGTTGAGGAAAACCCACAATAACCATTTTTATCATTTTCAGTTCAATTCAAAATAATGTTCAATTTGAAGAGGGCTGCCGACTGGTATGTAATGAATTCATATAAAAATGAACGTGATTGTTATCTGCGGCATTCATTCCTGATGAAAAATGCCTTTTACAGTAAGTTTTCTAATGGATTCTTTATGAGTTACGGCAGGTTGAACGAATGCGAATTTGAGCAAGAAATTATTGAATCTAAGCGAGATCGCTTTGTCACGTAGTCACGTTCCTGCCTCTTCTTCGATACGAGGTTATGAATGTGGGGTTGCGATCAACCTATTAGTATCGTTAAAAATTGAAATATAACGCGAGGAGAGCCGCGGGTTTGAGCTTGTAAAAAATAAACCGAAAAAGATTCCAAGTGAAGTCTGTGGTATACGAATATGTGGTAGGTACCTTTTCATTAATGACAATAATTCATGAACGGGAAATACACAAAGGACAATAATAGTGAGAGTGAAAACTTTTTCTAAAAGATGTAAATTAGGAGCAGCCACTCATTTTAATGTTTCGATAGATTATTATTTTGATAAGGTAACAAACTTCGTATCTTAATAAATGTCGAGGGATTCGGTATTTTCACTTTGATCATAAGCTTAAAAGTGTCAACTTGTTTCTATTCAATGATCTTAGTATCAATTAATTGTGTTCTAATGTTCATTAGACTCTAAGATGAGTATACAGGGTGTACCAAGTTCGACGGCCTATTAGGCGTTTCTGGTGAACTAGACTTATTTGAAATCTGAAAATTGGGATTATGATATTGTTTGACATTATCTATCGAGCTAAAATATTTTTGGAGCCTAACCACTTTTAGTCATACAGGGAGCGAAAAAAAATTTTTCAAAATTTTTTTTTCTATTTTTTTGTTTTTGAATTTGATAGAGTGTGCAATTCTGAATACATTCGTACTTGAATCGTTGCATTCTTCGAAATACTTTCCAAAATATCGAGAAAAACCTGAAGAAAAAGAGAGAAAAGAGTATTCGGTATTATGTTTGTCATTCCTATTCTAGACACCTTAAGCACAAACCGTTTTCACAACTTTGAAGTCGAAGACTGTGGAAATATTGTACATTTTTAGAATTTTGAAAAACTCATCACAGGGTGTTCCAAATGTTGGGTCAAAAATTTGGATTAAGATTGGCCCATAACTTTCGTTTTTCAAATTAGAACCCAATTTTTTTATGATTGCGTTGGATTGTACGAAGAAAAATGATGATAATGTTCTAACATATTAATGCTCCTAAAATTGATAATTCTTGAGTTATTTAGGATTTTCTGATTTTATGTCGTACGTAGCGTCAAATTCATTAAATCTGTTTCATGTCAACTATGACCTTGGTCATAAAAGATGAATTATTCCAATAACTCACTAGTGACACACCTTTTTTTTAAATTCATTCATCATTGTTGTTATGAAACAGATTTTATGCATTTGACGCAACGTACGACATGGAATCAGAAAATACTAAATAACTCAAGAATTATTAATTTTAGGAGTATCAACGTGATGAAACTTTATCATCATTTTTCTTCGCAGAATCCAACGCAATCATGAAAAAATACGGTTCTAATTTGAAAAACGAAAGTTATAGATCAATCTTGATCCCAATTTTTGACTGAACATTTGGAACACCCTGTGACGAGTTTTTCAAAATTCTAAATATATAAAATATTTCCACTGGTTTCGACTACAAAAACGTGAAAACGGTTTGTGCTTAAGATATCTAGATTAGAAATAGCAAACATTATACCGAATACTCTTATCTACCTTTTTGTTTAGTTTTTTCTTTTGACATTTCGGAGAGTAATTTTACGAATGCAACGATTTGAGTACGAATGTATTCAAGTGTGTGTCACTAGTGAGTTATTGGAATAATTTATCTTCTATGACAAAGGTCATAGTTGATATGAAACAGATTTAATGAATTTGACGCTACGTACGACATAACATCCTGAATAACTCAAGAATTATCAATTTTAGTAGCACTAACATGTTGAAACATTATCATCATTTTTGTTCGTACAATCCAACGCAATCATAAAAAAATAGGGTTCTAATTTGAAAAACAAAAGTGATGGCCCAATTTTGATCCCAATTTTTGACCCAACATTTGGAACACCCTGTGATGAGTTTTTCAAAATTCTAAGAATGTACAATATTTCCACAGTCTTTGACTTCAAAAATGTGAAAACGGTTTGTGCTCAAGGTATCTAGATTAGGAATAACAAACATAATACCGAATACTCTTTTCTCTCTTTTTCTTCACGTTTTTCTTGATATTTTGGAAAGTATTTCGACGAATGCAACGATTTGAACACGAATGTATTCAGAATGGCATACTCTGTCAAATTTGAAAACAAAAAACAGAAAAAAAATTTTTTGAAAATTTTTTTTTCGCTTCCTGTATAACTAAAAGTGGTCAGGCTCTGAGAATATTTTAGCTCGGTAGATAATGTCAAACAATATCATAATCCCAATTTTCAGATTTCAAATAAGTCTTGTTCTCCAGAAACGCCTAATAGGCCGTCGAACTTGGTACACCCTGTATATTAATGTGCAGAGTTACGTAATTTTGTAATTTATGATATAGATGACCTAGAATATAGTCGAATGGATAGTCTTATAAATATGGTCCGGTCAATGAGGATATTTGTTACGATGTTTCGAATTCCTTCAATATGCAGCTATTTACTTGAAATCTTTACAGTGGGTAGGAAATAGCTCAAGAAACAAAGTCTGCCCTAAGCAAAAGTATGCTTTTATCTTAGGGCTGGTTTCCACCCCTTCTCGGGCGTGGACATTTTTTTTTGGAAAAATAACACCGAGAGTCGATGAAAGTTTTAATTCTCAGCAAAAAATGTCCCATAAAGTCTTTTTAGAAAACTCAATACCTTTTTAGTTATTCGTGATTGAAAACATGACATTTTCATTGAAAAATTACGAATAACAAAAAAACTATGCATTGAACGAAATGAAGTGTGAGGCAGATATTTGTAGATTACAAAAAAACAAAGAGATTATGTATCTTGGAATTATTCTAGGTGCAACACAAGGCAAGATATCGTGAGTAAAATGCAACATTTTTTTTTTAATGTTTTAATGTTACGGGAATGATGCTGAAAACATTTTCTGAAGTGCTTCAAAAGAGCTTTGAAATGAGTGGTGTTAAAGGTCGATTGCATATAAACTCAGCGAAATACAAAAAAGCTTTCTTTTCCCAAAATTCAATATACCGTCTGTACGCCAATAAATGCACATTTTCTCTCATAATTTCGATAAACAGTCGACACTGGTTCTGGAGTTTCGAATGGAAAAGCAGCAGAACCATCTCTTTTTCAGATGTTGATAATCGCGAACAGAAGTAATGCTCACCAATTCAGTGCTCATGGTGTTGCACCCCCTGAGAGGCAGGTTGTAGCGGATTGGCGCCTGTCTCTGCACCCACTCCCCCATGCACGTGCTGTTCTTCGACAGTCCTCTGGGATAAATCATCCCGTTGAACCTCCCCGACCTGGTGTTGATCCTAACTTCGATCTGATCGCTGTTGCAGGTTACGCTAATGTCCGTTGGAACTTCTGGCGAACCTGAAAAAGTCCATTTTTGGTGAAAATTCGTTGGCATAGCTTGAACAGACCAATTATTCCTGCAATAAGATGAAGTGTGAGACTTTTTTCAATTAAAAAAGCTCAAGTCCTCCGACTAGAACAGCCTGGTCATATGGAGAAGCGTACCACCAGACAACTTTGAAGATTTTTCGAGAATAGGCCATGGGAATTTATAATCGGTACCCAAGAAAACTCAGAAATGTAAAAGCCCAATAGTATATTCTAAAACAAGTTGCAGAATGAGCTCCTATTCCATCACGAATGCGTGATCATGAGTGTTGGAATTGCCTTCTGCAACGAGTATTAGAGGATATTTTCTCTATTTCAGTCGAATTTTGTGAAATACACTCGAAAATCAGATGAAAATTCAGATTAGCGACTTTTATATTGTATCTTGGCAGTTGGTGTGACTCACGATATTTGACAGATTACCGAATTTGTATTGTATTTGATTTGAAAATTGAGAGGATCGGAAGTCAGTACTGACAACCACGAAACGAAAAATATAACTGAAAACAATGCTGTAATGAGTTTCCTTACAGCACTAGTTTTAGGACTGTAATGAACTCATTACGATACTGAAATAGAAAAAAATATATTACGTACCTATGGGAAACACTCCTTCAAGAAATCATAAATAAAATTCATATTCCACTTGTCCAAACCACAGGGTGGTCTGATTTTGATGATCTAGTACTACATCTCTTATATTAAAAGAAATCATTCGATCAATTTTTTTTTGCTCTAAAATTCGAAGTGGCACTGAAATTTTGAAAACTACTGAAAAAGCTGCCCTTAAGATGTTTTAATTCCGCGAGAGCGTATAGTTGCGATACTGCGGAAGTTCCAGCCAATTAAAATAATCACCTAAATTCCACTATCACCCTATAGCACGGAAACCAGACACCGTAACGACTCGTGGTATTATGCAATTTATGTTTCTAAAAAAAAAAAGAGAACACGACATGTATATTACTTTTACTTTATACTTCACTATTACTTCACTATCCCATTTTTATTTAACAGATGCAGTAATACATCATCCAAATCTGACCTGTACTCGTACATAGTAAAATGTGAGATTAGAAATAGAAAGATTATAACCGTAACGTGTCTGGGTGGTGTAAGATTGCAGAAGCCACAAAAAGATAAGTTACCAACTCAAGACGTGACTGGTGCCAAAATACAAAATGCGAAGTTTAAAAGAGCCGCAAGGAAATTTGAACGATTCAAACAGATTTTATATTTTGAGATTTGGGATTTAATAAGGGTCTTCAAATGAGTTTGATATCACTACCCCTCTAGCTGCAACTCCAATTTCCTGCATGGGTGTATTTTTTTCATCGCTTCATTATTATACAGAGTGACTCAGTATTCCATTAATAACTTTGACCTTTTCAACAAAGCTACTCGACCTATTATCTCTATTCAAAAATAATTGCTTTAAGTGGTAGCGACTAGAGGGGTAGTGATATCGAATTCATTTTTTGACCCGTCCGAGCGTTTTTTCCATCTCAAAGATCCAAATTCGGCGTGTGAAAGTTATTGATGGAATACTGAGTCACTATGTATAATAATGAAGCGATGAAAAAAATACACCCATGCAGGAAATTTAATTGCCTTTCCAACAAGGTGCTACTCGACCCCTTTTCCCTATTCAAAAATTAGAGCTGTTAGGGGTTGCAGCTAGAAGGGTAGTGATATCAAACTTATTTGAACACCCTTATTTGTCCCCCTTTCAACAAAAATTGACCTGTCCGAGCGTTTTTCGCTATTTCATCCCAAAGCTCAAAATTCAGGGTGGAAAGTTATGAATGGCTGAATGGCTCACCTGTATAATTGAATACTCATATGAGTTTTTCTTCAATAATAACTTGCCCAGCAAAAAAATCATAAAGAGTGCACAGGTTGAATTTTGATGATTGACGAACATGACTAATTGAAGCACACAGACTATACTGAGGTAAACTTAAAACTTGCACTAGATAACAGTACCACAAGGTAAACTATGCACGGAGGTACCATACAGGATGTCACGCCACGAAAATTTGAACCCCCTCAGAACTCAGAAACGAAGAATTTCCGAAGATTTAGAAAAATACAGGATTCTTATCATCGGTTTGTACACCAATTGAAGACCTTGGTGTAAAAACCGGGCAAGTCCAGTTTTTATAGTTTTCGGTAAATCGAAAAAAACTGTCCTGATCGTTTGATGCTCGCATATTGCAGCTCATGATTTTTTCTTAGAGCGATTTTACTGTTACTCATCTGCTTATGAATTTTGAGGACTAAAATCACTAAAGACTAGGTCGGTTTATTTTTTTGAAATTTTGGACTTGTTCGTTTTTCGTCCCAAAAGGCTGATTTTGTGGAAAAAAAATGGATAATTAGATTTTTAGACTTTATTCATAACAAAATTTATTTATTCATTTATTGAGCGTATGGGTTCATTCACAATAATACAAAAGAACAAAGTCAAAAGTAAAAATAACAAAAACGTAAAAAAAAAAACAGAATAAAGAAAACGACAAACAAAAACAAAATTGCAATCCATTTTCAAATGATAACTATACGAATGAAGAATCGGAATCATTTTCTTCATTTTCTACTTGAGTTTCTTCCTCTGGAGTCTGCTCTGCTTCACCCAATATCTGCTCATAATACTATTGGTATGCTGCAGGAACATACTTTTTCACCAAGGTCTTCACGTCATTCAATTTTTTTTCGTTTATAGGTCTAGGATACTCTTGAGACATTTTTGAACTTGGTAGCGACCTACTTCACCTGACTTCGGTGAAGAAAACTCAATGAAACATGGCATCCCAACTGAAACCCTACATTCAACAAATTTTGAACCTTTTTTATATTTGAATAATCTATACGTCGATATTGCAAATTTTGTCCTATTTTTACTGGTAAATGTTGTTTTAAACATTGGTTTCAAGTGTTCTGTGAAATCCATTATTATCTCTTGCTAAACGTCAACAACTCTAAAATGTTTTGTTGAAGTCTTTCTTACTAGATTCTTCCACTCCTCAGGGATGTATATTACCAGTTTTCGCTGCTCTTTTAAGTTTCCCTATATTTCTTTTCCATGTCTGCTCAGATCTTGTTCTCTTCTTGCCTTTCTTCTCAGAATCAGGAGTGTTAACAGTTTTTTTTCGCAGGACTGTTCTTGAATAACTGTGCTGCAATATCCGTTTTCTTTAATATTTTCATTGGAACTTTCTTCCATGTACAACTGGTACTTGGCTGTTCGGTATCATCTGGTACATATTCACTACCTGACGACTGGAAAGGTTTTTCATCTGTAGACGAGGACATCGCACCATGCAAAATAGACACACGCACTGATAAATGGTAGAAGACGACTAAACGCTCGAACTCGCAGGGACGCGTTGAGCTTGCATGAAACAGATGAGTCCCCACTCCCATTATTCATCAGTTTAGTGCAAAAATCGGTCAAGTCCTGGACTTGTCTGGTTTTTGCTCCCAGTCATAATAACAGCCATGTCCATTCGCCTGATAACTTCGTTGATTCGCCTCGGACTTGTCTGATTCTTGCACCTATCGATCGGCGATAACTAAGAACGTATGAATAGCATGTTATCTCAGTTTTGGCCAAAAATGGACTTAGCCGGTTTTTGCACCAAAGTCTTCAATTATAGAAAGCGGTTCTCAAAAAGCAGGAAAAAGTTGTTTCGAAATTTATCCCTGGAGTCATCAATTTGAGACGCACCTGAGTGAAATTTTCATAGTACAGTTCGCGCAACAATTAACAGAACAGAAAAATTTTCAAAATTTTGTCTTAATTTTCAACAAGCTTCATCTCAATGAAAAATGGTCATATAGGAAATGGAAAAACTAACTTCTGAAGCTTGAGGAAGTTTCTGAATTTTAAAAATTTTTCAAATTTTTTTTTGCCCTATGAGCATGGAAAAATTTTTTCGAGCTAGACTGATGCCCTCGGATATGAGCATTTGTCTTCGAGATATCCAATTTTGAATGCAAAAGAATCCTTTTTCACTCAACTGCCGATATCTCCGGAACTACTGATTGCCTAGCAAGTTACAAGCGGTTTATTTTTCTGCAGAAAATTTCATATTAAAATACAGGGGAAAGCTTAGGTTATAAGAAAATTTCACAGCCTGATGTTACCCAAAGTCTCCCCTGAATCGGTAGATCGATCGGTTTTCTTAGACCGATTGATTGAAATTTTGAAGAAATTGAGGGGACAAGGTCCCTTTCGCATACAAAATTAGATATTTCGAAGAAAAATGGTCATATCAAAGGGTCGGAAAAATAAAATAAGAGCTAAAAAAAAATTTTTCATGCGCGTAGAGCAAAAAAAAATTTTTCCTTCGTGCTTTTTACCGGTACTCCGGAAAATTGTTGACCAATAAGTTCTGAAACTAGAGTCTTCAAACTTAAACGTAGCATTCTTCATTTCCTATACGACCATCTTTCACTGTGATACAGCCTGTTGAGAATCATCAAAAAATGTTGAACATTTTTCTGTTCCTTTAATTGTTTGTGAGAAATATAGAAGTAGTTATTACAAGAGTCATACCGAATTTGATGATTTTTTTTTCTGCGGTTCTCTATTTTGAGGAGTGATTTCGGGAGCTTTAGCTCCGTTGAAAACAATTTCGGAATAAAATTTTTCGAACTACCTCCAATACATTTTGTTGTAGAAATTATTGACCATTAATTCGATGGCCAACTCTATAGATATTTCAAATCGAAGACACTTAATTGGAATCATTAGAGGTGGTCCGGAAAGCATCTGGTCATTTATTTAATTAGGAGTCTGCGTTACATCGAACTGATGCATACTTATTCGGCCCATAGGAAGAGGTTTTTTAGCAGTTTGTGATAGCCACATAAACGATAGGTATCAGTTAACTGTAAGCTGTTACACCAAAGACCATTTAAGGTCAACATGTTAATTTGTCGGAGGGACAGTTAGTTGGCGAAAATTCGAGGCTATTAAGGGGATCCGTTATCTCTGGAAGGATGAAACTTGAACTCCATATATATACATTGACCTAACCCTGAGGCAATTTTCGATACAGGTTTGTGATTACTGGTTCTTGTATACACCGAGTGTGTACCTGCTGGCGTCTTAGGTACATTTGACTTTATTTACTTATTTGAGAGATTGAAATGGCAGATTTGTTTCAGGAAAAATTTATGTTTTGAACAGAGGCATTGTCGACCAGTAATAGGCGCCATCCAAAGTCATTTTCAAAAACTGCAGATACCTACCCATGTCATTTTATCCGAGTCTTTGAATTTTACACCTAAGACAATTACAATTACCTAAAGGAACTCGATTTTTTTTCGGGAACTACCAAAGCAAGTAATTGAGGATTGGATGAATGTACATTTATATGTAGGTATAGATTCAATTAAGGATACTTCTCTACTTCAGTATCGACATGTTCATTGCAGTTCTAAAAGCAGTGCTGCAATGAACTCATTACTGCATTGTATTTTTCGTTTGGTGGTTGTCAATTCTGACCTCTGATCCTATAAATTCTCAAATCAAATCAATTCAAATTCTGTAATCTGTTAAATTTCGTAAGTCACACCAACTACCAAGATGCAACACAAAAGTGACTAGGATGTAGAATCTGAATTTTTATTTTAATTTCGGAAGTATTTCACGAAACTAGACTGAAACAGAGTAAATATCGTCTAATACTCGTGGCAGAGGCAATTCCAACACTCATGCTTTCGAATTTCGCATTCGTGTTAGAATAGGACCTCATTCTACAACTTGTTTCAGAATATACCTATACTATTCTCTATTTCAGTATCTACTTCATTACAGTACTAAAAGTGTGAACTTTATTATTTCAAATGTGACATCCTGTATATTCAAACAAATTCGAATTCTTCGTTGAATTCTACACAAACTTGATTTAGGTATGTTATGCGCAACCAATTCAAGCGATTATCGAGTTATAGCCTAATTTTCAGATTTTTTGTCAGGAAGATAGTCACAAATTAGTGTTCATATCTTCAAAATACCTCATTATAAAGTTTTTACGACATTGGAATAGAATAAAGTACGATGATACTCTTTCTAGTAAATTATGAGGAAATTTTATACAGGGTGTCCGAATCAGGGCTTCGAAGAGAGCCTTAATAAAACTATGAAATCTCATTTTTTTCAAATGTTAACCATATTATTTTATAATTCTGATCGATTGATGGTCAAGAACTAATTAGAGGGGGCCAAATATTTCATGCCTTTAAAATCTCTAGTTTTGCTGTTATTTAATGAAATTCGAAGTTCAGGAATACAACCAGATTTCTTAGTCTTATATAAAATCTATTGAGATAATTTTTAAGTAGGCTTTGTCAATAGTGAATATGTCAATTCATTTATAATGCATTATTAAGAATTGTCTGTCATTCATACTTGTTTGATTAATGTATGCAAAATCGGAATTACGTTAACAGATGTATCAAATATGTTCTTCATTTGGAGTGAATGTAACAAAATATCAGATTGAATGGTCTATTGGAGGAGCCCCTCGTTCTCCAGACCTAACACTCCTCTATTTAAATCCCGATAGGGTACTATAAAATGAGAGGTTTATAAAAATAGCATTCATTCAAGGGAAAAGTTTGAAGTTATTGTGCGGGTTGCACTGCGAGAATTATCACGTGAACAACTACCTAGTGTAGATGGAGTTCCTAGAAGAATTGATAAATGTATGGAGGAAGGGAGCCAACATTTGGAAAATTTATTTGAATAGCTATTAATAAATTTCCGTTTTGCGTTTTGAAGTTAAGAAAATGGATGTAATCGTTTAAGCCTGAGATTTTTGTGTATTTGACCACCATAAAAAAGGTAGGAATCACAGTTCCTAACATAACAGACTAAAAATACGAACATACCAATGAATTCGACTGAGCGAAACCTGGCTTTGATCTTGAAATTCTTATTTTATTCAATAACGGCAAAATACTGATTTTAAAAATAAGTTATACCAGAAATAGTATCATCTTATTTTATTTCATTCCACTATTGCAAAAAGAAACATTCTCCAATGAGGGATTTTGAAGATATAAACACTAATTTGTGACAATCTTTCTGACAAAAATTTTGAAAATTAGGCCTTAACTCAAAAATCGCTCCAAGTGGTTGGGCATACCATACATCAAATTAGTGTAGAATTGAAATATTTAAAAATATACAGGGTGTTATATTTGAAATAACGAAGTTCACATTCGTTTCCTGTAAAACCGGAAGTAGATTCTACTCGAAAATATTTTACAATTCAAGTTCATGTACTCTAAAACAAAAAAAAACAAAATTTTGAATTTGTGTTAGCTACAATTCCTCCCTCGAAAATTTCTAATGAAACACTGAAAAAAATCACCCTGTAGATAAAAACATAAATCATTATGAACGGCTCCATTCTGATTATGGTGAACATAATAAGGCCATTTCTTAAAAAATACGTGTGATAAGTGCCATATCGATATAACGATGCATAATTCAACTGCCATTTTTGAATCTTGCAACCGTGAAACATATGCCGTGAAAATTCTTGGATCATGAAACAAGGGAATTTGATTATTGACATCGCTCGAAGGAACCTCGTGAATGAATCGCCAGTTTTGACTAGATAAAATAACAGAAAATCTATTTACATTCACTTTAAAGATCACACGTCAAATCATAAAGGAAAGCCATCAAGTTTACGTTTTCGATAGCCTCTCTCCATCTAAATTACGCCGGTTACATTTTCAGATCTACCTAACCCCAAGACAAAAATCAAGAATTACTAATGAAAGTACTACATCGCATAGACATCCATCTCTAGGACTACAGATTATTCATAGTTTTCAATGTTGAGAAGCAAAATTTTTTTTTAAAGAGATTTATAACTTAAAATGCTTTTTGTATACTCACTGGGTATTGGTGGAAGATTGGCAGCATCTATTGTGGGGTGTGATGTTATTGCCTGAAAAAATAACGGCGATGAGGACATACAAAGAAAAAAACAACTTTCATTCAACTAATCAACTATTTCAAGTTTGAATAGGGAGAAAAATTTAATCATATCTTGTGGCGATTTATTCAATCTCCGAAATACTTCATCTTGATGTTTCTAGTTTGTAAATATTGAAAAACCTATATGAAATTATATTTTCCAACCTTCTGTTCTAATTCAATTATGTTGATATGATATCATGTTAATTGGGTAATTTCTATAAAAACTCTTCAGAACCATCAATGAATGATTACATAATTTGGTAGAAACGGAAAACCCAGATGATGAAAATTAAATATAGATACCTACACTGAACCGACAAATGACCAACTGAAAGCCTGAGCAATTTGAATAACCAGAAGCAACACTTATTACTGCAAACTCAACGTGACATGCTCGTATATTATACATAATATGATACTGAAAGTTAAATTTTTCTTTCTGAATACACAACACCGTATATTTAATCACAGTAAAGTGCAGTTTTTAAAAAAAATCTCCCAGTGTCCCACAAAAAAAAAAGAAAAAAATTGGAATATTGGTTTAAAAACTAGAAAGAATAGCATTTAATCTCATTTTCAGGGTCGTCTTTAACCTCTTAGAGGCCCTGGGCACATGAGCATAATGGGGCCCCTACCAACAATACCACATACAAAATACAAATACACATAGACACGGTATGCTAATGCCGCGATGTAATTTAATTATCAACTCGAGGGAATTCTGCCGATTTATGGAATTTCGGTACTTGAAAGGGAGAAGGGATTTTTTTTGCCTGAAATCCCCTGAAATTTCTTGTAGTGGCGTGACGCAAAAGTCGGCCTTCCCCAATCGGGGGCCTCCTCTATAGATCTATTATTCATGATAAGTTTTTCAAAAGGAAATAATGAAAAAAATGTTATAAAAATCATTTATTTATCGAATAACAAAAATTTCTAACCAAAATAATGTGAATTCTGATATAAAAGTAACTAGAAACTACACCATTTCCAATTGTAATTCAGAAATCGTCAATTGACATTCAGAAAACATTACTTGTATTTCAGATTGATGTATTTCAGAAAACATCAAATGTTATTCAGATTTGTCAATTTAATTTCAGAAATGAAATTCAATTGAGTGATCCGAAACACATTTGATGTTTTCAGAAATTCAATTGACGCTTTCTGAAATTAAAGTGACTAATCTGAAATACACTGGACGATTTCTGAATTACACTGGACGGTTTCTGAATTACACTTGGAAATGGTATAGAAACACATCAATGTGGTAAGAATTTGAAAAATTTTTTAAAACAAAATTGCATTCACCTTTTTTATTTTTTTTTGTGCAAACATATCCATCAACTTGTCTATAACCAAGCATCTGGCCACTTCTTGTCCAAAGCTGAGTAAGCTCAAAAGTCTGATAGACGTGTTTGCGACACATTTAAGGAGAGTCCCGAAGAGCTTGACAGTTTATTAAAAAACCCTTGAAAACAGGGTAGCACATGGAGTAATTGAGTGATAATTCAAATTTGGAATTGAATTACTGGAAAACTTATATGTTTTTTTATAATTTAGGTGTATTCCTCTATTTTTCAGGAATGATAATTGTACCTTCTTTGTATGAGTTTTGTTCATTATATCATGGGAAAAACCTCGCAAACCGGCAAGTTCGATAAAATGAAATTATTAGGGCGTCATTTGATGCTTTAAGTTTGGCTTCGGGGCCCCTTTGGTGCCAAACCTCCTTGCACCGCGAATTCTGCGGGGCCCTCTGATACGCCACTGATTTCTTGTCTTGTAGCGCTGTCTGAAACCCGATTCGAACAGATGTTTTATGGTTAACCACCCCAACAAATAACACAAGCTGATAATTGCTCTTATCTAGTGTATGCCAGTATGAGCAAGGGTCATAAAAATTGCAACGTTCGAGAACTTGTTGATAAAAGACTGGGTATTCCATTCCATTTGGAATTATTAAGTATGATCACTTCCGCCTTTTTACCTGAGGGTGATTTTAGTACGCGAAAGGGAATTTTGAAAAAAAGAACCGTTTCGGTCTTTTCGCAAAAATCAGTTCTATAATGATATAAGGAAATTTTCTATGAAATGAGGCATTTCCAAACGTCATTGAGGAAATCTTCGATCCTTTCGGCTCGAAACAATTGATCTATCTGAGCGGGGCCCCTATCGATCGCGGGGCTCTGGGCACTTGCCCAAAGTGCCCTAGGCGAAAGAGGGGCCTGCTCATTTTATCTGAAAAGTATAATTACTGCTATAGTCTCTTCAAACATAGGAAATGGCGTGGTAAACAAATTGACACATAAAAAGGAGGGGCTACGGGTTGTCCGTCCAGAGTCGAAACAAGGATAATTCACACAATGCTACAGTTTGAACTCGATACTATTCTCCGAATGAAATAGACACAACACCGACGAGATTCCCGTAAAACCAGAAATTAAAAACTGACACTTGCGGATTTAAATGATTTTATCATCACTTTTCAGAACTATCGACATTCCGTCGCGAGTACGATCCTGGCAGTCTGTTTGAGATGATGAAGGGATAGAATTTATCACGGTTTGACCTATAAGAGAATTGTCTTTGCGCAAACAATACAATTTTGGTTGTTTACCTCGCTCTTTCTTCTATTTGAACAGACTATAGAAGCAAAGTTCAAATATTTGCATAGCATTAAAATACTCATAACCTAACGAGGAGGAGTTCATTATCTAACAGTTGTTTGAGTAAACTAATTGCATGAATGGAGGGAAATAAAATTTGAAATTATGACCATAGAACTTTCAGCTGTTTTTTTATATGCGAAATGTGGGGCACATTGGATTTGTTTGGGCTATATACCATGTCGTATCATGTAAAGGGCTATATTGAATCCTATATAGACACTATGTCATTGTCTATTCTGTGATAATATTAACCGTGTAAAGACCCCATGCACTTATAACTGATGTGGTCTTGAGAAACTCTTTCAGTTAGAATTTTGCATATACCAAAGAAAACCTGATTCATATCCGAGCAATGTCTGCATCTTACACACTGATCTACGCCTACCATTAGGCAGAGACGATCGAACTAACCCGTCTACCTTGAAAAAAGGAGTAAGAAACCATTAAAATTGACGTAACGCAATCGGACAGCCTTGTGAAACGCCCTCAATTATAGATCTTTTTTGGCGAGCATCCCACCGAATCGTTCGGTTGTCTCGCGGAAATATACAGGGGGCGACAACGAAGTGATATGAACTGCGAAGTGAAGGTCAAGCAGGTCATGAAAAAGAAACAGAATAATATTTCCGTATAATCAAAGTAATTCTGAAATTTTTTTAATAACATTTATAATGCATTTTGAAAGAGTAACTCTAGATAACGCATATAACTATAAATGGGTTAGTTTATGTAGGTAGGTATATACACCGGTGTGAACCTACCAGACCAAATCCATCAGACCGTTTGTCGGAAACGCCCGAACGCGGTGTCCAGTGGCGTACGGATCTGCAGTAAGATGAATGGTGTAACACGGCTGATTCGCATAAATAATGAACAAGGGATGTCAAACTTTATTGAATTTCTATTAAAAAAAGACTTCTACAGGAAACGAGGGTTGATTTTAACGAAGCTATTTCGGAAAGATATGAAATATCAGTGATCCGCTATATAGGGAATATTTCGTTGGATCATTACATTATCACGGAAAATATCCGACGAGAGCATAATGACACTCGGCATGCGGAATTGTTATTTTGATGTAAATATTGCCTGGAAATTTCGTGGACTTGCAAAGGGATCAAGGGGGTGAAATTTCATCCCCTATTTTGAAAAATTCGATATCTCGGAAAATCCTCAACGGAGCACAATTAAACTCAGTACGTAGTACTGTTATATGGATTCGAACATGTGGAGAAAATTTTGTCCACTTGCAGGAGGATCAAGGGGGTGAAATTTCATCCCCTATTTTGAAAAATTCGATATCTCGGAAAATACCAAACGGAGCACAATTAAACTCGGTAGGTGTGACTATTATATCGATTCGAACATTTGATGAAAATTTTGTCCACTTGCAGAGGGAGCCAGGGGCTGAAATTACATCCCCTATTTTAAAAAATTCGATATCTCGGAAAATACTGAACGGAGCACAATTAAACTCGGTAGGTGTGACTATTATATCGATTCGAACATTTGATGAAAATTTTGTCCACTTGCAGAGGGAGCCAGGGGGTGAAATTTCATCCCCTATTTTGAAAAATTCGATATCTCGGAAAACACTCAACGGAGCACAATTAAACTCGGTACGTAGTACTGTTATACCGATTCGAACATTTGGTGAAAATTTCTTCCACTTGCAGAGGGAGCCAGGGGGTGAAATTTCATTACCCATTTAGAAAAATTCGATATCTCGGAAAATACTAAACGGTGCACAATTAAACTCAGTAGGTGGGACTATTATATCGATTCGAACATTTGATGAAGATATCGTCAACTTTCATAGGGATCTAGGGGGTGAAATTTCATCCCCTATTTGGAACAATTCGATATCTCGGAAAATACTAAACGGAGCACAATTAAACTCGGTAGGTGTGACTATTATATCGATTCGAACATTTGGTGAAAATTTCGTCCACTTGCAGAGGCAGCCAGGGGGTGAAATTACATTCCTTATTTTGAAAAATTCGATATCTCGGAAAATACTCAAAGGAGCACAATTAAACTCGGTACGTAGTACTGTTATACCGATTCGAACATTTGGTGAAAATTTCGTCCACTTGCAGAGGGAGCCAGGGGGTGAAATTTCATCCCCTATTTTGAAAAATTCGATATCTCGGAAATTACTCAACGGAGCACAATTAAACTCGGTACGTAGTACTGTTATATGGATTCGAACATGTTATGAAAATTTTGTCCACTTGCAGAGGGAGCCAGGGGGTGAAATTACATCCCCTATTTTGAAAAATTCGATATTTCGGAAAATACTCAACGGACAAAATTTTCACCACATGTTCGAATCCATATAGCAGTACTACGTACCGAGTTTAATTGTGCTCCGTTTAGTATTTTCCGAGATATCGAATTGTTCAAAATAGGGGATGAAATTTCACCCCCTGGATCCCTATGCAAGTTGACGATATTTTCATCAAATGTTCGAATCGATATAATAGTCCCACCTACTGAGTTTAATGGTGCTCCGTTCAGTATTTTCCGAGATATCGAATTTTTCAAAATGGGGGATGAAATTTCACCCCCTGGCTCCCTCTGCAAGTGGACGAAATTTTCACCAAATGTTCGAATCGATATAATAGTCCCACCTACTGAGTTTAATTGTGCTCCGTTGAGGATTTTCCGAGATATCGAATTTTTTAAAATAGGGGATGAAATTTCACCCCCTGGCTCCCTCTGCAAGTGGACAAAATTTTCATCAAATGTTCGAATCGATATAATAGTCACAACTACCGAGTTTAATTGTGCTCCGTTTGGTTTTTTCCGAGATATCGAATTTTTCAAAATAGGGGATGAAATTTCACCCTCTGGCTCCCTCTGCAAGTGGACAAAATTTTCATAAAATGTTCGAATCGATATAATAGTCACACCTACCGAGTTTAATTGTGCTCTGTTTAGTATTTTCCGAGATATCGAATTGTTCAAAATAGGGGATGAAATTTCACCCTCTGGCTCCCTCTGCAAGTGGACAAAATTTCCATAAAATGTTCGAATCGATATAATAGTCACACCTACCGAGTTTAATTGTGCTCCATTTGGTATTTTCCGAGATATCGAATTTTTCAAAATAGGGGATGAAATTTCACCCTCTGGCTCCCTCTGCAAGTGGACAAAATTTTCATAAAATGTTCGAATCGATATAATAGTCACACCTACCGAGTTTAATTGTGCTCTGTTTAGTATTTTCCGAGATATCGAATTGTTCAAAATAGGGGATGAAATTTCACCCCCTGGATCCCTATGCAAGTTGACGATATTTTCGTCAAATGTTCGAATCGATATAATAGTCCCACCTACTGAGTTTAATTGTGCTCCGTTTAGTATTTTCCGAGATATCGAATTTTTCAAAATGGGAGATGAAATTTCACCCCCTGGCTCCCTCTGCAAGTTGACGAAATTTTCACTAAATGTTCGAATCGATATAATAGTCCCACCCACTGAGTTTAATTGTGCTCCGTTGAGGATTTTCCGAGATATCGAATTTTTCAAAATAGGGGATGAAATTTCACCCCCTGGCTCCCTCTGCAAGTGGACGAAATTTTCATCAAATGTTCGAATCGGTATAACAGTACTACGTACCGAGTTTAATTGTGCTCCGTTGAGTATTTTCCGAGATGTCGAATTTTTCAAAATAAGGAATGTAATTTCACCCCCTGGCTCCCTCTGCAAGTGGACGAAATTTTCACCAAATGTTCGAATCGATATAATAGTCACACCTACCGAGTTTAATTGTGCTCCGTTTAGTATTTTCCGAGATATCGAATTGTTCAAAATAGGGGATGAAATTTCACCCCCTAGATCCCTATGCAAGTTGACGATATCTTCATCAAATGTTCGAATCGATATAATAGTCCCACCTACTGAGTTTAATTGTGCACCGTTTAGTATTTTCCGAGATATCGAATTTTTCAAAATGGGTAATGAAATTTCACCCCCTGGCTCCCTCTGCAAGTGGAAGAAATTTTCACCAAATGTTCGAATCGGTATAACAGTACTACGTACCGAGTTTAATTGTGCTCCGTTGAGTGTTTTCCGAGATATCGAATTTTTCAAAATAGGGGATGAAATTTCACCCCCTGGCTCCCTCTGCAAGTGGACAAAATTTTCATCAAATGTTCGAATCGATATAATAGTCACACCTACCGAGTTTAATTGTGCTCCGTTTGGTATTTTCCGAGATATCGAATTTTTCAAAATAGGGGATGAAATTTCACCCCCTGGCTCCCTCTGCAAGTGGACAAATATTTCACCACATGTTCGAATCCATATAACAGTACTACGTACCGAGTTTAATTGTGCTCCATTGAGGATTTTCCGAGATATCGAATTTTTCAAAATGGGGGATGAAATTTTTCCCCCTGGCTCCCTCTGCAAGTGGACAAAATTTTCATCAAATGTTCGAATCGATATAATAGTCACACCTACCGAGTTTAATTGTGCTCCGTTTAGTATTTTCCGAGATATCGAATTTTTCAAAATAGGGGATGAAATTTCACCCCCTGGCTCCCTCTGCAAGTGGACAAATATTTCACCACATGTTCGAATCCATATAACAGTACTACGTACCGAGTTTAATTGTGCTCCGTTGAGGATTTTCCGAGATATCGAATTTTTCAAAATGGGGGATGAAATTTTTCCCCCTGGCTCCCTCTGCAAGTGGACAAAATTTTCATCAAATGTTCGAATCGATATAATAGTCACACCTACCGAGTTTAATTGTGCTCCGTTTAGTATTTTCCGAGATATCGAATTTTTCAAAATAGGGGATGAAATTTCACCCCCTGGCTCCCTCTGCAAGTGGACAAAATTTCTCCACATGTTCGAATCCATATAATAGTACTACGTACTGAGTTTAATTGTGCTCCGTTGAGGATTTTCCGAGATATCGAATTTTTCAAAATAGGGGATGAAATTTCACCCCCTGGATCCCTTTGCAAGGGAACGAAATTTCCAGGCAATATTTACATCAAAATAACAATTCCGCATGCCGAGTGTCATTATGCTCTCGTCGGATATTTTCCGTGATAATGTAATGATCCAACGAAATATTCCCTATATAGCGGATCACTGATATTTCATATCTTTCCGAAATAGCTCCGTTAAAATCAACCCTCGTTTCCTGTAGAAGTCTTTTTTTAATAGAAATTCAATAAAGTTTGACATCCCTTGTTCATTATTTATGCGAATCAGCCGTGTTACACCATTCATCTTACGGCAGATCCGTACGCCACTGGACACCGCGTTCGGGCGTTTCCGACAAACGGTCTGATGGATTTGGTCTGGTAGGTTCACACCGGTGGTATATACAAGGTGAGTCAGTTTCTAATTTGAACTACATTACTTGTATATCTTCACAGATATAAATAGATCTTTTCGAGACATTTTTCAATGGGAAGTATAGCTTCTTGTCCTATAGCTTATATATTCCTTCAGCTCTAAGTTTGCTGCACTTTCGTTTAAAAATCGATAAATTTTGGAATGGTTTTTTTGACATCAGTTAATCTGTTCAAACAACAATCAAATTTATCAACGGAAAATTTAGTTCCTCATATTCTCAAATGTGTCTAATGTCATTCCATTAAAAAAGTGAATAATGCATACACCATGAATTTAGATATCTTACGTAGGTATATAATAATGTTGAAAGGAAACTGTAGACAATTCTATGTGTCTGTGATTGAATTTTTTACTACAAATAGAAAGTTTCGCAGGATAAAATGAGATTAATTGAAAGGTTTAAGGTTCTCAGCCTCAATTAAGGTTTTTATTCAACTGATAATTTGAAATGAGTTATCTCCGATTATTATTGATGGTACTAAGGTCAAGTAGAAACAACTTCCACTTTCTATGCCCGTTATAGGATTATGGAAAATTGAAACGTCATGATTCATGATCACTGTAATTTGTTAGCAGTACGAATTGTCGGTGACAAAGGAATTCTAGGGAGGAGTAAACATTGTTAAAATTTGATTACTCGATTAATCAACAATTCATATCGTCTGTCCAATGCCAAAGTCACGGATGTGCTTTTTTGATGTTTCGGGAAAAACACGTTTTAAATAAAAATTGAAGAAAATGCTATAAATAAATTTCATTTTGTGGCACTGGGCTAGAAGTAGGAGAGGGAATTAGTAAGCTCTTTCGCGATTTTGGGATTGATACTATGAATATAACTGCGATAAACTGCACATAGACGAAAAGCACTTTCGTGACTTTGGCATTGGACGGACGATATATCAAATGTATTATGGCTGTAACTACAAAGTAGTAGAGGCCTAGTGTTGGCTACCTCTTACAAGAGGCGGCTCAGATGTGTCCCGTACACGACGCAGAAATGCAAGAGCGGCTCACTTACGAAAACTATAATACCTCAATTCGACTGAGCATCGGTGAGGTGATCGAGGAGAATGGAACGGAATTACGAATTACGATTACGGGTGAGCCGAAAGAGGCGATAAACCCCCGAGAACCGAGACCGACCTGGGTAATAGATGAAGGGGTGCAATGATACTAATACACTGCGCAAAAAAATTAACGCACATTATGGAAATCTCAAATTTATTCTACAACTGGAGGTGTTCTCAATGATAATTATTTTTATCAGAATTATGCATGCATATGTTATCCACTTTCAACATTTTTCTTCAATACAGATGTTTTTCCCAGCAGGAATAAAAAAATATGATCAGATTTTGAATGTATTGGCTCCATTCTAAAATCAGTTGTTCTCGATCAATTCTAGTGATCAATAGTTTTTCTTTCGTTTGATTTTCTACACTCGATCGCTATGCAACGCGAAACACGCAATTTGACCCAAGCGGTAGTTTTGCGAGAAGGGTGGACATACACAAGAATTGCAGAAAGGTTTGGAGTTTCCCATACAAGTGTGTCCAGAATGTTGCAGCGATTCAGGGAGACAGGTATGAATGTCCGAAGACCAGGACAGATTAGACCACAGGTAACAACTGCCATTCAAGAACGTTACTTGAGAGTTTCTTCGTTGAGACAACGGAATGCAACCGCTCGCCTTCTTCAAAATCAGCTCGAGCAAACTCATGGGATGCAAATTAGCACTCAGGCAATAAGAAATCGCCTCAGAGAATATGATTTAAGGCCTCGTGACGCGGCAAGAGGCCCAGCTCTTACCCCAGCCTATCGAAGGGCGAGTTTGGATTTTGCGGGAAAGCATATCCATTGGGAAGAGGCCTATTGGGAAAGAGTCCTCTTCACAGAGGAGTCTAGATTCTGCCTCTGTGATCGACGTTCCCTTGTATACAGACGTCCACATGAAAGATATGCTCGGTGCAATTTCCTGAATACTACTGGTTTCGGGGGAGGATCGATTATGGTATGGGGTGGAATATCTTTGACTGCTCGCACAGACCTAGTGGTCGTTGATAATGGAGCTATGAATGCTGATAAGTATATAAAGAGCATTCTTGAAGAGCATGTAGTGCCATTTGCCCCATACATTGGTGAAAATTTCATTTTTATGGACGATAATGCATCGTGCGCGCATTGTTCAGGAGTACCTTGAAGAGGTTGAGTCTCTCGAATGAAATGGCCAGCAAGAAGTCCAGATCTCAATCCGATTGAGCAGGTTTGGGGCAACCTCAATAGAAGGCTGAGAAGTTCAGAAAATCATGCAGCTACTCTTAATGACTTAGGAATCCAACTCGGAGAAATCTGGGAAGGATTAGATCAGAACATTTTGAGAACACTCATTTTGAGTATGAACCGTCGTTGCCGAGCTGTAATTAACGCAAGGGGTGGAAATACCAAGTATTAAATCACTTATCAGCATTTCAGTATTTTGAAAATTGTTCATTTCTCTTCTTTCACATAAGATTCCCCCCTGAATTTTTCTTCCATTTAATGTGTCTTGTTTCGTTCAAAACCTTCCCGAGAGAACATAAAAAATAAGTTATAAAGTCAATGTAGAGTTAAATCTGTGTTTCCAAAATAGACGTGATCAACAAAATTTTGTATCGTTCTATAGTAATGAAAAGTATTTATTATGATCAATTAATGATCGTTCATTCATAATACGAATTCATTTTAAGTGGAAAATGCTCAGGAGGCAATATTTTTATTTTCAAATTTCTCCCAAGACGATGCTCGTCGTTATCATCAAAAATTTTGTATCGTTCTAAAGTAATGATAAGTATTTATTATGATCAATTCATGTTCGTTCATTCATAATAGGAATTCATTTCGAGTTGAAAATGTTCAGGATTTTTAATTTTCAAATTTCTTCCAGAACGATGCTCGTCGTGATCATCAAAAATTTTGTATCGTTCTAAAGTGATGAAAAGTATTTATTATGATTGGAAATGATCATGAGACGTATGAGCTATAACGACTTTTGGATTTTTCACCAATTCTTGGAAGCGGAGATAATTATCCAAAGATTTACCTAGGTAAATAAATAAATAAATTTAATAAAAACTAATGGTGCGATTTCTCATATCGATTAGTCCATAGAAAGTTCCTCAGCGGTAATGTCATCTACCAAATAGCGCTTCATAAAACGTTTTTTACGTAATCCCATCTGATGTGTACTTACCAGTAAGGCAAAAATGGCCAGAGAGGAGGTAGAAACGATCGAACAACTATCGAATACTCCCATTGTGTTGGTCCTGAAAGAAAGAGAAAGTGTTGGTCAAGATAAAAGGTGCCAAGTGGGTCAATCGTTATTAAATCAAAATGTATAGCGATTGGGTGTTACGATTGTCTCCGCAATAAATCGCGTTCACGTGACGTATTACGTGGACAATGGTTGCGGTGAGACATAATCCTGAAATTGATTTGCGAATTTATAATTTACGCCAACATTATCCAGAAGTTCATTCTCTACAAATTTTCTCAAGTGAATTTATCAAATATATAGGTACAATCCTATCCTACTAATACTATAAATGCGAAAGTTTGTGGATATGCATGTTTGTTAAACACGTATAAACGGATTCATATAAAACTTCAAATCAATATAGTTTACTATCAGAATAAAACATAGACTACAATTTATATCAGCACCTCAGAGGT
Organism: Hippodamia convergens; assembly: GCA_038502775.1. NCBI lineage: Eukaryota > Metazoa > Arthropoda > Insecta > Coleoptera > Coccinellidae > Hippodamia > Hippodamia convergens. Next base: position 26,926,302 of record CM076607.1, on the reverse strand, counting down.
AAGGTGTGTTAAGTCACAAAATCAAAATCAGCCAAAAGAGAGATTTTTCAGTTCAATTATTGATTCAAAGAATTTTTATCGCTATTTTTTAGCGAATTGATGTACCTAGGGAGTGCAATCTGTTTTTCACTAGGTAGAATTTAATGATGTAGATCCAATATTGTAGATAAATGATGAGAAAAATGTGACTTAACACACTTTACCTCTGAGGTGCTGATATAGATTTTGTGTAATTTGACCAAAAATTTACGACAAATTATCAACCGATGTGAACCTAGCAGACTATTTCCTAGCAGACTGTTTGTCGAATACGGTCATCAGTGGCGTACGGACTGAAGGCAAAATTCATATTGGAATTACGTTACAGCATGCAATACAGAATATGATGATCTTTGATTCAAATAGTCATTAGTTAGGTATTTGAAAATAATTTCTCATAATTCTTAAGGATGCGTCTGTAATTCATTCAAGGATGAGGCATCTTACCCGAGCTTCGGAAAGAAGGTATTCATAATTTTTTTTATTTCCTTCTGCCCACCCTGAACACTTTCAGAAAAAAAGTCAAAAAAACGAAAAGAATTGTTAGTTATATCAGGTTTAAATGATTGAAAAAGTCTATTATCTGAACGAAATTGTGATCTCAATAAATTAATAAGAATAAAGTGAAAGATTTTGTTTCAATTATTTTTTCCCTACTTTGCTATTTTCGAAATAAAATATATTCTCTGAAAATTCTGTGTTTCAGTAAAATTTTAAAAATCGGTGATGTGTATCAAGTATGCTCTGACTAGGTACTCTCTCGGGTACTTGATGAAAAAAAATTTGAGTTTGCAAGTAGCGTAAAGAAAACAAAACAAAACGATTTGTTTTGGAAATCTTCTCGAAGTCACTCGATTTTCTGGATTCGCAGAAATAACTGTATAAGGAATAAATTCAAAAATACGACAAATGCATCAGTTAATCTTCCCTATAATCATTAATATACCTTATTGAGGAGAGGAAAAACATTTTATTTGAAGAAAGAAATGTCAATGATCAAGCATTTATGATAAAATGAATTAGTAACTGAAGATAAAAAATACTATACCTTTACAACTTCAAATTGAGACTAATAACATTCAAATTGGGATTGAACAAATTTAAAATGAGAATAGCAACTTCAAAATCATAAACAGAATAGAATATGGAATAAACACATTCAAAATCGGACTAAACAATCTCATTTTGGGAAATGACATTTTCTTTTTTATAGATGAATCAGACAATTTTCACGCTTCTAAAAATTTTCATGAATATTAGAATTTGTCTGATGAGGGAGTAAGAAATAGACTCTAAAACGTTACAATCTTTGAAAGGATTTTTCCCCAGAAATTTTATGCACAATTTTTAAGCTGAGATCTTTGTTCTGTTATTTAAAAATTGTTCTGATTAATTTTCTTTCCAGAGAATGGGAGAGAAAACCCTGAAAAAATTTCATAAAAATGCAGAGACATCAAATAGTTTATTTCAATCGATAAATGACATTCTCACTTAAATTTGATACTTAAGGGTTGTGTGATTTTCATTGTGAAGAAAATATTTATTATATTGATTCTCACATTTTTCAACGAAATTGTTCATAAAATAGCGTATGAAATCAAACTGAAAATGACTTTTCTCATTATGGAATTTTTGATATAGATTTGAAAAAATCTATATCAGCGAAAATTAAAAAAATTGATTACTCAGGCTGAACGCAACTCTGTTCAAAAGATTTAGAGAATTTAATTTCTGCTACATTTTCTCGCAGGTTTTAGGTGGTGGATCTAATGCCCGGAAAAACTTAAGTGACATGTTTGCAGAGGTGGCACAGCTCATTATGAAAGTTTAAAATGGATATATCCTTTTATCTTCGGCTGAATCGGTAAAATGGTATTTCTTTTGACCTCAAGAATCTATAGTTTAAATATATGTGCAAGTCAAAGACTCATCCATCAAAATTTAGTTAGAGTGTTGAGTTTCGAGAAAATTGGAAAAGAAGATCTTCAGTAAAATGAGCTGTTCGTTACTTGGAAAAGCGATTTGCTATTTGAAAGATCGAAATCTCAGCAGCTCATGGTGCTTATCTCTCATATGTTTCGATTGAAATTTTGTAAGGGTTTTCAGTTGAATTGAATCAGAGGTGAATTAAAGATACTCACTCTCTCAGGTAGTTCCGCTTCAAAGAAAATGAGAGGGGAAATGTCTGAAATTACTGGATACACAAGCATAAAATGATTACCCTCTGAATAAAGGTTTTTTTATGTTCAAGCACATTAAAAACGAAGAATTTGTCGAATTCTGTTACAGATAACCTCGTATTCTGATATAGGTACCTACTTAGCTACTTTAGATTTTTCATCACGTTATTTCTACCCGAATAAGAAATTTAAAACAACATTTCTATGAGAAATAGATACAGCCGAAACATAAATTATAATCGAATCGAAAGTCATGTGTTGGTGAAAATTTATTAAACCATTCGAACTTGTATAATTCAAGCTCACCTTCAAAGGCAAGGATCAAGAAGACGGTGACGATAGATCCTGCTGGTAAGAGCGAAGGTAAATAATCCAGGAATTGCTGATGATTGGCACAATCTTACACCATTCTCTTGTGCCCCACACGTCTTACCGTTCCTGAGAGTCGTCGGACGAAAAACTGCCAGTTTCACGAAATTCCAGGGCACATTTCGTTTTCCGAAATATTCGACACACGATCCAACCCGTTACGAAGAACGACTGACAAATTGGTCGGGAGACTTCGAAGGTGCTGGCACCTGTGTTTCCGTCCGACGTTGCCTTATCCTTCGCAACAAGTTTATACCTAAACTCACGCTTTTTCCGAAGCTCTACTCCTAAAAGAATTTGCTACGAGTATACACGTTCCAAAACTGATTTCCATCACGCATTTTAACTGATCCTTCCCTAAAATCCAAATAGAATCCAATTCGACAATCTGAAACCGTGGAGACTTCAATGATGCGTTAAGAAAGAAATCAGTATTTTCCAGGAAGATTGAATCGATCTGGCAACTGCATAGAAACATTACGTCACCGTCAACATTACGAATACGATACGCATACCTAATGGATTAAACTTGGGCTGATAAACTTGAATCTCCTATGCTCATAGACAACATAAGTGAGGTTAGAATCATTTTCTCTACGGGGATCCGTCTTATTCAATTTTCTTAACATGCCATAAAATCACGGATGGGATGGAATCACTCCGTTCAAAAGTGAATTTCCATACAGAGCTATATAAGTCCAGTCATTTTAATGAAAATACAGTCAAATTCTCTGATTTCGAGGTAATTGACTGTAAACTTGAAAAGCCTTCATTTTGATATCTCAAAACGTACTAGTCCTGTTAATGAGGGCAAAAATAGGGATTTACCTTCGAAGTTCTATCAAGATGCTTCGATTTTGATGAAATTTTGGGAATAAGCTCTACTTGCTCCTACTCCAAAGTCTACCCTATGCCGATATATGCTTATTATTTTTAAGGGGTTAAAACAAAAAACAACCCTTATAGCCAAAATTAGAAAAAAAACTTGTTCTAACGTGAATAAAAGTAATTTTTGGGCTTTAGAAGCGTTTTATGAAGTTTAATGAAGGTCTTCATATACTTCAAGACCGTGGGTATAAACCACCCCCTTTCATCATAAAATGTGAAAAAATGGGGCTTCATTAATATCATCAATTAATTTCAATCAATTCATTTTGGATAAAAGTTAGTTTTAGTTGTTTTTATTTTTCAATCGTTGAAAGAAACCCCAATCTGTTCAAAATAATCACTTTGTTCACGTGAAATTAATAACTATTTGTTTTTGGCAGTTTAACACCTGCACATTCTCCACATGTAGCGTTACAAAAAAAACTGAGTTTTCTGCATGTGCATGACGCATTGCACCTTTTTTTGCAGTTACAAAAACTCATTTCCAACAATTCTTGTGGTGGAGGTGTTTTTTGCATTTTTGTTGGCTGCAATTGGTACTATTCCAACCCCAATCAACTGAATTGAGAGCATTATTACATAGCCAAATTTGAATTTGGTAATAAGCTCTCTTAATGTGCTCGTCCAAAACTGATGTGGGTAAGAGAGATGCCAAAATATTACAGCAGACCATTTCGTTGTGGCTTTGATAAATGAATCGTACCGCATTATCTCGAGGAACTCTTGTAAATCTGATATATTTTCAATTTTTTTTCAGTTCATATCTTGCTCCATATAAAATTATTGCACAGTACCTCCGAAAATTTAAAAAAACTTGTTCAGTTTTTTCACAACAACTCCCTTCATTTTTAAGATACCGTATCCATTCAAAAATCATTTTGAAGAAAATTTGAAGGCCTATGAACCATATTGATCACATCCATTTAAAATCTCTAGTTTTCGAACGGTTAAGGGTTAAAAGGCGCAAGAAAGACGATACTTGCGCTATAAACCTAACTTAAAGTAGTGATATCTTTGTCAATTTTCATGGTACAGGAAAAAAACAAAAAACAGCATTTTTGTTGAAAAAAAACATACATTTTTGTACTGAATCATTTTTTTCGTATATTTCTTCATTTTCGACTCACACGCGGAAAAAGACAGATTTTCAAGAAAATTGGAAAGTGCGCTTTCTGCTTTGATCTTATTTTTTTCACAAACTGCATATGAACAACAATAAAATAAAAGGTTTTGTCGATGGAAATCGATCTATTTCAATTCTGGTAGATGTGGGGGTTAGTTTTACCACCTATTTTTTCGTAAAAAATATGAGTCGTAAATTTTTTTGCATTGTATTTCGCTGAGTTTATATGCAATCGACTTTTAACACGGCTCATTTTAAAGCTCTTTCGAATCACTTCAAAAAATGTATTCAGCATTATTCCCGTAACATCGATAGTTTTTACGAAATTTCAAGTTATTCCTATCCTCAATATCTTGATCAGAAACCGTTTCAACATTTTCGAAGAAGAATAAATGTAGGAATATTGTTCGTTTCTTGAATTTCTAAAAAGATCATTAAAGGCTGTTTCAAAATATTGTGTTGAAATCATAACTTATGCTTTTCAAATTAGAATACAATTTCTTGATTTTCTTATGATTGTGTCGAATTCTGCGGGGAAAAATAATGAAATGATAGTGTCCTGACATTATTAGGTACATTACCTTCTTATATATTCGATAATTTAAGGATCAATCCAATACTTGAACAAATGGCCCGATTATAACATTCAGAACCTATACCATATAAAACTCACGATGGAACATTTTTTTAGAACAATGAAAAAAATTCAAATCAATAGGAAACCAGCGTAGTTATTTCGAGAATAGACGTACACAAATACTAAAATATTATTCAAATTTGTACTCTTATCATCGAGTGAGTGTTAAAACAGGTAGGTAATATACAAATATTTCTGATAGGGATTTTTTAGGTAATCTCTTCTACATTCAAAGTTAAATAAACGAAGTTGATTTTATTAAAAAGTTACTTGACGCGAAGAATGTTCAACCGACATCATAATAATAATCAAAAACTACAAGAGATAATCGTCAAGAATAACCAAATTTATTGGTTGAAAAGAATTATTATTTTTAGGATAGTCCAAGGTCCCAGAGCTTTATGACGTAACCTATTTTCACATGGCTGATTTTCATTTATGTTTTGTAGAATATTATTTCTAAAATAGTATCCACTCTCCATGGGCCAAAACTTTTGTCAGACGCTTCAAAGCTCCAAAAAAATATTTCATATTTCTGATTTTTAAATATGTTATTGAGGTAACTATCAAATTATATTTCATAAGTTGGACAAATTGTAGTGACTAAACATCCCCTAAACACAAATATTATTCAGCTGAATAGTTTTTGTATTTAGGGGATGTTTAGTCACTACAATTTGTCCAACTTATGAAATATAATTTGATAGTTAACTCAACATATTACATATTTAAATATCAGAAAAATGAAAATATGTTCATTTATTTTTTTTTTGGAGCTTCAAGGCGTCTGACAAAAGTTTTAGTCCATAGAAAGTGTCTGACGAAACATATATAAAAATCAGCCATGTGAAAATGAGTTACGTCATACAGGTCTGGGATCTTGGACTAGATTACAGTACCTCGATTCCTGTAGTATTGGAAGAGTTCTTGTTACAATACAAGAAATCATTATTTTACAACGTAAAGAAATTAATTCCTGTACGTTGTAAAATTCATTCATCAAATCCGTTCAGGAATGCCAAAGTCATCAATGTGCACAATTGATGTTTGAGAAAAACGCGTTTTAAAAATTCAAGACATTGCTGAAGATAGAAATTTCATTTTGTTGCACTTAACCAATATAGTGGGTGAGTGCAGATAAATACTGCTCAAATTTAAATTAGCTTGTTTAGTTTACCAGGGGCGGACAAGGTTAAGGTTGTGCATTTTAATGCTTACTTTTTTAACCCAGAAAGGCCCAGAAAGCCAGAAAGCAAAAATTAAAAATTTTGTCGCGGATTCAATAACATAAACCCAAACATTCTTAATTGTCCATCAAATAACTTTCGTGTCATACTTTGTGGCAGACAAAAAAATTAGAATTCATGCTTCTTTTGATAGAAATAAAAAAATACTACTTTTATTACTTTGTTTTTCGAGAGTGGTCCATTTATCGACAATGAACAAGAGTGCCATTTCTCTAGCTTCATGTTCAAGGTATCCAAGCTTGTTTTTTAACTCCTTATCGTACAGGGTGTTCAAAAAGTAGGCATTACAATGCAGAACCGAGTCCGCCCCTACTGAACTAAGAAAGCTAATTCAAATTTATGGGCAGTACTTTAAGAGTTCCTTACTCCGGTTTATCATATCAAATTTTCATTGAATTATTTTAAGTAGTTTCAAATTTATTCCAGTAAAATAAATTTCCAGTGGCGTCATTTAGGAGGAGTCCAATCTCGTAAGAAGGACCGCTAGAAAAAAAATGATAGGAACTTATCGTATTATTTTCTTATGTTTTATCTGAATCCGAAAGATTTACCACATTCGTATATTGTTTATTTCCTGAAATCACATTATTGTACGCCAAGAAGGGCGCCAAGACGGGCTCCAAAGATGCCAGGATGGGACGCCGAGAGGGGGCCAAGAAGGCTGCCAGGATGAGGTTCCAAGATGGGGGGCCAGGAAGAATATTAAAAAAAAATTTTCAAAATGAATTCGAAAAGTTTTTTTCATTTTTTATTTTTTCCCGAAGAAAATTTGGAAAACCACCACCCAATTATTTTTAATTCATTAATTATTCAAAGTGATTTTTCGTCAATTAAATTTTAAACAAAAGTCCCTAACTGAATTTCGTCCTTTTTCACTCACTTTTCGAAGATTGCTTTTGTACACTTTTCGTGAATACATAGGAAATCGCTTAATTGAAGAGATTCGTTTTCAAAATCAAAGAAGGGAAAATCCGACCGCCCAACCTAAACGTGGTAGATTCGCTTTTGATGACGCTATTGCCGGCAGGCGACACGTATCATTTTCGTAAACTTTAAAAAATTTTTACTTTTTTTAAAATGAAAGCAATCAAATTCTGGAAAAAGTAGGTACGACAAAATTTTGATGTTTCAATAACAATAAATTTTGTAACTGATTACACGCTCACACAAATAACCAGAAAGATATACAAAAAGTTATCGTAGTCCGAATCATAGGAATACAAACGAGTAATGAAACCGCCCTTAGTTCTAGATGTGATGGGGATGAGTGATGAGTCGATAATTCCCCAGGCCCAGGCAAAGAAATTACTGGGTCCTATATGCTTGCATTGAATGGGCACACGCAGAGTTTTTTCTCAGAGGGGGTAAACCAAAAATTTTCGAAAAAACGACGAGGTGCGACATAAGTTTATCGTTTTTTTCTATTTCTTTTTTTTTAAATTTATGCATGGGCGCCCGCAGAATTTGTTCTCAGGTGGGGGAAGGCAAGGTAAAAATGATATTTTCCACGGCCACTGTTTTCGAAACAACTATCTCTAGAATGGGAACACAAAATAGAATATTCTACATTTATTCCCTTCTCGAAAAAAAATTTCTTTGTTGGAGAATGGATAATAATTATTGAAATATGAGAGTACCCGCACTTGCCACATGAAGAAACCCAAATCAAAGAAGCCGCCTATACTAAACAAACCGCCAATAAAACGATCATCTTGTAACGATTGAAGAGAATGCCGACACGCATGGGGTATATTAAGAATTTATGACTTCTTTAGGGGCACGTTGAGCACTTTTTGAGTAAACAAAATTCATGGACTTCATCGTCACTGAAAACTTTCCATGAATTTTGTTCAACCAGAAAGTGCTCAACGTGCCACAGGAAGTTATCATCAATTCATAAAAATCCTCTACCGATTACAAAATAGCTAAGTCGATTAGAAACTAGAAAATTGTTGTGTATCCAATTCTTCCCTCTCTTTCCTTGCCCGTTTGTATACAAAAGTTACATTGAGGGTGTTGTGCTGAAAAACGATAGGGGGACTGAAATGTCAGGGGGGCCACTTAATTAATTTTAAAGATTTTTGGCATAGTGATTGTTTATCATATTTCCATTCTACTGTTTCGATTTTAGCACTAGGAAATTAATTTCTCCCGAGAAAATCAAAAATTAAAACAGTTTACCGCTGACATTAAGAGAGTCTTCCGGGCTTATTGGCCGTGGTCTATTAGGAATTATTACCGCTGTTTGATTTTGGCGCCCGGGGCAAGCGCCGCGCTTGCCCCCCCCTAGATCCAGGCCTGCGCTAAGGTATGCGTCAAGATGGCGTAAATCCCCAGGTAATAAAATATTAGGTACTGAAATAAAAACTCTAAAGAAAAAATAGCGGCGTTGATTTTGTTTCGGTGCAATGAAATGCATATATGATATATGAATCTAACTCTGGACATTTCGCGTATTCCAACAAACAAAATACAGCAACTGTACAGATACTGTGCATTCAAGAGCTACCCGAATGCAGCACATAAATTAGTTTATTAAAACTGCACAGTTTCTGTATTGACAATCCAACTGAAAACATTTTCATATGAAATATTGCCAAGACGAAACCGTATTATCCACATTTTCAAAAACTTATCAGATCTCATGTAGAGCCAAGCTGCTAACTCTACACTCTTAAATTTCACAAGCGCTTATTTCACAAAATCTATGCCTTGGTCTAAATAAGTGACTTGGCCGTTTCTCTTCCGCCAAGTGAGCGAAAGGTGAAAAATTCTTCATTCGCTGTTCATAACTTTTCTTTCATACAATAGTTCTTATTGTTACGAAACAGCCAAGTCTATTTTGACCAAGGCATAGAGTTTGGGAAATAAGGGGTTATGAAGTTGAAGCGTGTAGAGCTTGGTTCTACATGAGATCTGACAACTTTCCGACAATGTCAGAAATACGGCCTCGTCTTGGCAATATATCAGATAAAAATGTTTTTGGTTGAATTTCAGTTCATTTTGTACGTTGCTTATGACAAAATCCTTTTATTTTGTTCATTTTTTATTCGATAATAATTGAATAAAATATAAATAATGCGAGATCTATTTCAAGTCAAACACATTCACAATCCATTTGCAAAATCAACAATGTACGAAGTGGAGAAATATACCTTTCTAACATTGTTTTCAGTAATATTCAGAATATTTATTCATGGCATGTTGACCTCCTGTCACAGATTTATTCACCATCTGTCAAATTTTATGAGATAGAAAACAGTTCTGCCAATCAATATTTCTCGATGCAAAATCACTTACGGCAATATTTCATTAATTTCGATATAAATTCATCGAATTGGAGAAAATAATGTATGATACTCGTACAGAAAGATCATTCTAATACTCGTTCATTCCAAAACTCGCCACTCGTGTAAGAATATCATACCTTCTGCACTTGTATCATAAATAACTATTCTAACATTCATAACATAGAGAAGAGAAGTATTCTATTGTCTCTGATTCATAACGAGCCGTTCTCCGCATGTATCAATTTTCAGACCACTATAGCATCAAAGTTGGCGGAAGTCTTTATAAACTTATACATGCTCTGATTTCAAGGGTTGGGGTGAAAGTTTCAAGTTTAAGAATTTTCCGTTGTTTGTTTACTGACACTAGCTCACATACCAAATTTCAACTACACAGGACATCGGGAAGTACACTAACAGTTTTTATGATCATCAGTGAGTGAGTGACGAAATCGGGGGTTTTTTGATATCTACAGGGTGAGTCGGGAGGAACCATAGATATAGATTAACTAGATGGGCCCTGTCAGATGTAAACAGAGGCAAAAATGAAGAAAAGATCTCAGTGTTTACATTCCCCCCCCTGCTGTTTATAAACATTAACCTAACCTGGGATATTTCTGTTATTTTCAAGATATTTGCACTAGTATTTGTGATCCTAAGTTTTAATGTGCCTTATAGTGATATTGAAGTTCATTTACTTCAGAAAAATGTCGAAATACTGTATTATTTGCAAGACATGTGAAAAACTTTATTATTTATAAACAGCAACAAACAACAAAGGTGAGTACAGTGGCGTCAGTTGATTATGGGTAGTGGGTAGAAATTTCGTATTGTATTGATATTTGCTGTATGTTAGCTCATACGATAAAAAAGTAGGTATCAATAAGAATTTTTCACATAGATCAAATCATTTTTCTTCATTATGACCAGAAACAAAGTTTCTTGATATTAGCTCTTCATCAAGTTGGCATAGAGGAGTAAAGAATTTTTGAATCAACTTTCTATTTCAGATCGCCAACATCTTTAATTTCAACTGATCCTGATATACAAAATGAACATTCAGAGATAAGGTAGAGTCCCAAATATTGAACGCGAGGAAGTACTTCTCATACTTTCACAGCATCAGAGACCGGAAGGCTATGATGAATGTCAGTGCTGACTTTCCTCCACAGAGGTAACTGTCCTATTTCTATCGAGATGTTAGAAACACACTCATTTATTTATATTTTATTCACAACTCTTTCATCATGAATTAGCACGAGATTGATTCCACCTCTATTTGTATACGGTTTATGACCTCGTGTTCTTGGGATCATGAAACACTTAATTATTAAATGCAACATTTACTTCTAAGATGAATGAGAAATATTGAATCAGAAAAGGAACATAAAAAAATAATGACATTCTTTTGCAGATCACCAGCTTCTTCTATTACTTTCACAGCATCAGAGGCAGAAAAGGGTATGATGAATATCTGAGCTGACCCTCCACAGAGGTAATTTGATGAAGCTTGAGTCATCTGTAATGAGCTTGAAATGCTTACAATTACTGGAAGTTGACGAGATACATTCAAAACTCGAAATTAGAGAGATGTATGGAAATTTGACGAAGGCCTCAATGTTTGAGATCAATTATGCGAGCAGGTGAAAAATCATTCGGGCTTATGAATTCAAGTGTGAATTTGTTTTCAAATAATTACAGTGTTGTGAAACTAATGATAATAAGGATAGTGATTGATTTGCCTGGAGACATTTTTTAAAATTATGGAGATCACTTCTATGACGAGAAATCACTCTCAAATCATGGCTATGCTCTTGCCAAATGGATATGCCAATATGTATTGTATATGAGGTGTACTGATGATTTGAATCAGTTCATAAGACTGATAATAAGTGAGATTAGAAGTAGATAGGAGCATATGATGATGAAACTTTATTTTGATGTTTATATTCTAAACTTTGTAGCTCAAAGTTAATGAAAAGTTTACTACCACTACTACCTATTCTAGAAGAAGAACATATAATGTATGTTCATGTATCTCTTTCTTTGATTTTGTTGAATTCAACCATGTGAATTGAATTTTTGATTAATTCAATATTTTTTCTATTTCTTTTTTTTCGAAACTGTGCTGTGTTTGAGCTCGTGAAGGGGCACTTGCATACAAGATATAGTCTTAGGTAATGGCCTCTTTTTATGCTATTCATGATTTCCTGAATATACTTGTAATTATTATGTAACAGCTTAATGAATAAATTTGATTGATCATCAGTATGGATGAAAAATTGGTGGAACTGACATCCTGTCTAACATCCACTATTCTTTCCAAATATAAATTAAATTGCTGGTTTTCGAATTTAATAAATTCCTTTCGAGAACTGTTTTTTTAGTTTCTGCATTATATCCATGGGCTTCGTCTTAACACTAATGGTCCTATTCTGTAAAATCAATATACATCGATGTAACTTTACATCGGTGTAAGGATACATCGCGATGTAAGTAGGACAGTTACATCGGCAATGAAATTGGTATTCTATAAAGACGACTGTAAAAGATACCGTGGATGTTACATCTCTTAGCGCAGAAAACACAGAAATGAGACAGAATTTGAGATTTCAATAACATTTCAAGTAATTCTGACACATTCAACAGGTTATAATTCATTACCTAATCACAGTTTAGAAATATATTATTAAATAATATATATAAAATATATATAAATATATATTAAATTATATTACTAAACTGTGACCTTATCAACAGACAGTTGAGTTGAGACGTATTTTTATTTCGAATTTGAGTGGTACAATTCGAATTTATCACTTGTTCGAAGAAAATCACCGAAGGTAATTTCCATAATAACCTTTACATATGTATTTAAAGTGTAGATAATGTTTTTTTTCATTTTCAGAAATGCGATGCGTTTGGAAAGAAGGACCATTAGAGACTCACAAGACGCGTTTTCTTTACCAAATGATCAATTCGTCAAATTATTTCGGTTGTCTAACAGTTGATTTAATTGATTCTTTATCTCCCCATGTTGCAAATCCTAGCAGGAATACTGCTATACCATTTCACTTGAAAGTACTAGCAACTTTATTTTTTTATATATATTTTATTGAGAAGAAACCGAAGTGTTATAGAACGAACATTCGGTATTATGAAAAAGAGGTTTGCTTGTCTTTCTCGACATAGAGTTCTACTCTACCACCCATCATATGCAGCATATATCATATATGCAGTTGCGATTTGTCACAACATTGCTCTTAAAGCTAATTTACTGAAGTTTGCTGAAGAAATCAATATTGGCGAAGGAATACCAGTCAATGATATCCAATTGATAGGGGACTATGCAGATCTTGGACATTTAGCAAGAAACCAGTATATATTACAAAACAATGTATAATTTTATAATTGTATTATATTTCTGTAATAAAAAAATGCAACTGTATGAACGCTTTATTAATATATATAGTATACAGGGTGTAGAAAAAACATGCGGCACAAATTTAGGGGGTTATTCCTTGGCCTATTTTAAGAATATTTGTACCTTAGACAATTTTTCGAAAATCGTTTCATTTCGAAGATACAGGGCTAGATTTGCAAAGAAAAATCTATTTTTTTTTCGAAGAGATACAGCAGATTTCATACGTAGTTGGTTACATTTCCATTATGACATAAATCATTTACTGTTTTTGATAGTTGTCAAAGGTCATTTTCAATTTTCTCTAGTATTTTTATCTGATAATTTTACGTTTGTTAGTAACGTTCTCTAATATGAATCGCTATACGAACGCCGAGATGACTGATATGCATTTTATGTATGGACTTGCTAATGGAAATTCGGTGGAGGCTAAGCGGTTGTACGGTGAACATTTTCCCAATCGTTATGTCCCAGATAGAAAAACCTTCCAAACTATCCATCAACGCCTTAATGAAACAGGCTCATTTAAACGAAGTGGAGGACCAGGTAGGCCAAACACAGTAACAACAGTACAATTAGAAGAAAATGTATTGAACATGGTAGATGAAGATCCAGATACTTCTACCAGAAAGTTGGCAGATACGTTCAATGTTAATAACAAAACAATTTGGAACATTTTAAAGCGGCAGGGCTTGTATCCATACCACATTCAGCGCGTTCAGGAACTTATTCCTGCTGATTTTCCTCCACGTATTGCATTTTGTCAATGGCTTCTGCAAACTTTGATTCAAATCCCTCAACTACTGATGCTGATTCTGTTTACTGATGAAGCAAATTTCTCAAGAAATTCAATTAGGAACTTTCACAATAACCATGTATGGGCTGATGAAAATCCGCATGCGACCACTTGATAAGACTTAAATCCCTTGGATTTTTTTCTATGGGGCCATTTGAAGTCATTAGTGTACACAACTGCTGTAGAAAATGTAGAAGATTTGAGAAATCGGATAATAGAAGGGTGCAACTCAATAAGAAACACCCCTGGTATTTTTGAAAGAGTTCGGCAGTCAATGAGGAGAAGATTGGATGCATGTATCATAGCTGGGGGTAGTCATTTTCAGCAGTATTTGTAATTAAAAATCTTGCAAGTAATAAATATTGTTTTTTTTAATCCACCCCTGTTTCTTCGAAATGAAACGATTTTCGAAAAATCGTCTAAGGTACAAATATTCTTAAAATAGTCCAAGGAATAACCCCCTAAATTTGTGCCGCATGTTTTTTCTACACCCTGTATATAAGATAAATAAGGTACAATTGTCAATTCTCCTCAAAACTATCAAATTGAAAACCTGGATTTTCAAACTTATATTTGGCTATTTCAAATGCCAGTTTTTTCTTTTCGGTATTATTTCTGATCGAATTAAGTTTTTCGTACATGTATGAAAATTCTTTTAAGTTTTCCGACATCCTTCTGATTCTTCCTGATTGTTCCATTTCGAAATTCGAATGACTTCACTGACTTCTTCGACTTATACTTATATATAAACAAAATAATAACAGCTACAGCTAACCTCTCAACACACGAATGTCAAGAATGATGAATTATTTGAGCCAAAGAGATAGTTTATTTATCTATGTTTAAGGCGATGTAAGCTGTTACACCCTCAATTTGGTCGCTGTAAAATTAACATCCGATGTAGCCGAATTTACAGCGATGTTGCACTTGCAGAATTGCAATTTCATTACATCGGTGTAAAATTTCAAGGTTACAGCGTTACATCCCCTACATCGCCTTACAGAATAGGACCATAGAGTCATTCGGGGCAACTGTGCGCACTTTTGCCTTTCAGATCCCACACATTTTTAAAAACTAAAGGTAGGTTAACCGAAACAAGTTTATCATATAGAGCATTTCCTGGTCTATAAATGAAAACATATAGTCAAGCCAAACCAATTCAGTTTTTTTCATGATGAACAATTAAATAGAAAAATTCAAGTTGCGTCTACTTGCCCCGCATTGAGGGTAACCGTGCGCACCCTAACGGGGTAAGTAAACGCATGTGGGGTAAGTGAACGTATTCCTAAAAAACGCACTAAAAATGCTAAAAATAAAGATGTATTCTTACAAGGAGGTTACAGGATGTTTTCATTACAAATAAAAATAAATAATACATTGAACGAAAAACAGAGTTAATTATCTATGCAATTGTCGCATATGAAAACACCTCTTTCATAGGCAGTGCACTGCTCATGCCACCATTCCTCACAAGCTCTACACTTAATCCACTCTTCTGTTGGTGGCTCTTCATATTTTTCTGAGCAGAGTGGGCAGTAGAATTCCCTTTCTTCCATTTTGGAGGTAGAAGGTTTCTCCTTGTCTTTATTTTCTTTTTTCTTTTTACAAGCAGTAAATGACAAAGCGGGAACCTTCTTTTTTTTTGTTCTTTTTTCTTCATCAAGGCGCTTTTTTTCTTCCAACTCCCGTTTGTACGGACTCTTTGTAATTATTTGTGATTTCATAGTAACCCTCCCTCCTCGGCGTTTTTCTTTCATCCGAGGAAGAGGTGATAAATCAGATACCGGTACATACTGGCGATTATTATTCTCATCTTCCTCGTTTGGTATCTCTGTGTCAGTTATATCTAATGAAAGATTAATGTCATCCAACTGAAGTTGACTCCCATTAGAAGATTCCTCTACCGTAGGGTTGTTTACCTCAGTTCCTTCTATTTCAGTCTGGACCACTTCTAAAGTTTGATTCAACTGAACTTGATTACCATTATTAAGAGATTCTTCTATTGTAGGATTGTTAACCTCAGTTTCTTTCATTTCAGGCAGGCTTACTCCAGTTTCATCTGATGAATGATCTTGTTGCATCTGATCTGTAACCAATGAAGGCGCAAAATCTGCTTCGTCGAAAAGGTCATCATTAAAGGGATATATCCCAGTCACTCTGAAGCCAGATTCAGCATTTCCGAGTGTAGCAACTTTTTTATAAGCTTCTTGAAATAAGCGAGCCACATTATATTGGGTGATTCCTCTGCCAGGGTGTTGTGACATGAATTTATCACATTCTATCGAATATTTCACTTTTAAAGGACTGAAAAGGCTTCGATCAAGGGGCTGAAGTTTGTGACTTCCATGTGGAGGAAGCGTCACAATTACAATGTTATTTTCTCTAGCATATTTTACCACTTCCAGACTTATGTGAGAAGAATGATTGTCCAGTATAAGTAAGACCGGATCTTCCTCAGTGGGATGAACGAAATGATTGAAATGAGGTAGCCATTTAACGAAAAGAGTTCACAAAACCACTGTCAGACACCATGCAGATGCTTTGAGATGGGCCTCCGTCCAATAACTCATCACGAGGTCTTTTACGGGGATATATAAATGCAGGTGGGATATAATGTCCATTTGCATTCATACAACAAATAGCTGTAATGGTGATACCCCTTTCTGCGGAGACAACCTTTGATACTATTTTTTTTCCTTTTGCAGACACCACCTTAGGAGTTTTTTTCGGTACGGTGCTCATACCTGTCTCGTCCACATTATATATGCGGCTAGGCTGAAATTTATATTCTTCATACAAATCTTTCAAGTTCTTATAAAATCTGTCAACTTGAATCTTATTAAAACCTATAGCTCGTGCAAGGCTAGTCGCAGCAGACTGCCGAATGACTAGATCTGGATGGCGTTTCAAAAAACACTCTACCCAATCTCGTCCCGCCATCTTCGATGATTGGTCAAATCTGTTGTCTATCTTATTAGTTTCAGCATACTCATATGCTAATCGCCGTAAATCATTAATGGTAAGGCCAAAAAACCTTTCATCCATTTTCTTGCAATGCCTTACAAATTCTTCTTCTTGAAACTTATCGAAGGTTGGTTTGAAACGGCCCATTGAATAGGCAGCTCCACCTCGTTTGATTCTTTTTCTCAGGCATGATTCGCTTATACCAACGGCATTTGCAGCACTTCTTTTACTTTTTCCAAGACGAATAAGTTCTTCAGCTCTGGAAATTTGTTGCTCTGTTGCAGGTACTCGTTCAGGCCTCTTCCTAATATACGTTCGCGGCATGACGAACCTGTAAATTGAAGAATGAATCACAAAAAAGTTTTAATTTAAGATTATTGGGGTAAGTGTACGCATGCGCACACTTACCCGCGCACACTTTCCCCAGCCAAGCATATCAGGAATAACACCGGCTACTGTTTGAGACAGCAATCATAACCCCAAAATTATTTCTAATATGATAAAAGGAATTAACTCCTAATCGAATAAAAAAGTACTTACCAAGATAGGATGCGAAACTTGAACGTACCACTATTTTCCGAGATGATGAAATTTTCCAATTGAGAGGGCGAAATCGGTTATTTCGAAATGAGGAATTAGCGGAACCGCGCACTGCAGAGTGTTATATTAGAACTAAATCTCCACTGTGGTAGTTCCATTTAGCCCAAACAAACCTTGGTTCCCCCACTCCTCGTTTCAGAGATATAAGCACTGCGCTCACTTACCCACTGCGCTCAGTTACCCCGAATGACTCTAAACATTCAGGTGAGATTCATGGTGTATTTGTCGATAGAAAAACAGACTTCACCAATCTACCTGAAATCTTCAATCTGAAATGAGAAAAGACAAGAGCAGAGAAAAACAGTTTATAATGAATAAAATTGTTTCTAAATTAACCAACCATTGCAGAAAAGAAAAAGATAAAGAATTTGAACAAAAATGAAATTCAATGTCTTATGTACAAATCAGGTTTTCTTCTGATTTTAGAATATTTTTCAATGAACATAAATATACGTCAAACATTTTTCCTTCATCGATCAAAGCCCTTATTGAAAAATAATTATTCATCTCACAGAAGAGAATATTTTTAATACTACACTTCAAATAAAAAAAAATATTATTCGAAGACTTTCGACTTGGTCACAATAAGATGATACACGAATACCATTTGTTGCAATGAACTGAAACCACCTAATGTGATTCTAACAGTGTTAAATTTTCTCATAGACTGTAAAATATATTTACACCATTTCGAAATATAGGTATGCCACTTCCACAGGACCTGACATCCTCATTAGAAATTATGCAATTTTTTAATTCTTAAAAAGTGTCTGAACTACATTAATTTACTTCAAGAGATATGAAATCGTATAAAATTCCAATCATTTTCTCTCATTTTGTAAACCTATAATTATTTAGATAATGTACCGTCGCTAATAACCATAGGGTGGAACCGATTCATTTCTTAAAAAAAATCCTTTTGATCTCTGTTCATGAAGTTATATTTATTTCTTTTCAGTACCCCTAAAAACGCACGACTCTGCCGTTTGTTTACATCGACCTGTCAAAATTCAAAACAAAAACAAACTCCGCTTTGTATATGTGATCTTCAATTTCATTCCACTGATATCGCGCTAAGGGCCCATCTATATATCTATATCTATGGGAGGAACGGACCAAACTTCAGGTGTGTATTCTGCAGGTCGAAATAGTTTCAAAAAACTCATATTTTGTTATCCGATTTTCATTTGTTTTCAAACTATAGCGTCATTATAAAAAACAACATTTTCTACATTAAAATGGTTTCATTTATAGCATTATTTTAATAAATGCTCAAAAATACCGCCATTAACCTCCAAACACATTTGACTTCGTCTGCGATGGGCTCTTGTTGCTTTTCTGATTGATTTGTGTCTTTCTTTAATAAGCAATACCGCATTTCTAATGCGTCGAATTAGGGCATCCCGAGTGTTAACTTTTACTTTGTATACCTCGTTCTTGAACCAGCCCCACAAACAATAGTCCAGTGGTGTGAGGTCTCTAGATCTTGGAGGCCAACTAATAGGACCACCGCGACCAATCCATCGTCCGCGAAACTCTTGATCTAAATATTGTTTGACCTGACGAGCGAAATGCGCGAGAGCTCCATCTTGCTGATAATTCATTTGCATTCGGATGTTTAAAGGAACGTCCTCCAGTAATGCTATTAACTCATTTTGCAAAAAAAATGAGTCAGCACCTATAGCATTTGTGATAAGAAGCGATAAACTAAAAAAAAATTATTCATTTGAAATATTATAATTACCCTATAGTTTAAAAGCAAATAAGAATCGGATAACAATATATGAGTTTTTTGAAATTATTTCGACCTGCAGAATACACACCTGAAGTTTGGTCCGTTCCTCCCGACTCACCCTGTATAAAATCTAAAATGTGCGAGCTATGCATTCGAAACTTTGCACGTTTGATAAGTTTACCACTGGAATTATATCCTGAGAATTTTGTTCATCTGCTATATTCCAAACTTAAGTAATTAGGGTTCAAAAATACGACAAAACACTTCAAGAAGAGAGTACGAGATTCCAAATTGAGAGATTCTTCTTTCTGCACCTCCTTAGTTTGTGATCACCGTCGAACACTTTTCAGAAAGAAGAATATCCACTAGAGACGCCTATTTTCGGGTAAGAATTCGTTACGTATGGCTCGGGCTTCAACTTCATAACCTCTTATTTCACAAAATCTATGCCTTGGCCGTTTCGTAATAAGATTACATACTTTTCAAAACGATTGAATACTATATCCCTAACTCTTGTGGAGCAGTATATTACTATATTTTTAGAAGCTTCATTGCTTGAGTCGGCATTTCAGAACTAGAGAAAATAAATTAAACTGAACGCAAATTAAGAATAATAATTTCGTTTATTCACTGAAATTCTACAGTTATGGGTACAAAATACATCAAAATTATAAATAAATTGATACAAAATGGCTAGTGAAATAGTTTCTCCCATACAATATAACAAACCCAAAATGAGAAAAAGAATCAAAAAGAAAATCAAAGAACCAATCAAATAATAATAAGAGGCACTTGAAGTTAATAGCATAATAATGTAAAGAAAAATACAAACTGCAATCTTTTAATGAATAACCTTGATTTAAGGAACAGCGTATACATAAAAATATCTTCTACATTCCATAGCATTTTCGAAAGCCTTCATGTTACATAATATATGCATCTTTTCAGCAGGGATAAAGCAAGTAAGCTGTTAAATCTATTACGTTTGGTAATTTTAGAGCTAGAGTGGACCATTTATTATAAAATTTTCTTCAAAAATTAGTTTCAAATTCATAGATTTCCTATAATGCTAAAATGGGGTAAGTTTGAATAATTCAAACATGAATACTTATGTCAAAATTAGAATTCGTCTTAGAGAAACTTTAATCTTTTGAAAAAAAGTTACATGGAGTTGACTCACTTTGGCTCCGAGCACCTCAAATATGAGAAGGAAGTGAGGATAAGTTAATAGGTTTTCCTTAAGTCTTTCATAAACATCACTAAAGTAAGCCAGAACATTGAGCTGTTGTTTCCATCACTTCGTCTTATACATATTCAATTTCAAGTTAGAATTCATCTCATAAGGAGGCTATTTACCTCACCAAAATGGGTGCTCAGGTTTTTTTCACTATGCGAGGTATAACCCTTTGTCTCTTCATTTCAGAAGAAACTGAGGGAGGTGGCTCATTGAGAGCATTGGTATTTATTATTTGAACTGGAACTAAATTGAAAATTTTAGGTACAGAAGTAAAAACCTTGGGGATGGCCACAGTACCAGCAGGTGCTATAAGTGGAAGCTGCTTTAAACGTGGTGTAGGCGACACTGAAAAGATATCCATGAAACATTCATTCATATTATGGTTATCATGCAACTTTTGAGAAAATCTATGAGCAAAGGACAAGAGATGAAATTTTGATAGACGATTAATTATTATGGCTGTCACACCTTGACCGTGTTAATAAATAAAGATATGTATGCTAATTGCTAGAAAAAACTAGACTGATTTGACAAAAAAATTTATAAATCTTAAAAAAAACTTTCAACCTACCTATCTTTTTTCTATCCATCGCTTGATTAATTTCATCTATCAAAGTATCTTTAGATCCCCCTAAATCACCCACAGCTTTCCACAGATGAATATTACTCTGCTTTAGATAAGCATTTTCTTTTTTCAATTCTTGATTTTCTTTCCTCAAATTTAATAATTCAGTCATCATTTTGTCCATCTGTCGTTTTTTCTTTACTCTACATTTCATTTGAGCTGCCCTATTAATTTCTCTAATTCTTTCAATGTTAGATCTATCAGCTGTTTTATTACTTTTTGATTTGTCCATTTTTTTATAATCATTGCATGTGGTTGTGTTGGTTGTATTTTCTACATTTTTATTATTTTTGTCTTTCTTCAACAAGGCTTCCTTCAAAATATTTCTCAAATTAGTTATTTTATCTATCTTTTGGCTGGAAACATCACTCGTAGATTCAGTTTTTTCACCAATATGTGGTATTTCAATCAAATTTACTATTGATAATTCTCTATTGTTGATTTCTAACATATTGGACTGTAATGTATCTTCTACAGATGGAAAAATATGAGGTGTATGTAAAGTATCTTCATTGGTGACATCTGATAAAGTTCCCAACTTCAATGTGCTATTATCAGAATTTTCTATTGCCTTTTTGAATGTTTCTTCGAAAGGGTTGACATTCTGTAAATCTTGGAAAAGCCCAACTTCCTCACAATTTCTGAAAAAACTGGTGGGTGTAGGTGTCTGATCACCTAAAACTGGTGTATGATAGATATTCAGAAAATATCATAACATATGAACAAAACACTTGGTATACCTTCATCATTGTTTTTTGTGGCAATATCCAAATCAAAACTCATGTTATGTTTTTTTTTATGCGAGTTCAGATGATCTTCACTAGCGAATGTCATACAGCAATTCTTTTCATTGCAAGCAAAGGGTTTATCTGTTGAGCTCATAATCATATTTCCTTCTTTATTCATAAACAAGGTCATAAGTCTGATGAGGTAGTTATCAATTCTCAACAATCTCAACTCTAATCAAATCTTTGAAATCAATTAAACCAGGTTATTTCACGGATAAAAACATAACATAGAAATACCAACGATACAGCAGCACATAGAGAATCTGAAGCTTGATATTCTCTCACAGTCTCACGACTTCTAAATTAAAAAAAGTGTCACGAAGTGCGTGTTTATGAATGAACGACTGTTATAATAAGAACTCTGTACGAGTATTACACGTTATTTTTCTATTTTATTGAAATTAAAGGAATATTTCCATAAAAATCGTTTAGTGATTTTTGCATTGAAAAATATTTATTGGCAGAACTGTCTTTGCTCCCACAAATTTGACAAATAATGGAGAAATCCCTGGCAGGATACCAACATATAAAGAATAAATATCAATATGGCCATGAGAACTGTGTGAAACTAATATATTCTCGCATGATTTTGTTCTACAAGATGTGGCAGAATGAACTGATTTTACACAGAATTTACTTATGTATCAGCACAGAACACAAAGATATCAGATCTGAGAATATAGTCCATGTTCTAAATGATGTCGCGGTTTCAAAATTTTGTGAGAGTTTCCAACAAACAGTTGCTGAATCAAATTTGTCATAATTCAAAATTGTACCTCCCTCATTTATTCAGATTGAACTCCATCTATTCGTCTCCTAGAGAAGGCAACTCGTAATACATCTACCGTATCGAATATTTGTTGATTCATTTCAGTTCTCCATGTCATTTTCCACTGAGATCGATATAATTTGAGCAAAATATAGTATATCGTCGTCCTAATCCATTCTAAAACAATGGACTTAGCAGGTTTACGAATTAGGCCCACACTATATCTGATATACTAGTAGAAAACCTTTCTAGGACAACTTTTTGACAAAACTCAACAGGACATGTAGATCCAAGTTCCCTCGTTGGTCATAAGGAAAAGTACAGCCAAAATTAACCTTTTTATTACTAAAAATTAATAAAAATACATACAATTTTATATACAAAATCTTTTTATAATTGGGAATCACCTTTCAGGTATAGATTTTATTTATTGATGTTGTGATGCAAATGCTTTATACATTTACTTTCAAGTAGCTACATATGCAAATTGCTATTAACAGAGGCAGTATTTTATTACATAGTTTTTCATATAGAATATCATTTGCAGTATGAAACATAATAATCTATTTAATAATACCGCTGTCTTTCATAACCACGGTTATGATTCCTATTATACCTAGAGTTATTTCTTGAGTATGGTTTTCGATCCTCTCTACGGTAATTGTTTCTTGAATCATTTTGTCTTCTATCACCTGCTGAAGAGTATACTGATTGCGTTGTAGCTGCATTCATCGATTCGCTCATTTTCAAGAGATGCTCAAAGTACTCATCAGAATTTTGTTCCATAGGTTCTTGATACTGCTTAGGTCCACCCCTCCTCATTGAATCATCTAATCTATCTCTACAGTCAAATTGAACCGAATGATTATCATTTACTTGATTTTTTGATCTTGGTTTGATATTCAAAGGTCTATCGAATAAGCTTGTTCCGTTGAACAATCGTGTTGCATAGTTTACAGATACAGCATGCTTGAAAACTATAAAAGCAAAATTAGATTTACGCCCGTCCTTGTCTTGAGGTATTTGGACACGCTGCAGAGGAGCAGCCTGTAAAAAGAGTTCATACAGCAGGTCTTCTGTTACTTTATCGGACAAATTCCCGCACCAAACTGTTTTTTCTTCATCCATTATTATAGTTTATAACAATAATACTTTTTAATTATACTGCCCACTTTCCCGAAACCGATGTTTTATTTTCCAAATTTTCATTCACTAACCACAGATACTAACCTAGATTTCAGAAATGTCGCATCATAGAGAAATAAATGTTTAATGTCTTTCTCTTTATTGTTTAGGTTATTACAAAAAACAACCATTTATCTATAAATCTTCAATGGAAAAAGTTCATTCCCAGGTGTTTGGTTTCATTTATCATAATTTGTACATATATTATTTGATTTAAAGTACAAATTCTTGTTTATTGGTCGATGTCGATGAAAAGGGAAATATTATTCTGTAGTTCCTCACCTTATTCTAGGTTAGGCTGATTTATAAATATTATCATTATTATATACTTTAATCATTTATACCTGAATTATATATAATATCGAATTCATGCAGTATTCCCTATTCTGGGATCTCGAGGATATTTTGTCTCAAGTGCTTACTGTTATAGACAGATCAGTTTGACATGAATAATAACCACCTGCGACAAGTTCGATTACTGTATAAGGTTTTATTGAAATTAAACAGAGGATTGCCACCAGCACTCAAAGAATTAGGGAATACTTACATCAGGGAAGAATTCAAAAGACATAAGAATTGCGATGAATTCCAAGCAAAAATATTCATGACTGAATGGACGGTAAACTTGATTTATTCAAATTGACAAATACTCTTATTAGAGCTGTTTCAGAATTATGCTCTTCACTTGTCAAATCAGGTTGGAATTAAAGGTATCAAAGAAGGTTTGAAAGGTGTAGGAAAGCCTTTAACAGAAGAGGAGCTCGAAAAGTTCAATGATGATCAAATATTACAATTATATGAATTACTAACTGCAGCTACATCAAAGGATGTAGGATGAATAATATTCCTTATTGAATAAAAATTTAGGAAAAAGCAAGATGTGATTGTTAATATGTTTATGATATATGTAAAACAAGAAACTTGCTTGCTCATGAGCCATATATTTGAATTCTATACATATATAATTATTGATACATCTTGGTAAATAATATAATTATTAAATATCAACTTTCACAATTAACAGATAAGTATAAATTTCCAAATGATATTCGATAAAAATTTGTTTATCATTTAAAAGATGGAATAGCGCTCTCATTTATTTTTAAATTTCCAATCCTTCATAGGAAACTCCGTCTGCTTCCGGCGTTTCAAATTTAATTCTCAAATGATCTAAGGTATTGTTGAAATGTTTAGTTATTTGCTCTGTTTCATCTGAAGGCTCAAAATTCGGCAATTCTTCTTTTATCTTAGAAATGACTTGATTTAGTATTTGTACACTAACCTGATCATTTCCTTTTTCGAAGAAGTAAATATAATGATTTAAGAGTTCCACGAAAAGTTGAACCTGAAAATAATTTCATCATAATATAGATAAACTGCACTCCAATAATAACTTCATTAATATTCAACATTCAGTTATGATAGAGGAGATTGAAAAGATTATAAAACCTATATTGAATAATCCATATTCACCTGTACGCTAACGTCCATACACTGTTTAGCAATTCTCAGCCCTTTTTTTAAACATTCAACCACTCTTTTTCCATCGTGGGTTTCTTGTCCATTGGTTGTTTGATTTTTGCCACTCCAAAACAAGTGAGAACAGGTAGCTACTCCTCTACATTGATCTGGCTTTTTCAAAAGTTTACTTGCTGCCAGAGCACACTGCGTTCTGAGAGGTTCTGAGTTCTCTTCCGAAAAACAGCTCACCTGCTCAAGAGTACCGACTATCAAAGTAATTGCAGCAAGTTGAGCTTTAGAATCGGATATCTCGTCCTCGTAGAGGGAAAATGCTTGAGACATAAACTCATAAGCAACTGTTTCATGGTTGTCGAACTTAATTTGATCGATTGCTAGAGCACCTTGCAAGAATAATCTTAGAGGAAGCTCTGCTAATTCAGCCTTCACTAGTGCCATTATCGTTTGATGGCAAAACTGGAATATTTTCTGACATTTTTTGTCCCATTTATCATCATCGGAACTTTTATAACGGAATGCAAGTTGGTAAGCTTGAAACACTAAAGGAGGAAGGGTATATTTAATTTTTTGTGCTCCGCTAGTGGCCAGAATCTGTGAAGAAAATTGAAAATTTAAAAAGTGAGCGCTGCCTACAATGTTCATGAAGCAAATATACAGGTGTTCCATTACTAGTGAATCAAACTACAGACCACAATAGAGTAGACCAAGTTATATCGAATGACACTAAATTTAGTTAATCTAAAACGTACTGTTTGAAAAATAGTTAATATTTCATAAATATTCCTAAACTTGCGTATTTTTGAAATAATTTTTTTCAATCACGGGGCCAGTAAGCGATTAAGGATAGCGATTTTAGCCCATATTAATCCTAGATTATTGTATTATCAATTATCACTGCTGATGAAAATTATTAAAAATAGTTAATCGGAAAGCTCAATAAATGTAAATTAAAAGAATTCTTTTCTCTACATAATTGTTATTTCTCTGAATAAACGCTCTCTGGTTAAAAAAAAAATAATACCAATTTTTTTTTGCAAACAGTTATAGAGATTCAAAATTGGTAACTAACATTAACAATATTTCTCAAACCTATTATCTGTCTAGAATACAAGAGAGATTCATTTAGCCATCTTTTCGGCATGAAGATTAGTCACTCCAAAACATGGTGTCAAAAAAATTGTGATTTTCGGTAATTTTTACTATCATGATATGACAGAATCGCATATGTGTTGTTTAATCCCAGGGTTCTTATGTCTGTACTGCTGGAGTAAGTGTGGTACCCATACATTTTGAGTAATCTATGGGTAGTAGATCGTAGAACACTTGGATTCTGATTTATTGCGTGTGAGATTAGTGTTTTTTAACAATGGAGCGATATATTCATACTGCATAAAAGTATACAGTTATGCCTCTCATTTACAGAGAAATCCGTTTCAAGCCGCAAAGAGGTGGTGTCGGCGAGAACGCGAGGGAAGCAGCAAGGATTTACGCTCAGCGTTATCCAAAACGCCAAAATCCCGCTTATGGCGTCTTAATTAGAACCCACCAATCTTACCAAGCTGGTAGAATACCCATCATATACCATGGTCATCAACCTGGGAGACCCCAAAAGTCAGATGAAGACACTGTCTTGGAAATAATTGGAAAAGTCTGACACCTACACTGGTATTCCACGATCTACCACCCAAAATTGTTATAAATTTTTAAACCAGAGAGGGTTTATTCAGAGTAATAAAAGTTATGTAGAAAAAATAATTTAATTTACATTTATTGAGCTTTTCAGTTAACTTTTAATAATAACTTCAATCAGGAGAGATAATACATTAATCTAGGATTGATATGGGTTAAAATCACTATCCTTAATCACATACTGGCCCTGTGATTGAAACAAATAGTTCAAAAATCGGCAATTTTCGGTATATTCATAATATGCTAATTATTTTCGAAATGGTACATTTTCGATGAACTAATTTTGGTATCATTTGATAGTAGTTGGTCTGCTTTATCGTGTTGTGATGTTTGATGTGTGGGACACCCTGTATGAATGATATTAGTAGATATAATGAACTTACCTTTCTTGAAGTTGTCAGTATCAGATATTGATCATCTGGAGTATCCGCCTTGAAATGGTGGATGAACCTTGCCAATAGGCATTGTTCTTCTGCCAATTCTTCCAAATCGAAATTGGTAGCAGTGGGGTCATTTTTGTCAGATACTAAAGTATTTAAGAGAGTCAGAGCCTGTTCAACCTCTTCAGCAGATGGAACGATAATCTCATTGTCCAAAGCATTATTCAAAATGTAAATACTGAGAGATTTACGGCCAGTGAAGTCCAAGTGTTGAATAAGAGCAGCGTAATGTTTTAATTTTAATATAATAAGAAGATTTTTGTAATGGTCCAGAGGTATTTTAAGCAATTTCTGCAATTCCTTGGCTACCTGACTGTGGGATTCTATGTGTTCCACACCCAATCTCTGGAATATCTGAAATGAATGTTAGAAATAAAAAGTTTTTTTGTGCACTCAATGGAATTTTGGTGATTATTTTTTCGTCACAGAAAGGCATCAAATTGTTGATGTTGGCATTGAAATTTTATTCAAAACTCATATTTGGTCATAAAAATTGATAGTCCTAACAATAGGTTATGTTTTCAAGGCATAAAGCGGACTACACATAAATATTGACAATATCAGATTCATTCATAAAATAAAATTTTAATGAACAACTAAGCCTTCTCATAAGTCCAAAAAACAAGAAATCAAGAACACTTAGGTACCAGATTGCTCTCGCATTCCAGATGATAATTGAAAAGCTTAACTCGTCTGAATGGAATGAGATTGAAAATTGAAGAAAAAATCGTTTTTCCTGAATATCTCGAAAAATTTTCATTTTGGGATAAAAGTCTTGGACGTAAGCTCCTATTATTTTTTGACGAAGATTTCAAAAATGCTTCGAAAAATTGTTTTGATGTTTCATCACTTCTAACTTTGACAAAGAATTTGTGACCTACTGTATCATATTCTAAAAATCACGCTATCGGAAAAGAAGTATCAGCCTTTCTTCTCGGAGATTCTCAAAAATGAGAATTTTTAATGAAAAAACCTCGAAGCAAATTTGTATTTCAACAGAGTTCATTTTTTTTTTCGTATTTCCTCATTTAAAGAGGATTTTCTCGGGAAAATTCAAACTTTTTGAATCAAAAAGACTCAGAATTCAATGGAGAATCTATTTATGCAATAAAAAATGGGTCTTCCCATTTGAAAAACTAAAGTTGATGTCACTTTCGGAAAAACCGGAAGGCCTAGAACCTTCAAAAAATATACAAAATATATACAAGAAGTCGTCTTCTTACTTGAAGCTCACCTTTAGAATTTCAATCCTGAATCTTGTGTCTTTCCTAAAAATATTCTATAGAGCCATATTCGTGAATAACCCTGTATAATTGGATGAAACCACGATAAATACATTAGGATCTGAGGATCATACACTACTGGAAAAAATTAAAGGATCAAGATACAATCAAATTTTTTTTGGCAAATTCCAACAGGATGATACTTTGAGAGAAATGGTTGTACAGGGTGATTCATTTATCTTGGTAACCCCAATTTTCTCGAAAACGCCTGAATATTTTTTCATTCTGTGAATGGCGTTTTGAACAAATCAATGTCGACTTGAGATGCGCATAAAAATCTGCGGAATAAATAAAGACGCCAGGCGTCGCGGCGCTATCAAAATTTTTTTCTCCAGGGACATACCATTTTTATCATGTCATTCGAAAGATAATTCCATTTTGAACTTTTTTTTCGAATACAATTTTGGTCCATTTCTTACCTTCAGCGATCTACAGCGTGTTTTATGTTGATTCTATTCCATTTATTTTTTTCTGTATTGTGGTAGTATGGCTTGATTTGGAGACATAGATATGATTTTATGCCTTGAATTCAAGGTGGCAAGTTTTCTAAACAATCTGCCTCTTTAAATAAGATCAAATATGTGGATACAGCAAGATAGGGCTCCATGTCACAACGCTGCCATTGTGAAGAGATATTGAGATTGAGAATTCGAAAATGAATGTAACCTTATATTTTGTCCAAAGTGACTTATGATGAAATAGGGAGATGATTTAACTTGTGTATGGATCATAATGGCTAGATGACCTAAATTTGAGTATGTTCCGTAAAATGACGGAGGCTCTGTAACTATTTTTCTATTATTTTATTCATTAAATATTATATCTTATAATAATAAACATTTTTTTTTAATAACAAACGAAAAATTTCGAATCATATGTTCTATATACCGGCCATTATGATCCATACATAAGTTATTTCATCACTTTGGTCAAAATATAAGGGTCCACTTGGGCACATGCGTTTCTTATCTTCAATTTCAAATAGTCCAAGTTATTAGAATCAGTTTGGTATACCATATATTCAAGGGGAACCCTCAGAAAGTAATCCATGAGCGTTAGGTCTGGCGATATCTGATGAGTCCATTGGTTTCAATCCATTTTTTTCCGAATTCTTGATCTAAATATCTCTTGAGAATGGCAGCGTGGTGGCATGAAGCCCCATCTTGCTGTAGCCACATATTTCATCTTATTTGAAGGAGCACATTGACCAGAAAACTAGCCTTCTTGAATTCGAATCACAAAATCACATCTATGTCTCTAAATAAAGGCATACTACCACAATACAGCAAAAAATAAGTGGAATAGAATCAATATAAAACACGCTGCAGATCGCTAACGGTTAGAAATCGATAAAAATTGTATTCGAAAAAAAAATTCGCAATGAAATTATCTTTCGAATGACATGATAAAAAAGGTATGTCCCTGGAGAAAATTTTTTTTATAGCGCCGCGACGCCTGGCGTCTTCATTTATTCCGCAGATTTTTGTGCGCATCTCAAGTCGACATTGACGTGTTCAAAACGCCATTCACAGAATGAAAAAATATTCGGACGTTTTCGAGAAAATTGGGGTTACCAAGATAAATGAATCACCCTGTACATACAAGAAATAATTTTAAAAAAATTGTAGCTCCCCAAAATTTCATAATTTCATAGCGTGAGTAGTTTTTGACTAATATTAGAAAAACCAGCAACAATTTTTTTTTTTAATTGATCGAATACTTCGTCCATTTAGCTTCAATTTCCTTTCTTATAGTACCTGCTCGGAAAAATAAAGCGCTGGATCGAATATATGTATTGAGGAAACCAATAATGTTGAGTGTTCCTTTTACAGTTCAATATGTTCACAAAAACCATACAAAGAGTAAAATCAATCTAGCCAGCAGTTTTTTTTTTTCGCTCAAGAACACCAGAAGCCCTCTTTTTGTTGCATTTTCAAACTCATGTGACAAAAAAAAATTTTTTTTTAATAAAAGCAATAAATAGCCATTGAAAGGAATTCATTCCGATCCTTGAAATCCACCGTTAACTTTCTGCGTGATTATTGTTTGCTAAGATACTGACAGTCAAAAACGAGAAGATCCTTTTTCATTTGAAGGCCAACACCTCTATGAGAAATTAAAGCTCAATGAACAAAGTATCCGATCATACTTGTGGTTTAGCAAAAAAAAAGGAAAAACAACTGTTTAAATTTTTTTTTTTGCTGGTTTTTCTAATATTACTCAATACTGAGGCTATAAAATTTTAAAGTTCTTACCCAATAACAGGAAACCCGGATCTACAATTTCTTTTTTTGTTATTTCTTGTACAACCATTTTTCTCAATGTTTCGACCTGTTGAAAATTACCCAAAAACTTTTGATTTTATCTTGATCCTTTAATTTTTTCCAGTAGTGTTGATTTGATGAGTTTGTCTCCAACCTAATCTAACATCTCTGCAGTTGCATAGCAGAAATTGGTGGTATTCCACCTCACAATTCTGTTCCAGAAAAGTAATGAATGAACTTACCTCTACACTGTTCAACATTACAGTATCGATATAATCCACCCTGTCTGGATAACATTTCAGGGCTAGATTGATGAGGGCCACCTGCAGGGACACCATGTCCTCAGGGGGCAGGTACTGCCTGTTCGCAATGATGGACGCGACCTGATCTGAGAAAACTTCGAACAATTTAACGTCTTTCAAGACCGAGGCTGTACCTGCGGAAAGAACTGGATTAAAAATGGTATTCGGGTCGTAAAATGGCTTCTTGGGTAGACCTAGAAACAACAAGGAAACAAGGCGTTAGCATTAATGAGCTACTGTTAAAACAATAATAGAAGATGGATGAGAGAATCAATTCTATTTTGACTTACATATTCCCCTTGAAGTGAATACTGCAAACTAGTAATTTGATTATAAATTTGAAAATTTTGATGCGATTAAAACAAGAATGAGCTCAATACATTACTAAAATAGCAACAGTAAGTAGATCCTCAATATAGAAATTTGGAGGGCAGAAAAATAAACAAAAACAAAAATCATATTGAGGTATAACCAAAACAACTAGAACTATTCAATTGAAGCTCCTAATAGTAAATTAAATGTGATCACATGATTAAATCATGAAAGGGGCAAGGTATTTCTCACCTTCTGTTCCAATTGCCTCTGCCCTTTGACTGAATGAAGCTAAACGTTCCATTAGACTTATGACAATGTTTTTAACATTAACGCCAGCTTCTAGTTCTGCACACGATTTTAAGAAAGGAGTCAAGGTCTGAATGTGAAACTCATCTGGAAACACTTGAATGATGCATTCCATGAGATATTCTTGTGCTATTGCATCGCGACAACTAACTACCTATAATGTCATAAATAATAAAATAACTTCATTTGTTTTAATTGAAAATCATGTTTCTAACCTGTTCTAGAATCCCAGGTAGCACTAGTTTCTGATACTTCTCAAGGGTAACAAATTCTAACTGACTTAGCCTCACAAGATTTGTTCCAACTAATATTCGGAGTTCTTCTCTTTCTTTTTCACGATGTTGCCTTTCTCTTGAATGACCTTGGTGTTGCATTCGAACCCAAAGTTTATTCATTTCTGCAAAATTCATCAAGACAAAATCTATTGAATCTTTAATGGTTCCTTCAGGTACATCTCCCCCCTCCTCCGCACAATCAGGTAAGATATTTCTGGTACACTGCAGTAGATAATTCCGGAGGAATAACCCACGAAGGGGATGTTGTACACCTAAATAGATATTTTTTTAAAAACATTCATTGGGGATATCTTCAATATTATACCTCTGCACATTTCTACCAAATCTTTCAGCAGATCCCTTCTAAGAGCAGTATTTGTTTTTATATATACAAGACCAACAGTTATTAACAAATATAATCTTGGAACAATATTTCCTGCATATTGTACTAATTCATAAAGATCTGTCACTTTTCTCCCTTTTTGAAATTCTTCCAATAGATATACCTCTAAATGCCTCAGTTCATCGGTGACTGCCATGTCTTAAAATGTAGTCGAAATTAATATTGAACAAAACTTACTGATCGCTCAGACATACATAGTTCGTAATATGCTTTTGGAGATAATAAAGATGTTCTCAGTTCAGCTAACATTGCACTTGCGTTCTTTAGAGCATCCATCAATTTGTTTTTGTCAAGAGCTCTCTTCATATGAAACGCTTGAGCTTTAACCACACCTAGAGCCTCTTGAAGATGACGCTCCTGATCCTCAAGTGGTGAAATTTGAGGAGGTGTCGGCTGCAAATAAAATTTTAATTATTAGACCGATTGACTGAGTTTGAAACACACATCATCATGATCGCGATCTCTATTTCTATTTCTAATAAGATATTCACACCCATCATATATTCTAGTGTTAAAAACTCCGGTATATATAGCCATTGCGACTTATTCACTAGATAGTAATATGGAATACTCTTTCTTACCATTTTTTATAAATATTTTGAACAAATGTTGTTTCTTATCTCAATGAAAAAAATTAGAATTCACAATTAAATCCTTGAAACCATTGTTTTAATAAACATTTTACATTCTTCTATGCTCACAAGAATTTTTGTCAAATCGACAAACATTTTATAACAATAATTATATTGAAAGATTTGGATGAATCGAAGGATATACATAAAATGATATGTAGAATGAAATTATAATTGTTCAAAAGGGAAAACTAAATTTGTAATCAATTATCTATTCTATGACTTAACCTCCAGAAAATCAAATTATTAATGAACTTATTTTTGACATTAATTGATGAATTTTATTCTGTTTATTCATTAATAAAATGAATACCTTACAGAAACTGAGTTTTTTACACAGAACCTTTCTAGTTATACCAAAGTTGAATATCCAGTCACTCAACTCACGGAATGGTATATCCACAACAGGCACATTACAATTGAAACAGAGTAAGTAGGACACTTTAAATATTGGATAAACCCAAATATACTTCTTAAATCCTTCTATTCATTTTAGTTATAACCAAGGAAGAAGGAGCCAATATAATAATAAGTGCTCAAATTGTTGATTCTGAGCGCAAACCTTATCATGTCAAGTGTGAAACTACGAATGCTTGCCCACTATGTGCCGCTGGATTAAATGTTAAACATACTGATGTCTTGATTCTGAGTCAATTTGTTAGATCAGATGGTTGCATGTTACCAAGGAGAATTACAGGTTTGTGCACGAAGCAACAGAGGAAAGTATCAACATTAGTTACTATGGCGCAAAAAGCAGGTAATTTTTTTTAAATTATTATTTTCCATACCTATATAGGTTCTTTCTATTGGAGGTTTGTTCGAGGAATTTCATATAATGCTCCGAATTGTCTTATACCTCATTTGTAAAAAAAAAATATATATTTTTTACCTATACGAATGTTCAACTAGATGGTAATTCAAATGGTTTTTTAGGGTTGATGCCGAACCTGAATCCATCTTATAGTAAGAAGGATCCAACACAACGATATCAATGGAAGAAGTTCAATAAATACTTTGATGAATCAACAATAAAAGTTTAGATTATTTTTTCAATAAAATGTATTTACAATCAGCTGTTATTTGAATTTTCCTCATCAAAATCAAGTTCTTCTTCCACATCTTCTAAGGATGAGCTTTCTGGTCCAGACTCATAACTTGGTTCTAATGTTTCTGTTTTTATCATTTCTGCTTCTACCATCTCGTATAAAGGACTTCCCTTATAATTTGGGTGATTGTAAATTTCTCTGTAAAATTTGCAATGATCAATTTGTAGTTATTTGTTTTCTTGGAATACAAATAATATATATACCTGAAGACACCTAAAACTTGATTTGGTGTTAATTCTCTGAATTCAGTGAAAATATCCATATGCTCAAAGTAACATTCATGCTGCAGCTGTGGCAACATAACATTCACTCCACAGTTCGGTACACAGAATCTATAATTTTAAAAACATATCAATCATCATTATAAGGATTCCCAATAAGTAAGGATGAGTCAAGTTTGGTGAAGTAAATAACAATATTTTGATATTGACTCTATCAGTGACAAGTTATACCTCAACATAACATCTGACAAAAAACAACGGAATAATTATTTCAAAGTTAATCAGTAGATAATAGAATTCCTAGAGGTAATCCTGAGGTGTCCTGAAAAGATAACGTCAAACGAAAAGTAGATCAGAATGTGCCCTACCTGATGTGAAAAAAACCTCCATTTGAAAGTCTCACAGTTTTCAAAATATTTGATGTTTTTTGAAAATGATGAATTTCTTCACTTCAAATACTTTTTCTCATGACATAGGTACAATTAATAAATACTTTTCGAATCAGTTTTTTTCCTAGAATATTGTTGAATAATTGCTTCATTTTATGCACTGAAAAATAGTACATCATCCCATGCAGGGATTCTGATAAAAAAACGTTTAAGATTCACGTATTTCCGGATTTCGAAAAAGTAAAATACAAGTCTCAATTTTCTTCAGAAAAAAGATATTTAAATGTTAAGCAAAAATGGACCATTTCTGTGAAAATCTGATTTCGTCACCCTTTCCACAAAATCTGTTGAAAATAATCAATCGATTCATTAATAAAACCAAAATCCAATGCAAATCTCATCATCATTGAAAGTGAGATACCTATGAAGACAGTTCACAGAAAACCTTTCGAACTAGAAAGAAAAATGATATTACTCACTCTAACATTGGAATTATCCTTGCCTTTCTCTTGAAAAATTTTCTTGTAAATATAGAAAAAGATATTAATTCATCCAGAGGCAGAGGAAGGTCTTTTTTCATAACTATGTGAACCAGGTATAACATATTATCTATACTGTACAACTGAAATTATATGGAATGAGGTTGTGTGATATAATGTATATCTTTAACATACCTTTCTTACTTTCGTTTTAGATCTTTCCCATGGTAGAAAGGCTTCCCTTGGTAATTTTTGCAATAATTTATATTCAAATAGTAAATTGAAGAGAACTGTTATGTAATTATATCGGCTCAAGTATGTTTCAGTTTCAGTTGATAATACCTACATAAAATTAATGAAATAATTCAAATTTCCTTGACCTTATAACTTACTAAATATTGAGAGGGTTTCATTATTAAAAACATTTCTACTCTACCATATGATACTAATGATGTTTGAGTTGGTATATTTGCAATTAAATGTTTAAGGAATGTCATATTGAATAATGGTCCTATTATAGATAAAGGAGGATCTGAAACAATTCAATCATTTAAAAATATTCACCAATTCATTTCAGAAACATCTATGAAACTCGTTAATTTACCAACCATCAGTCCAACCTTTCTTCGGGACATTTTTTAGAAGTGTTTCAACTCTACCCCCACAGTCCATTTTGTCTGAGTAATTATATGACGATACTTTGAATAAATTCTTGGAATACAGTTGCACCCTTTTCGAATTCTTAGCAACAAGTTTCTGAAATATTAATAGTTAGTGAAGATAGATTTTATCTCATGTATATTTCGAAACATAGAATTATTTTTTAATGAGCCATTCTTTCAACGAACCATTAATTGTTGTCTGAATGAAATTGATGGTTCAAATAGTTTGATAAACCCAATTTCATTCTTCAAAAGCTGCCTGGTGAGCAGTCCTAATCCAGGGTTACATTCTGCGATAATTCGGTCTGTATTCCCCTCCAGATATGGTAGAATTGTTGCACCTATATTCCTTGCAACCAAAGGATTGATCAGATACAAAGACTCTAATGTACTTTTTCTAGTAAGGTATTCATCAGGTATTCTACTTTTTATGTTAGAGAGAATTTGTTTTGAATTGTAAAATTGTTCAGGACCAATTGTAAGATTTGTTGATTTATTTGGAATGTTTTCTTTCCCTTCATTAGAGTTCATAATTTCTGTAGAAGTAGAAAGTTTTTTTGAACAGAATCTCAGTTTCGAATTGAAACTAGGTGAAAAATTTTTCATCATTCTGCATCAAAATATTTTGTTAATATGCAGATAAATATTTTCTTATAAGAACGGAAGAACTGAGTTTTGTGATTACTGAACAAATATAAAGTTAGGTTAAATGGTGTTATTTGGACTACTGTGACTGTGAGTTACTGAGGAGTCCAAAGAGATAGGGCTGTTGATTCAACCAGTGGCGTGTCAATGAAAACGAAGAAAAATTAGGCACATTTCTGCGTGAAATTCGACTATGCGACTATTTTTGGCAGGAACATTCGCCAAAGTTTTCAGTTGTCAATGAGCTGCTCTTAACTTGTACCCTGTGAAGGAGAAGAATAATAATCCTTGAATTTGTCCTTGATTATTTTCTCGGAATTAGGTACTGAAAGAAATGAAAACATATCTTATGAGAGGTACTTGACGGCAGCGAAACGGCTGAGCTACTTATTTTGACTAGAATTTGTGAAATGGCGCACCCAGGATTAGTTTTCGGGGGGGGGGGGAAGAGGGGGGGTGGTGGCTCCATCAACATTCATTTTTGACGTATGATAGAAAGTCTCGATTTTTCTTTAACAAAAATGAATCTCCGGGGGGAGGGGGTGTGCTGTAGCCCCTCCTGGGTGCGCTAGTAAGGACTTGTAAAGTTAAAGCGTGTAGATTCAGCAACTTGGCTCTACATGAGATCTGATAACTTTTTGACAATTTGAGCAATATAGGGACTATATGGACTCGTCTTGGAAACATTCTACTTATACATGAAAATGTTTGTGGTTGGATTTGGATTTCACCCCTTTCTGTGTGTTGCTTATATTGTGTTATATATATGATAATCAATTATTAGTAATATTATTACAATATCATTTTATTTGTTTGTTTTTTCATTAAAGATCCCTAAACGAATAATCTCTAGATCTACTTCAAGTGGAATTCAGGGGACCTTTTGAGTTGCCATAGGTCTAAAATGCTGAAATTTTTTTAGATATTTTACTGAATTATTTGTCAAATTTACTGAAAGACCATGGTTTCAACAAGATGGCAGCCCAGCGCACTATGCCCTTTCAGTTAGAGAATATCTGGGTAGGTCGATAGGGCGATCTGGTACAATCTCGAGGCAAGCCTGTTCACCTGATTTGAATACCTTGGTTTTTTTTTACTGGGGAGCTGCGAAAGAAAAAGTTTATTAAAAAAAAAGTGGCACGGATTTTCTACGTGCCACTCGAATAAATTATGTATAGTTTCATGTCACAACCTTTTTTTGCAGTTGATTCATCATTATAGCATTTTAGACACCTTATTAAATGTGCTAACTTTTGATGTAACTTGCCAAATTGTAACAACAGGAGTTCGACAAATTATTGTCCTGTTATTAAACAGATTGTGTATTTTCTCGAATAATAGAAAATGTAATATAATCTGAAAAATACATGACTACGATTTTTTTTAATATTTTTCTGATGACCACTTATGACTCAGCCTGTTACCCGATTCCGGCTTGACTTAGACTTCGGGGACACCTGTATAATGTATTTTTTTCGCGTTAAAAGCTAAACGTTCAGAAAAATCATTCAAACCTCCGGATAAACAAAATTCAGCGGTAAAACTTCGGTCCCTCCTTTTGTGTTCCCGACTGATTGACGACCGAAATGCTTACAAACAGTGTCTGGAAATTAGATAAATGGGAAGAAGGAGAAGAGAGCAAATGAATGCTCTCGGATATAGTCGGCATCAAAGAAATCTCCGTAGTTACACTCACGGTCCATTTCATTCACTAATGATCTAGACTTGATGTCTCGCTCGCTTTTGGTAAGATTTGAAGTGCCTCCCAACTAGTCTCAACAATGTATCTATTTCTTTCCGCATTCATTTACATTAGTGGAGAAATTAAGGGTTTTCAGCCCTCCGGGAATTAACAAGATGTAAAAAAAAAATTGATGAAACAAATAAATGTAGGTCTTTCATAGATCCTTAAGTCCTAAAAGTTCTAAGACACAAAAATATTTGCCCCATCGTCGCAATGAACCAAATACTCGATGCTTCGCTCTACTATTCACCTTTACAAAAATTCAACATTTGCAATAGCAAACTAACAAGCTTTTTGAAAAGCAAATCGCAGGACCTGAACCTGAAATTGAGGAGTTTTTGAACGAAGCTCCCGACGATTAGTATAGGTACCTGTTGATCAAAGTAGTTTTGAAAATGATGGGGACTAGCGGTGCTTGTAGATGCGATGAATTGGTCATTCTTAAAATGGAAAACATTCAAGACAAAAGGAAATATTTTCACGTAGTTTCGCCAGAAACCCAAAACCAAGAAATCCTTGAATTATTTCCAGTCATCCCGATCAATTTGTGTAAATAACACATGTCTTTGAGACCAAATAATACAAGTTCTAGTCGTTTTTTTGTTTTTCACAAAAATGGGAGGTGTACCTACCAGCCAGTGCGTGCGGGAACAAATACGTTGTCGAAGATTCCTTCAAGAATTGCGATGTTTTTGTAATTGAATGAAACAGTTCTCAACTGTAGCAGAAGGATACCTGGAAATTGGAAATATCTTTGCATAACAAAATACAAATTGCAGAAAAATTACAAGGTTATAATGCATCGGCCTCTTCCGGCACCATCAGCAGAACGATATGAGAGCGTCTGATTCCAATGAGGCAACGGAGTCAACAATTATCAATTATTATGTAGGTCCTTCAAAATTGAAATAAACCGTTAGGGGGTAATTAACCCCCCCCCCCATGAGTATCGAAAACCTGAAAAAAAGGTACCTACGCAACGTGATGCACATAAAAATTTCATACAATAATTTTAAATTAGTATAATTCCCCCAATATTGTCAATATATACTTCGAGCTACAATTAAAAGAACAGAAAAATATTCAAAATTTTTTGGTGATTTTCAACAGGCTGAATCTCAGTGAGAAATGGTCTTACAGAAAATAAAAAAAAGCGAATTTTTGAAGCTTGAAGACTTTTGTTTCTGAATTTTTTGGTTCACAATTTTTTGGAGTACCGGTAGTCATGCAATCATCGGATAAAGCATGAAGAAAAAATTTTCAAAATTTTTCAAATTTTTTTTCCTCTACGCGTATTGAAAAATTTTCTCGAGCTTGACCGATGCAAATGTCACATAACCTATTGATTCAGCTCTAATTAGCTTTTCATGACTTTCAGATATAACCATTTGTCTTCGAGATATCCTGTTTTGAATGCAAAATAATTCTTTTTCACTCAACTGCCGATATCTCCGGAACTACAGATTTCCTAGCAAGTAGCAAGCCGAAAGGCGGTTTCTTTTTCTACAGTAAATTTCGTACGAAAATCTGTTTTGTTCAATTTGAAAGAATTTTTTTTTCACCTGTCATATAAACGTGGACAAAGAGCACAAAAATGCCATTTTACCATGTTTTGTCAGGTTATGAACAAATTTTACAGCCGGATGTTCCCCGAATTCCCCCCTAAATCGGTAGATCGATCGGTTCAGCAGTTTTCTTAAACCGATTGATTGAAATTTTAAAAAAATCAAGGGAACGAGGTTTTTTATCCTTAATTTTTTGTTTATTTTCAAAAATTTCCGAAATTTGGAAAAAAAAATAATATTAGAAGAATTTCGTTGATTATCCATGACGATACAATTTCGCCGTCGCGCCGAGCTACAATTGTGAACCAATACCAGGAAAAAAATCAATAAATTTCATCGATCAACCACCGTTTTTGCCTGATTTAGTTCCGTGCGACTTTTTTCTATTCCCGAAACTAAAATTGCCCCTCTGTGGAATACGTTTCGAACAAGTTTGAAGCGATGCTATCAAACAGTATTCGGCGCGTGAATTGAATGCTACCCCAGATGTTCTATATTTTGAAGAATGGAAAAAACTATGGCATATGTAGGTATGCCTCTAATGGGGAATACTTTGAAGGCGACTTTGAAGGCGATTCAATGTAAAATGTGTGTTTTATTTACATATACCCGCGGTCCTTTTTAAATGAAGGTCGACTTGGCTTAGGTCCTTATAGTTAGGTATATCTTAACACAAAACTTGGAAGTGTTCGAATTATGATTTCTCCATAAATTTCTAATGGTCAGTCCCGGTGCGACACCCTATAGGTACCTATACAACTTCTCAGACTCTCAGATGTTAAAACACTCATCATTTGAACAATAGTATATTCTAAAACAAGTTGCAGAATGAGCTCCTATTCCAACACGAATGAGAAGTTCGAAAACGAGCGACGAAGGAGTGAGTTTTCGATAGCATGAGTGTTGGAATTGCCTTCTGCAACGAGTATTAGACGATATTTTCTCTATTTCAGTCAAGTTTTGTGAAATACCCTCGAAATTCAAATAAAAATTCAGATTAGTGACTTTTGTATTGTATCTTGGCAGTTGGTGTGACTTACGAAATTTGACAGATTACGGAATCTGAATTGATTCGATTCGAAAATTGAGAGGATCCGAGGTCAGTACTGAAAACCACAAAACGAAAAATATAACTGAAAGCAATGCTGTAATGAGTTTCATTACAGCACTACTTTTAGTACTGTAATGAACTCATTA
Organism: Hippodamia convergens; assembly: GCA_038502775.1. Classification (NCBI taxonomy): domain Eukaryota; kingdom Metazoa; phylum Arthropoda; class Insecta; order Coleoptera; family Coccinellidae; genus Hippodamia; species Hippodamia convergens. Next base: position 26,885,016 of record CM076607.1, on the reverse strand, counting down.
CGGTACTTTTTGTTTCACTGCCGTCGCAACTGCGAACTTGGCTGGTAACATTCGCATTCGACTGTCCACAAAAAATTATTATTATTATTATTATTAGGTCTTTATTGAAGTAAACAAAATATACATATAAGATACATCATTGAGTGGAAGTAATATGAAGGGCGAGGTTCAGTTCACTCCAAGTGAAGGGTCTGCTCTTCCACCTAACCCGAGAAGAACTAAATATTAAACAAACAAAAAAAAAGATATACACATACCTATAAATCCATTCAATACAAAATAAATACAATTTCAATTACGAAATGAAAATCTACCAGCCCAACGAGAGAAAAAAAAGTTTTCATTAGCCTTATTTGCAGGAAAGGAGAGAAAAGATTGTGAAGACATAAGGTTTTCAACAATTTTTACTCTGAATTGACTCCGTGAACTGATCTCCAAAGTATCAGAAGGCAGTTTGTTCATAAGACTCACAATCTGGTAGGAAAAGGAGCGCTTAAATATTTGCAATGACCTCTTGACCGTATTTATTTATTTATTTATTGAACATTCAGGTTGCAAACAGTACAGTGTACCAATGAAGCAACCACATATTACAAATCAACTAACAATTAGTCAAGTTCACTCCAGAAATATGATCATTGGTTTACTACACAATAAGAAGAAAAGAAGAAATCTTTAATGAATTTTTTAAATTTATGAAAATTGTCTGAGAAAACATCCACACGCTCACTCAGGCTGAGGGAGTCGAAAGCGGACTGTAACCGTAACATCGGAGAGTGCTGTCCGGTATTCGTTCTACGATAGGGGTTGTTGAATAGACTTCTATCCCTAACATCGCGACCAGGTACTCTGAAGTTGACTCTAGATAACAAGTACGAAGAATTGATATCATTATTAATAATTTTATAGAGTGTACAAAGATCAATTACCGTTCGATCATCGACGAGTTCCAAGATTTTGAATTTATACCTTAAAGGCTTATAGTTTCTGTCATCAACTGGAATATGTGTTTTAAAGGCCAGGAATTTCTAAAATTTATTCTGTATTCGTTGAATTCTTTTTATATGAATATCATATTATGGGGACCAAACTACAGATGCAAAGGAGAGCCTGCTATGAATGAAAGAATAGTACAAAAAAATAAAATCTTTGGGGTTATTAAAATCTCTACTATTTCTGTTGATGAATCCAACCAACCTATTAGACGCATTTATCGTCTTTTCTATATGTGTCTTGAATGACCACTTCTCGTCAAGTGTAACTCCCAAATCAACCGCCTCACTGTACTGACTCGTGATTGATTTCATAAGAGTAGTTTATTTTATTGATTTTTTTGGTGAATGAGATGGAAAAGCATTTAGAAGGATTCACTATTGAAAAATTATGCTGACAAAATTCATTCAACCGTTGCAAATCCTCCTGCAATCTAAAACAGTCCTCTATGGTCTCAATACATCGATATATCTTCAAGTCATCCGCGTAAAGAAGTATCCGGCAATGGTGGAAACAAGTTTTTATGTAGATTATAAAAAAGAGGGGCCCCAGATGGCTTCCCTGGGGTACACCCGAAACCATGCTGAATATCTCGGAACTAAGACCCGCAACAGAGACATATCCAACTCTATCGGAGAGATACGATCTACACCACCTCAACAGTGAGCTATTCACGCCGACCTCCGCAAGCCTCTCCAAGAGTTTTTCGTAATTAATTTTGTCAAAGGCTTTGCTGAAATCGGTATATACCGCATCGACCTGACCTCGGGCGTCAATATGTTCGACTATGTATTCGGAAAATGAGAGTAAGTTTGTGATTAGAGAGCGACCCGGAAAAAAACCATGCTGCTCTTCGATAATGAGATTTTTTATGCTTGGGAGGATACGGTTATAAATGATATTCTCAAATACTTTACCGAAGATGCACAGCTTGCTGATTGGTCTATAATTCCGAACATCATCCCTCACATCACTTTTATGAATTGGAAAAATTTCTGAAATTTTCCATCTTTTTGGAAAAACTCCGGTCTCGAGGGATAAGTTGAAAATGATCCGCAGTGGCTCAATCATATTCAGCAAGCACCCCTTAATGAATGAAGGCGGGATTCCATCAGGACCAGAACACTTGTTGGCTTTCAATTCCCTGATTACTCCTTCGATATTATCCGGTGTAATGCGATGGAGCAATTTCGTGTTGTCGTCTGAGGCACCTACGGTATTGTTTTTAACAGGCTGAACATAAACGCTACTAAAAAATTTTGCGAAGAGTCCAGGAACTTCTCTAGAGCTGTCAGCTATCTCCCCGTTATAAACGACTGAGTGAGGTATCCTTGACTCCCTTTTTTACTTGTTAGAAATGAACAGAATTTTTTGGAATTATACGATATTTCTTCCTCAATATTTTCTAAATATGATTTATAGTCCCTCTTCACCATTCGTTTTGAAAGAGAGCGAAGCTCGCAAAACCGATTATAATCGCCTAAATCGTTATATTTTTTGTACTTTTCGTGATATTTATTTTTTTCTTTTATTATCTTGATGAGTCTATTAGAGAAATAAACCGGAAAGCTACCTCTGACCTTGCGAACAGGAACGAAACGCTGTACGGTATCGTCAATGATTGAGTAAAACTGCTCAACCGCTATGTTCACGTCCCCGCCAGAAAGGAGTACACTCCAATCAACTTGCGACAAGTGGTCATTGATAGTCTGCTTTATTGAAGTTAAAGAAAGTAGAGTTGGCTGGACGTAAATACCTACCCAAGGTATATTAATATTGTGGACGTCAGATCTGAAAGTTATTTTGTTACAAAGGTAGGCTGGAGTTTTAGTTTTTAGAATATTTCGAAAAACTCGTCGATAGAAGGCGGGCTACTTCGTCCGTAAGATTTTGTTATATTGCGACTTTTCCAAAATCCTCGCTGTTTGTTCGATCGGCAGATAGTCGCGGATGGGCAGTCGTAAAACCAACGGGCCGCCGTTCCAAAAAGGGGACCTTTGAAGTTCCGTCATATCTTCGGGACGTCTGGCTGGCGTGAGGCATGTTAGCACGTGCATTTGCACCGAAGCGTCCATTTGCGGCCAACCGTGAGGCGGTCACGCCGTGTTGGCAACCGTGATATGGCCGAGGCGGGGCCCCCGATCTCTTCGGCGTCAAGCCGCCGACGCTATACGACCTCGACGTCGCTCGTTTTGCCCGACGGGCCGTTCAAACCAGTTTTCGCAATTTTTATCATCGGGGTTGTCTCTGTTTTTTTCTTCATTCAGTCAGTTGTCAGTTTGGGTTCACAATTAAAGAAAAATAGGTACAGGGTGATTCACTTATCTTGGTTACCCCAATTTTCTCGAAAGCGTCCTAATATTTTTTCATTCTGTGAATGGTGTTTTGAACAAGTCAATGTCGACTTGAGATGCGCATAAAAATCTGCAGAATTATTAAAGACGCCATTCGTTGCGGCGCTATCAAAAATTTTTTCTCCAGGGACATACCATTTTTATCATGTCATTCGAAAGATAATCTTATTTCGAACTTTTTTTTCGAATACAATTTTTATCCATTTCTAACCGTCAGCGATCTGCAGCGTGTTTTATATTAATTCTATTCCATTTATTTTTTTCTGGATTGTGGTAGTATACCTTGATTTGGAGACATAGATATGATTTTGTGCCTTGAATTCAAAAAGGTTAGTTTTCCAAACAATCTGCCTCTTTGAATAAGATTAAATATGTGGATAGAGCAAGATGGGGCTCCATGTCACAACGCTGTCATTGTGAAGAGATATTGAGATCAAGAATTCGAAAATAAATGGCCCCTTATAATTTGACCAAAGTAACTTATAATGAAATAGGGAAATGATATAACTTATATATGGACCATAATGGCTAGATGACCTAGATATGATTTTGTTTGATTTTGTACTTGGGCACATGCGTTTCTTATCTTCATTTTCAAATGGTCCAACTTATTAGAATCAGCTTGGTATACCATATTTTTCAGGGTAGCCCTCAGAAAGTAATTCATGAGCGTTAGGTCTGGCGATATCTGATGGGTCCATTGGTTCCAATCCATTTATTTTCGAATTCTCTCTCTTCCCAATGGCAGCGTTGTGACATGGAGCCCCATCTTGCTGTAGCCAAAAATTTCATCTTATTTGAAGAGGCACATTCGCACATTAACTAGAAAACTAGCCTTCTTGAATTCAAGGCACAATAAAAAAAAAAATAAATGAAATAGAATTAACATAAAGCACGCTGCAGATCGCTGACGGTTAGAAATGGATAAAATATGTAGTATAAAAAAAAGTTTGGAATAAAATTATCTTTCGAATGACATGATAAAAATGGTATGTCCCTGGAGAAAAAATTTTTGATAGCGCCGCGACGCCTGGCATCTTTAATAATTCCGCAGATTTTTATGCGCATCTCAAGTCGACATTGACTTGTTCAAAACACCATTCACAGAATGAAAAAATATTAGGACGTTTTCGAGAAAATTGGGGTTACCAAGATAAGTGATACACCCTGTACCTACCTATAGGTTTATTATAGGTTTTTGCTAAAATCCTATTTGTTATTCGATCTTCAACTATAAATTGATAAAAACGGAACTGTTTTCATTCCATAAAAGTTATTTATTATGGGAGTGTTAGAACTGATGTTTTATTTTGTGAGTGAAAATGAGCAGAGCGAATTGAGCAATTTCACGAACAAAATAAAGTCACCTTCAACACAAATATCATATAGTCCGTTTCAAAATGATTGGCAACTCGGGCGGCTGTGGAATCTTGAAAATATGTTGGTAATATCCCATCAGTAACTTTTGGGTTCTAGAATTTAGGTTGGTTTTGATTGAAAACACGAAGTTTTGACATTTCAGAGTTTGAATTAACCTCCTGAGTCCTGAATATATTTCGAATTTATTTCTATATATGCTTATGTTCTTGATTAAATAGACAAATTACTTCTGGATTTGAATATTCTTCAAGTATTACCGGATGAAAATGGCTGGAATGCATCAAGTCTCTCCTAACTACAAGGGAACGTGAAGAAGTTTATCGGCAGTACTGCAAGTTTTTCAACAATTTAGCAGGTATTTCTGCTTTCTGCTAGTGTTACTCGCCTTTTGCTAGGTATTCATGTAACAATCATTTACTTTTTCGAGGTGTTTTCTGATAAATAAATGAATCTCAAAATTTCAGTTTCCACCTAGAACTATCAGATGAATTTTGGAGAAACAAGAAGTCAAGACAAGTCATTACAATCAGGAGTGAGCAGTGGAGGGAAACCTATTCCCCATGATTATAGGTACTTTCAAAGAGGCATTATACGTTATTTTTTTCTAAAATCAAAAACAATAAATAAATCAGTTTGTACTTCTTTTTTGAACAGCCTTAAAAGTAACTGAATCAACATTTGGTTTATTATTTAATGAATCATGAAATGGACAGTACTAATAAATACAAATAATGAGTGATCTATTTTATAGCATTTCACACTTCAACAATTTGTTAACAAATATCTTCTATTTATTTCAACAACTTGGCTATGAAATTGTAAAGTTATGTCAGCTTTATACTTTTTGTACCTCAATGCTCAGAAAAAATAACACAGGGCGAGAACTTGGCTGAATGTTCGATATACTTTCAAAATTTCAGTTTTCATCTAGACCTGTCGGATGAATTTTGGAGAAAAAAGAAGGCAAGACAAGTCATTACAGTCAGGAGTGAGCAGTAGATGGAAATCTATTCTACATAATTATACCTTCAAGGAGACATTATACGACGTTATTTTTTCTAAAATCAAAAACAATGAATAAATCATCTTTTTTGTACATCTTTTTTGAACTGCCTGAGAAGTAACTGAATTTTAATCAAAATCAACATTTGGTATATTATTTAATGAATCATGAAATGGACAGTACATATTAATAAATACAAATAATAAGTGATCTATTTTATAGCATTCCACGCTTCAAATGATTCACAATTTGTCAACAAATATTTTCTATTTGTTTCAACAACGTGGCTATTAAATTGTAAAGTCAGGTCAGCTTTATACGTTTTGTTACACAATACTCAGAAAAAAACACAGAGCGAGAACTTGGCTGAATTTTCGATAGTCATCAGTCATCAAGAATGCAAAGATTGCTGAAGGGCCTTCATAGAGAACGAACTTTAAGTTATCTTCGATGAAGTCTTAATTTATTTAATGAATGACATATCTACATTGGAGTTCCTCGAAAGCCTGCAAGATTTTATGTTGAAGCATTCCACGCTATTTTCAGTATCAATCCTGAATTTCCAATTCCCATGCTTGATCTACATCGAAATAGTGTGGGTGTGTATATTTTAGTCATCATCTCAGCTTGTTTCTCTTTTGCAATTTAAGTTGAGTTTGAAAATTTGTCAATACAACAATGATGAAAATAATATAATTTCACAAAAAATTCTCCAAATTCATTTGCCTTGAAAAATTTATTCAATCATTTCATAGGTTATATTGATATTCCATCTATGATGAACACACAGAAATTTCCAGTAACTTAGAACTAGAAATAAAGGCCTGACTGGAATTCCGCATGGCTTGCTTTTATGACAAACATTTTGAAACGGAGTATATATGTTACACTCAAACGCCGAAACCGGACAATGACCGAAATTTTTACTCAAGCCGCGAGGTGGACATTACATTCTACCGACCTCGCGAAGGGAGCATTTTAGTCGGTCAGTGGCCGATGCAAAATACTCAGTTCGCGTAGTGAGAATAGATAAGTACACAATTGCCGAAATAAACTGACGTAAAAACGTTCTTCGGAGATTGAGCAGAACCTCAATACCGACTTCGCGAGGTGAGCAATCACTTTTACCCTCGTCGCGTAGTGAGTATTTTCACTTTGCACAAACGCCGAATAACGTTTTTTTTCGATGAGGACGTGCAGGTCGAGACATATTACCCTCGACATCCATTGCTAATGCGGTGTGGTAATACACTACATCGATCAGTACTGAAGTGATCAGTGTTACTGCTACTACGCACTGCTATCACAGTGGAATTAATAGAACCACGTATGAAGCAATGTTTGGCTCACCTCAGAAAAATGGGTTGTTAGATTCCCCATTGACAGCTGACGCCTTAGAAATAATTACTACTGAAGAACAACTAGAAGAAGAGCTCTCAAAGCTTGAAATAAGTTTAAATGGAGAAAGAAGAAGAAAAACATATTGAGGATGAATCTGCTGCGGAAATAGTGCCAAGGGCTGTAGGCAACAATAAACGTGTTGAAGCAGAACCATTGTCCAGTGATATCGATTGCGACAGAGGAAATAGCTGCATAGAATGTGGTCAACACATTCATGATGATGGTTCAAATGAAAAAGAGCTAAACTTACCCCTGTGTACTCTTTGCTCTAGAAAATCAGCCATAGAAACAACAAGGGAAAACTCTGTAACTGCCTTAAAAAGTCAGGCACTCGAAATGTTAAAGAACACTGAAAGAAAACTAACCCCAGTTTCAGTCGGAAAAAATGTATTGGTGAATATTCCTGATGTTGACCGGGGACGACTGGCTCCTAGAAATGTAATGGCAGTAGTCATGAATAAGAGCGATGACCTTTTTACCCTCGGTACGAGGCACGGTTTTCTAGACAAAGAGTTTTCTAGAAACCAATTCCACGTTGCTCCTAGTAAATTTATTAATACAATCGATGTACCGGATGAACAAATGAACGTCAGTAAAGAAGCAATGATGTCATCCGGGTCCAAACAAGGATTCACTAGACGTGGTTGCAAGAAAAATTGTTCTGGCAGATCTTGCAAATGTGTTAAATTACAATTAAAGTGTAATTCCAAATGTCATGGCAGCACCTCTTGTAGAAACAAGTAACATTCATAAGAGTGTGAAGTGCCCAGAACCTTTTTTCCATGTATTTCTTGTTTTACTATAATACATGCTTTTTCAATTGAAAACTGCATTTCAGTTCACTTTGTTAGTAACGTCTACTAGAAGTCTCTACCTGCACTACTTCTCAGAAAAAAAACGCTATTCGGCGTTTGAGCAAAGTGAAAATACTCACTACGCGACGAGGGTAAAAGTGATTGCTCACCTCGCGAAGTGAGTATTATGGTTCTGCTCAATCTCCGAACAACAATTTTACTTCGGTTCACTTCGGCAATTGAGTACTTATCTTTTCTCATTACGCGTCAGTGGCATCGGCCACTGACCGACTAAAATGCTCACTTCGCGAAGTCGGTAAAATGCGATGGCCACCTCGCGGTCTGAGTAAAAATTTCGGTCATTGTCCGGTTTCGGGGTTTGAGTGTAACATATACACAATGTTTTCTGTAGGTATTATAACAGATAACAGCCTTGTTTTTATAATAAAATAGGCAAGTTTGGAATGTCATTGAACTTATTATTGGGCCACAAATCAGAAAACTGCTGGACGAGTTGGACAACGTGAATATTACAGAGAAACTTTTTGGTTTTTGGGCAGGAACTTACAACATGAAAGACATTTGTTAGTGTTGTAATAGAATTTTTGAGCAACAATATGCGTGCAGACTCCCAATATTTAGGGCCGGTTGTTCATTCGTGGTTTAACTCATTGATTACCTGACCAATATGGTTAACATTTACCATGTTATTAACAATCACTTTCAACACTATTGGTTTTCATTGAACGTGTTACTTTTGATGGCATTTGTAAGTTGTACAAAAATTATTTTGTCGAACTGCAACTGAGTATCTACGAACAATAATAACAATATTCAATTCAATAAAGTTTTTTCAATACTTAAATTGAATTCTTCTTTTTTCCTAACAATCCTTAACCTAACTATCCAATCAACAATCCATAACCAGTGTCAATATCAAACATTCCAATTTTTAAAAATCGTTGCATCTGAATTTAATAACTCATCTATCTTTTATTATTGAGAATAAAATCTCTAATGGCTTCGGGTTGCACCACATACTGGCGCATACGCCAATTTGTTATTCGATCAGTTTATGTCCTAGCCCGCCGAAATCTTAGTCTTCATGAGGTCACGTTTTCAAAATGAAAATAATCTGTCTCTATTTAAGCACTTGTTTGAAGTTTTGACAATTAATTACTCTGTTTCTATAATATTATTATTTGATGCAATATTGAATTCGAAAGGAATTTACGCTGCGACTTTCATCAATTCAATAGAAATAGTAATTATTTTTATAAATAAACTGATTTTACAGTTAAAAAATCTTCTATTTCAAACTTGAAATTATTTCTTTTCAAAAGTTAGGATCTTCCGATGAAAAGAATCAATATTTTTCTGTATATTCATTGTTTGAACAATTATAGTGAAAAAACAAAAACGAACTTTTTTACCTGACGATTTTCCAGAAAGTTCATACCTAACATCGTAAAACCGTTTCATATATGCAAATTTGAATTTTCTACTTACTTCTCGTAACGTTTTATGTGTACCTTGACCAGAATACTAATTAGTTAACGTAGCATTAATCGTTGATTCAATGGTTATTCAGGAGACAGAGGTGAAGATACGAAAAAAAAAATAAGCCGTGTAATAAATCCGCAACGTTTTTCATAGTCGAATGACCGTACTCTCGGGTAAAATTATTGTGCTGCTTATCGAATATATAAGGTTATTCACGAATATGGCTAAGTTAGAATATTTTTAGAAAAGGCACAAGATTCACGATTGAAATTTTAAAGGTGAGTTTCAAGTAAGAAGACCAGTTCTCGTCGTATATTTTTAAAGTTTATAGGACATTGAAGACAAAATCGGAAAAGATCTCATCTCTCGAAGTTGTCTGTATTTCAACAAATTTTCTCATTTGCAGAGAAAATTCAAACCTTCAGAATCAAAACGACTTTGAATACAATGGAGATGCTATCTATGCAATAAAAACTGGGTCTTTCCATTTGAAAAACGGAAATTGATGTCACTTCCGGAAAAACCGAAAGTCCTATAAACTTTAAAAAATATACAAGAACTGGTCTTCTTACTTGAAACTCACCTTTAAAATTTCAATCGTGAATCTTGTCTCTTTTCTAAAAATATTCTAACTTAGCCATATTCGTAAATAACCTTGTATATTCGATAAGCAGCACAATAATTTTACCCGAGATTACGGTCATTCGACTATGAAAAACGTTGCGGATTTATTACACGGCTTATTTATTTTTCGTATCTTCACCTCTGTCTCCTGAATAACCATTGAATCAACGATTAATGCTACGTTAACTAATTAGTATTTTGGATTCTGGTCAAGGTACACATAAAACGTTACGAGAAGTAAGTTGAAAATTCAAATTTGCATATATGAAACGGTTTTACGATGTTAGGTATACACTTTCTGACTTTTTTGACTTTTTGAAGAAAATTTTCTCAGGAAAACTCAAACCTTCTGGATCAAACCGACTCAGAATGCAATGGAGATTTCATTTATGCAATAAAACTTGCGTTTTCCCATTTGAAAAACGGAAGTTGATGTCATTTCCGGAAAAACCTTAAGTCCTAGAAACTTTAAAAAATATACGAGAACTCGTGTTCTTCCCTGAAACCTCCCTTTAGAGTTTCAATCATGATTCTTATGTCTTTCCTAAAAATATTCTAACGAGCCAAATTCGTGAATAACCCTGTATAATAAGATGAAGCCTGAGAAAGGTCCAAACATCGAATCTCTGTTAATTCGAGCTCGCTGGAATCGTTAAAGAAGCAAATTTGAATTGCTCCAACGCCGCCTCCGTTCTCGGATACACTCATTTGGTCTTCCAATGTACCTTGTCGAGAGCCGCTCTCACGTTTACGATTATAGAATAAGTGTGTAAACCTCCTTAATAAGTTGCTCGTTTTATTTCTTGTTTGCTGCTACGGGGACGAAACAGTTCGTATACGTCTATTTCGGTCTGCGATTGAAAATATAATATTATTTCGCGATGCTCGGAATCCCTCTAGGAATTTCGGGGGCTCTTATTAACTGTTTTTAAACTTACGGACCATTCGTTGTCGAATCTGTCGATTTCGATTCTATAAATAAGTCTCTGAAGTCGTTCGAAGAAAAATTCTTCTGCTCCTGCCTGAAAATTTCACGATTCCATTAGGTATTGAATCGGGGAGACTAGATAAAAACGAAAATTGGATTTTATTTATTCATCATACGAACAGGAACCCTAACAGAAGTAAATTGAAGAACAGGGGTACACTACAATTTATAAAGATAACTTCCATTACCCTAGTGTCTTAACTTTGTTTGGAGTTTTGAGTTGAAATAGGCTGGGCGCGTACATTCAATTTCTTATACCTGATTAGGTAATAGTCACCTGCATATATTATACTTGAAAACTGCTCCATTCAATTCAAAGTTTATAGCGTCCCAGTGTTTTTCATAATTTTCTAACACAGAATTTCATTCTATAAGTGTTTTCCACAGAACACAGATGTGTGTTTGTTTCTTTTCACGTCCAAATCGGAAAGTCTTTTAATATTATATTCCGGTTCGTTGTCGGAGTTATTAACATAGACAAACAAACAGAATGAAGGACCATAACGACGCTCGCCTTCAAAATATCCAGTGGGCGTTTTTAAGGGCCCCCATATGTATGCAGAAAATCAGAATATGATTTATTGCCTTTTCGGCGCTGTTTGATGTTTATTTCTTTGCGAGTTGTAACTGATATTTGAACTCTGTTAACAAGTTCATATTCGTCTGTTGACTTCCTTCGAACATGTATTCATATCACTGGTAAACGCAGAAATATTCTCAATGCAGTTTTTAGATTTCAATAAATATTTTCAAGAGTCATGTAATTAATTATCAATAGGTACTTATATCTTTCAATTTATGTAATCGTTCCATCTCAATGAAGATACCAGAACTGTATGACGTAACTCATTTTCACATGGCTGATTTCATATATTTTGTAGAATATTATTTCTAAAATAGTATCATAAGTGTCAGACACTTTCCATGGGCCAAAAATTTTGTCAGACGCTTTAAAACTCCAAAAAAAAAAACATTTTTCTCAACACCAATTCAACACCTGACTGGATAGTACCAGCAGGAGAGCGAGTCATAATTGCTCTGTATGGAAGCAAATCCGACATCCATAACCTTGATGAGCTGCGGTATCAACTTTTTGCCAGAGCTGCGACGAAATCCAGCTTCAATCTAGTTAGGGTACTTCCTATTCGGGACTCTGTCAGATTTCACTCAGTGCGAACATATTATCAGTTGAAAATTTGTCGTTGTATCAGTAACACACATTACATATTGATCATTTTTTGTTCTCAATTTCAATCTTCTTGCAGGTTCATGCGTGGTTAGGCGTCACACTGAACCCTGACTTATTGATTATTAATATTACTCAATTACCAACAACAAAAAATACACTCATTAACTTTTGGTGCTTTCATTTTACTTCATTATTCGCTGCTTAGCTTGAACATCATCTTTCACACTCCTCATTTCCTTCTTTAACAATCATAATATATAGAACGTAAAAAGTACAGTTCTGGTATCATATTGTAGGAAATATAAGCCTTCTTTAAAAACGATTTGAAGAAAATTTGTCAAAAACTAGTCCTTCAGGGTAATGAATGTCAAAATTAGAAAAAAAATAAAGTTTCGTTTAACTCTTGAGGTCACAAACTTGGATTATTGATAAGGCAATCATCATAAACAAGTCTGCAAATCAGAACTACCGGATTTGACTCATACTAAGATGTATGAAGTTACTGGACTATAGCGTTAAAATCAAAATCCTGGTATCTAGTTTTAAAAACTCTCCGAGGAAGTGCCCCTGGACCCCTCTTATCTCTGGGAAGATCCCCCGGTAGGAAGGGGGCAGCACAAATAATTTGGCCTCTTGTTGTGTAAATCCGGCACTGATCATTCGTGAGCCCTTAAAAATATCTTGTTGCTTTTATTGCAGAGATTCCATTTGTTTCACAGTACGGAATATCCCAGAAGTCAAAATGTATGATGAATTCATGATTTGATATCAAAAATTTATTTATAAGTTGCCATCAAATATTCCTGTTACGAGTTTTGTGAGCCTGCGTAGCATTTTAATGATTATACCTTATTTTGATGTCAAGGAATGCACAATGTTTTTTTCTTAGGATCATCGACTATCACAAGAAATTATAACAATCAAGTTTTGAGTGTTGCAGAAATATAGTATTAAAAAATATTTCGCTTCCTTGAATTATGTCTTCCTACTCACGTAGCTACTAAATCAATTAGCTCATTTTGTATTCCAGAAAAAAATTGTAGTTCTTCATAACATTATCATAATGAATTACCACTTCAATTGTGTTAAGAAATCTACTACAATTATTTCAGATATTCCTCACAAGGTATATTAATTTTTCATACAATGTCAAATTGCATCAATTTTCAATTTGTCTCTATTTATTCTTCTCTATTAGGTGCTATTTTTTCCTGTAGCACACTATTTATAAAATTACCAATTTTCTTTTCCAAGGCTTTCAACTTAATATAATTTTCTCTATGACTGATTTTCATCTGGAGGTATGATGGATTTGAATGGTTCCAATTATTAAAACCAGTAGACCAAATGTTATTAGTACCATAAAAAAGTTTACATGGGACTAGTCCTTCGCAATAAATAAGTCAACTTCAACATTCTTTTTCAAATTACCTTGATACTTGTGAACCAATTTTTTTCAAATCGTCTTTTGTTAGTCATAGGAAAGCAGACCTCATTCAAAATTATATCGCAAATGTATTGTATTTTCTTTCCAACTCGTTGTATGGTTGACATGAATTTTAATGTTGGTTTCGATTTTATTTTTCTAGGTTATACATATTTATAAACTCAAGTTCTTTGAAAGGCCCAAAGAAACTCTTGGTTCCCGTCTTGGTTACTTTTTGTTACTAGAAATAAGTTCGTGGATGGATTTTCACTGTTTCCTGAGATAACAACAGTTTTTACGTTGACACAGTTTTTTATGTTCTCTCTACAATCTACTGTTCACACGTCTCAGGTTTTCAGCGTGATTTTCAGAGATAATCATATTCTGCGAAAGAAAAACTTCGAATAACTAATGAAATAATATATTTCAAAATATAAATAGGACCATAACATTACGTCAGTCAATTGTTATAATTACCATATCCTTAAAAACTATATGTTTATAAGCAAACAGATTTGAAATCTCACCAAAGTAGACTTACATACCTATACTTATATTTCGAAACAGGAATTATCAACGTCTACAATGACTTTATACTCTTCAAGAGCTCTTGTTATTCGGAAATTGATAATACCCTTTTGGAAATCCTAAAGCACCATAATCATATTTACAATAAAGCTTCGCATGCCTATAGAGACTTTACAAATATACGATTATACAGGAGACAATTATCCGACTATGTTAAATTTCAATTTTCGATTGAAAGGACTAGAATATTTTTGGCGATGGCCCAAACTTGTACTCTAAAAAGTCCATCTAAACCGATTGGATTATCCAAAATCGAATGATGACATGAATGTATATTTAAATAGATGACCGTACAAGTTTGCTGTGGGATAATTGTCTTCAGAAAATCTTTATACGAATATGTCAGCAAAATATCAAACATTTGTATTTGAAAGTTATCCACGCGAAAATCCTAATACGTTGCATTTTATACAAAGTGGTATAATATTGTGAAAAATACTAGGTGATATTCGATAAACCTATTGGTAGCTCTCAGTGCGCTCTACAATGTCATGTGTACAGGGTGACCCAAATACGATTTTGTAAAAATTGGAGAGTTGCGGATAGAAACCTTGATCTTTTATATACAAAATTAATAAATAAACAAAGAATCATTACATAATGTAGTAAAAGTCACCCTGTAGGTACTGTCATCATAGTCCGCCCCGCATCATAGGTGCAGCGCATCAAGGATTATATTTAGTTAGGTAGCATTGCATTTTGCCCATTGTTTTTATATCTATCCATTAGTGAGTATATCTTTCGATAGATCCAATATGATTAATACTTTGACTAAGAGCAACTTAGCCAATTGTGCTTGTCTGGTTGTGGGAGGTTGAAATTGCTTTAATTACTTTAAAAAATATTAAAGTGATAGTAGGCCGTCTTAAATTTTTCTTTTGGCTAGTTGACATCATAGAATGTTGAAAAAATCGTCAGCAGCGTTGTGGAGGCTGAGACCAATGCGCCCGGCACCAGCAATTCACGAAAAAATTTGACAGCTTTCGTCGGCATTATAGTTTCATGAAACTCAAAATTAATTTTTCACACACATATTTCTCAACAAATCAAAATTTTGTAAGAGTGTTGCCTTTATTCATTATTGAAAGTAATATTGTAGCTTCAAGACTTTTTTAACAATAATTCGAGAAAGAATTTAGTTATGGGCGTTTTTAGATGTGATCTTGAAATCACTGATAGTAAGGGAAGATTTTTCATAAATTATTAATGAGGGAAAAGCACAGTGGGAAAAATACTCTTTCCAAAATACCAAGATTAGTGCAACACCATTGCCCAATGCTCCTGCTGATATCCCGACTCCTAAAAGCTATACTGAGGTTGGAACAAGCCGAAACCGACAGCTATTGAACAATTGAAGCTATTAAACAAGGAATCCAGCATCAACCAACCAGTCTGATGAAATCAATGACACAACAAGCCTGTAAGTAAGACAAGAACCATCGGAACAACTCGATATGGGACTTGTTGCAGATCCACCCCATAGTCCATAGAATCGCACCTCCTCGACTCAAATCAGAAACAACTCAGAATATCCAGTTCTGGTGAATTAGTGAGCTGCATTGACAGCGTCTAAAACCTGTGGAATGAGGAGCCTAAATGCAACATACAAAACATAATCTTTCGAAACTACCAAAAAAAAAGAAACACTAAGGAGAAGAGTAAAATTATTGAAGGAATATTAGAATTGAGGAACAAAAATTGAAAAGTCAATCGTTGAAATTCTATCTAGAAAACGGATACATATGGAATGTAAAATAGAAGAGACAAGAGGGTTATGCAGAAGAGTCGGAGACCAATGAAATACAGATAACGAAAAAATTATTAAGGTTGATCTTTACAACAGCGTCAGCAAGAGTAAGAAAGTTGCAAATATATAAATGTAGGTATAGGTAGATGAAGCGGAATTTTTGTGAACCTTCTTTTGTTTGAGCTTTAAAATCTCCAAAACGCAGCTGACACTCTCTCTGTTAACGTCTGTTTCCAATAACCGATCTATCCACCGAAAGGTCAATACATAGCTATAGCTACGAGTACTTATAAAACACTAACGAAACGTTTCAATTCTCAGTATCTCTTTATCGATTCGACAGTCTCGGTGGATAGATCGGTTATTGTAAATGGCTGTGTCTTTCGGTTAAAGAGATTTGGATGTAGTTTGTTGGTTTGATTGTATTCTGTGTGTGTGTCTATTTTAAAATGTTCATATTGTATTCTGTTTATAATAATAATGATGATGATAATGAAAAGTCCAAACGGCTCACTTTGACTTATACAGATCGGGAAAACAGAATTGGTAACATCACAGTTTCTATAGTAAATTCAAACAGTGCCATATTCTAGTAAAACAGTGGCGGAATGTAAACCTCAAAGGAAAGTATATCAAATAAACATCTGGGCCGACAGATTCGGTTAGGTGGGGATGTAGAGCACAACGTATGGTACGCGAAGTGTCGAGGTCGAATCGAATCAGTTACACTCCAAACGCGGTATGGGTGATTTCATATCTATTGTAAATGAATATGACAATTTATTCCACTATGACGCGAGGAATTTATTTGCTTACATGAATGACACAAATAATTTCCTGTGGAAATTAGTGTTCAGGTTCTTTTTCGCCAAAACTGGGTTGAAATTGAAAAAATTCTAGAAAAAATTGAAGAGCAAAAATACAATCTACGAGAAGAAATTGAAAAACAAAAATTAATTCTATGAAAATAAAAAAGGAAAACAAAAACAAATTTTAAAACATGTGAAATTGAAAATCGACAAATTCAAATGAAATGTTAAAAAAATCCACCTTGTTGTGCCAAACAGTAGCCAAATCTATTATAAAGAGATAATCTCATATCTCTGAGAAGATTAGGCATACTTGCTCTTTTGGCGATTCTTCCAACTATTCTACTAGACTCAAAGCTCATTCGAATTTAACATTCATATTCCTATGTTTCCATAAGGATTTTCTTTATCTGTATATGGAATGCTACCTCCCGTTACCATGACATTGCGCGCTGTTGTGAAAGCTCACTTCTGATCTTATTTACAAGAAAATGCTTGAAATTTCGAATTGACATTTCTCATCCTCACTTAAAAATAATACGAAAAATAAATAAATAAATCGGGATAATTGATTGGTGCGCACAACTAGATGAGCGCACCCGGTGCTAAACCGTGATGGTGGGGATTCATACTGGTGTTCACCATATGCATGGCTGCGGTGTTTCCTGACTGCAAGTACATGTAATAGTTGTAGTTCTGGGAGGCGGCGTGGTCTGAAACCGGCGGCGAAGGTCCTGGAGGCAGTGCCGTGGTTGGGGGGGTCCTGAAGGCTGCAGCGTGCACTCCTGCAAGGATGTCGGTCACAGAATGCGAGCTGGGCCAGCAGTGGGGCCCGTTCGTCCTCTGGTGCGAGCTCTGCGGGTGCTGGTGGATCTTCTGCTGCGGGTTGTAGGAATACGTGGGGTATATGGAGTTATACAGGGAGGGGTGGTGAGGCGCTGGGTGCACAAGAGATCCGATTTTGTTCCTCAGTATCCTGCTGATGGAGCTGACCGAAGGAACGTTGTATTTGTCGCAGACGCCGTCGGAAAGCAATCTATCTCGTATCTCCCAGGCGAAGATTCCGGCGTCCTTCTGCTTCAGCTGCTTGATGTACGCCACCACTTTGGGCGTCGTTACCCTAGGTTTGGAGCCGCCGATGGCGCCGGGCAGAATGGAGCCGGTCTCGTGGTACCTTGCGAGGATCTTGGAGACGCATCCGTGGGACACCCTGAGCTGGCGGGAGATGTCGCAGGGCCTGATGCCCACCTGGGAGAGCTCCACGATGCGGAGGCGTATGGCGTTGGGGAGTGGACGGCCGTTCACGAAGACTCCACCGAGTTGGTTCACTTCTCCGTACTGCTGGATTTGACCATCTGGAAAAGAAGAAAAGTACTATCAATTTACATAAGATACTCAGTTATTCACATGTGTGAAAATACACAGGGGGGGTAAAATGGGATAGTTAACGTTATCTAACCCATAACTCCCTATAGCTATTGATAACTGCGGCAGAAGTCGCATCAGTTATCAATACAGTTTCCCTTCTATACATTTAATACTAATAATTCCTGAATAGATCGATGATCATATATTTGAAAAAACATATTTGTGATAAGAGTCAAAGTATTTTGTTTTTCCTCCTGGTCGGCTAAAATGCGATGTTACGACCAACATGTGTTTCCAAGGAGTTGAAGATGAGCCAAATTTTTGGAGGGAAAAACCATCAAAAATATTCTAACTGTTCATTGAATTAACAGGAAACCATTATACATATTATGGTATAATATTTGTTCGGATAAAAAAAAATCAAAATTATGAATTTCAACAGAGTGAGGAGTAATTAACTTCTTTTCCATCTACCGAACATTCAATTGAATAGATTTTATGGAGTTCGTTTTTTCATGAAAAGTATTTTGAACTTTGAGAAACACAACTTGTTTGTTTCTTCAGTTTTGTAGCTTTCCTTCATTTTATGGAATAAGGGAGCAACGGCACGGCTTATTTTCATCAGAGAAAATTTTTTTCTGAAAAATCTATTATTTTTATTCTGTGAAAATGGTGAATATTGGGAAACAAAGTGATGAGAAATTAACGTTGATTTTCCAATTACCCAATATTCAATAATGTGAGTTTCTTCATTTTATGGAATCGTTTTTTTATTGTGAGGAGTACCTTGAAGTATGTTTGAAACTTTGAGACACACTTTTTGTTTCATTCTTTAATTTAGTTCAATTTCATTCTATGATGTATCCAAAATCTCAAGCATCAAGATATTTTTAACAAAAAAAGCAGATTCCATAAAATGAAGAAATATACATGATTGAATGTTGGGTAGATGAAAAATCAAAGTTAATTACTGACCACTTTCATGAGATTCATAATATCGAGACTGCTCATCCCTAACATGGATCCATTTCACAGAATAATAAGAAAAAATTTTCCGAAAATACATTTCGTTCGATAAAAAATGAGCCTTACTTTCGCAAACAAATTCCATGAAATAAAGAAAATCAACATAACTTAGGAATAAAACAGAAAATGTGTGTCAAAATGTGTGTCATAAATCAAGATGCTACTTAAAAAAAAAACAGATTCCCAATTTAGTAAAGAAACGGTTTTGACCTAAATCAGTAACATTGAAGAAACAATTTTGAACAAAATTTCCTAATTGGAGTTGGCGATTTCGAACTCTTTGCAGCGTTAACTGCAAATTAGTGTTTGGAATTGAGGATATATTTAGTGTTTTGATTTTTGTTGTGACTTCCGATATTTTTCTGTTCTGATTTTCTGTTCATGAATTTTTTTTTGTAATTTTTTATAAAGCACCACATAACTCAAACTTCACTTTGAATCATTTTTGATTATTTATTTGATTTGATTATTTAAATTTATCTAGGTACACATTATAGGTATTGTTTATTCGCAAAACTATAACACACTGTACGAAGAGCGTACCTAATGATGATTCTGCTTAGCTTAGAATTTCCGATAACACGGAGGAACCAAAGTGGTACAACAAAAGAGCTTTTAGTACCTACTACTATTAGTAATGAGTATAAGGTATGGCATCAAATTAGGTAAATTACAAATTGTCGAAGATTTTGATTCGATCGAAAACATCACACCAAATGATGATATGTGTGAGGCTTGTATTTTAAGTAAACAATCAAGATCTAGGGGGCACGGTAGTGCCCCCGCCAAGACGAGCCAAGCGAAGCGTCGCGCTGAGGCCCTACCTACCGTTTCTTGAAGTGTGGAAAGTGAGAAAAATTCTCAGGTTGTAATGCCAGTAGTGATTTCATCAAACGTGCAAAGTTTCAAGTGCATAGCTCGTACACTTTAGATTTTATAGATATCTAAAAACCCCCGATTTCGTCACTCACTCACTGATGATCACAAAAACTGTACTTCCCGATGACCTTTGGAGTTGAAATTTAGTATGTGAGCTAGTATCAGTACATAAAAACCGGGAAAATTCTTAAACTCGAAAGTTTCACCCCCAACCCTTAGAACTAGGGATGTATAAGTTTGTATGAGACTTCCGCCAATTTTGATGCTAGTGGTCTGAAAATTGAAAATTGATATAAACGGAGCATTGATTGTTATTAATGTTAAAAAAATATTCAAGAATTCTCGTTGAAAATCGCCCTCACATTTTGAATAAGGGGATAAAATAAAACTCTCGTAAAACGCTTCTTGTGTATTTGCACCGAATACAATTTTTCTGTAATAACCTCAACCACAGTTTCCATTGTGCAATTTCCCGTTGTGATCATTGTATGAATATATTAGGATTCTTCACACAATGGTTGTGATGGCATCTCGAAAATACATCGCGATCGCAGCTTGAGCCTATAGGTAGTTACAGGTATATTTCTCCATTAGTTTCATTCAAAATACATCTCGCAATAAGTGCCTTGGCCGTTTCGTAACTATAAGAATTTTTTGCCTTGAGGCCTTAAGCTCACGTGGCGGAAGAGAAACGGCCAAGTCACTTATTTCGACCAAGGCATAGGCATAGAGTTTGTGAAATAAGGACTTGTGAAGTTGAAGAGTGTAGAGTTAGCAGCTTGGCTCTACATGAGATGTGATAACTTTTTGACAATGTGAGAAATTCGGCCTCGTCTTGGCAATATTTTAGATGAAAATTTTTTTGGTTGGATTACCTTTTCTGAAAAGAAAAAGATTATATCAACCGAACTCTATGTTTTGTTGTTTGTGGTCCAGCTGCTATTTTTTAGCGAATCGAAATGGAACAAATATGCAGTTGAATGGGTTTCTACTATTTCAGAAATTCATACAACTCTAATATTTCCGTTAATCAAACTGTTGAAAAGTTGTGACAAAGAGTGACGATATAATAGATGTTTGAGTTTTTTTTGGTACTTCTGCTTTCACCCCCTTGCGAGTATTTCCAGTGAATATCGCTGTGGATTAAAAGTTTGGTAACGAAAATAATTTGTGGTACATATGTAGTGTTCCCTCCACAAAGGCCACATTATTTCTTCGAAACCGTAGATAATTTCCTGTCTACAGTTTCGGGCCCAGAAAATATCCGAAGAATATTTCAGTCGGTCTCTTTGTGGGGACACACTCTGATTTATTAGTTGCACACGCCTTGTCCCTATTAGCCTGTTTTTGTTTCAACATGATAATTCTTCTGCAGCTTCGCTTACGAAAATGTTTTTTCTCTCACCTCAAATCCAACAGTTCAAATAAAAAAAAACAATCAATAACATAATTAATTTCCGCTCGATAATATTTCTATGTATTTATGTATTCGGAAAATGACTATTTCTCATGGTTAAAATGAGTAATATGAAATTTAGGCTTTTTAGATACACCATTTCAATTGAAATAGAGTAGCTTTCTTCAGGTTTAATATCTGAGTCAAACCACTTTTCTCAAATATTTTTTGTTGAGCTCTCCTGGATTTTAATTAGATGATATTTTTATGCCTGCCCTCAATTTTCTCATTAGTGTTGAAGTTGAATTTCAAGTAGAAGGAAAGAAGATGTGATGTAAGTATATTACTCATTTTGAGAAAACTGACAAATTAATAATAATGGAAACACTAATAAAAATAAATATTCAATCTATCCTAATAAGTTTCAGTCAACGCCAAAAAGGTGTACATATACTATGAGAAATATCATATCATGTCATATATGAATATAATAAAATTCATTGCGCAGAGTGATTTCGCGAACTTATCAGAACTGTCAAAACTTTAGTGATACGGTTCTGCCTATCGAATGATATTTGATCGCAGTGTTAAACCTCATGGAAGCTTACTTCGTTTTAAATTTCGGATAAATCGGCGATTCCATTCAGGAGATAAATTAGTTTTGTTTTCCATTCAAATTCGAAAAACAATCTGTAAATCAAAATCTAGAAATTTTAGATATATATAGGGGTTTTTCGGAATCCTTTAATTGTTCTCTATCTCCCATTTAAATGTTTCCTATCTCAACCGGGCCACCCTGAAATTTATTAGTAAACTCTAAATTCTGACCAATATAGAATGATTTCTTTTTAATATGTGTCTATTTCGTTCATTCTGTCACATCTTGTAGAACAAAATCGTGGCTCCTGCCACGGATTTATTTTTTATCGGTCAAATTAATGCGAGAGAAAACTGTTCTGCCAATCGATATTTTTGAATGCGAAAATCACTAAACGATATTCATGGAAATATTCCTGTTGAAGATTGAACGATGCACTCCCGATCTCACTTCTGTCTACGCTCTAGATAGTTTAACTCCAAGTCCATCTCTATGGTCTCCAGAACTCAGCTGACTTATTGAACGCGTCAAAGTTTACCTAACTCTATGAATTATCTGTAAGATAGCTCACGTTTCTGATTTGAATTTAATTAATCGCTTTCTTCTCTCCTTGCATTGATTGTGTTAACATCTCATCTTGTGCTTAGATTGATATTAGGTTTCCTCAAAGTCATCTCCTATTGATTTCTTGTCACCTCTTCATTTTTGTGTGAATTCAGATTGACTTATTAGGAATTTATGCTCAGAATCATTGCTTAGTCCATTTAAATGCTTTCCATGAAGTATGAAATATGTCTACGTTCATAAAGAATCTACAAAAATATCAGTAATCCTCATTAGTTCTATTCAATTTACTGGATAACTCGATTTACTTCGTTTATTTCTCTCATGGAAATGGTGAAGTTACACCAGAATTGAATTTCTCTCTGGAAATGAATACTTATTTATTATATTCTCATGCTTATCTCATTATTCATTTCATTCCTCAAATCAAATGTTCACCTTTTATAAGTCATTGCTAATTACTGTTCTCGAGTTTCAGATGAATAAATTAGTCGATCTCCTGCAGAACGTTGTAAACTCTGATGTGGTTCAACGGTTAATTGTAATACCCATGAAACTGGTTGACAGCCTTTTGTCGTTGTTTCACCCTGGATGGTCTCGGATAATGGCGAACTCAATCAATTGGCATGGTTTGCTCATTATAAACCTGAATTCTCAAGTTCATTCATCTGACTCTACTTACACTAATCCTACAAAGGATTAGTGGTTTTATTCACTCATAATATGTACATAGTACTCTCTTTTTGTATTTCTCATTTGTATCTCCTATTTTTTTGGTATTAGCTTCATGCGGGTGACTTATTCATTTTATGATTGTGAATGATGTATAGAAAAGGTTTTATAGTACCATCTCCAACTCAATTATCTGAATACAGTCCACAAACAGTAACTTGACAAAATTTGAATATAATACTCGAAGGTTTGTTTGTAACTTTTGAACTCTCAGAGAATATCAGTGCCTTCTGCACTTGTATATTATAAATAACTATTCTCTT
This sequence comes from Hippodamia convergens, assembly GCA_038502775.1. Taxonomy (NCBI): domain Eukaryota; kingdom Metazoa; phylum Arthropoda; class Insecta; order Coleoptera; family Coccinellidae; genus Hippodamia; species Hippodamia convergens. Next base: position 26,861,391 of record CM076607.1, on the reverse strand, counting down.
ATTCTGTGTCAAATCCGTTCATTCTGCCACATTTTGTAGAACAAAATTGTGTGAGAATATCTCGGTTTCGCACAGTTTTAATGGTAATATTTATTCTTTATATGTTAGCCTCCTGTTATGGATTTATTTAAAATTTGGCAAATATACTGCTCCACAAGAGTTAGGAGTATCGTTTTCAATCGTTTTGGAAAGTAAGTAATCTTCGAGAAAATCGCAGTAAAATCATTTAAAACTCAAAAACAACTTGAATCGATCCAATAAAAATCAGTATGGGAAATTTCGTCAATCTGGTCGCCTTTTTTCTGAAGTTTGGTTCTTCGGATATGCTTCATGAATGTTCTTATTTTGAAATGAAGTCAGTTTATCAACAGCTTCGATTTGAAACGAGTTTTCTGAAAATAACATAAATTAACAAACGCTGAGGCTAATAGGGCTATCGGAATGCTACATGTTGTAACGGAAAGGCTCCAAGTCAGCCAGTGTGATATCTCGACTTTTGAAAAGGTTCAGGGGACGGGTTCCGTGTTGCAAAGACCTTGGTGGGCGACGAAAAACAGCACCTGCTTAAGATCGTTTCATCGCCCTTTCGGCGAGAAAAAAGCCTACATCTACGTGTAGAATGCTACGGAATACTTTTCAAAATGCAAATGGGATCCAAGTTTTCATCGAAGCCATCAGACGACGTTTGAGAGAGGTGAATCTAGATTAAATTAATACGTGACCATAAGCGTCAAAGACTAGAATGGGCAAGGCAACATATCAATTGGAACGATCAATGGCGTAGTGTCATTTTCACTGATGAATCCAGATATGGACGATTTTCATTTATGGAACCAAATTCCTCAAGAAATGTTCAACAACCTCGTGTGTAGTATGCAAACAAGATGTCAAGCAGTTATTGATGCCTGTGGAGGCCATACATTGTTTTCATAGTTTTAAAATGCTTGAATTCCCTGGGAATAAAATTTCGTTATTTTTCTCGATTTTTCTTAACCACCCTGTAAACGCTGCAGACATACAGGCTAGAATTAATTTTATTCAATGCAACTTGAAATCATATAAATATGAATTTTCATCACAAAATCTCACTCAAACTATATTTTTCTTGCAATTTTAGTCCATATCCCTAACACATGTGGAGCAGTTTATATGAAAGAGAAAACAATCAATATTTTCGAATATAAGATAGGAAAATGAAATAAAACAACTCAGAGATTGCAAATTCAAAAATAAAATCAGAGAATTCTTTCTTAGTTCTCTTTAATCTCCTGGAGGTTAAGAAAATGGAAGAATATGTTGTAATTTCTATACTTTGTTTAAGTTAGATTGCACACAGTGTGTACATTATTATAATTTTTTTTCTTGTGTCACAACAAGGGTTAAGTGGTAGAACACCCATGGGTGAACTTCCCCTTGAGATTTCTGTTATAGAAATAAAGGCCTTATAATCATTATTATTAAAATCACCTAACGATAATTATTGAAATATTGAATTAATTTCAATGAATAAGAGGAAATTACGTATGATACTTATACAGAAGGCTTATTTTAACGCTCGTGCATTCAAAACACGCCACTTTGTGGCTTGTTTTTGAATTTTAAACTCAGCATGGAAGAATATCAGTGCCTTCTGCACTTTTATTGTGAATATCTATGGATCTGGTTTCTTATTTTTCTGGTTCATCTTGAAAAGAAAATTATCAGAAGTATTTTTACGATAGTAAGAATATTACAGTAGAATATAACAGAAACATTATGATAGAAATGCAGCCAATAAAATATTCCATATTCCATATTCCATCATCCATATTTCAATTTCAAAATTGTATGTGTGTTAGTGTATGTATGTATGATGTAAGTTTCTACTTCTACTTTTCAATAGACGTGTTTGCAATACCGTCTGGTAAGTAGTTTCCTCATATCTAACACTCAACAGAGGGATAGGCTATACCTATCCTCTTTCCCTTTCAACAAGAGAGGCCACTTGTTCCAGATCGTCATCAAGATGGTGAAACCGAGATCCATTCCGAGCAATCCGAAAATACCTTGTTGTAGCCATTAAGGGTCTGATAGCCGTGAAATGCACCAAGCACGTATGCAATATTCGTGCATAAAGAACTACATGGTAGCCTATAAAAAGGTAAGTGGTCATATCCGATGTCTTTCACGTATGGAGGCAAGACGAGAAGGCGAAATGCTGTTGTGTCATAAAAATTGTCTCGGATCGCGTAGCCAAGCAAAAATGACTACAAACCATTAATGTCTGAAATTGAATAGCTGCTGAAAAGGAGTTCGCTTTCGATCTTTGATTCCTATTTTGAAGAACGTTTTTTTTTCATCTTGTTCGGACGTGCCTTATTTTATGGGTGATTTTATTTATACTTATGGTAACAGAGGACAAGCGGAACCCGACATTTGCAAAACGTGTTTCGATTGCCACATTTCCTGCTGCACAAGGGATTTCCCATTTTCATCATTCAAAACATCAATATCATTGTGCAATGTAGGTATACCGAATCTATGATGGATTTTATGAATTTTATCATTGGAGAGAATATGTAGAGCTTCAAAACTCTCATTCGTTGCGCCTGAAAATGTTCTTGTTTTGTGTTCAATTGGCCATCTCAATGCCTCAATCCGCAATTTTAGAATTATCACAAAACATCAAAATACTTTCCAAATTATTGAGTTCCGAACACAATTATTTCAATGACTCTGAGATGCATTCATCGCTAATGGATATAATGCCAAAGAAATTCAGAGGGCAATAAGAACAAAATTTTCCGTAATGATAACACATCACAACTCACCCCGATGGAAGAGCAATCTTAAGATACATCCCTAAGGTCATAGATAGAATTGGTAGAATACTGAAGAAGCATAACATCGAGACCGTTTATTAGTCAACTTAAAAACTGTGCCAAATAATAATAAGCTTTTTCAAGACATGAAGAATATGTATATGATCAGAACTGCCAAAGACAAAGTCGACCCACATTCACAAGCCGGTATTTACAGGATACCTTGCGACTGCGGCAAAGTCTACATTGGTACAACGAAACGGAGTATTAATACGAGAATTAAGGAGCATGAACGATGCTGACCACTCAATCAGACAGAGAAATCCGAACTAGCGGAACATGCTCTATAAGATGGACACAATATAGTTTTCTCAAAGGTAGAGGTTATTTCGAATGATTGGACTCCTTGTGTGGATATCTATCAGTGTGGGTTGGTTTTCTATGAACCCTGTGTCCTAGTTTCCCAGTAGGCTTTCTAGTTACTAAGACATCTATAGAAAGGGTAGAACACCAATCTGTTCAATCTCCATAGTGAACTGAATATTTGGGTGCCCACTGTTAAGTTGGGTCAAGAAAGCTTCCAATTCTTCAACTCCGTGACAAAAGTATCATCATGGAAAGTTTCTTTGATGCCGCTTCGATAGCACTCGAAGCTGTTCGAATTTTTTAATGAAGAAATTTACAATTGCAGGACTTATAGGGTTACCCATGGCGACACCGTTTATTTGTTCACAGAACTCGCCTTCCCACTGAAAATAGCTGGATGTTAAGCAAAGTTCGAAGAGCTTTGCTTTGCTATATAATTTGGGATTATCTCAGACATTTAGCAATTCCCTCATGGGCACAAGAGAGACACAACATCAAAACTAACGAGTATGTCGTTTGGTTACAAATGGATGTTTAGCAGCTTTTCTACAAACTGAGTAGAGTCCTTGACGAAAGTTTCCGTATTTACCACATCAGGTCTCAACATAGTCGTTAAAACTTTGGCTAATAAAGTCGTATGTTAGTGAGTCGATGGTACTTACAATCGATCTCAATGGGACATTATCCTTGTGATTTTCGGAAGTCGGTATATACGCGGAGTACTTGCTTCACTCTTACGAATCCTCTTTTTAAGTTCTTCACCCAGAGAAGAAACTTTTATAAGAGCCTTTGCTTGTCTCAGCCTACACGAGGTAGGATCTCTTATAAGTTTCCTGTAGTTTGAGTGGTCTAACAACGCCCTCATTTTGGAATCATAATCAGAGGTTTCCATCACTAGTCGCGTTTCCTTTGTCATCTTAAGGCATGGAAAATGGATCTGTCCTAATTGGGACTTTTTATGGCTTGAAATTCCCTGAAATTCACACAAAAAATACTGTGCTAACGTCAATAGTAGTTATTTAATTGATATCGTTTCGATTGGCCTAATAAAACTTCTTCTTTTATCAATAAATTATTTTTGAAGTAATTAAATTCAGATAATTCATTGAATAATACGGTAGTCCTTCAATTCTAGTCCGAATAATATTGAAATAAGGAAGAACTACATATTCGAGGTCTCAGCCCTCGAGTCCCAACAGGTTTTGATTCAGTTGCATGTGATTTGCGTGAGTGAACTACTGTCAAAGAAAAAAAATAGTTAAAAAATGAGAGACTTCTTAACTAGGTGGGGAATGGAATCCCTAATTCAACATTTTCAGGGTAAGTACTTTCAGATTCATATAAGAATGTAAACATCTAATAATGATACTTTTTTTACCGATGAAGGCTAGTATTTTAGGTATTTCTCTATTTAACCCTATTAGGTATGCGTATTGAAAGGGTATTAGAACAACAATCTATATAATAAAAGCTATTTGTATGCCCACTGAATAATTTCAATTTCTCCTCTTTTTTTTTTGGTTCAACTTATAAATAATTGTTGAATCTTCGACTGAATATATCGATCAGCATTATATTTTATTTTTAGCCAACGACATTCATGATTCAGATTTTGCATCAAATCCATGGTGCGTCTAATAATTTGGCCAGGGACTGTACTTTCAAACACACCCATCTTAGTAGTATGAACGATTGACATATACTAATAAGAATGTTATGCTTATGTAGTTTTTTGGGGTTTAGAAAAATCGAGGATTGAGAAGAAAAATATCCCTTAAGATATGGAGTGTATTCATCATTGTGGCTTATTACAGAGCCACAATATGTTCAAATTAGAGAAAATAAGTTTTTGTTTTGTTTTTCACCTCAGTATGTTTCTGTTTACTTATTGCTGATACTCATTGTGTTCTTGAATTTATAGTATATTTGATTTTGTTGAAACAATAATAAAAAAAATTAAGACATTAAAAGTTGTTTCATTTTATACATCTTATCGTTCAATCAATAAATAAATTAAAGAATTAAATCAATAGTATAGTGAAATATTTCTAACGACTGCATCATATTCAATCAACTGTTGATGTTTTTTTTTCAATATGAAGTTTATTTAAATTAAAATCAAGCATTCATCCTTGTCATGATAAATTACCTTTCGATAGAAAAAAAGGTGGGTTTGTTTCAATTATATTCTTTCATTGAAATTAAGTATAGCTTATCTTGGCTCAATTATAGCATTTTATTGAATACTTTCACTGTTTAAATAAAATCAATAAGTCCTATAATTGAATCGAAAATAGGAAGCATTGGCAATGGAAGAACAAGATAAGCATTGAATTGAATATACTAATCATTCAGGAATAGGGAACACAGTATATCATTGATTCAATGGTTATCCCATTGTTTCTACTAACAGTGTTTTTTGTGTGTTCATATTGATTTTTGGTGGTTTAGCCTTCCTGATGATTCTTGAGGCTTCAGTCTTCACTTCTGCAGCCTTAGCCTCAGGTAAAGTCCGAATTGCTGCTTCAACATTGGCCATTATATTCTCTACAGGAATTTATTTAGTTCGAATGAAGAAATTGTTTCCTTTTTCAAGGATAGATTTCTCTTCTTGAGTTAATTTCCTCTTGGACAAGTTAACAACAGTATGTTCGGAAATAAAATAATTTGTCAAATTCATAAACCGACTGGAGAACATTTATTGTTTTCTATTAACTTCATCTAATTATATGCAATTTTGATTATGGATTCATTACAATTCGAAACAGACGCGTTACATGACGACTTGAAAGTGGTTGAAATTGTGGAACTAGGATTTCCTAGGCGAATATATGAAAGACATTTATATTTCAATGAATTGAATGAGAGGTCGTTTTTCCAAAGGTTCCGTTTGACATAACAGATTGTCTTGCATTCATTGACATGAATAGAAATCCGACTAGAATATCCTTTGTCCTCAGAGAGAGAGAGTTTTTTCAAACCAACCAAGATGTTCGAAGATCGCTCCAGATCATTAATGAAGGGAAATCATCTCTCATATATAAACCAAAAAAATTGGAATTTCAATAAGCCAATTTAACGTTGACTGATGTTTGAAATCGTCAAAATGACAGTAAAGTTAGGTTAAGCAAATGACAACTATCATCTGTACCTGGCCAACTAATGAAATGGCTTTATTGAACTAGGGTGAAGTTTGACAACATGAAAAACTGAAATATCCAATATTATATTTCATTATCCCATAATGGTTGATGCCAGAGGGTTTGGATAAAACATGCAATCATCTTATTTCAGCAGAGTAGATAAATAGCATGAATGCCAATTAGCGTTAAAACCAAAAGAGACGAAATCAGTCGAGCAGATGATACCGTTGTGGGTATCATTTCTCCAAAACATCCACAGAAGCAGTTCATAATATGTTCTGACACTAATTAGCGTTTAACCGGAATACATCTAATAGGCGATTTGTAGGGAAACCGACAAGGGAGTTGACAAAAAACAGCGGTCTGCTACGTGGAGAAGATTGGAGTTGTCGGTTCCAAAGATTTCCGACAAGGGCGGCTCAGGAGGTCGTATCACTCCAGTTTCCAGTCGGAAATCTCCAGTTACACTCGACGACGGAGCGATGTCCTCGTAGTGTGTTTTTTTTTTCACAAGGAGAACAGACGAATTCACTTAAGAAGATTCTGAATCTCCCCAGAATATATTTCAATCGACATCCGTCGAATTATTTACTAATCTATTCTCTCTTTTGAACCATGAAATTTTTTTTCAGCGATTTTCTTGTTTAATTAGTTGAATGGATTGACAAAGATTGAGCGTATAGAGAAACTATAAATTCGGAACATGCCCCGTATGAATAGGAGTCTAGTCGAAGTAGTCGTCCTCTCTGAAGATCTACCAGATCGTAGATTCGAATCGTAAAAAGTCAACCGTGCCAAATCTGATGCGACAAAAAAATTATTAATGAACAACAGAAGGAAGGAGTAATTTTTTAATTCGTTCTCTGTCGACGGGCCCATGAGATATATCGCTGCAGCAAACACTGTCGTATATTCTAAATTTGTTCACCCATTAAAATAAATTTGTTGGAGCCCGTTCAGTTTTTTCGGTAATTTGTAACGAGGGGAGCAGTGAAATGTTCGACCCGACAAAGCAACAGAATATGGCAAGCGATAAAAAGAATAAGTACAGTTCCTACTTCTCGGGAAGCTCGCTTCAAGCTGAAAAACTTTTTGTTTTGAAGAATTCGCAACATGTTAGGCTGGAAAAGCAATGGCCGCAACATTTTGTATAGCGAAACATTTCAAGATTCACATTCTCGAGTTCTCCCTGGAATTCTATGGTTGACTTGACAGACTCCAGAAATGCCAGAATCAATAGATACACCTAAAGATGTCTTACTATAAGGCCAGTCAAAATCGACACACAAAATTGCCAAATTAGAAAAACATTATGTATCTCTGATTTTTTAGTATGTTATTTGGATCTACTCGGGCTATGTATACCCAAGTTTGCAACTCACCAATAGTATATTCTAAAATAAGTTGCAGAATGAGCTCCTATTCCAACTCGAATGCGAAATCCGAAAACGAGCGACGAAGGACGAGTTTTCGAAAGCATGTGTGTTGGAGTTGCCTTCTGCAACGAGTATTAGACGATATTATCTCTATTTCAGTCAAATTTTGTGAAATTCTCTCGGAATTCAAAGAAAAATTCAGATTAGTGACTTTTGTATTGTATGTGTGCCTTACGAAATTTGACAGATTACGAGATTTGAATTGATTCGTTTTGAAAATTGAGAGGAACTGAAGTCAGTACTGACACCCATAAAACGAAAAATATAACTGAAAACAATGCTGTAATGAGATTCATTACAGCACTACTTTTAGTATTAGTACTGTAATGAACTCATTACGATACAGAAATAGAGAAAAAATTTCACACACCAAAAACCACGACTTGTTTCAGTTTCTACTTTATATTTCGTGATCCATCCATTTTTCGATTTCAAGAAAATTTAATTTGTGACAAATTAAGCCTAACAGAAGCTCTGTAGGTTAATTCATTTCCGAATGACGGAACTTTGAAAATAGGCCAGTTGTTACATACATTTATTAAAAATAGTACATCAATATTGACGATATTGTAACCAAGACATCTGTGATTATGGATAATTTCTGGAAAAATGCGATTTTATCTTGTGTGGGTTTTTTTTAGTTTTGAAAAAATCACGGTGCCTTTTAGTCCTCGCTATGAGCTTATTTTAAATCTAATTAAATTGCCTACAAATTATTTTCCACAAGCTCTACTCGTTATATCGAAATTTTAGAAAAAAGACCTTGTATGATAAGTCTATGGTTTCGACGCAATCTCAGTTCAAAAAGATGTAAAACTAATATTTCCACAAGTGGCTTATTTTCAAAGTACCGTGATTCGGTAATGAATTGACCTACAGAACTCCGATTAGGCTCAATTTGTCACAAATTTAATGCTTTTGAGAACCGTAAATGATAGTTTTTGTCGAAAAATGGATGGATTAGGAGATATAAAGCAGAATCTGGAACAAGGCCAAAAATTTCGCGGTTTTTGATGTTTAAAAATTTTTCCACAACTTTTTGAGAGTTGCAAACTTGTGTATCCAATGTTTTAGTGAATCCTAACAACATACTAAAAATCAGGGATACATCATGTTTTTTCAATTCATTTTCGATTTTGACTGGCCTATTATACATAATATATGGTGTATGCAATAAGATTTTGTTCCGCCAATTTTAGAATAAGAGGAATCTTTCGTTCAATCAGCTTTAGGAGGCGCTTTACACAAATTATGATATATTCTTGATAATTTATTCGAAAAATTGAATATATTTGGGTGTTAATAGTTTTTTTCAACAATAATTAATGGTTAGGTTAAGGCTTTCACAACCGGATATAACGACATTGACAGAGTCTTCCGGTCTAATTAGGACAATCATTCGTCGCATGAACCACATCTCCAGATCTTCGTCTTGTCTCTGAGTATAAGTGGAAATCAATTTCTCATGTAGGTCCCCGTACTTTTATTGCAACCTGAAGTAGCTTTTCGCCAGATCCCATTTCAATTGACGATGAAGTACGATCGAATAAAATGTAATAAAAATCACGTACAGCAGCCACACACGTGGTTTTATGGCGCGTTGGACGTAGGGTGAGAAATTGCCAAGGTGCACTTGGTATATTGTGATTTTGTATGCCTATGAGTAGAGTTAGTATACGTGGTGCATTCCTCATTGAAATGTACCTAACTACCTTGTACTTTTCGTACGTTTTGCGAGGTTTATAAGAAGTGGAAACCCTTGTATCTCAGGATAACAATGATACGACAATAGTATATTCTAACACAAGTTGCAGAATGAGCTTCTATTCCAACACGAATGCGAAATTCGAAAGCATGAGTGTTTGAATTGCCTTCTGCAACGAGTATTAGACGATATTTTTTCTATTTCAGTCAAGTTTTGTGAAATACTCTTGAAATTTAAATGAAAATTCAAATAAGTGACTTTTGTATTGCATCTTGGTCTTTGGTGTGACTTACGAAATTTGACAAATTACGGAATTTAAATTGATTTGATTTGAAGATTTCTTGGATCGGGGATCAGTACTGACAACCACAAAACGAAAAATATAACGGAAAACAATGCTGCAATGAGATCATTAGAGCACTACTTTTAGTACCGTAATGAACTCATTACGATACTGAAATAGAGAAAACTATTTAAGTTTAGTAAGTATGCTCATTCATAATATCGTATATTTTATTATAAATCATATCAGTGTTTCACACATAATTTGAGTCATCAAGGCAGCATAAAATATTGTTCCCTAAGGCAGTCTACGATTTTTAAAAGATAATTTTTTGGTAAGTATTCAGTGAACGATCCAAACTGTGTAAGGAAAACCTTATGAATACTGTTCAAACTGATATCAACCGAAGGGTACTGTTCAAACTGTTATCAACCGAAGGATGTCGATTCTTTGCGATATTATGTGTTTATTTCAGTGATGAATAAATAATAATTATAATTCTGGTGATGATTTTTTATGCTTGACTCTGGAATGGCCTTTCGAATTAATGTCATAAGAAACAATATTACTGTCTTAAGGTACGAGGTACGAGCCTTGTTTGTACCTTAGTACAAATTAATTATTGTTCGTTTCAGAATAATTGGCATCTCAAGCGGCTGTGGAATCTCGAAAATAAGTAACTTTTGTGTTGCAGGATTTAGGTTGATGGTGTAGATGAAAAACACTAACTTATGACATTTTCAAGTTTGAGTAAACCTTCTGGATATAATTCGAATTTATTCCTGTATGTGTATGTTCTTGATTAAATCGACAAATAAGTTTTGGATTAGAATATGAATATTTCTTACCGAATTGGAAACGGCTGGAATTCATCAAGATATCTTTCGTTTCGCCTAACTGATACAAGGAAAAATGAGTCAGTCTATCGGTGTTACTGCGAGTTTTTCAAGGATTCCGCAGGTATTTCTGCTGATATTGATCGCTTTTCGCTAGTATTTCATAATGATAAATAAATGAGTCTCAGAATTTCAGTTTTCACCTAGAACTGTCAGAAGAATTTTGAGAAAAAAAGGCAAGCCAAGTCATTACAGGCAGGACTGAATAGTGGAAGGAAACCTATTCCACATGATTATACCTTCCACGAGACGTTATACGACGTTATTTTTGCTAAAATCAAGAACAGTGAATGAATTAGTTCGTATTGTGCAGGGTATCCCAGATTGCTTGATTTTTGCTGTTTCTGGTACTTCTAGACTAGATAGGTAAAAACGTTGAAAGGAGTCCTGGGCTCGATTTTCGTGAAAACTCCAATGGTGAAAACCGTTTCACGATATCTTCATTTGTTTTGAAGATATAAGAACATTTTGAAATTTTTTCGATTCAGAAGATGTTCCATAACTTTTTCATTTTCGAAAATATCTGGAAAAGTTAAATCCTTTCAACAATAATTATTTTAAATTTTCTTTATCTCAAAATTTTTTTTTATGAAATAAAATGAAAAAAATGCGTTCGTATTCAATATAGAAAAAGTGGTTTTTTTCCACGAAAAAAAAAAATTTATGTAGTTTCTTATTTCCGGGTAAAAAGCGCTTCTAAAAAGTTTTAATCGTTTTCAGATATTTTCGTAAATGAAAAAAACACATTCTCGAAATCGAAATTAAAAATCAAAAATGAAGATATCGTGAAACGATTTTCACTCATGGTGTTTTCACAAAAATCGAGCCCAGGACACCTAACGAAGTTTTTACCTGTCTAGTCCAGAAGTACCTAAAACAGTCAAAATCAAGCAATTTGGGATGCCCTGTACATCTTTTCTCAACTGCCTTAAAAGTGGGTATCTGAATTTCACTCAAAATGACCATTGGTTATATTATCTATCACAGTTTGTCAACAAATATTTTCTTTTCATTTCAACATCTTAGGTATGAAATTTAACGAAATGAAAAAATAGAACAAGGAAAGAACTTGGCTGAATTTTCAATAGTCATCAAGAATGCAAAGATTGCTGAAGAGTCTTCATGGAGAAGGAACTTTTAGTGATCTTCGATGAAATCGAATGAAAATTATTGATTGATATCTCTACATTGGGGTTCCTCGGAAGACTGGATGATTTTATGTTCAGGATTCCACGATATTTGTATTATCAATATATCAATCCTGAATTTCCATGCTTGATCTGCAGTGAAATTGTAATGTGGCTATGTATATTTCAGTCAATGTGACATGTTCTTTTGAGCATTTAGGCCGTCGTCGTAGATTAGTTCTCGACGTTTCGCCAGTTCGAGTGTCTGGCATCTTCAGGAGTTATATTTCAGGAGATGTTCTCACTGGACTGAACTGCCTGAGTGGGAGTTCAGTCCAGTGAGAACATCTCCTGAAATATAACTCCTGAAGATGCCAGACACTCGAACTGGCGAAACGTCGAGAACTAATCTACGACGACGGCCTAAATGCTCGAAAGAACATGTCACATCGAACGATGGCCGCGAAAGCCTCAACCAATTCATTATATTTCAGTCGTCATCTTAGCTGTATATGTTTTTTTGCAATGGAATCTAAGTTCGAAAATTTGTCAATACAATAATGATGACAATAATATCATTGTACGAAGATTTCTTCATCAATGACAATATACTGCTGCTGCACAGGTTATGAGAATAATCAATATTCTCAACAATTCAAAATTGATATGCCTTAAAAAATATGTTCAATTATTTCATAGGTTATATTGATTTAATTTATTCTATGATAGAAATTTGTAGTAACTTTTTGTAACCAGAAAAAAGGGCCCGACTGAAATTACATGGCTTGCTCTGATGACAATAATTTTGAAACGGAGTATAAAAATATTAATGCAACAACTTCAACGTAACCATGGATTGTTGCAAAAAATCGGCGATGAGTGATAGGATATTTGAAGTCATATTGTTGAGAGTTAGGACAGTAGCTCACCCAGGGGGAGCCAAGGGGCTGGAGCCTCCTGATCCTTCATGATGTGTTCTCTGATTAAAGATAGGATTGAACTCGAACTCTCTGTATTGTGTAGTTGTCGTTCTTAGCAGATAGGTGGGTAGTATAATTTTTAGCCTATTTTCCGATTTCAAGGCAATTTCTATGCAGTCCTGAATCGGAAAAGTCAGCAGTTACTTCCAAGTCATAACCATTACACGTATCGTACTCCTAATAGTTTTCTCTTTAATACATTGTAGTTAAAACGTTATCGCTGGATTTATGCTATTCCTCGATTATTACTGCCATTGTTTTAGTGGATTGTTTTCCGCGTAAACACCGGTATGCCGCTGAAAACTCATGTCTTTCTCATTAAGATTTCATTTTATGGTATTTTGCGCTAATGAAAGTTTTCAAGTGGTCATTAAAATCGGACTAAATCTCGAGTTTTACGGGAAAATATTCCGATTGGAAGGAATCGACGGAAATGTAAGATGAACGTGTTTTTTCGATTAAGTGGGCCTTCCACTACCCTTGTACCCGTGTACGTATAGATTTAATAATTTCTTACTCGAATTCGTTTTCTTCAACCATAGTATAAATTCTATGCTTCAACTTATTATATATCAAGAAATGCCTACTCGTTAGAAAACTATGCTGTAAAAATTCGCAGTTCTACTAAAATTCTAACTACAAAACGTTGCCAGCTCTTAGACTATAGATAACAGTCACATTCATTTCATGTCAGTCTAGTGCCGTGTTCAAATTGAACATTATTTTGAATTGAATTGAAAATGTTTGAATTGGTTATCTTGGGTTGTCCCCGCTAGTTAGACTTTTTTATACAACTGTTCGAGCACCACAAAATTCACTTGACCATTCTCCTTTATCTCTCGTTGTTCACCCAGTGTCAGCCGTAAAAGCCTGAAATTAACTGGTTTATTAACGATTTGTTCATGAAAACTCGATATATTATTTCATATCCTCGTTATATAGGAATGAATTCCACATGACAACCCACACACTAAATTATCTGCCCTAAAGTCAAATTTTCATTAAAATCGATCATCTGATTCCTGAGTTCTGTATAAAGACAAACAAACACACGGAATTTCTCATTTATGGTCCGTTTCAAAATGATTGTCATTTTTGCTCTGACAAGCCATGGAATTCCAGCCGGGGCTTTATTTCTAGTTACAAAAAGTTACTAAAAATTTCTGTGTGTTCATCATAGATTGAAATATATCAATATAACCTATAAAATGATTGAATATATTTTTCAAGGAATATATTTTTTGAAGAAATTTTTGTGAAATTACGTTATTTTCATCATTTTTGTATTGACAAATTTTCAAACTTAGCTTCAATTGCAAAAGAAAAACAACCTGAGATGATGACTAAAATATAGACACCACCCACACTATTCTGCTGTAGATCAAGCATGGGAATTGAAAATTCAGGATTGAAAATAAAAAAAGCACGGAATGCTTCAACATGAATTCTTGCAGGCTTTCGAGTAACTCCAATGTAGATATATCATTCATTAAATAATTAAGACTTCGTCAGAGATAACTAAAAGTTCGTTCTCTATGAAGACCATTCAGCAATCTTGATGACTATCGAAAATTCAGCCAAGTTCTCGCACTGTGTTATTTTTGTATTGAGGAACAAAAAGTATAAAGCTGACATAACTTTACAATCTCATAGCCAAGTTGTTGAAACAAATAGAAAATATTTGTTGACAAATTGTGAATCATTTGAAGTGTGAAATGCTATAAAATAGATCACTTATTATTTGTATTTGTTAATACTGTCCATTTCATGATTCATTAAATAATAAACCAAATTGGTTTTGATTAAAATTCAGTTACTTTTCAGGCAGTTCAAAAAAGATGTACAAACTGATTTATTCAATGTTTTTGATTTTAGAACAAAAATAATGTCGTATAATGTCTCTTTGAATCATGTGAAATAGATTTCCATCCACTGCTCACTCATGACTGTATTGACTTGTCTTGCCTTCTCTTTTCTCCAAAATTCATCTATCAGGTCTAGGTGAAAACTGAAATTTTGAGAGTCATTTATTTATCAGAGAACACCTTGAAAAAGTAAATGATTGCTACCTGAATAACTGGCAAAACGCGATTAATAACTATTCTCCTTCTTCGTCTAATGAATATCTGATCTGATAATGGTCTGAGAAGATTCAATCAAGTAATTCCAATTTGAAGATGGTGTTTTCTATATCTATGTTTGATTCAAATCAGGCGTGAATTTCGTACAACTTTCATGAGTATAAACATTTCTCATAAGGCAGAAAATGTCTCCTGTACCTTCATATGGATGACTGCTGGCATGATCAAATTGTTTAAGAAAATTAATAATATAAAAATTGATAGTTATGTAGGTTGTAGAATTGATTGGAATATTATTCGACATCTATCGAATTTCATGACAGGTTATATACGAATAACGATTTCTCCCACACTCATGTGGGTGTGGATGTCATATTTTTCATGGTTTATGCAATTAAATCAACACGTTTTGTTAAGTTAGTTGCCTAACATCCTGCAACCTCAATGAAAGGTAAGATAGAGTTGACAGGCAACTGCACTCCGGCCAGATGGCCAATCAGGAGAAAGTGGGCGTCATTTTCGATTTAGTGACCCTTCGATTCACTGATGTTTCGAAGCGCTGAACTTTCGAAGGACTGACTCTTCGGTCGAGAATACCTATTCGTGAAAAAATATTCCCTATGGTCGTGAGAACCTCAGTACCTACACTTTCTGGACATGCGTTGTACCTACTTAGAACAAGGAACATAGCTTGTAAAATGTTTATACTCATTAGCTAAACGCTAATCACAAATGTTGACGGAATACTTGACCACGATATTTGAAATGAACAAATTACTTCAGCTCAGATAACGACCGATATGTGTAAGAATATAAAATGTAACTGATCTTCAACGAAATTTACCTGGAAAAAACTGCCTCCTAAATTCACCCAGACTGAATAAATATATCTTAATTTAATGGCAATGTGGAAGTGAAACACATTTGTAGGTGATTAAGCGTCTCGGTCTGGCTTGGCAACAACCAACAGCAAATTACCGGGAGGAATTTTAATACACATTATTCACGAAACGTCTTACTCGCCATTTTGGTAATTGTATGGGCATAAATAGATAGAAACATGTCGGTTACACGATCGTTCCCAATTCTTCCCGGATAAAAAACTAAAGGGAACACGCACTCTCCGACATAACCTGTCGGTGCCGACATTCGTGTCTGTGGTCGACCTTCACTACACAAGAACCAGGGTCATCTGCGATTTACGTTTCCACTTCGAATGCTCAGACAAAATCGTATGATGGAAAGGCATAATATATGAAAATGGATGAATGGCAAGACAAAAATTCAAAAAGGAGGGAAAAGTGGAAATATCTTGTCGACTAATTTTACGTATGTATTTATAATTTTTTTATTGGTGTGTAATATGATCAGTGCGTAATGCAGTCTTTGTAGAGATATTTTTCGAGGTGTGTTTTTTCAGATTTTTTATTCAAGACAAGGGTGGATAGAATAGAAAACTGATTTGTTTTGGCTCATTAATAGCTAGAATAACCTTATGATACTAGTTTCTTTTGTAACGAGAAAGTCGGGTAAGATGTAAGATGGCGATGTTGAGATGAACGCTCAAATTAATAATGAAAATATTTATTTTAGAAAATGAGAATGAAAATGAAAAATCACAAAATTGACCTAAATTATTCAGATCACAAGTATCACATAAAATAATTTACTTTTCATGAAAAAATTAAAACCGAAAACCAATATCATCTTACTGCATAAGATGACGAACGCTTTGGGATTTGGTGGCTTATAAGCAGAAATCACAAAAGAACGCGCTACCCTAAAAAAAAAGAACAATCATGATGCCAGCACGACAAACAAGTAAGAAAAAATGTAAGGGGTGATTCTGTGATCAAAACTAAGTGGGGTATTTGGTATATATTTTTTAAAAACACTGTAGCCCGGAAAAGTTAACTCATAACTACTCATAATACCTATTTAATAATAATGAGATTCGTACTTATTTATGAACTGTTATCTTACATTATTATAGCTTCCCAATGAACTGTTGACAGATATTGAAGCATAAATATTAATAATTCGTTGAAACCACCCCTTCACAATCCTACCACTGAATAGATGGTTAGTATCTAAAGGGTTATTAACGAATATGGCTCTATAAAATATTTTCAGGAATGACACAAGATTCAGGATTGAAATTCTAAAGGTGAGCTTCAAGTAAGAAGACGACTTCTCGTATATTTTTTGAAGGTTCCAGGACTTCCGGTTTTTCCGGCAGTGACATCAACTTTCGTTTTTCAAATGAAAAGAACCATTTTTTATTGCATCAATAGATTCTCCATTGAATTCTGAGTCTTTTTGATTCCAAGAGTTTGAATTTTCCCGAGAAAATTCTCTTTAAATGAGGAAATACGAAATATAATCCCAAAATAGAACTCTGTTGAAATACAGTCAACTTCGAGGTTTTTTCATTAGAAATTCTCATTTTTGAGAATCTCCGAGAAGAAAGGCTGATGCTTCTTTTCCGATAGCGTGATTTTCAGAATATGATACAGGAGGTCATAAATTCTTTGTCAAAGTAAGAAGTGTAGAAACATCAAAAAATCGTTTTTCTCAGATTGGAAGACCATTTTTTCGATGCATTTTCGAAATCTTCGTCAAAAATAATAGGAGCATACGTCCAAGAGTTTTATCCCAAAATGAATATTTTTCGAGATATTCAGGAAAGACGATTTTTTCTTCAATTTTCAATCTCATTCCGAATGTGTTTTTTTACTGGAATATAATCAGAATAACAGAGATTGCCAAAAATTTCACTTGACTGTTAATTATTTTCCAGTAGAAAAACACTTTCAGAATGAGATTGAAAATGAAAGAAAACATAGTTTTTCCTGAATCTTGGAAGTATGATCCTATTATTTTTGACGAAGATTACGAAAATGCTTCAAAAAAATGGGGTTCCAATTTGAAAAAATACATTTTTTGATGTTTCGTCACTTCTAACTTTTACAAATAAGTTGTGACCTCCTGTATCATATTCTGAAAATCACGATATCGGAAAAGAAGCATAAGCTTTTTTTCTCGGAGATTCTCGAAAATGAGAATTTTTAATGAAAAAACCTCGAAGTTGTCTGTATTCCAACAGAGTTCAATTTTAAGATTTTATTTCCTCATTTAAAGAGAATTTTCTCGGGAAAATTCATACTTTACGAATCAATAACACTCAGAATTCAATGGAGAATTTATGCAATAAATCTGGGTCTTCCGATTTGAAAAACGAAAGTTGTTGTCACTTCCGGCAAAACAGAAAGTCCTAGAACCTTCAAAAAATATAAGAGAAGTTGTCTTCTTACTTGAAGCTCACCTAAAGAATTTCAATCCTGAATCTTGTGTCATTCCTAAAAATATTCTATACAGCCATATTCGTGGATAACCCTGTATACTGTTATAAAACATCCAACGTCTTAGATGTTGCCAAATGTAAAAAAAAATATGAGGATTCTGAATGTGAAAATTAGGCGGTAGTCATCTTTTTGAAAAAGAGAATAAATCGAAAAACATAAAATTCTTCACACCGAAAACATTTTTAAATGATATATATGAGTTTAAAATAGTAATCATCAAAATGAATACCATTTCGATTCCTAGGCTCACAGATCCCCTAAGATTGGAGAAATGATATCAGATTTTGTCACTGAGAGGAGAGAGGCTTCGGTTTGAGCCTTATTTGGCATCATCAGTATCCCATAATACTCAGGGACAAAATCTTCAGAAGAATTTTACAACCTTTTCACAGAAGTGAGACATTGCTCGGAAGGTATTTCCAAGGTTGATGTTGGTCTTGAATCAAAGGGTCTGTTGCAAGTCGGGCCAACCACACTAACAATCTTCACGATTTGTCGGTGAAAGTGATAGGCCAATCCCCGTCGTCGGTTCAGATGTCGTAACGTGTGAGGGCTCCTTACAGACTTCTCTCCTTTCCGGCTCGGCATCAACTAATGGATTCCCCTTTCGCGGAAGGGAAGAGAAAGAAAAGGGAACTCTTTGTGTCCCGATCGGTCGGTGGGATTCAACGGACGCATTCGTCAACTCCCAGCCAGAAAATTTATTAGTTGGCCGAGAAAATATAATTATGTTATGAAATGTGACACCCGAAATACCCGAAAACACAATCTGTTCCTTTCGAACTTGCCGCTGGTCCTTCGGTTCTCGACAACGATACTCTAAACGCGGATACAGGAACGTACTCAGGAATAAAGCAGAGCCCTTCCTTAATAACGACCGATAATATACGCCATTCTCTTTTAGAAAATCACATAGGAGGTCCTGGTATCGTTTTCAGGAGTTGGTGAACCTGATGAAAAGTCAGTGCGCACACAGAAAATATCGTTAATGACAAAATGACGTTGCCAGTTTGTTTCTTTGTTTACATATTGTTTGAAATCGAAATATTGCAAATAACTAGAGAAGGAATCCTTTCTATCAATTCATATATAAACGTTAATTATTTTCGTCCATTACATCTTTTCCAATTAATTCATTTTCCGAATAAATTCACATTCTAAGGATTACGTGATTGCTAAGAATGTTGAAAGGGCAACATAGTGCTCACTTGGAACATAAAAATATTTTGACAAGCGTCATAACCTCCATTTTCATTCGATACAGAGTGAAATGTGTCGAATTTCCAAGGCCAGAGGTGTGATTTCATATTTGTGTATAAGAATTTTAATACATATCTTCAAAATGATAAGAGATCCCCAGAGATAACATATCAATAAATGATTAAAGACTGGCATTTTTTCAGTTGGTGAGAGATATAGCATTTCATTTGGAATCCCACAGAAAAATGCATAAACAGAATAAAGTTTCACATAGCTGCCTCTAGTTTCCGATCGAAACACTTGGTATGATGTTAATATATGTTTGTGGAATCAGTTTGTATAGGTTTTCAAACAAAAGTTCAGTATTTACAGGATACCATGTGTCTGTAGCAAAGTCTACATTGGTACAACGAAACGGAATATCAATTCGAGAATTAAGGAGCACGAACGATGCTGTAGACTCAAACAGACAGAAAAATCCGCACTGGCGGAACATGCTCTAGCAGATGGTCACAATTTAGATTTCTCAAAGGCAGAAGTTATGTAAAATATCAAAAGTTACTATCCTAGGATGAACATGGGGGCCATTGAGAGTTATGAATGTAAAGACAACATAAACAGAAAAGAAGAAACTCCCCTGTTACACAGTACATGGTTGCCGGTAGGTGAAATAATTCCTAATAGACCACGACCAATAAGCCCGGAAGACTCACTCAATGTCATGATGTCCGATTGTGAAAGCCTTAAAAAATTATAATAATGATGTTTTCATTAATTTCATATCATTTTAAAAGAATGTTTTCACTCTGAGGTATTTCTGATTATCGTATAGACGAGTTAATTTTTCTTCGGTGAAACTCTTACGTGATAGTATAGTTTATAAATATCTTTTGATTTTGAAATCCAATAAAAAAAGTTTCGAACAAAAGTTGGGTACTACTTTTTCACAAAGAATAATATTCTACAATCAAATATACCTTTCAATTCAAAAGAAATCAAATTGACCTGGAACTAACCTTGAAGTAAAGATTTTCTAAAAATAAGTGATTCCTATTCATACTTAAAAATTTTTAATTGAAACATTTTCTTTTGAAGTATGTTCATAATTTTTGAGATTCATTGTCTTAATGCTACACCCTGCATCCATATCTATTTTCGATATAGAGCCAAACAAAATACACTCCCCGTCAATAAATTCCGTACAGGCAAAATTTTCGTCAAATTCAACAACCTGTATCTTTTTTCGTGGTTCTCCGATTTTGTTGAAATTTTCATCAGGGATAGTATTGAGTCTTGTTATATCAACCTGAAATTTACTTTGCAAAAATACCTGTAGTTTATCCGTTATACAGGGAGAAACAAAACTTTGTTTTATACCCTTCATTTCTAAACACCCTGTGGTGAATTCGAGGCGGAAAATTGGATATCATTAAGTTTCAATTTCAAGTATGACTCTTTCTTAATCGAAATGGTTTTTATTTACGTCATTATCTGCTTTTAAAAAAATGATACACGTTTTCAAAGAAAGCGTTGCATTTTTTCAATTTTAATAACAATTTAAAACATTACAATACCTTATCGACTAGCAAACATTAACAAACATCTGAAAATTAATAGCTTGTATTTCCACCTCGCTTTCTCATCACTTCTACCTTACGACGTGGCATACTTTCAAGGCG
The DNA here is from genome assembly GCA_038502775.1 of Hippodamia convergens. Classification (NCBI taxonomy): domain Eukaryota; kingdom Metazoa; phylum Arthropoda; class Insecta; order Coleoptera; family Coccinellidae; genus Hippodamia; species Hippodamia convergens. The sequence continues at coordinate 26,840,329 of CM076607.1, read as the reverse complement.
TTTTCAAATTGCTTCTGGAGGAATATTTTCTCGTTCTTCAAGAAGGGCTGTTCGTAAATCGGGCAAGGTGTTGGGCTGCCGATTTCGAACACGTCTACCTAGCATATCCCATACATGTTCAATTCGATTTGAATCCGGACTTCTGGCTGGCCACACCAATCGTTGAATAGTCGCCTCTTCAAAGTATTCTGTTACAACCCGTGCAACGTGAGGCCTAGCATTGTCCTGCATTAACAGAAATTGTTGGGGAAATATTCCCCCAGGAGCAATTCGGAACTCCATTGAAAGTATGCCACGTCGTATGGAAGAAGTGATGAGAAGGCGAGTTGGAAATACACGCTATTAATTTACAGATGTTTTGTTTATGAAAGTCGATAAGGTATTGTGATGTTTTAAATTGCTATAAAAATTGAAAAGCTTTCTTTGAAACTGTGTATCATTTTTTTAAAAGCAGATACTGACGTAAATCAAAACCATTTCGTTTAAGAAAGGCTCATACCTGAAATTAAAACTTAATGATATCCAATTTTCTGCCTAAAATTCACCACAGGGTGTTTAGAAATGAGGGGTATAAAACAAAGTTTTGTTTCTCCCTGTATAACGGATAAACAACAGGTATTTTTGCAAAGTAAATTTCAGGTTGATATAACAAGACTCAATACTATACCTGATGAAAATTTCAACAAAATCGGAGAACCATGAAAAAAGATACAGGGTGTTGAATTTGACTAAAATTTTGCCTGTCCGGAATTTATTGACGGGGAGTGTATAATACAATTCATTTTACAAATTGAAACATTTCATATACCTAAAGCTGAATCACAGATCAGTCCGAGCAAAAAAATCACAACCTTGTTTCACGAAGATTTTATCTGATATGGGTCACCTTCAAACGGCATGCCTAATTTTGTAACTCAATTGCCCTTGACATTCAAAATGTCCACAAGTGATGAATTTTGTAAGCTACAGGACCCTATTAAGGGTGATGATTAATCTCTCATAGTTGAACCACCATTCATTTCTTAATCTTGAAAAAATCGATGAAATTTTTCACACTGAAACTTTTCCTGTGTTTCCCGACCTGATTCGTCCCTGTATTTGTAAGTCTATTACCAGCGCAGCAAATGCGACGACATAAATTACCCAGGTCAGATCAAAGCTGCCTCGGCCAAGTTTGCGTTTTTGTTCATTTGTTTTCCCTGCGGGTAGTCAAAAGTTCGGCGGGTAACGACGAAGAAGACATTTGACAGTGTCAACACGTGTTAGATCATGCATCACACCGCTGCCCTGGAAACGGACAACAAAACGACAGCGAAACGTCTAGCGGATTTGTTGGAGTGAATTTAGTAGCCTGTAAACCTTTTAATATCGTCTAAAGTGCCCGCTTCATTAGTCAACTTTCCACTAATTCAAAACAGATTTCGACGCGCAACGACGGAGCTGATGTAGGGTCGGACGGCGTCGACATGACAGCTGTCATAGCTGAAGGGAGTCATTTGTCGCGCTCGAAGAAACGAATATTAACGTATTGGATGAAATGGGTTCGAAATGATATTCGATGATTCTGTCAGATCACCACTCAATCAGGAGCAGACTTTTGGGAGGAGGGATATTGGATTCTCTACGATGGCGTGAGTCAGAGGGACAAAAAGGATGTATTTTTGAAACATAGATGAATTCAAAATAGTAATCATAGAAATGAATACCATTTTCAATTCCCAGGCTCAGAGATCTTTTATCATGAGGTTGGAGAAATGATATTAGATTTTGTCACTGAGATGAGCGATATACCGGTTTCGGCCTTGTTTGGCCTCATCAGTATCGCATACATCTCAGAGACAAAATCTTCATTACTTCGAAATTTGAAGCAATTGGTTGTGAAGTAATGAGTAAAATATTACAAAGTACTAAGGTGGTGACATCCAATTGCGTCAAAATGAAGTTTCACATCTCCAATCAAATGCAAAAAAAGAAATCTGTACTTCCTCTTTCACTGAATGAAATTTTAGCAGTGGCTCTATTCAGGGCCCGCTTGCTAGTTTCTCAAAGTGATGGAAAACGCCCAATTCTTTTTGTGACTTTGAAGCCAGATGTTTTTAAGAAAAAGAAAATTCTTTGCCTTTACGGAGGCCACATCGAGAACATTTTTGAAACATAGATGAATTCAAAATAGTAATCATCAAAATGAATACCATTTTCAATTCCCAGAGATCTTTTATCTATGTTTCAAAAATGTTCTCGATGTGGCCTCCGTAAAGGCAAAGAATTTTCTTCTTCTTAAAAAGGATGTAGTTCATTTTCTTTTATCATCAGTCTCAAATATGGTACATGAGTTTCCGTCTCGTAGTAAGTTGTTCCCCAAACCAACTAAGTTGGTTCAGGTACCTACTCCAAAAATTGTGGAGTACAGACATAGGAAAAGTTTCTTCTCTCGATGAAGAACTTGAAAAGAGGATTTGTAAGAGTGAAGCAAGGACTCCGCGTATATACAGACTTCCGAATATTCACAAGGATAATGTTCCATTGATTGTTAGTACCATTGACTCACCAACATACGACTTAGCCAAAGTTTCAACGACTATGTTGAGACCTGATGCGTGAAATACGGAAACTTTCGTCAAGGACTCTACTCAGTTTGTAGAAAAGCTGCAGAATATCCATTTGATACCAAACGACCTACTCGTTAGTTTTGATGTTGTGTCTTTGTTGTTCCTATCAGGGAATCGCTAAACTACGTGTCTGAGAGATTCCCAAATGATATAGCAAAGCTCTTTGAACTTTGCCTAACATCCAGCTATTTTAAGCTATTTTGTCGTTTGGAGTCACGCACTTGAAGAATTGGAAGATTTCTTGACCAGACTTGACAGTGGGCACCCAAATATTCAATTCACTATGGAGATTGAAAAGGATGGTGCTCTACCCTTTCTATAGACGTCTTAGTAACTAGAAAGCCTAATGTGAAACTAGGACACTGGGTTTATAGAAAACCAACCCACACTGACAGATATCTACACAAGGAGTCCATCCATTACATACCCACATCCGAGGAGTTATCGAAACACTCGTAGAGAGAGCTAGACGATTATGCTAGCCGGAATTTCTGAAGGATGAACAACATGCATTCATCGTCAATGGATATAATGCCAAAGAAATTTAGAGGGCAATAAGAACAAAATTTTCCACACGTTATAATAACACATCACAACTCACCCCGATTGAAGATCAATCTTACCATACATCCCTAAGGTCACTGATAGAATTAAACAATAAACAAAACTTTATTCTCAGAATCATTTTTTACCAGGAAATGAGAAACCGTCAAAAAAAAATAATAGAGATTACAATCTGGAAATTTCAAAAGAATAAGTTAGGAATTGTGAAAAAGAATAAGGTTCAATTTTTATAATTAAATTGGTGAGTTCCCGTTTGAATTGCCAAATGATCAGAACTGCCAAAGACAAAGTCGACCCACTTTCACAAGCCGGTATTTAAGGATACCTTGCGACTGTGGCAAAGTCTACATTGGTACAACGAAACGGAGTATCAATACGAGAATAAAGAGGAGAACGAACGATGCTGTCGACTCAATTAGACAAAAAATCCGCTCTAGCGGAATATGTTCTAATAGATGGATACAATATAGTTTTCTCAAAGGCAGAGGTTTTTTCAAATATCAAAAGTTACTATCCTAGGATGAATATAGAGGCCATTGAGATTTATAAATATGAATACAACATAAACAGAAAAGAAGAAACTCCCTTGTTACATAGTAGATGGTTGACGGTGACGCGCGTAAACCCTCTATAAACCAGGGTATAACTATAAACCAGGGTATAAGTAATACCACAGGATCCGGCGAATGACCCTAGCTGTCGATGCCGTCAAATGAATGAAAAAAAAAATACCACAGGATCCAACCCAGCATCACTCTCGGAAATTCAGAAGTCGCGTTACAATCTCAAACCAAGAATCCTCTGAAGATGCTTACCGTAGATGTAGGCGAAAAGTTAGGTGAAATAATTCCTAATAGACCACGGCCAATAAGCCCGGAAGACTCTCTCAATGTCAAGATAATAATAATTTATAATAGTCGTACAGAAAGCTTATCCGGTTTCTGAAAGGCCGATCAACTGACCAGCTATCAAATCCATTGTCAAGTGCCATTTGAGTTGCTGAACGTATGGTCAACTACTTTGACTCGATCATCCTGTCAGTTAACAGAGTTGTCAAATATTGCAAATCATTCAAACATTCGTTCATTCAAAAACTCGCCACTTCTTGGTCATTTTCAAATTTTGAACTCAGGAACCAGATAAGCGATTTTCATGAAAATTTCACTATGGTGTAGAGAATTTATCCGAGTAGATTGTCATGTGGAATTCATTCCAATATAAAGAGAAGAAGAAAAATACTGATTTTTCATGAACAATTCGTTAATAAATCAGTTGATTTCAGGCTTTTCCGGTAGACGCTGAATGAACTTTGAGAGATAGAGGAACTTGATCAGGACAATTTTGTAGTGTACTAGAAGTTTTATAGAAAAGTCTGCAATGGCATATGTCTAACTAACAACGATGGCCGACGATAACCAATGTCAACATCTTCAATTCAATCCAAAAAATTTTTAATTTCAAGACTGCACTTGGAACTAATTCATATAAAAACAAATGTGATGACTGTTATCTACTGCATTTTTTCCTGATCAAAAATACTCGTCACAGCATAGTTTTCTAAGGAATATTTCCCGAGATATAATAAGTTGAAGAAGACGAATTTGAGCAAGAAATTACTTAATCTACACGTACAGGAGAACGCTTTGTCACGTGCTACCACGATGTTATTGAAAGGCGGGGCGCGTTCGACCTACGATCATTTAGATTTGGAAAAGGATCGTGAGAGTAGCTGAATCGAGGAAATAAGAAATTGAAGAATATTTTTTGAAGGAAGGTTCCGCGAATCTTTCGAAAACTTGAGTTTGTGTTTAGTTTTCTCCATCGTGAGATGGAGAAAACTTATTAATTTTTTTATGTCGAATATTTATTGTAATTACTTTTCTATTTCATTTTTCGTAGTGAAGTGTTTTTATTTTCTGATGTTACACCGAATGACAGAACGCATAATACAAGTAGGTAGTTTACAGTAGCTTTTTACATTGACATTTTACGCGAGGAGGCAAAGTAGTAAGAGATTATGGGAAAACTATCTGCACATCTTGTGATATTATCTTCAAAATTCAAGCCCTAAAATGATTTCTCGTCGTCTTGTTGATGTCTTTCATTCAGATTCAGATTCAATATCGAAGTCTGAAGTCAAAGATATGATAATATGTAACTAAGATAAAGAAAATATTTCTGAACCTTCTCTTCAAAACAAAAGAGGAAACATAACGTTCGTCTAGAATTGATTCAACTCCCACAAATTTCCCGGAATTAAAACGATCTCGTAGCAATTGCACACCGTCCTTATGCACCGAAATAATTAAATTTAGCATTCAGTATCTCTGACATGCATGATCGGCGTCAAATATTCGCACCAACGCTAAAAATAAATTTTAAATTAACAATTTATCATGCACCGTTGCAGTTGTTATTTAGACTGAGCAGATTTTCAGCTCGGCCATCCGAAATTTCCCATGAATTTGTTTTAGTAGATTGCCGCTCCAACCGACCGTTAAATAGAGTGAAAAATAATCATCATCCATCTTCATCAACGTTTCTATTATGCACGCGGGGCAGATCGGTTATTACCCGCGAGCTTATTAAACGTTTATTTTTGGTAATGCAAGCGTGTTCTTCGGGCTTTAGCCTTTTCCTTCCGTTCCCTGGAATTCATCACTCCCGATATAGATATCTTCTGGAAGCACCCATTCTCATCCCACTAGCTCCATTTTTTCAGATTTATATTCCTTACAAGCTTCAAACAGGCCCTATAGATTTCAATGTGAAACACCCGAAATGCAAGCGGTGCTGTTGCTCCAAATTCGATTAAACACTCCTATTTTTTTTTCTTATACCTGGGTGAGTATACTTGAAGTTCAATGATAGAGACATAAAAATAGTGGACAAATAACAAAAATTGCCGAGGAGACAAATTTTGGTGAAAAGATAGGGTTTACCCAAACAAATAAAGAATTCGATTTTATGAAAGAATTCTCTAAAAAAATTTTTCTCATTAATTGTTACCTCGAAGTTACCATTTTCAGATATCGCAGTCACAATATACATGTTGTGATCAACTATTCTAGTTTTATTTGTTTTATTTGATTTATAAAGAGTCAAGTTAGTAAATGTATTCGATTTAAAATTGGCAGGCGAATTCTTCTGAAATATTTTAATGTGACAGCGTCTGTCAGAAATTATATAGTTGAAAGAAAAACGTGCCCCGAATTGTTCTGTTTATTAAGAAGTATTTTGAAACTATTATTATTATTATTATTATTATCATGAACAGGGGTCGTTGTGGCTTCGTTCAGCCTTCCGGGAACTTCGACCGCAAGGATCTTTTGTTCTTTACCCAACTCGTTCATTTAAATCCCAAGGAGGCCATCAATGGTGTTGATGAACCCAGCGACCTCCTTAGGAGCCTTGGCGGTTATTTCATGTGGATCCAGAACCGACTTCCCCATGTGAATGGTTCTTAGTTCCGCCAGTTCTGGACACTTGCATACCATGTGTTCAGCCGTTTCCTTCTCTGATCCACATAGCCTGCAGGTTTCATCTGCTGACTTTCCCATGCGATACAAATGATATTTATATCGACAGTGTCCCGTCAGCAGACCCACCATTACTCGAAGCTCAGCTCGTGGCAGCTTTATGAGCTTCCTGGTGTAGGTCGACGAGAATTCCACAAATCTCTTGGCTTGCGCAAGTCTGGGAGTATTTCTCCAAAGCGTTATTTTGTTTGCCGCTTCCCATTGTTGGACCGCTTTCTTGTATTGGTCTATTCCAAGCCCACAGAAAGGTTCAGGTCCAACAGGCTTCAGCCTTGAAGCCTTCTTCGCCAGTTCGTCGGCTGTTTCATTTCCCTCAATACCACAATGTCCTGGTATCCATAGTAGAGTCACTTTGTTGCCTCTGGCCAGTTGCTTTATGGTATTACGGCATTTTGAAACTATAAACTTATAGTTTGTAGAAAGTTTAGCTGTGCAAAACAAGTAGAATTGGTAGCATCCAAAGGTATTTCTGTTTCTGTTCAATAAACCGAACATTTTGTCAAGATTGGTGGACTTATTATTTCTCAAACAGAAGAACCCAAATCCACGGAAAATAACAACAATACATGACAAGCTCAAACCCGAGGCTCCGCTCACGTAATATTTCAAGACGGTACTGATAGGTCTGCAACCCCACATTCATAACCCCGTATCGAAGGAGAGACAGGCACGTGACAAAGAGATATAGCTTAGATTAAATAATTTCTTGCTCAAATTCGTATTCGTTCAACCTGCGGTAACTTTTTAAGTATCCGTCAGAAAACTATACTGTAGAGAGCATTTTTCATCAGGAATAAATGCCGCAGAAAACAATTAACATTTTTATATGAATTCGTTCCATGCCAGTCAGTAGCCCTCTTCAAATTTAACATGAAGTTGAAAATGTTAAAATGGTCCTCAGCAGTTAGACTTATGCCGTCGAGGACTTTTTTATAGAACTTTTTAAGCACTACAAAATTGTCTCTGACTGTGTTTCTCTATCCCTTATAGTTAACCGGGTAAATTACTGACTTTTCCATGAAAAATCTATATTTTTTCCCATTTCTTCGTGATATAGGAATGAACTCTACACAAACACATGGGCATTCACATTCATGATATTAGTATACAAATCTGGAATAAAATCATGGAAACATAGGAATTTCAATGTTAAATTCGAATGAGCTCCGAGTCTGGTAGAACAGTGAAATAATCGAAACCTCATTGTGATTCGATAACAAATAAGGTACTGGACTGTTGGAATGGCAAATCTCGGCAGGAGTGGGGGATCTCTGCTGGTGCCTCACCACACATTAGATAGCTAGACTGTTTGAAAATTCCATTCTTTTGAAAAAGTCTTTGAAAAATTTCTCGAGAGGTTCGCACCTCATAACATCGATAACCATTCCTTTTCAAAATATTCCGAACAGTTCTTCAGCAATTTGTCTGCTAGAACAAAGTGCACTGATTTCAACAGCAGCACACACATTCACTTCATTCGTCAAAAGACTTTGACTGATGGTCTTCGGTGGTCTATTAATCCTGCAATGAGGGCATATTTCTAAACATCCACGTTGCTCGAATTTTTCGATTATTTTGGAGATAGCCGAACGTGAAGGTATCGGCCTATCTTCAAAGGCAGCAATAAAAAATTTTATTGTCTCTACAATCAATTGACCACTGGAGTACCATTTTATGACTTGAATTTTGATTTACGCGAATCTAATTTATTTTCAAACAGTCTAGCTATCTCATGTTTCGTTCGGATGCGATTAATGTGTGGTGTAAATTGCAAATTGCAACTCGGGACAACAGGAGAGATCCCCCACTCCTGCCGAGATTTGCCATTCCAACAGTCCACTCCCTTATGGTTTCGATTATTTCTACTAAGCTCGGACCTCATTCGAATTTAACATTGAAATTCCTATGTTTCCATGATTTTATTCCAGATCTGTAGATATGTAGGTAACTATAAGCCCCTATCATTCACTCAAGACCAGTATAATTGCCTATTTGTATCCCTTTTATACCTATTTCACTATTATGAAAACATTTATTTAAAAGATCAGTCATCATCGGGTTCCGTGATTATCTTTGATGAATTTATGACAGTTCCAGCGAATCAACAATTTTTCGCTAACACTGATAATAAATCTGCTTTCATTTCTATGAAAAGTGACAAATCAACTGCTGCAAAAATAGCAGTGAAAAATGGTCAAAATGACGCAGAGGTCTCCATGTAATAATTGAAACAGCAATAGATAAATTTAATGCAACAAACACAACATTTGTAGTTGGTGAAGATGTTGATTTGTTAGTACTACTTACTACAAGGACTCCAATGGTCGTATCTTTCTCTGATGAACTTTCTTCGAGCTTACAAATTGAAGATTATAGTATTCATTTTGATATTTCCAAATTTTAAATTCATCTATGTTTAAAAAATTGCACAATTTGTTTTGAGCAAACTGAAACAAACATCTGATTATTATTATTAGGTATAATTATTATTAATATCTAATTAAAAAACTGAGCAAGTTATAAAGTTAAATCAGTCTACCAGTAAAGATGGACACTCAACTCATCTCATTTAAGTCACCATAAAAGACGTTAACAACTCTCGTTAACAGTAAAATAGAAATTACGAGACAATAGGAGCAAGAATGAAACACAACAAAGAATAATGTGGATTTTGACGTTTGAAGTTTTATGGGAGACGGTCTGGTGGTTGAGTTATTAATGCGTTTACCGTTCGCGTGTCATCTAACATAAAAAGAGATTATGTGCCATGTCCAAGTACTTTCACTGTTCAGGGATCAACGACATGGCTTCTCACAGAAGACCGATTCAACCATTATTTGATAGCGCAATTTAGGAGCTTGATATGGTTTGACTTTTTTCCACGTCTTGAATATTGATATTGCGAAATGTATCGAAACAATAACATATTAGGTAATGCTTCATAAATATACTGATTGGAAGATAAATATTCTGTTTTGTGTATATTTATTTCGTGTTTACTCATTCGAGGTGACCTTCACATAACCCGTATCAGTGTAGATAGGGTTTTGCCTGAGGCCTCAGTTATCATTTTTATACATTCGTGGATAAATGAGAAGAAGCATTTTGAATGAATTGGTAACAGGCAAGGGAAGGCTGTCAGACGAGACAAGAGAGGCCAAGCGGCAAAACTATAAATAATACTTTCTATGGTAACAATGAAAGAAGAAAAAACTTGACTATACGTTCCACAATTAACTTGAATATACTGCTCCACAAGAGTTAGGGATATCGTATTCAATCGTTTTGAAAAGTATATAATCTTCGAGAAAATCACTGTAAACTCATTTAAAACTCAATAACAACTTGAATCGATCCAATAAAAATCAGACATTTCGTCAATCTGGTTCTTTGCATATGCTTCATGAATGTTCTTATTTTGAAATGGCTTCGATTTGAAACGAGTTTTTTTGAAAATGCCAAGACTTAAATTATCAAACGCTGAGGCTAATAGGGCTATCGGAATGATACTGAGTGGCCTAACTCAGGTTGTTGTAGCGGAAAAGGTCCAAGTCAGCCAAAGTGTCATATCTCGACTTCTGAATAGGTCCGGGGAGACAGGTTCCTTATTGGAAAGGCTTGGTTGGTGCCGAAAAACAACACCTGATCAGGATCTTTTCATCACCGTTTCGGCAAGAAGAAAGCCTACATCTGCGTGTAGAATGCTACGGAATACTCTTCAAAATGCAGATGGGGTCCAAGTTTCCATCGAAACGATCAGACGACATTTGAGAGAGGTGAATCTAGGTTCTAGACGTCCATTAAGAGGAGTTCCATTAACACGTAACCATAAGACTGAAATGGGCAAGGCAACATATCAATCGGAACGAACAGCGTAGTGTCCTTTTCACTGATAAATCCAGATATGGACGATTTTCAGATTCTCGAAGAATAAGGGTATGGACAATCCTACGCATACCCGTAATCGTCGCTATGTCTAAGAAGTCCATCCATTCCGAGAGGGTAGTGTTATGGTATGGGCCGGGATATGTTTCAACGGGCGCACAGATCTATACATTTGTCCTGGGAATATGACTGCCTTACACTATAGGGACCATGTCATTGACAATATTTTGCCAAATTTGCCCGCTGCCATTGGTGAAACTTTTCAATTTCTAGACGATAACGCTAGACAACATCGTGCAGCTATAGTTGGGAATGCGCGCGAGGAGCTTGGTATTACACATTTACCAATACCTCCGCACTCACCAGATTTGAATTGCATAGAACATGCATGGGATATGTTCAACAGCCTCGTGTGTAGTATGCAAAGAAGATGTCAAGCTGTTATTGATGCCCGTGGAGGCCATACATTGTATTGATAGTCTTAAAATGCTTGAATTCTCTGAAAATAACATTTCGTTTTTTTACTCGATTTTTCTTAACCGCTGCAGACCTACAGGCTAAAATTAATGTTATTTCTCTGCAACTTGAAATCATATTAATATGAATTTTCATCACAGAATCTCATTTAAACTATATTTTTTTGCAATTTAAGTCAATATCCCTAATTCAATTGGAGCAGTTTATATCGGCGACAAGCAACTTTCAGGTTTCATCTCATTCTCAAAACTAAACATAAAATACATGGAGCCACATACAATAAGTATTGTAAAAAAAAGTACTGGGTCGAAGTCAGATAGTACCTATGGGTGAAGACAGACACTCGATTCTTGCAGTCGTTTTTTTTTTCAATTTCACGTGATACTGAAGGGTGTTGTGAGGATCGTTTGAAGAAAATAATCATTTTCTTAGCATGCAGGCACGTCTTTTTGAACACAAAAGAAATAGTCAGAAGCATAATTATAAATTATTTCTTCAAATAATGCCTTTCTGCTAATAAATTAAAGAATTCAAAAACATTCGTTTTGAATTATTACTTACTTAAGAGTGTGAATGATGTTAAAAGTCATCGAAAATTTCTAAGAAAAGCTACCTAGTGTTACTGTACACCCAAGTCAACGTTAAATGATAAGGTGAAAGGAATAAGAACAAAAAAATATGGGGGACGAACAAAATTATGTGAGAAAAATTGGTAGACGGAGGTTTTCCAATGACTACAAGCGACATTCGTTTTTACTGAAGAGCTTTCTTTATAGAAAAGGGAGTAAGGTTGATCAATTCAAGGACAACTAACTAGGAATTGATTGGATTTATAATTTAATGAAGCATATTAGGTAATACAATCTTAACAGACAGACTAGCCGAATATATAAATAGAGTACAGACAGGCATAACAAAAGGTACTACTTGTTATCAATGAAAATTTCAGAAAAGATAAGAGTCTTATTAATATCCATTCGAACGTGACCTATTTTTGTATAGCTTGAAGATGTTTTTGTATCCATTTTCATCCAATACGAGGCTCGAGAATACTCAACAGCTTAAAACAATTGTAAAAGTGAAGTTCTATTGAGTTGTTCGGGGCCGCAATATGGATGATCGAAATAATTATGTTGATAGCATAACCAACCTTCTGAAAAAAAAATGAAACCGGGAGAAGAAGAAGAATGTTAATTTTTGCAATCACATCTGAATTGAGGTATGACAAATTGTACTCGAATTTTGCATATATCTACGAATTCTTGCATTAGAATAAAATTCGAAATATTTTCATTCCATCTGTAGTTTTCAACATTGAAACAAACATGTCTTATATCATATTAATCTTAGACGTCGTGTTTTTAGTTTTTATCATCGTTTACATTTTTAATCTGAAAAACCAAAAATCTTGGAATTGAAAAAAATTTCATAATCTTCGAATGAATAGAAATATCAGAAATTTTCAATGAAGAAAATTTCAAAATATAAAAGGTAGTAGGTACAGGGCAGATTATTAAATTGATATGATGAATTGGAAATATTTAGTACCTATACTTGAATTCAAGAATAAATTGGATTGGACCACGAAAGAATTAAGAATATATTACACTCCACTAATGCACAACATGTTTTCTCGGTGAATAAATCAAAAAGCTTGAACGTCATTATCAGTGAACCGCGCTGTCAAATGTTATCGTGGGTCAACGATAATGAAGTTATCGCCACTCGCTTTTTTTCTTTGAGTCGGTCATGCAACATCAGGCCTCAGTTGCAATCCATTCATTAATAATCGTTCCAGATATCGAGGTTTCGTAACAGTTTTTATAGATTCGTGCTCAGCTCAAACCAAATGATGGAAAAGATTTTCATCTGATCTTACATGAATTTTATAAGTGAAGGGGAATATGTCAATAATAGTACCATTTATAGGTATTTTTCATTTTCTGGTGACGGTCTCATAGACATTTTTAGATACTTTTTGAAATTAGAAATTAAGACTGGACTTTCAAGGTCTTCTTGGATGACAATAATTCTGGGAAGGGGTACCCAACCAACAACATTTTCATGTAAAATATTGCCAAGACGGGGCCGTATTTCTCACAATGTCAAAAAGTTATCAGATCTCATGTAGAGCGAAGCTGCTAACTCTACACTCCTCAACTTCACAAGTCCTCATTTCACAAACTCTATGCATTGGTCGAAATGAGTGAGTCTCAAATAAACTTATACAGCCCCTGGTTCTAAGGGTTGGGGGATGAAAGTTTCAAGTTTAAGAATTTTTCCGTTGTTTGTGTACTGATACTAGCTCACATACAAAATTTCAACTTCATAGGACTTCGGGAAATACCCTAACAGTTTTTATGATCATCAGTGAGTGAGTGACGAAATCGGGGTTTTTTAGATATCTATAAAATCTAAAATGTACGAGCTATGAATTTGAAACTTTTCACATTTGATAAGTTCACTACTGGCATTATAAGCTGATAATTTTATTCCTCTGTTATATTGCAAACTCAAGGTATGAGGGTTCAAGAATATGACGAAACACTTCGAGAAAAGGTGCGGCGCTTCGCTTGGCTCGTCTTTGCGGGGCACTACCGAAGAAATGAAGAAAAAAATTGATTTTTCATAAACAAGTCGTTAATAAACCAGTTGTTTTCATTCTTTCACGGCCGACGCTGGGTAAATCATAAGAGATAGAGGAACATGACAATTTTGTAGTGTTCGAAAAATTCAATAAAAAAGTCCGCGCCAGCATATGTCTAACTATCGAGAATAACCGACGTTATCACCTTTTAACATTTTCAATTCAACCCAAAATAACGTTCAATTTGAAGAAGTCACTTGACTGCCAAGGTTAAATTCATATAAAAATGAATATTACTGTTATCTGCCGCATCTGTTCCTGAAGAAAAATCCTCTTACACCATAGTTTTCTAACGAATATTTCTCGAGAAATGACAAGTTGAAGAAAGACGAATTTGAGCAAGAAATTATTGAATCTGCACGTACTCGAGAACGCTTTGTCACGTGCTTCTACGATGTTATTGAAGGCGAGGCGTGATCGACCTACGATCACATACGAATAGGATATTGAGAGTAGCTGTATCGATGCAATAATTAATTGTAAATTTTTTTTTCAGGAATGTTGAGCGAATCTTTCGATATCTTGAGTTTGTTTTTAGTTTTCTTCATCGTGAGAATTCTAGATATATGCTTATTACTTTTTTATGTAGAATATTGAGTATTATTATTTTTTTATTTCATTCTTCGTGGTAAGGGTTTTGATTTTCGGTTCTCACCTGGATCTGATGCACAAAATCTGCATATTAACGCACCGAATGGAAAGACGCTTCATAATATAGTTTAGAGTACCTAGCGTTTTACCTTGAAACATAACGTAGTAGAACTACAGGACTTCTCCACTAACAATTTAGAATTTTTTTTTAATTAAAAGAAATATCTCGAATAATCTTCAAAGTTTCATGGTAAGACTATAGTTGTAAACTTTATGAAGGTCTTTTTTGAAGGATTCTATTACCTACAACCCACATATATGGGTGCATACATATACAGATGCTGTTGAAATAAGCTACTTCAGAGGATGACTTCTCTTGTATCATCGGAGAAGCTTTATCTCGAGAGGAAAAGAATTAGGCCAAATACTTAGTTTGTCCTCTCCAGACAGACGACAGTCGGTTATTTCGCCGGTAGCCCGAGCAGACAGACACCTTTAGACACACACTTGAATAGGTACAAATCCATTTAGTGAACAAATTTACTATCTGCCGGGTAAATATTGGACTTTTTAACAGATTATTTGATTTGGGACAACTTCAGCGAAACCCCCTGGCACTGGTGGCTGAACGGTAGTACCTAATGCAAGCAGAATATAATGGAAAACAAAACGTCGCTTGCGTTGTTTACCTTTCGGCTGGTACTCAACTTTCCAATCGCAAGATAACCGATGTCATTATAAAGGAAGGTCGAATATATACTTCGAAATGATTTTCGGAAGAATGCATATTTCGCAAGGAAGAATGGTATTGAATTCCAATGAACATCACTAATCCTGCGGATGAAAAATGACAATTTTATCAAATTTTTCTTTTTCGCTTCTATCAATTCATGATTTCTTCCGAAATTTTGTTAATTATCGAATTTCGGGATTATAGTAGTCTCGACAATCAAATTAACTCGCTGTAATTCGATGGTCAAATTTAATTTTGTCAATGCGATCTTTCATAAACACGATAGATATCTGAAGGAAATTCCTATAATTTTGGAAGTATTATGTTACCTTTGAGGTAGAATGCGTCTTTTATATAACAACAAGAATCTCGGAGCTATGGCCATCTCAGTGATTTTGTTTTTCAATAGGGACGAGTAAGATATCTTAATATAATAAGAAACTGTAACATCCAGAAGGAGCTATTTAAATTTTAAAATTTTGAGGTAAAGCATGAATAATATAGCAAGGAGAAAATGATTAAAATTTGGAGAAAAAATCGTGAAGTTTTTTTTCATGTAAACATCATTTGTTACTTGAATATTGTTGTCGTTTTTGCGAATTTTTTAAATTTTAAAACAAACCAGCTGTTGGAGGAGATCCAAAAGTCGATGTTTAGTTGTTGTTAGATTGCCTAAAATTGGTCTACGGGTGGCGTTGTTGTCATTTAGAGAAATCACTAACCGTATACGAACAGAAATCCAACTACTGTTATGAGATGTTGTCAAGTGTGGTTTGATAATGCCCAAAATCGAAGAAGAGTGGGCACCGGCCGTCGAAGGGGCACAAATGAAGTTCAAGATCGATGTTTAAGACTAGTGGCCATTAGAGAACATTTGCCGGCAATTCGATCTTCGACTTATGACTGGTTAGGAGAACAAGACCATCCTGTAACTGAATTCAGACATTCTGTACCCGTATTTGGCACCTTGCGCGAATACCGCTACGCCATTGGTTGACATGAAACCTTCTCTGTTCTAGCGCGAGTGGAACAAACGTATCTGTAGCACCACGCTTAACATTCTATGTGTTTATCCCCCCAAGTGGTAGTTTTTGCCTATTTTAATCGAACTCATCATTTGAGAATTCACCTTTTTGATAACACACATTTGAACCTATACATAGGTACAACAGAAAAAGAATAGAAAACAAATGTTCGCAATGAAATTCGAAGTTATGTTCTGCTAGAATAAAAATTATGTCGAAAGCAAAATCAGAGAAATCTCTTGAAAAAAATTGAGAAATTTCAATAAAATTATATTGCTGGAAAAGGTGAAGGATCCTTGAAAGATTTTGTTTTCTTCAGTATTATTTATGTTTCTTTTCTAATATATGTGAAATTCAAATGACTCTCCTCTCCAGACTTAGATTTAATATGAATACAACCATTGAGTAGGTATATTAAGTTATATTAATACTCAATGATACAACTGAAACTTTCCCCACACTTTCAATACACTTGAATAGTCAAGTTTAACGCACACGAAATCTTCCATTAATGACCCCTATTACCTATTGCTTGATTTCGCATTTTAATGCGTAATTGTCTTGGGCAACCGAACACAGAAGAATCAGAAACCTCGCGAATAATTTCATTTCTGAACCGAGTTATAATATTTAGGTGAGATACGTCAATTGTTCCATTCAATTTGGTTATACTAAAACAAATTCATAAATCATGTTTTGAAGAATGTTTGTTTATTTTTGAACGACGGAGACATTTTGCAATCCCCTTGTTTATTAATCTAGCGATTAATGATCTTGGCTACGCTAGCTCTCCGTTCACACGTTAATAAACGAGTTGATTAAATTACTATAGTTCGACTAATCTCATCTTCATTCCATCTTTCGATTAGGTAGAGATATTTTCAGTTTGATCTAAAACCAAACCCACCAAATTAATCAATATTGTATCCTGAATTTTTCTGGAAAGTAAATTAATCGAATTCTCAAGTTCAGAAAACGTGCGAAATGACTGTAAGTTCAGTCATCAAACTAGAAATTTTCAGTTCATTGCTTCAAAATTCAATAGTTCCTTTCTAGAACTTGGTACTATGTTTCGATCTCAAAAATATTTCATTTGGATGCTGCAAAATATTAATTACCTATATTAAACCTAGTATAGGTAATCCCAAAAAATCTGTATGTCAACTATATGTACTGAAAAACGTCATGCTAGGCTCAAAACATTCACAATTTGAAATTGCTGAATAAAGCAACCAGTAAGAATGCATTCATCAATTTGCAAAAACTTTCACTTTCAATTAGCCGATATAAATAATTTCTGAATAAAATGATACCTACCTCTTGCTTATTGTACGTATTTTACATTTTGTAAATACTCGCAATGTGATTGGTTTCTTAATTCGTGCTCGTCTGACCATTCACGCCTATTCACGTAAGATGCCAAATACTGGTACGGAATGTCTAAAAGCGAACGGTATACCTCCGTATAAGATCTTTTGGACTGCAGCATTATCGACCTCATCCTGTGTTATCTCTTACGGTTCAGCATCGCCGGCAACTAATACAGTGGTGCAGAAAACGACAACATTGGAATGTAGAATGGCATGAGGTCATCTTTTCTAATCTCGATTCTCCTTGGGTGCACATGATGGCCGAAAAAGGGCTAGGCGACATCGGGGAAAAAGACGTGAACCTCATTTTGATGTTGAGCGTCATGTACAGGGTGGGCAAAAGTATTGATACATAAACTACAACTTTTCAACCCGACGGGATAGAGGAAAATGAACTGCACATTACGGTCGTCTTTATCCGAGACGACTGCATTCAACTTTGGTCATTATCTCCGTTTCTGTTTGTGCTAGGATGTTGAAATGAAAACATTATACAGACACTTTTTAATAGCAATCTAGGGGCGTACTACGTTTAGTTTATTAGGACCCAGAAAGAATCATCACTTTTTACTGTTTCAAAAATATATACAGGATGGCCAACGTAAAAAAAATACCTCCTGACCAATATTTGTGTGCGTAAGTTATAGAAAATGCTTAGAAGAGTTAATCTTTTGATGGCCTTTTGACTTCGAGGTCAGTGGTCTATGATCATACCCCGAATCAAAGTGGCTGCCTCTTCAAGATCCAAAACTAGATTGGGTTCGAGTAACACATCATTGCAAAGGTTTTTCAATTCTATTCAAGATCATACTGAACAATTTCTATTTGGTGTCAAAAGATTAACCCGTCGAAGCATTTTCTGGAGCTTACATAGAAAAATGGGGATTGAACTGTTTTACGTGGCTCACCCTGTATAATGTTATATATTTTTGAAACGGAAAAAAAGTAATGATTCTTTCTGAGTCATAATAAACTATTGTTTCGATGAGAAAAAACACATCTTAATGTTAAAGCTCAGCAAAGAAACCTCTTCTGAAAAAACATTGAACGCCACCTTCAAGAAATAGTAGAGCAGTGTGAATCCCCAAGTTTCATGTGATTTTTAATTTGAGATGTTAAGGTGAGGTACAAAAGAATTTTCAGAATCAAATAAGAATAATGTTTTTCAACCAATAGAAACACAGTCCAAAATATCGTTAGCAAATCTGAAAATGCCAAAAAGTGATGTTTTTATTACATTCAAAACCTCTTTTTACACCATTTTTCTTCTAATTACAAAAAAACTGATAGTAATACCCAGTTAAAAAAATCCGTATAGATTCCCGGACGTTTTTTCCCCAGAAAAAATTTAAATTATCCAAGAGAAAATAATAAGAGTAGGACAAAAAATGCGATATTTCATCTGGAGCAACTTGACAATTTCTCGGCACATAATGTCGGGATAATCTTATCTGTCCGTCATGGTGACGACTGGTAAGCGTCCCGGAGTTCAGGAATGACAGGAATAGAATGGGGTAGTTCGTGCCCCCACATATAGGGGCAGCTGAAGGTCGGAATTCCGGAAATTCCCGTGTGCGCCTTTCACCCCAGCGGAATCGCCTAATTGGCATTCTGACCATCCTTCTGGGTCTGCAACTTTGACACGTGACGCCAGCGACGATCCATCAATATATCCTGTGGTAAATTTGGATACACACATGGTCAATTATTCCCTTTGATATCTGTGGTTCAACTGGAAAGTTTCATCCATTGGGATAAAATGAGGTAAGATGTTGTTGTATTATTTCGATGTGTAGTATATTAATCGTTTGTATTTATATTAACTCGTATATTTGAATATAAGAATCTTTATTTATTTCGCGACAATCTCTGAACATCAATCTTGACAACTGCAATAGGTATACATAGAAAAACTATTCTCATAGCAATCTTAAATTCCAACACACCCCTCTAATAAATAGTTTCAGGCTTTCACGACCGGATATATTGACATTAAGAGAGTCTTCCGGGCTTATTGGCCGTGGTCTATTAGGAATTATTTCACCTAACGTTTCGCCCACAACTGCGGTAGGCATCTTCAGAGGATTCTTGGTCTTAGATTGTAACTCGACCGCTGAATTTCCGAATGTGATGCTGGATTCGATCCGTTGGCCCCACTTATACCCTGATCATTGGCGGGAGAAGGTAGTGGGTTTACGCGCGCGATGTTGATTGGTCCATCGTTTCCAATTCGTATTGGCTTGATTTTGGTCTTTTCCAACACCGGCAACCATGCGCTATGTACCAAAGGAGTTTCTTCCCTTCTGTTCATATTGTTCTTATGTTTATATATCTCAATGGCTTCCATGTTCATCCTAGGATAGAAACTTTTGATGTTTGAAATAGCTTCTGCCTTTGAGAAAACAATATTGTGTCCATCTGGCAGAGCATGTTCCGCTAGTGCGGATTTTTCTGTCTGTGATTGTGTTTTCATGTTCTAATCTGAATATACATTCTTCTTCGGGATGATTGTTCTTCTTACAATATTTGCAAACATTAAATTTCTTTCCAGCCCAGCATGTTCCAGCTGTATGACCTGGTTTGTTGCATTTTTCACAAAATTAATTGTTATATTTCGATTTACAATCTTTCTGATAAATCCCCATAATTCCACATTTGTGACATTTTCCTCGTTTTTTTGTTTCTCTTCTATCTGTTTTAAAAGCAACCTTGTTCTCTTCATCAGACCCAAATTGTTCTTCTTCTTTCACCAATCTTGATCGTAGATTCTCCAAAGTCCTCTCACTTTCAGCGGTAGAATCCCATGCCCTAGTGAAGTACCTGAATTTTTGTAATGAGCATATCATCTTTGGTGTCCATTCCTAGACTGTTAAGTCTGAAAGCCATTGTTTGTAGAGCCGATATATTGCTCATTACATCTAGCGATTTATTGTAACTAAAGTTGAAAAATTCAGCCAGTACTTGATTCTTTGTCTGAGCAGTATCTTTTTTATAAATTTTCAGAAGGGTGCAGTACATTTCATTGGATGTTTTGCAGGTAAGTATATGAGATTTTGTACTTGCGTCAATTGTTCTCAGAATTATGTGTTTTGCAACAGCATCATTTTTCAGCCATTCTGCTTTCTTCTTTTCATCTGTCAGCGACTGGAATGTTGTTTTTCCTTCAACAATTTCACCCAGAGATTTTGCAGCAAACAGAATTGAAATTTCGAATTCCCACATCGAAAAAGAAACGGCATCTTTAAGCTTTGGAATGGATTCAATTTCTTCTTTCGATCCCATATCTTCGACGTCGGTACGAAATGTTACTTCTTCAGAATTTCCAAATCGTACACTACTGGGCCCGAAACCTGTTGTTTTATTTCGATGTGTAGTATATTAAACGTTTGTATTTATATTAACTTGTATATTTGAATATAAGAATATTCATTTATTTCGTGACAATCTCTGAACATCAATCTTGACTACTACAATATGCATAGAAAAACTATTCTCATAGCAATCTTAAATTCCAACAGATGTCCACTGTTTTACTTATTAGGTTTACAACTTTGGTTACGCCGTTTTTTTCCTGAAAATCGAGGCTTTATTTTAAAAAACTGGCTATACATTTATGATTCAAAGTATTGCCCATCGCTGGCCACTACTTCCTTCCATCTTTCGGGAAGCATACGAATCCCGTATTGAAAAAACTTTTTTATCGATTCACGAATGGATCCAATGTTTTATTTCTTCATAAGACCGGAAGTGCAAGTCAGCCAGGCCGTGTGCCAATGATAATAAAATGTGATAGTCCGTGGCGAGGTCCGAGGGAACAACGTCTGGAGAATACGGGGCCAAGGAATGACTTCCCATTTCAAAGTTTCCAAGCATGTCTTGACTACTTTAGCAACATGAGGTCGTGCATTGTCATGCTGTAAAATCACTTTATCATGTCTCTCGTTGTATTGCGGCCGTTTGTCTTTCAATGCTTGGCTTAAACTCACTAATTACGTTCGATAACGATCGCCTGTAATTATCTTGATCAAGTAATGCCTCCAATTCTGTATCTTCGAAAACATTATCTCTTCCATGGACATGCTGGTTTTCGACGTTCCTGAAGCTTCTAAACCACTATCGGCACGTTTTTTACTGAAAGCTGCCTCACCATACGTATTTAATAGCAGCCGATAACCTCAGCCGCAGATTTCTTCATATTGAAGCAGATAATTAAGACCTCCCGCAAATGACGAGAATTCGGCTGGTAAACTGACTTGATCAATCCAGAGAAACTTTATGATGCAACACAAATCGACTAATATTTCGATGGCGTTATGTTGACAAATACCTAAGCTTATTGTATGACCTCTAAGATCTACTTCCACTAGAAGAAGATCTAGTTCCACTTAAGTACCGCTACAGCCAGCTATTGCAAAACGACGGGAGCAAAGTTGTACACCTAAAAAGTAGTTTCTTTATTTCCCAATGAAGTTATCATGGGCGGTCCTATCGTGAATTTCTGAGAGGAGTAATTTTCTCCAACAAATATAGGTATACCTTCACAGAATATCCCACCGGGAGTGCCCATTGGAAGATTAAGTAGAAATAATCATTCATGACATATTCTTAAATATCAATGACTTCCGCTTTCACCGAAAATGGTATCACCCTGTGATAACTTCCTTAGGCGAGTTGAGCAAGTTCTGGGTGAACAAAAATCATGGAAAGTTTTCGGTGACGATGAATTCCACGATTTTTGTTTTCACAAAAAACACGCCCCATGCGTATCAGTATTCTCTACAATCGTTACCAGATGATCGTTTTATGGGTTTTTTATTTGTAGGCGGCTTTTTTGATGTGGGATTCTTCATAAGTCAAGTACTCTCATATTTCAATAATTATTGTCCATTCTCCAATTAGTAAGGCAAGTTCCATAATTGTTTACGTAGCTGATTTTTCCGTTATACGCCTTTCGTATGTTATATTCTTGTCAGTACAATATAGGTAACCATTGAGTATTAACACAACACACTATTTATTTTGAATTTCTCAATTTGAGTAGCTACAAATAAATATTGAAATACTGCGGCCATGAAGTCAACTCATCAATGTGAAGTTTCAACCACCTATTATAGTGTAGATTATTAATCAGAAGTGTAGAAAAAACAGAAACGTGGCAGCTTTTGGGGACTCCCGATAGCAGTTAGAACTAAGTACCCGGCAGACCCGAAAGATTCCCCTTTCTTTTAATTTTTTTGTTTCTAGAGAGTTACTTTTACTCATGTTGATATTTTCATGATAGATTTACCTTTGGAAAATATGGATATTCGAAAATTTTTCAAAAGGAAATCAACTGCAGATGACGATTACAATAAGTCCGCCAAAAAAAAATTAAACGCTATACACAAATGCAGACTCATTCTTCGTGTACCGATGAAGAAATAATAGACAAGAAGATAATATAGTGAACTGGACCGTGCAAAAACTTCGTATGAACTTTGTAAGACTGCAGAAGGTTGGTTTTTAGTTTAGAATGAAATATGACTTATATGAGTTTCTTAGTGTATTTTGTTTTCACTTTTAATAAATATCATTATCACTTTCACTCTCGTTTATGAACCATCCCATTTTATCCGACTTATAGGAGGGGTAAACAGAATACTAACTTTTATCACAAATATGACTTTTTATGTATAATCATCGATCTATTCAAGAATTATTAGTATTTAATGTATAGAAAAGACAATGGAGAAGTTACTTTGCAGAAGTAACAGTTATCAATAGCTTGGTTAGGGAGTTGTGAGTTAGATAAGGTTAGCTATACCGTTTTATCCAACTCTCCCCTACATATTAAACTTGAAAGAACTTACAGAATTTATTCAAATTTGTAATAATATATGTAAAGCGGTAGCTGTTCACTGTTATATTCTGTACCGGGTGATTGTTTATATTTTACTCAGTATAGCTATCTCGGTTGATATTGGTGGTACAAAAACGTTTAAATGGGCAAATTTGTGCTATTTTTATGGACATTCAGAATTCAGTACTAAGGAGTGCATAAAGGCATCGTGAACCAATAAAAAAAAATTTGTATTGTTATTTTTTAAGTGACAACCTCAATATATTCCATAAATGGTAGGGAAAACCCCTCAAAAACTTAATAAAAAGATATCTACTTTGCGTAGAAGTAAATGATATTCATTTGAACACTCAATTAAACTTTTGGTTAATAAATGAATAATATAACTATCAGCTGTTTAATTATCCACGGTTACTTCGATATAAAGAAATCGCATCGTTATCGTGAGGCATTCCACAGCTGCCTTAGATTTAGACGAAAATATCTATATTTTTCAAAACTGCCAGAGTTAACCTCAGTAAACATTTTTGAAATCAGCAGAAAGAGCTCTAAAATTAAATACAGGGTGTGCCATTTAAAAAGTAACAATTCACATAAATTTTTTAGGTTTACAATGTTTTTATGCATTTCCTAGTACAGAATTCTGAATGCTCATGAAAAATACTACAGATTTGTCCATTCAAATGACGAATATTAACTAAGATGGTTTTTGAGTAAAATATAAACAATCAAAGATCACAATTTATTAGAAAAATAAATCTTCTTTGGGAATAATAATGTAGTACCTAATCTTTAGGGGGTATTCGCGAAGTGAGGAGGTATAGGTACCTAGATATAGGTATGCATAGGATCCATTTTTTTTCGATGTGTAGGTACCTAGATAGTTATATTAAAATATTTTATCGAGAAAAACATTATTAGGTGAATGAACTAGGCAAAACGTGAAATTGTACCATCAGCACAGAAAAAACTGCCTATACTAAGAGGTGCATGAATAGATACTCAATACCTAGTCAATGAAGTAGGAAATCATCATAAGTAATGCTAACGATATAGATAAATGGGAAGTCAACCAAAATATCCATGCAAAAGCCTTACCCGCATCCATAATAGAAAGGAGAAGGTGGGTAGCGACGCTAGGACGAATCCAAAATCGAAGGACCAAAAACACCTTTTTCCACTTGAACGGCTCGTTGAGCAGAAAGAGTCAGCCGTTGATAATCGTAAATTAACAACACGTAACAACAAGTCATTAACCAAAGTCCTTAACGATCCAACAAAGTGCCCGTGGACGAGTGCTCTCGCTCAACAATGCATAGAGCCGAGACGACGCGGGAAATTAGCGGACCAAGCGAGGCGTTCACGAAAAAAATGGTCAACCGGCCGCATCAGACAACCACTTGACTGTGAAGTCGCCAAACGAAGTCGAAAGTGTGAAGGAGTTAACCTAGTTAACGAATATGCGGAAAAATCTCATGGAACGGACCGATCGCTCCGCCCAGTTGTCTCGTCAGCGTAGGGGAGGGGGTCACGCCACGCCCCCGACGAGCGGTTGAGCAATAAAATGGCTGATAGATCAGGAAAAACGTTGGGTTACCTTCACACGGTCCAATTATGTTGAGTCGAAAGGTAATATTGGGTTTTACACCTTTTTTCACGTTTCTATCCTATCATGGACTCATGGTTCTGGTGCGATAATCGAGTCAGAGGTGTTCTAATTGATCTTGAGATGATGAGAAAAGCACAATTTTATGGCAGGTCAGGTCCGCAGGTATATCTGGTAGGTAACTGCTATGATTCCTTTTTTTTGTCTTTCGTTTTTTTATTTATGCATTTCGAATCGAATAAAAATTGAATTTACCTTTAACATTTCTCGACTCAATTTTTAAAATAAATATTACCTTTTATAATTACCTAACTATCCTATCCTATAGGTGGGTTTCACAACACTCTGATTGTGCAATCAAAAACCTTACCTATGTCAATTCGAACCAATCGAATCCCTCTTTTTGAAATGTCAACGAATCGCGGTGGCTTCAATCAACTTGAAGGTGCAATCAACGTTTTGTGAAACCGAGCCGAGTAAACCCCCCCTATAGGTATCTAAAGAAAAACAACTAACCATAACCAACCACTTAGGTTAGGTAAATGTTTTTATTTTTGATTTTCTCGAAAAAAGAAGGAGTTGGGTTCACAACAATTTTCCGGTTTCCAATCGACTTAGCTATCATGTAATCGGCAGAGGTTTTTTATGAATTGATAAGTTCCTGTTGAGCACTTTCTGGTTGAACAAAGATCATGAAAAGTTTCCGGTGACGATGATTCTATGAATTTTTTTTACCCAAAAAGTACTCAACGCGCCCCTGAAGAAGTCATAAATTAATAAAATATCCCATGCGTGTCGGCATTCTCTTCAATCGTTCCAAAATGATCGTGTTATTGGCGGTTTTTTAGGCGTCTTCTTTGATTTAGGTTTCTTCATGTGGCAAGTGCGGGTACTCTCATATTTCAATAATAATTGTCCATTTTCCAACAAGGATATTTTTTTTTCAAGAAGGGGATAAATATAGAATCTCCTAATTTGTATTCCTATTCTAGAGATGAAATTATTCTAATTCGAATTTCAAGATCTATCATTGTTCATATTTTATTTTTATGAATTTCATTTGTCAAGCGTATGTGTATATTTGTTTTTATCTCATTATTACTCGTTGATTCGTCGTCATTTATAAGCATTTTTACTTAGCCCTCTCTCACCTGAAAACAAAACGATAAACTGATGTCGCCTGCGCCTCATAGTTTTTCGAAAATTTTTGTTTCTTTTTTTCCAAACCTTTTCCAGAATTTCAATGGAGATATTGCTTTCATTTTCAAAAAAGTAAAAAAATTTTAAAGTTTAAGAAAATAATACCCACCGGCCTTAGCGTTATCCAAAGCAAACCTACCATACGTGAAGGTTGAGCGGTCGGATTTTCGCTTCTTTGTTAGTGTGTGTTTTTGTTTCTGTTGAAAGCATGAAGATTTTGAGAAAAAAATCGATTTCCTATGTATTCACGAAAAGTATACAAAAGTAGTCTCCGAAAAGCGAGTAAAAAAGAACGAAATTCATATAGGGGTATTAACTTTTGTTTAAAATTTAATTGACGAAAGATCAGTTTAAAAAATTAATGTATTGAAAATGATTGGACGGTGGTTTTTCAAATTTTCTAAAGTTTTTTCGAAATAACAAAAATGAAAAATAAACTGTTTGAATTTTTTTTTTAAATATTTCTTTTTCGAATATTCGAGCAACATCTGCAATTAAATTGTAGAAGAGCTTGGAAAAACTTACTTTTTCATGTTTGAAAGGTAATGAGCTTTTCAAAGAACAAACGTGATCCTTTAATTATTTCAAAAACTTGATCGAGTGAAACAAAAAAACGGTTGGCTAGATTGGATTGGCTTTTGGTAGGGTTTATGTAAACATATTGAACTGTAAAAGGCACACTTAACATTCTCAGTTTTTGTTTGATCCAGCGCTTGATTTCCAAAACCAGACGCCCTCTTTTAGTTGCAATTTTTTTTTTCGAAAAAGCAATGAACAGCCTTTAAATGGAAATCATTCAGGTTCTCGAAACCCACCGTAAATTTTTTGTGTGATTACAGATTCCAGAGATCTGAGATATCGATAGTCAAAGATGAAAGGATCCCTTTCTATTTGAGAGTAAATATCTCCATGATAAGATTAAAAAAAAAGGGAATTGAAGCTTAATTAACGAAATGTCCGAACATTATAGCGGTTAACAAGAAAAAAGTAATGATCCAAAAACAAGATGGCCGGAGCTAATACAATTTCTTTTTTGTTTTTTTTTTTGTACGACCATTCCTCTCGAACTTATAGCCTGTTGAAAATTGATCAAAAATTTTCGATTTCATTTTGACTCTTTAATTCATTCCGGTAGTGTAGATATACATTTTCAATGCTTCCAATTATCATACCAAACTTAAGGGAAGGGGGGATCCATCATGAATTTTTGCCCCGGTCAGAGAAAATCGTAGATCCTGGCCTATCTTGTGTCCAATTGTTCAATGCATATAGAATCCATACTTAATATTATAAATGTGAATGTCCGTGTGTTTGTTTGTCCCCTATGGACTCAGGAACCAGATGACCGATTTTGATAAAACTATCACTATATTGTAGAGAATTTTTTTTTGGGAAGTTTTCATGTAGGGTTCATTCCTATATAACGAAGAAATAAAAAAAAATATCGATTTTTCATGAAAAATTCCCGGTACTTTCCGGCTTTTACGGGCGACGCGGCGTAAACTATAAAAGAATTTTTTCTCAGGGGGAGCCAAATAATGATTTGATGAGGCGCAGGCAAAATCAGTATAAGGTTTTGCTCAAAAACAAGAAGGGGATCAAAATCTCAGGGGGGGGCCACGGCCCCTCCTGGTCCCCCCCCCCCTGCGGGCGCCCATGAGAGAAACATGGTCAAAGACAATTTTGTAGTGCTTGAAAAGTTCTATAAAAAAAGTCCACGACGGCATATGTCTAACTGCCGAAGACAACCCACCGATAGCCATTTTTAAATTTTCAATTCAATCCAAAATAATGGTCAATTTGAAGAAAGCTTTTGACTGTCAGGGAATGAATCAATATAAAAATTAATGTGACTGTTATCTGCGGCATTTATTCCTGATGAAAAATGATTTTTACAGTATAGTTTTCTAATGGTTACAGCCAAAGACCTTTTATCCTAAGTCTATGGGTATAGCAGGTTGAACGAGTATGAATTTGAGCAAGAAATTATTGAATCTATGAGGGGGGTATATCGTCGATTTAGCAGGGAAATGGTTTTGACATATTGAGGAACCAATTTTCATTCATTTCAACATTATTGTCAAATTTGAATTGGTGTTTTGGTAGGTACTATTTGCAGCGTTCATCGTTATAACTGTTCGGAATCGGGGATTTATTATTTATTATTTTGAACGATTTTTGTCATGTTGTATGTAAGTGTTTGGTAAATATTTTCAGTTTTATTCCTTCTTGATTTGCGAAAACGATTCCGGTCCACAAAAACATTACAAATCCTCCTATATTTTATGTAACATAGTTCAATGTTTAATGTTACCAAATCACAATTTAAAACCACGAAATGACGAAGTCCTCTTTACTGTTGATCTTGACTGCTTTTCTTTCCTTCAGGAATTGTTGTTTTCTTTCCTAGATTCCTTTTATAAACCTTGATTTTTCCAATGTTAAAATTAATTCCACCTGTCTGGTTTCTTCATATTTCCAAATAATCAAGTATTAAGTATTTACACTGCAACTGGATTCTCACTTACTTTCATGTACCTATTTCATAAAAATTCTTTCAGCCGATAGGACCTTTCGATTTGATCTTTCAATTGATTTTTCCGAAACTTTTTTGTCGGACGTAATTTCACAAGTGCATCAAAATTACCTATAATTTTGCATTACAGCTTGTTGTCTAAAAACTGCATTTTTGGAGAAAAAATGAAAATGACCGAATGTAGTTTTTCAAAGACAACACCCTGGAATGCAGAATTATCAGGTCATTTTGATGCTCGAGTGTAATTCGGGTGAATATTTCCCGAAATTGAATACGATTGGATATGAAAATGGATACGAGCAGTGCAATTTGCATTTATGGCAGGGAGCTTTCGCTTTCTACAATTCAATCAATTATCTGAAGTAATTGCATAAAAATTACCGATAATTTTGCATGACAGCATGTTGTCTAAAAACTGCATGAGTTCATATCCCTTTTTGGAGAAAGAGGGAAATTGCTTAATTTAAACCTACTAACATTCAATTCAATAATGAAGTAAAAATATAGTCCATGCTATTTAACATCTACCTATATTCGAACATTCAACTTTTTCATGGAATTTCAACAGCCTGTATATTTCAAACCGAACCAAATAAGAAGAGATGATAACAATATAAAGTATTTTTTTTACTCCAGTTGAAATATACCTACCTTTTTATGTAGGTAATATAAATACAAGTCAAAGACTCGCCCTGTATATAACAGTCCAGAGTCCACATTCCAACTCTACTTTTGATCGACTATGTACCTACTAAGAAGTCGTTCAATAAGAATAATTCGACAGAGATTTATAGTCAGTGGCGTAGCAGAGGGCCCCGCAGACCCCGCAGTGCGGGGGGGCCCCGGCACTAAGGGGGCCCCCGAGCCAAAGAAAAAGCTCTGGATGGGGCCCCAATAATTGCCGATTCGATATATTTTTCTGATGATATAATGAAGAAAATCTGAGAAATGAAGTTACGGTTATTGTTCCCGAAAAATAGAGAAATATTCCTGGATTATATTGAAAAAACATGAGAGGTTTACAGTAATTCAATTCGAGATATCACTGTGACACCCTGTGCCACCCTATCTTCCAGAGTTTTTTATATATCTTCAAGATTCTCGGCATTTCTCTTTGAACTTCGCCGCATGATCGTTTTATTGGGGTCTCGGCGGTTTATTAGACGCGTTGTTCGGGCGGCTTGCGGCTTATCTGTTATTGCAGAAATTATTGTCAATTCACCAATCAGGCTATTTTTATGAAGAAGGGAAGAATATTATGAATTCTTTTTATTTTCATTTCCATTCTAGCAGTGAGAGCAAGTGTAACAAGTGTTCGAATACGAAACCACATTGTGAGTTTGTTTATAATCAGAGACAAAAATCTCAATATTCTGACTGTTTGAGTGCCTTTGGTTTCAGGATTGCAATTTCATTGAAGGTAAGTTCTAGAATTAATTGCGGAACTTATTTATCTTTATGTTTTCTCTCTCGTATGTTTTCATTATCAATATTGAAAAAAAAGTTATAAAATGCGCAAATTACAAACGGCAGTTTGAATATCTCATAATTTTTCAGATATCAGAAAAAATGTCAGAACGAAAAAGAAAATATTTGAGTGGTGCATGCAAAAGAAAACTCCAGAGAGAAAAAGAAAATGCATTTTCTAAGCAACGGAAGGTTTTTTCATATTTTAATAAGTCTGACTCTGAGTCACAATCAATTCAGCAGGAATCACAGGCAAACTTGAGTAATAAAGATCTTGATCTACAATCAGTAGATAACAAAATGGAAGTTGTTTCGAACTATACTGTATACGAATCAGTATTGAAACAAGATACTACAGAAATATCGGAAGAACTTAAAAATCGGGGCACTTCTGAAGAGGATAATATTACTCTTGAATTGAGTTCTGCTGCTTTACAGTTGCAACATAATAAAGAATTTCCAAGTGATCGGGCTCATTATCCACTGAATATTTTAGAAAATGATTTGAAACGTGCCATTGTCCATTTCGGATCTTGCAAACCAAGCGGCCCCTACCCTAAAGATGGAAAGGAACGTTCTTTTTCCACTTCCTACTATACTAAGAAGACAACTGATGGTAATGAAATGGCAAATTCAACCCTCATTCAGAAACAAAAGAAGAAGAAAAGTAAAAAAATTTTTCGACGAAATGAATTTCGATGAACCACTCACGTGCCCAGAGAAAATGTTCGAAATTAATGTTTTCAATTGTAATGTTGACATTTTAATTCGGCAACTGAAAGATAGATTCCTGGGAATTAAAACTATAACAGAACATTTTTCGTGTCTGAGTTCCTACAATTTGATCCATTTGAATGATCATGATTTGATGGAGAAAGCCGAACTTTTATCATCTTTTTATACAGCAGATCTATCGACTGACTTTTCCAAACAACTTATTTCCTTACGAAGCGTTATTAAGGATAATTTGAGTGCCACAAACTCTGTGTTAGATTTAACACAATTATTAATTTCGAAACATAAGTCATTATTGAGTTGTGTACCAGAAGTAATCATAGCTTTGAAAATTTTTGCAACTCTTCCCGTTACAGTTGCCAGTGCGGAAAGATCTTTCCCTAAGCTTAAGATTATCAAGAATTATCTCAGGAATTCGATGTCGCAAACACGTCTATCAGACTTGAGCATTCTCAGCATTGAGCAAGAAGTGGCCAGAAGCTTAGACATCGACAAACTGATAGATATGTTTGCACAAAAAAATGAAAAAAGATTAATGCATTTTCATTAGAGAAGTGTTTAATTTATTTGTTTATGGTTATTTTCGTACCAGAATCTGTATTATTTTGTTTGGATATTTTTGTTATTTATTATATATTATATATTAGTATTTATTATATTTTTAACACTTTTTCTTCATTATTTTTCTTTGGAAAACTTATGAGGGAAATTAATCATGAATAACATGAACCTATGGAAGGGGGCCCCCGATTGAAATCTTGCGGGGGGGCCCCCGAATTTTGCGCTACGCCACTGTTTATAGTTCCTCCCTGAACCTATTCAAAAACCAACTATTAAACATTTTCATAATGAAATAAATGGAAAAACTAGTCCAAAAGGCTCCTATAGTTATATTTATCTTAGACGTCGGTCATTTTCTTCAAATCTTACCTACCGGATACCCCCTTCTTTCATTGGCGAAGCTTCACCTGTGTGTGGGTGTGGAGGGTCAAAAAACAACTGAGTTCACATCGAACGGTAGGGGATAGTTTATAAAAGGTGAAGACATGCGTGACCGACACCAATTTATCCTATTGCTCCGCCCATCTCACGCTCATTGGTCTAGGTAGAGGGTTTACCTTAGTTTTTCAGGTATCTCCGTCCATTCAGGTGAGTACCTTACATTTCCCTAATTCTGAGGCTAATTCTCCCATTCTCTCAAACATTGTTGAACAAAGTTTTCCTGGTTATATTTCATTATTGAAGGTTGGCACTCGAAACAACCCTGTCATCGATTTGACTATTATCTGTCAAATTTGTGATAGAATAACACAGATCTGCCAACAGTGCCAACCATCATTTCTCAGTGCAAAAATCACTACATAAAAACGATTTTTATGGAAATATTCCATTGATTCGAAATTGGTCATTTCAATAAAAATTCCGTGAATTAGAGAAAAAAATGTAGGACAGTCCGGGAGAGATTACCAGGGGGGAGACTTTAGCCACAGCTCATGAAATTTTTGTGTCACTATATTATTAATGATAAAGGTTCCTATTTTTTCATTTTTTTCAATGATAAGTAGTTCTTTTACTTAAATATAAATACTATTTCTCCAATAAAGACGCCATTTTGAATGATCATTTTCCCTATTTCTGAATTCGGGTAATGTCTCCATATATAGAGGGTAAAGTCTCCCACCCCAGGCGGGAGAAATTAGCCAAAATGTTATTTGTGAGAATTCGTATATAACTCACACAATTATTCGAGGTACATGAATCGTTCCAGAAAAAAAATGTAGCTTAATAGTGCAGTTCAAAATAAAATCAACCAAAAATAGCTATATGTTACCCTAAACAGAAATAGAGGCTTTTTAGTGGACAGCGGGTAAACTCTCCCGGATTCCCCCTACCTATAGAAGAGAGAATAATGTATTGGTACCAGTAGCGTAGCAGAGGGCCCCGGCACTAAGGGGGGCCCCCCGAGCCAAAAGAAAAGCTTTGAATGGGGCCCCAATAACTATTGAACTTGTCCATTCGCGATATTTTCGTGATGATATAACGAACAAAACCTAAACAATGGGGGTACAGTTATTATTCTTGAAAAATATTCCTGAATTATATTCAAAAAACATAAAAGGTTTACAGTAGGTAATTCGATTCGACATATCACTAAATCATACCCTGTGCTACCCTATTTTTAAGTGTTTCATACAGGGTGATTCATAACTATTGGGACATAGCCAAAGGTCGGATTGTTTTTACCAAAATATGGCGATATCACCAAATACACAAAGATAAAGGCCGTTAAAGTTGAATTTTTTTTTCGTTTCTTGCTTATAATTTCACTGTATATTTTTTCATCCGTTTCGAAGAAAAACACAATTGAACAGTTTAGTGTATCCGAAGGGGATTTCAAATATTATTTCATTTATGAAAAGTGTGCTGGTAAATTTCTTTTCATTTAATATTGTTTTTGATTATGCTTCATCGTCGAAATAAATGAATAAAATTAATAAATCGTACTTCAAATCCCCTTCCGATGCTCTTAACTTTTCAATAGTGTTTTTCTTAAAAACGAATGAAAAAATATACACTGAAATTATTAGCAAAAAAACGAAAAAAAAATTCAACTTTAACGCCCTCTATCATTTTCCACAGCAATATTTTATTGAGGTATATTTGGTCCTATCGCCAGACTTTGTCTGAGTTTTCGGCATTTCTCTTTGAACGTCGCCACAGGATCATTTTATTGGGGGCTCGGCGCAGTGGCGTAACTGGGCGTGGGCGACGTGGGCGACCGCCCACGGCCTCGCGCCCTTAAGGGCCTCGCGGCCCAATGATCCCCTTTCCATCTAAGATAGATCATTTTATTTACAGATGAATTTATATGAGACTTTTTTTCTTTGTTGACGACGATTTCTATTTCGTACCTCCCAGCTTACTTATGAACTTTCTTTAGCGCAATTTATTTGCAGAAATTCATATAAACCTAAATCGTGCAAGGAATACCTACATACACATACCTGGTCGCCACCTGAGGGTGACAAAAACTAAATCAGAAAGAATATTCGCCTATGAAAGCAGCTATGAACCTGTACGGGGTATCCTAAATTGCTTGATTTTGACTTTTTTTGGTATTTCTGGTATAGATAGGGAAAAATTTTAAAAGGAGTCCTTCGCGAAAACACTATAAATGGAAACCGTTTGGCGATTTCTTCATTTGTTTAAGGATATAACTAATTTTGAGATTTGATCGATTTCGAAAGTGTGCCATAACATTTTTATTTACGAAAATATGTGACAACGATTGAAATTTTTACAGGCTATTTTCACAGGAAATAATACAATATATTCATTTTATTGTCTCGTGTACTGGGGGTGGGAAAAAGAACGCATTTTTCTCATCATACAAAAATTAGAGATGAAAATTTTGAAAAAGAATCTTAGTCCCAATGAAAAAATGCTTGTAAAAAGTTTTAATCGTTTTCAGATATTTTGGAAAATAAAAATAATTATGGCACATCTTGGAAATCCATAAAATATCAAAATTTTGTTATATCCTCGAAACAAATGAAGATATGGTGAAGCGGTTTCCACTACTAGTGTTTTCACGAAAATCGAGCCCAAGACTCCTTTCAACGTTTTTACCTATCTTGTACCAAAAACAGCCAAAATCAAGCAATTTGGAATACCCTGTATAATTCAACAGTCTTCATTGAAGATGTGAGACAGCTTTTCCAATATATAGCAGAAAACAGCATTCTTCTTCTTTCAATGCATATCCATTAATGGACGTTCGCGACCACATTTTTCATGGTTTCTCTATCTCTAGCATGCAAGAAGTTTATCCATTCGAATTTTTTTGACTTAACCGGTGGGTACAGGCTCTGCTGAAAAAAGTTTCCCAAAATTGAAGCGGAAAAAATGATATGCGAAATACAATGTATCAGGAAAAACTTTCTGCTTTGGCAACCTCTCTATCGAAACAAATTTAACATCCAAGCTGGACTCTGATGGCATAATTAAGCAGTTAAGTGAGGCTAGAAGGCGACAATTTTCATTTGATTTCCACTCCATAATTCGTCACATATATTTTATTAAATGTTAGACAATTTCGATTGTTTCTTATGAAAACCTTTTTCTTGCCCACATATAATTGAGGTCTTGTTACGCCACTGGCTCGGCGGCTTAGTTGACGTGTTGTTCTTCAGGCGGCTTGCGGCTTATCTGCAGAAATTATTGTCAATTCTCCAATGAGGTTATTTTTATGAAGACGGGAAAATATTATGAAATCTTTTTATTTCCATTTCAATTCTAGTAGTGAGAAAAACAAGTGTAACAAGTGTTGGAATACGAAACCTCGTTGTCAGTTTGTTTATATTCAAAGACAAAGTTTTAACATTCTGACTTTTTTAGTGCCTTTAGTTTCAGGATTACAATTTCATTGAAAGTTAGTTCTAGAATTAATTGCATAGATTATTTATTCGTTAAGAAATGTCTTTCGTATTTTTTCATTATTCATTCATTTCAATATTAAAAAAAAGAAGAGTTATTGAATTCGCAAATTAGAAACGTCAGTTTGAATATCTCTTCATTTTTCAGATAATATAAAAAATGTCAGAGTGGAAAAAAATATTTGAGTGGAAAAAAATATTTGAGTGGAGCTTGGACATCGACAAGTTGATAGATAGGTATGTTTGAACAAAAAAAATTTTAAAAGATTAATGAATTTTTGTTAAATGATTTTTCAAGTTGATTTATTCCTTGTTATTTTTTTAGCAGAATCTATATTATTTTGTTTAGAAATTCTTTTTATTCGATATTATATATTATTTTGATCACATTCTCTTTGAAAAACGTCAGGGGAAACTTATCATACATAACATGGATCTATGGGAGGGGGGGTCTCGACTAGAATCTTACGGGAGGCCCCCAAATTTGGCGCTACGAAACTGATAGGTAAAGAAGGCTCATTCTAACAATCGTTCATTCAAAAACTCGCCACTTCATGGCTCGTTTTTCACCTCTTGAGTACCTTGAAAGTGTTGAAAGGACCTAATCGAGTAATCTCACATCCAATTATTTTTAGTTTATTTGATCTTCTTGGGGGATGAAATATATGAAGCACCCAATACAGTATGTCTATATTTTTATGATAATAGGGTACTTATTTTGTGTCGACAGTTTTCTCACAATATACGTAGAGAATATAACGACTGAGAAAAAACACTTCACAGAGAAGATATATCTGGTTCGGAAAAGATCTGAGAGGAGCACTGTTAGTGATCCTCCATTATTTAGGTTCAAAGAAGCCGCCGTCAGATGTGGGCATTTTTTAATTTCGTCACCGCTGCTACACAGGAAGCTCCAGGGAGGCGCAGGCTGGCAGAGCGTCTCCTTTGCCTTCAAACAAATGACGGATGGCCATCCACGCCCACTCTGCATTCGTTAGCCAAATTACACCAAATGATTACGATGACATGATTGGGAGGTTTATGGCTACCTATTTTGTTTATTGCGTGAAATGGCGAAGATCAAGTAGGTCGGTAATTGGCAAATTAGGAATGTTTATTTTGGATAGGTAGATGTATACGATGTACTTATTACTGCTGTGCATATTATTGAAATTAGAAATATGGTGGTGACGTTTGGCATTTTTATTAAGTATTGAAATATTGAATAAAAGTTCAAGTAATTTTTTGTGAAGTTTTGGTGATATTTTAAGATCTTACCTACTATTGTGTCGATTTTTGGTAGGAGAGACCTAGGGATTTTGAAACAGAGGTGAGTTGAAACAACAACTTTTTCCGAAAATTTAAAATCGTTAGCAAAAAAACAACAAATAAATTATATCACTTTTTACACAAACTCAGGGTCTCAGTAGTGATCGACTGTGACACTATAGGCGAGCGGTTGCTTCGTTCTGAATACCACGTCTCAGAAATCGTGAAAAGTAAATTTTTCACGATTTTTTCAGTAACCTCTAGTTTAATAATTTTTTTAAAATACAATTCAAGCTATATATGAATCGAAAGCTCATTTTTCCAGGATTCAATTCATTATATCAATAGGTACAGCTGATTTAAGCCTTTCATTGATTATCTAAAAAAAATTTTCTAATTGATTTCAGTTTCTGAGACTAGGAGAGAAAACCCTAGAAAAACTTCCAGAAAAATGTAAACACCTCCCATAAAATATTTCACTAGATATCTAGAAATAATGATCGACTGAAATTTTATATATCTATTAGGTGAAAATGTTAATACCGTTTTGCTTATTAAATGGAGGGCTGTGGCCCCCCAGAGATTCTGAGCCCGCTATTGTTTTTGAGCAAAATGGAATACTGATATCGCCTGTGCCCTCATCAAATTAGGAATTGTTGTGATCAAGTTCTCAGTCTCACCACCACCACAATCATAAAATCAGAAGGTTCAATGAAAACTTGAAATCAGGGACAGCATTCGTTTATTTATTTGCAGCATTCGACACAGTAGTACCTAATAGAAAAATGATTTCATTAATGAACTTTAAAATCATAGGTATATTAAAATGTGGAAAATGGTTTGACTATTACCATTGAGTATTAATATATGTTATAGGTACAGGGTGTTTCAGAATAACATTCCGTAAATTCGGGATCTTAATCCTCAGATGATTTCATGATATAAAATTCCTATGAACTATGGGTCTCTGACGCAGTGTTTCTGAGATACAGGGTGTTGAAATTAAAAAAAAAACTTGGTTTTATGAAATTATTTTCTACACCATACACGATTTCTTTTTGCGTTTTGGCAAGTTATAAGTAGGTACGCATTAAGACACATTTTCCGATACGAAACGATGTTTAATTTTCACCAGTGGCGTCCATACAGAATAAAATGCAGTTTCATCCAGGAAAGCTACGGCATTGAAGCACCTGCTGAATTTGCATTTTAGTTTTTTTTCTGAGAAAATATTCGTCGCAGGTAAAAAATTGAGAGACCATTCTTACTGTGAATTATGTGGTTATTACAGAATAATTAAAAATTAGAAAAACCCAATGGCGTACACATTTTTTCACCGAATTTGTTCGTTTGTTCGGACAGAAGTCTGTACGGGCGCCACTGGTGAAAATAAAACAACGTTTCGTATCGAAAGAAATTTGTCTCATAACGTGCCAAAACGCAAAAAGAGATTTTTTTTAAACTTCAACACCCTGTATCTCAGAAACAGTGCATCAGAGACCCATAGTTCATAGGAACTTTATAACATAAAATCATCTGAGGATTAAGATCCCGAATTTTCGGAACCTTATTCTGAAACACCCTGTACTTAGACTCAATGCTATTACAAAATATGCTATCCCGTGTTTTTATGGATAATGATAGTAACTTCGAAACATTGAACAATGATCTTCCACAAGGTTCAGTTTTTAAATTTATTTTTGTGAGATATTCCAACTACGAACAAATTAATTTATGCAGATGATATTGCTCTGGCTTTCCATCATTCTAATTTTCAGACAATAGAAACAGAAAAGTACCCTTTTTGGCAGATTTGGAAATCATGAAAAACTATTTTTTAAACGCGTCCTTGCCCGAATGAAAATAAAACCAAGGTGTCATGTTTTCATTTGAATAATCACAAACAAACTATATTTTTCATGATATCCGAATGAATCTAAGGGCGATGTATGAAGTGTGATATATTTCTGAAACGGGAAAAAAATGGCGATTCTTTCTAAGCCATTTCAAACTATTGTTTCTATAAGAAAAAACACAACTTTATGTTATAGCTCAGCAAGGAAATCTCTTGGGAAAGAACAAAGCACGCTACTGGATTGCTATGAAAAAAGTGTCTGTATAATATTTCATTTCAACATCCTAGCACAAACAGAAACGGAGATAATGGCCAAAGTTGAAATCGCCCAAATTTCAATTTTGGCTTATAACTCGAAAACAAAAGAAGGTAGAGGAATATAGTTGATGGCATTATCAGTTTCTCTAAAAAAGACCACCGTAACGTGTCATTCATTTTCCTCATCTATCGGTTAAAAAGTTGTAGTTCAATTATCACCAATTTTGCCCACCCTGTACCTACACGAAATGTCGTTGAGAGACAGTAGAGTGTGTAGAAACGTACCTTGCCATGGGAACGCGTTTAAAAAAAAGACAAAAAACTCAAGCTATATTTGTGGCTACACCCATTCTTCATAATATCGCATATTGTAGAATTCAGTAGTAACATTGAGTATAAATATTAATACTCAATGGTAGTAATGTGGATCTTTTCGAATCGAAGTACCTCCACTCATGATACCTCCATTAACCTGTTTTTTAATAGATTGTAATAATTTACAATCTACAATAAGCAAACTGAGGAAATATTTATTCAACTAACATATAAAAATTAATTATATTAACCATCCAGTGTCGGTAACCTAACTATAATTGGTACCTAACCATTGATTTTAAAACCAGCCCTTAGCGTAATTCGAACCTAACTATAACTAACCTTTGGGAAAATCGTATGGTGTAAACTGGGGGGCGCTTTAATTCAGTATAGATAGTTATATTTCCAATGAAGAGGGTATGCTGCATAGTTTATGGAAATTTTCACGCGGTCGTTCTTGAGAAATAACATCAACACATGCGATAACTTCTGGATTAAAAACAATTATTTGCTAAAATGTCTCAATCCCTAGTTCAGCATCAGCATATTCAATTTTTCCTCCTTTGATTCACTGTTTTCCGAAATATCCATACTTAATTCTTGGAAATACCTAACTACCAGCGATCCACTGTTTTGTATATTAATAGTGTATAACTCAGTTACTGTAGTTCTGATGAAAGGTACCCCATAATTAACTGACATATACCGGACATCAAATCACTGTTAGTTTCTCATATCAACAATGAAGGTATGAAGGCTCATCAGGACAACTTTCGAGAAAACAATTCAAGACCATATCGCTTCAACCTTCAACACTTAGTGTTATTGATGTGCGAAAACCAAAAGTAGGTATTTTTATATCTGGTGTATATGTATAACAGGATTTTCATCGAAACTACATAAGAAAGGAGTAATTAATTCTGTTGATTCACAAAGCATGCTCAACAAGAAAACCAGTGTAGTTTAAAATTTAAATGTGAATATTTCGCAAACCATTGAATCAATTGAAAAAAAAATCAATTTGCTGAACCCAACTACTTGGGACTGAAACAATATGATTGTGAATTTGATCTCGAAAGTTGTTCGAATGAAAAATCATTAAAAAAAATTAAATCAAATGCAGCTTGTTTCTGAATTGAACATAATTTATACTTTTATGTACCCTAAATGGCACGCCTCTGCTTATTCACATACAGAAGTTTGACATTGGACCTACCACAAGCAAACCTACTCTATGCAAGACATGCAAGAGCAATCAGATTGTCAATGTCAAAGACGAATTCAATCACAGTAAACTTGTCAATATTTCAATTTTAGGAAATCAGTTTAGACACAATAGTTATTGAAAAATATTCAAGAAAATTTATTGAAAGGGTTATCCAACGAAATCTCATTCCACAGTATGGTAGGTATAAAAGACGTAAAAAATATTATCAAGGAAAACTCCATAATATCTTTCAAACAGTTCGAAATGGCAACTGATACCGCCTCTTTTTCAATTTCTTCTTTCAGATTCGTTTCATCCTTATCCAGAACCGAGCTGGCAAAACCAGATTAGCCAAATGGTATATGAACTTTGACGATGATGAAAAACAGAAACTAATTGAAGAAGTTCATGCAGTTGTTACTGTAAGAGATGCCAAGCACACAAATTTTGTAGAGGTAACATTTTTTTTATAATCGTTAAAACGGACTATGGCATCATAATTTTGTTTTGCAGTTCCGCAACTTCAAGATAGTTTACAGGAGATATGCAGGACTTTACTTCTGCATTTGCGTAGATGTTAATGACAATAATCTGTGTTATCTAGAAGCCATTCACAATTTCGTCGAAGTCCTTAACGAATATTTTCACAATGTTTGTGAACTAGATTTAGTATTCAACTTTTACAAAGTGTATACTGTAGTAGATGAAATGTTTCTTGCCGGAGAGATACGAGAAACGTCCCAAACCAAAGTATTGAAACAGTTGCTTATGTTGAATGCTCTCGAATAATATGTTGTTAAACGTTATGATGGTTTGAATGTTCTGATGATGATTCCGGACATAATCCATATGTTAACCCTGATTGTTAAAGAAATAGCATTATTTCTAAGTGAAGGAACATACTGATGAAGACTCTGTCGTGATGTCCAAATATACTGTTTAGGTTGAATATGATCATTTTGAAGATTTGAGTTCCAATTGTTTCATTATTGTCAACATTTTATATTTGGGTCATTGAATTCATTCCCATATTAAAATTTGCATATTGTGTGGAAGTAAAAGGCAATTTAATATCAATATTTTAGAAGAATTTGTTACAGCATTTATTGTTAAGAAAATGTATGATGCATTCACTGCAGTATGAACCATCTAACCCTTGAATACATACATATTGGGAACATTTCTTCCTGTAGAATCAACATTTCAAACACAACGTGCTTCAAAATATTCAAGAACATTCGCACATACTATCTAGAAAAAATATGTAAGTCTTAGGCATATAAGTTTTAAGTTTCTATATTTTATGATACTCAATTTTTAGTATTAGAAAAAAAATAATTTTTGTATAATTGATTATATTATTATCTGTATATATTGAGTGACTTATTGGTGTGACATTCCATTTTTCTGAATGATATGATGAAATAAAGAGTATAGAAGCGAATTAGAGAATTCTAGCAAATTTTGTTCAATTAATCATTTCTTTTATATCACTAATGTTCTGTTATACTAATTCATATTAGTTTGCGAGCTTTTCTATGAACAATGTCTATTTTCGGAATATAAATCTGAAATTTGTCATAAACAATTTTTTGGACACATGAAGAATAGGTTGACAAAATCGACAGATGTTTCTAGGAGTATAGTAATTCGATGTCAGTTAATCTCTATAATTCAAACACTATCCATTACATAACTTTTAACAATGCTGGTACCGATGATACTTTATATGATTCTATATTTTTGGAAAGGTTGATTCTTTGAAATGACAGTGGAAGAGAAGAACCAAATGGAAATATTGTAACTTGGTTTTCTTATAGAACGTGTCTGGAGCTGCATCTATTCTTTTTTCATAAGGGAGAAAAGCAAACCTTCCTGAGTATCTTCTAGTCAGAAACAGAGTTCAGTGTTTATATGATAAGGTAGATTTACAATTGTTGAATCTCGACATGAAATCATCTCAAGAGTGGAATCATGGTGCTAAGTTAAAGGAATCTTCTGGTCCTTCACTTAATTAGTTAATAGTACAGAAGGCATTGATATTCTTACACGAGTAACGAGTTCCAAATCGAGCCACGACGTGGCCAGTGTTAGAATGAGTCTTCTGTATGAGTATCATTCAGTACTTCCTCTAATTCGTTAAATTTTTATCGAAATTAATGAAATATTTCCATAAATAGCATTCAGTGATTTTTGCATTGAATAATATTTTTCATACAAGTACAGAAGGCATTGATATTCTTACACTAGTTCAAAATCGAGCCACAAAGTGGCGAGCTTTTTTGATCGAACAAGTGTTCGAATGAGTTTTCTGTATGAGTATAATACACTGTTTTCTCTGATTCGTTGAATTTTCATCGAAATTAATGAAATATTTCCTTAAATATCGTTAGTGATTTTTGCA
The DNA here is from genome assembly GCA_038502775.1 of Hippodamia convergens. NCBI lineage: Eukaryota > Metazoa > Arthropoda > Insecta > Coleoptera > Coccinellidae > Hippodamia > Hippodamia convergens. Next base: position 26,797,762 of record CM076607.1, on the reverse strand, counting down.
TTGAAAAATATTGATTGGCAAAACTGTTTCCTCTGTCATTAATTTGACAGATAATTAAATCCGTGGCACGAGGCAAAAATATACCATGCGAGCGTTTTTTCCATCTCAAAGATCCAAAATCGGCGTGTGAAAGTTATTGATGGAATACTGAGTCACTCTGTATAACAATAAAGCGATGAAAAAAAAAATACACCCATGCAGGAAATTGAATTTCCTTTCCAACAAGGTGCTGCTCGACCACTTTTCCCTATTGAAAAATGAGAGCTGTTAGGGGTTGCAGCTAGAGAGATAGTGATATCAAACTCATTTGAACACCCTTATTTGTCCCCCGTTCAACAAATTTTGACCTGTCCGAGCGTTTTTTCGTTATTCCATACCAAAGCTCAAAATTCGGGGTGGAAAGTTATGGATGGCCCTCCCTGTAAAATATTATTATTATTATAACTAAAAATTACAAGTAACATTTTTCAACATACAATAATTGTTGAAAATGGCTCCACCCAGCTTGGATCAGGGCCGGACTGGTATGATTAGGGCCCACCGGGAAAAATGTTGTTGGGGCCCCAGAGCGCTTGTTCAAATTAGGTCAGAGTGACGTAGTAGTAAACCTGAAAAAGGAAGTAAAAACGCCACTTTGTTAAGATGTGCGTTCTCTAGTGGAGTTCGAACATTTGAGACTAGGAAAAAGTAGCAAAAGTACAAAAATACAACACATTTGAATAAATTATTTTAAAAAAATATATAGTTGAACAAAAAATAATCAATCAAAACATAGTCACACAGTTTCGATAAAATAACAAAAATTAAAACTTGATGTTGTAAAACATCTATATAGTTCAACATAAAGGAGATAGTTTTATTCTAATAGACATGGAAAATGAACAAAAGAAAATACCTAAGCCGCTCGGTGCTGTAGCTCAATAAACAAGTAAAAAGAATTATTGGGTTTCCTACGGCTAGAGCAAGTTTTTAAAAACCTGGTTCATACTTTAATATATTCATAATGTTATGTTTGTCTATATTAATAGTCATAACACTTTCCATTTCATCAGCACTCAGGGAAGTCTTTTTGTTACATCCCAGGGAAGTTCTTTTTGTGATATCCCAGAGAAGTCTTTTTGTGACATCCCAGGGAGGTTCTTTTTGTGACATCCCAGAGAAGTCTTTTTGTGACATCCCAGAGAAGTTCTTTTTGTGACATCCTAGGAACATCCTAATAATAGCCACATATGCGGCGGACATTGGATGTTCTATAAAAGTTAAATTCAAGTGTAAACAGAAATCGCAGTGGATATCCAATGTCTCAAAATCTCGGAGATGTTTTTGTGCTCGCTGGGTTTTGAAGATTCTTGATTTTGTGATAATTTTTGAAAAAGCCCTTTGTTGCGAAGTAATAATAGGGCGAAAAATATTTTTAACAAATCCAACTTTGTACGAATTAAAGTGACATATTCAAACAAGAAAAACAAATTTTTCTACCAGGAAGACTTACCGTCGAGGTACACCGTATATATTTTGGAATAAACACATACTTTCTGGAGGATGTACCCTTACCATTGGCTTCAAGACAGGCAATATGTAATTTATGCCTGATGGTGACTATCAGGAGAAGATTGCATGGTTGTATCTAAGCCAGAGCCGGACTGGGCAGGCGGGATACCGGTGAATTCCCCGGTGGCCCCCCTGGTTTGTGGGGGCCCTTGACTAAAACTATGATACTAAAACATATATGGATTCGTTTCGGTTAACGGATGTACTAAAAAAGTGTTTCACAGAGGGGAAGAAGAAAAAAGGAAAGATTCCCTTTTACATAAACGTGTCTTTAATGAATCAAATTTCAGAAATATATTTCGCACTATTCTAATATAAGCCAATGCGTATGAATATGAATCTAAAACATATATAATATGGGCCCCTCGTATATTTCTGAAGAATATGAACAACAATATGGAAAGTTATGGGATGTCACAAAAAGACTTCTCTGTGATGTCATATAGAAGACATCTTCGAATTTTTTTTTTTGGTGGCCGGTTCATGCACACAATGAAATATTTCCAAAGCATTTTGAGCCCGAATGAATCTCTGTTAATTAACATCTTATTTACTCATTTTCTGACTTTTAAGATAAAGGAAAAATGTGAAACAGAAAATTCTTTGCTTTCACGAAGGCCATACCGATTATACGGAATAAATTTTCGAGACAGGAAAAATTGAACAAAGTGATCATCGTAATGAACATCATCTTTAAATTTTGGGCTAGCAGAACCTTCAACAGAATACACAGACAGAAAATAAATCAGATGTTATCAGTTATCCTTGAGGAAGGAAGAAATAAGCCGATTTCGGCCCTATATAGAAGGCCATCTTGCCTAAAAGAAAACATCCTGAAAAAAAACTCCTTCCTTTAAACCTAATATAGAAACAATGTTCCGAGTAACCTATTTTGTAAATGGCGACATCTATCAGCGTCAAAAGAGTTCTTTATCTTTACAGCCCAAATATACCTCTCAATGAGGTCTCATAGACTATTAATAATCCTACTAATATTATAATAGTATATTCTAAAACAAGTTGCAGAATGAGCTCCTATTCCAACGCGAATGCGAAATTCGAAAACAAGCGACGAAGGAGCGAGTTTTCGAAAGCATGAGTGTTGGAATTACCTTCTGCAACGAGTATTGACGATATTTTCTCTATATTCAGAATTTAAATTGATTTTATTCGAAAATTGAGTGTATCAGAGGTCAGCACTGACAACCACAAAACGAAAAATATAACTGAAAACAATGCTGTAATGAGTTTCATTGCGGCACTACTTTTAGTACTGTAATGAACTCATTACGATACTGAAATAGAGAAATATTATAATAAGGCTGAAGGACCTAGGTCGATGACCATTTGATGATGTCAATAAAGTCCTGTTATCTATCTATCTATTATAATAAAAAAATAATATTATTAGTAGTCTGTGGATCTTTCCCAAAACAAACCCGCTATTGAATGACTTGCTTCGTCTATTTATTATTAGTAGTCTGTGTGAGGTCTATAGAAGATATCCACATGTTAACATTATTTTTACATCGCCAATACCTCTCAGTAGGCAAACAAAAAACTTCCGCAGATGGCACAGATTAGAACAAATAAAGATTCCCACTAGCCTACGAGACCTCTCTGGGAAGTACAAATTACGTATCAAAAAAACATCATTATGCCACCATTTTGAGAACATCAAAACATCCCAGGGATATGTTTGTGCTCACTAGGAATTACCTCCTAAATATTTGAGTGGCTCAGAGGAAAAGTGGTATAACTCCAATTAAGGGAAATGTTGGGAAATTAAGGTTTCATTGTTTCATACTCGGTCAAAACGATGATTTAACTTATACCACTTATCAGAATAATGATATGCACCTTATGTAGCCTATAAATATCGGTTCAAAAATTCGGATTTTATGACTTATACCACCTTTCCTCTGAACGGCTCATTTGTCGCATGTTTACCTAACACACTATACTCTGTTCAAATTTAAGCGAGAGCCATAAATACAAACAGAATCGTCTGATTCGCGCACAATAAAGCTCGTATTGGTAAAACGGTCATAACAACGCTCCCTTCGACCGCCCTGAAAGATTGCCAGGGTCGTACTCGGAACAATGCTCGAGATTGCGGCAAGGTAATTCCAGGAAACACCAGAGTTTTAGAGATTTGGGTCGGAATCTTGCAAGATTCCGACAAAGTAATTCCGGGAAACACCAGATTTGAGTCCTTTCCATTCAGTTAAAACTGAACGATTGTATGAAATCTCCTCGATTCGACTCTGGACGGAAAGTAACTATCCGAAGGCCCTCCTACCGCTGCGCGAACCTCGTTTTATTGCTCTCGCTTAGGTTTGAACAGACTATAGTATTTTTCTAAATAATAAATGATTGTTATTCCATAAACTTCTGTACTCAAATCATCGGTTTCTATGAAACACAGATTATCAAAAACTCCATCAACGTGATGATTAAAAGTTAATATACATGTCAAAAATGACAAAAACGAATGCGGAATATCCAGAATTTCGTGGCGACATGCCAACAAATCCAACTTTGACTGAACTGTTCAGCCAAAACAGGATGAGATACTGCTCTTTAGAATTATCTTCCAACAAGCAAATTCCTTACGATGTACTGGAAAGAATGAAAATCAAGTTTTGTTCGGTCATTTGGTTGGGCAACCAAGATATGGAGCCCGCTAAGATTGAGTCTATAGTCCTGGCGAAAGATTTGGTATCCAGAGGGTACACGGTTCTTCTTCACGTGACTGCGCGCAACAATACAAAAGCATCTTTATCTAAGGTGTTGGACTACGCCAAATTAATAGGAATCAGGAATTTATTATGCCTTCGTGGTGGTGAGTGCATGTGTAGAATAAAATATTTCTGCCTCCTTTCATCTTTATTTTTATCGGATGTTTCTTAATTAATGAAGTATTTCATATTTCATCAATAGTTCCATACCAAAATGTTCTAGGAAATACGTTCTGAACTCTCTTAAAACTTGATTTGCAGGTTCGCCAGAGTGCAAACTTCAGGAGTCAAGCTACGATTTTCCTCATGTTCCGGACATGCTGAGTTATATCAAGAGCAACTATGGCAACCATTTTGAGTTGTGTATCGCTGGGTTTCCCTATAAACATCCAGATTCCAAGAGTCTAGAGGACGATATAAAGTTTTTGAAGCAAAAGGTAAAACTACTACTATCTACCATGCACATTCATTTGATGAAAAAATCCGTGTCAAATTCCTAAACAGTATATCTTATTCATGTAAGAAATGAACTCTTAGTCACGCAAGATATTAATATATCTTGTAGTATAATACTGACAACTAAAAAACGAAAAATATTAATGAAAAAAATGCTTTAATGAATTCATGACAGCACTACTTAGTACTGTATAATGAACTCATTACGATATTGAAAGAGAAAATAATATTATATTTCACTTTTCAGCTTTTTATATCACATAGGTTGTAGGTAGTAGTGATCAAGACATCAAAGATTTGATATATGTGTGTTAATACTGATTTGTTTTTTCAGTGTGAAGCTGGAGCAAAGTTCATAATCACTCAAGCCGGATTCTCATACGATATCTACAAACAATTCCTCATTACAATAAGAAAGAACAAAATTAACTTGCCAGTGATACCAGGGGTGTATATAATACACTCGGTGGTGGACTTTTGCCTTTTGAAAAAATTGTGCAAAGTGCCCCAAGACGATCCTGTTGTAGAATACGTCAAAAAGCATAAAGATAAGGATAATGAAATACAAGCTTATGGCTTGAAATTATCAACTGAAATAGTACAGAAGTTGATGCACGATCAGGACTTTTTACCACCTCATATATTTTCCATGAATGAATTCAAGTCGGTTGAAGATTTCTTAAACAGTCTCAAAGGGGAAAAATGAGAAAATCTTTTATTTTTTATATATTATTATACATCATATATTAACACCTATCTCTGGAAAGAATGAAATTTCGTAGATATATAAATACTTAATAAAATAAAATATTTGTATTTTATTTTTTAGTTTCTCAATTGTCAGTTGAAGTTAAATTTTATTCGCATGCATATCTGTGAATGCTTTCACTTCGAATGTGACTACCAATTGTAGTAAAATACATAATTTGGTGGCTGCGCATTTCGAATAAATATTCGTTGTTGAAAATTTCGAAAAAATTAAGAGAAAAGTATATTCGAATTGGTATATCATAGGAACCCCTTTGTATTAATCAAAAAATGATACTTCAAAAACTTTATTCACCTTCTCAGTTGATTCAAGATCTTATAATTTGTAATATAATTTATATTCACAAGCTCATGAAAGACAACGAGTCTTGAAGATAAAATAACTATTATCCATTTTACAGCACTCAACTGCTCTTTGTTCATCTCGTCTAGATTTGCTTCATATCGTTTTCTCATTTTGTTCATTTTTTCACTATTATTTTCACAATAGATGTTAATTTTTCTTCTCATCTAGATCTGCTCCATATCGTTTCCTCATTTTGTAAATTGTTTCACATGATTTGAAGCAAAGCTGAAACATTTTAATTGAAATTTTGCAAAAAGTTCAAAAAAATAACTATATAAGTAGCTCAGAGACTCTAATAATTTAGGTCTTTAGAAACACAGAATAGTAGTTCGGAAGCAACATGAAACATAACCTTCAACCTTAATTTCAAATTTTATCCTTTGTCAACTTTTTTGTATTGATTATTAATCATGAACACATAGACAAATGATGGTCATTTTTGAATCAGCATGAAACTGGGGAATATGTAAAAAAAAATCATAGGTGAGTAATGAAATTTAGTCTACCTCTACATCACAGACGAAATGCAAGCTGTCCTTCTCGGGAAATTTGAAAGCATTCAGATTGGCATGTAAAAGTGTTGACAAACCAAACTCTGAGGCGAACTTCATTTTATTCCATTTTTTTATTGTTTTTCTTCTGAAAAAAATCACATTTACCATTTCTCCTTATTGAATAGGGACTCACTTACTGTGCTGCTCGTCTGTTGAACCCGTAAGGGGTCAAACGAATTTTGTTTTGGGAATAATTGATATTCTCATTATCATAAGCCCAACAGTCTGACACTTGTATATCATATAAGTTACTATCATCCTTGAGGTATATGAAAATAGTTATAGGTTCTCCTATGGGCAGTGGCTCTTCGATGTTGGTTGTCTGAAACAAAAAAGGTCTTTTAAATTTATGCACTGATTACTCTTGATAAAACTTCGAGTAAAAGTTAAAGATGTAATTTAACAAAAAATAAAGGTATATTTACGTTTGGAAATATCCCTCTCTGCACTGTCATCCATGTCGTTACACTGCTATTTCCAAGGGGAACATCAAATGTTTTAATACTTGTTTGTGGTTTTATTATAACTGTTCTTTCTTGCCTTGTTGTCATAGGTAATGCCTGTGAAGAAGTTGAAATAGTGTATCATAAACTCATTCCCATTTTACAATCTATTCCATTGTGATAGAAAAATAGATCTACTGCCTTATTTGGAACTTTCAGTTCTTACAACAAAGAGAAGATTGATTAATGTGATTCATTATGTAAAAAACCTTGAGTTCAATGATGAGATGTAGAGGTAATTTGTGAACAAAAGAACTGGATCAAGGTACATCTTGATTGAGAAGAAAACATTGTTATAAAGAAACTTCCTGTTGTTTAATTAATCACAGCAAATTCGTTAGACATGCATTTAAGTCCAATTGGGGTTATGAACTATAACACACCTATACACCTTCTCATTCATTCACTTTTTGTGTAATGAATTGAGAAATTACCATAGCTTATTTTGAAGAATGACATACTGAACAACTGGAATGGAGAATTGGTTTTTAGTTGTTATATATATATATATATATATATATATATATATATATATATATATATATATATATATATATATATATATATATATATATATATATATATATAGATATATATATATAAATAATACAATACATATGAATGTATTCAATATATCAGTGGAAGTGGCTCAGATATCATGGAATATTGATATTTTGAAGAGCTCGAAATGAACTACACCCAACTACAATACAGAGCTTAATTTTGAAAATGAAGATGGATTAAGAAGATTCACTACATGAATGAAAACGTATATTCCAAAAATCATTTATGAGATATACAGGTGTTTCTAAATTCATGCAACAAAATTTCCTCAGCCCTTTTCTAGAAAAGGTGGTGACTGAAATTAACTAGAACTAGAGTAGTAACTTGAAATTCTGTAATCACTGTAAGTAACTAACCACAGGTACTTTTTAATAATCCTGTTACTTTATACAGGGTGAAGGTAGCAACTCTTTCTTTATTTCTTATCATGAAGTATCATGGAATGAAATTAAAATCCTATTTTTGTTTATAAATTTTTTTTATTCCTGAATTTTTTTCCCAAAACCAATATGTGAAGGGAAAAACCATATTTTTAATTACGTGCCATGGATTGCCGCAGTGTTACTAGAATTTTAGAAAAAAAGTTCAAACTGAATTTCACCACCTTTCAAGGGTGATAGGGGTGTGCTGAGGAAATTTTGTTATAGGAAAGACCCATCCTAATTTCATACGAGCATTCACTTCCCGATTTTTGACGCATGAATTTGGGATCCCCTGTATTTGAAAATGAAATTTTTTATGCATTTTCATTAGTCTCTATCTCAGAATAAGTTGTTAAGACAAAAAGTGCTTCTTTCGGGAATGTTCCTGACTGACCTGTATATGAAAATCATTTTGAATTGTGTTTCTGACTATCCTTCAAACATAACAAAAAAACTAGACATGTTTAAAAAAAGTTTAGAAATAACCCAACTTGGCCCCACAACTTTTTTATACCGGGTGTCCCAGTATACTTGTTCCAATAGAACAGGTATTTCAGAAGATAAAAGTTGTTTCAATGAACCTTCATTTTAGAAAAACAGAAATTGAAAATCAAAAAAAATTTTCATTTCAAATAGCACCCTGTATACTTTTTGAAATTTTTGATTTCCACCCAAAACTAATTACCTTGTATGTATCACACTTTGTATTTTACATTTGCTTCGATGGAGAAAACGACGACAAATTGATAATTCATGAACACGATAAGATACCAGATTCCTCCTATATATTGATTTGGAAGATATAAAAAATCTGTTTTTCAACCAAGATAATGAGATGGTTTTCTTTTACTTATAGGACCAAAAACGATGAAAAAAATCATCAACAATAAATTTTAGTCAAAAAATTTTGAAAACAGTTTTTTTCGAGGAATTCAGAAACCGTTCGAAGTAAACAGCTAAAAACTAGGGTGAATTATTTGTATCTGATGCCAAATCGACCCCCTAAGTTCAAATCGAAAAAGCCGTATGGGCGAAATTTCCATATAAACCCGGCTAACTCTTTAAATTGTCGTTTTCTCCATCAAATCAAACGTAAAATATAAAGTGAAAACGTAATTTTGAGTAAAAATCAAAAATTGCAGAAAATGTACAGAGTGTTATTTGAAATAAAGAAGTTAGTCACTTCCGGTCAAACCGGAATTGATTTTCAATTTTCTTTTTCCTCAAATGAAGGTTCCTTGAACGAATTGAAGAACATGAAATGTTCAAGTTTTTATCTTCCGAAATGGCTGGAGATATTCCATTGGAACAGGTATAACGGGACACCCCGTAGACACTAATCAACATCAGATCGATAGATGTTCGAAGTGTAATTCCAAATCTGTACACCTAGACGTCAAAGTGGCAATATATTGGGATATTCGGATAACGTTTGAAAAATGTTAAGTTAACTTTACAAAAACACCAATATATTAATATAAGTTGGTGCTTTCGATAGGAACAAAAAATTAACATACCGAAGTTGCCGAAATAGAACACAATATAAATCCCAGGAAACAAATATACTTTTTCATCATTTTGGGAACCTCACAACGCACAGACAACTCGCAAGTATATAAAAAATCGCGGTAAAGGCCATACAAATACCCGACGCGTTGGTTCCATAATCCGATTGACTGCAATAAAAGAAGATACACCGGCATGGATCCACGCAAAAATTGCTTGTTTGTCCCACTCATTTTATGGTTGTTAGATCTCAGGAACTGCGGCTTTCAAATCGAACGTGATTCTGGCATTTTTCAACAAAGAACAATCCAATCGTGGATGTAACATCACGTTGTCGCTCTTAGGGAAAGTTAATCCATGCATAATTAGATAGACATATACTTACATAGTCTAGGGTGATTAGCTGCTGGAATCTTCTTAAAAGGCAACAAGATTTGCTTCTCGAAATATAAAAATTCACAATTTCAGTTTCATTGCTTCCTCGGTTAGGTGAATTAGATTTTATTGCCTGAAAATCATAAAAAGGTGAAATTTGCTAACCTTCGTGAAAGCTATCCAATTTTACCCATTTAGCTGGAAAGTTTTTCCACTAAGTAAGGCAAAAATCCAGGAAATTTTAGATTAAAAACTCTAATCAACATATTCGGAAAGCATTAAATAATAAACTTGATATTCACTTATACTTTCATTCCTAATAACAGAACACGAAAAATCAAAATATCCGCAGGACATAAATTGAATTCAGGCTTTATATTAGTAGATTGTGGTAAAATCATCATACCTGACAACAGTGTGTATGAGAATGGCCGAACACTTCTGGATTTTCGAAATTTTTTTTGTTGTTCTGAATTGTTTTTACGAATTTCACCTCCAATTCAGGAACACCTGCATAAATATGATGGACAAATTACTCCTTGATATTGTAATATATGTCCTCATCCAATTGTCAATTGAAGAGTGGAAATTCAAAAGGGTATAAGTGCCAAAAAAATCGAACTGAGTTATTACATAAAACATGTCTCAGGGTCGGTTTCACAAAACTTTGATTGCAACGTCAAATTTATTGGAGCCATCCCGATTCGTTGAAATTTCAAAACGGGTGATTCAATTGATTCGAATTTAGGTAAGGTTTTTTTAATGTACAGTTAAAGCTTTGTGAAACCCGCCCTCAAACTGATGAAAGAAGTAAAAAAAGATTGTTTTTTTCATCAGAAATGATGACTGCCTGATGCGGATGGCACATGAACCGTTTCGTAGGCTATTGGCCTTGGCACATAGACCCCATAACAAATGAAATCTAAAATTTCGTGAAAGTGGCACTTAGACCCTTTTGAATTTCCACTCTTCAATTGAAGACTCCCATTTTTTCATATTTGTGTAATTCCCGAAAAGCATTTTTTTAACAAGTGTCTTTCTCTAAAACTACACTTCACGCAACAATCTTCCAAATTTTTTGGTGTTTTTCAACAGGCTGCACCTCAGTGAAAAATGGTCGTATGAGAAATAGAAAAATCAACTTTTGAAGCTTGAAGACTCTAGTTTCTGAATTTATTGATTAACAATTTTTCAGAGTATCGACAGGCATGCAATCCCCGAATAAAGCACGAAGAAAAATTTTTTAAATTTTTCAAATTTTTATTTTTGCTCTACGCCCATGGAGACCGATGCAAAGCCCGCATAGCCTGTTTATTCAGGTCCAATTTGTTTTTCATGCCATTTTGAATTCAGAAGGACCCTTTTTCACTCATCTGCCGATATCTCCGGAACTACAGGAGGCCTATCAAACCGAAAGCCGGTTTCTTTTTCTGCAGAAAACTTCATATAAAAACCATTTATGTTTAATCAAGAAAAATTTTTTTTTTATCTGTAATGGTAATGTGAAAAAAGATAAAGAAAAAGCCATTTTGCCATTTATTGGTTATTGGTTATCTTCATCTCTATTGGAGGGAAAACTAAGGTTATAAGAAAAGTTTACAGTTTAATGTACCCCAAAGGCCCCCTTAAATCAGTAGATCGATCGGTGAAGCGGTTTTCCTGGACCAATCTATTGAAATTTTGAAAGAATTGAGGGAACAAAGTTTAGTTCCTTAAAATTGAGCTAATCTTTTTGAAAATTATTAATTTAGTTTTTTCAGTTATTAGTTAATTTTGTATTTTTTGAATATCAAACAAAAATTTGGAAAATTTGAATGAAGAACTATTTTGTCGTTTTTTGACGATTAAAATTTTATTGATTGATTTACCGCCAGCATCAGCGTTACCCAAAGCATACCACGAGGAGGTTGCATGCTCGGATTTACACTTCTTTTGTGCTCAAGCACGTGTGTTCATGATTAATGAGAGCCTGTGGTTCGTCAGCTTCACAGTATTCGACGACCCAGAACTTATTGTTTAAAGAGTGTGTTTATCAGTGTTGTGTGAATAATTTTAGAAGAAATGAAAGCCTGTGGTTTGTCAGGTCCACAGTATTTTATGAGAACGGGAAAATTCTATCGGTCATTTTTTTTGCAAGAAAAATTTTTAAAGAATTTCTAAAATTTGTAAAGGCCGTTTTTTACGATTGAAAAGAAACAGTTAAATTTTGTTCCGAAAATATCAGAAAAACAAATTTTCTTCCAGTGAGAATTTCTATTTTTTTCTCGATATTTTCAGAACATAATTCACCAGTTTTTTATCAAAAAACATTCAAAATTGAGTAAAAAGTGAAAAAAAATTAATAATTAATTCTTGAAAAGAAAAGGTCAACGAAAACCTCTTTCCCTTAATTTTTTCAGAATTTCAATCAATCGGTCCAGGAAAAAGGCTGAATCGATCGATCTACCAATTTGTAATGTAATTTGTCTTTGCGGTACATTAGGCTGTAAAATTGTCTTATAACCTTAGCTTTCTCCCGACTATTAATAATATGTAATAATAATAATAATAATCGTCTTTATTGGGCGAAAGTTTAGCTTAAGCTATTCTTACACTTTAACCCTATTGACGAAGATACAGTCCGTTAACCAACAAATGGCAAAATGGCATTGTCTTGCCCTTTTTTCACATTACCGTTACAGGTGAAAAAAATTTTTTTTTGATCTAACATGATAGATTTTTGTGGGAAATTTTCTGCAGAAAAAGAAACAGGCCCTCGGTTTGCTAGGCCTCCAGTAGTTACGGAGATATCGGCAGATGAGTGAAAAAGGGTCCTTTTGCATTCAAAATTGGATATGCTTTATCCGAGGATTGCATGGCTGCCGGTACTCTGAAATCTTGTTAACCAATAAATTTAGAAACTAGAGTCAGAGTCTTCAACCTTCAAAAGTTGATTTCTCTTTTTCTCATACGACTTTTTTCATGGAGATACAGCCTATTGAAAAACACAAAAAAATTTGGAAAACTTTTCTGTTCCTTTAATTGTTGCGAGAAGTATATTATGCACAATGATTTGAGGCGTTTCCTCTATTCTAATTGGTACTAATGATAGATACTCTTTCATAAGTTTATTGTCAGGGTTATTGTATAGGAACGAGTTGAATTCTGGGACAATTAAAAGTAACTTCTGGATCCGATGAACAAATCGCTTTCTCTTCATTCATTGCGATAGTCAAACCATCATAAAATACCTTCTTCATTTGATTAGCTTCCATTATACAATAAGAAATTGTCCTATAATACTAATTCGTTACAAAACATTCTTTCTCTATTTCAGTATTGTAATGAGTTCATTACAGTACTAAAAGTAGTGCTGTAGAAACTCATTACAGCATTGTTTTCAGTTTTTTTTTTTGTTTTGTGGTTGTCAGTACTGACCTCCGATCCACTCAATTTTCGAATCAAATCAATTCAAATTTCGCAATCTGTCAAATTTCGTTAGTGACACCAACTGCAAACATACACTACAAAAGTCACTAATCTGAAATTTAATTTGAATTTCGAGAATATTTCACAAAACTTGACTGAAATACAGAAAATATCGTCTAATACTCGTTGCAGAATGCAATTCCAACACTCATGCTATCGAAAACTCGCTCCTTCGTCGCTCGTTTTCGAACTCCGCATTCGTGTTGGAATAGGAGCTCATTCTGCAACTTGTTTTAGAATATACTATTATCGTATTCAGACGAATTTAATACGGACGTGTATATTCTATTAAGTCTGGAGAAAAGATGTCATGAAAGTTGTGTATAAATTGGATAGAAAAAGTACTAAGAATTTAATGATTTTCTCAAGAATTTTGTTTTTTTTTCATTGAATGTGTTACTTCAAGAACTATTTTTCAGAATAACCCATTAAAACAAGTTACCTTTTAATTTATAAAAATGATGACTTTGTAGGATCAAATTCCATTCGAGTATTCAAGAGGCTGATTTAAATCAGAAATCACAAATTTTTTGGAGCCTGAATTATATCGAAGTTCAACAATAACTACAATCAAATAACAACAGGCTTATCGCGATTATTAATATTGGTGGAAACACTTCACTACTATCAACAAATTCACTTGTTGATTACTTCATTACCCCCCGATCGAAAGTATATATTTAATAAAATAATTGGAAATCTTCAGGCGTAGATCACCGATCACCATGGTTATTCTAAAGCTATTCATGCTCATATGCTTGATTTTGCAAATAGATTGTGGGCCCCTACTTCCAGTGAAACCGACAAAAGGGGGTGTAGTCCCTCTGCCCCAGGACATACAACAAACTGCAGAATTTTTCATCCTGAATCCATCCCTATTACGCTTTAAAGTGAGTATTTTTCTTCAATTACCACAAACTGCAATATTTGATTGAAACAAACAAGGTCAATACATCTTCTAAAATTATTCCCTCATTTAATTTTGATTGTAATGCTTGTTCACATTCTCTGTTAAAGGTTTCTGGATTTACTTGTTCCATTCTAGATGAAGCTTTGACGCGATACTGGAAATTGATATCAAATACTCATTCTTCTCACTCACTAAAGAGGTATTCAAGAAGACTCGAGAATGCATGGAGTCAAAGTAATTTTTCTTTGGGAGATTAGATGTGTTGAACGTTCGTTTGGATCAAAAATGTGACAATAGTGATATTCCAAGTCTGCTTATGAACGAGAGCTGTATGTATATCGTGTTACAGACATTTTAAACATCCAGTAATTCACTTCTCCAGTACTCAGTGAAAAACTGAACCGAAATCCTATTCCAAACCTCAGTAATATTTTTATTTCTTCCAGATAACTTAGAAATAACTGCATCTGATCAAACTATAAGCGCTCCTTCGGTATGGGGAATGTTGAGAGGATTAGAAACCTTTTCACAACTCATTTATGAAGATGACCAGACGTCAACAGTAAGGCATTAGTGCATTTCATTTCTTAACTGTTCTACAATTTTCTGTCATTTCACAGTTGAGATTGAATGCCACACGAATCAATGATTACCCAAGGTTTCCTCATAGGGGATTGCTTTTAGATACAGCCCGTCACTTTATTCCAGTTAAATATATATTGAAAACACTTGATGCAATGACTTACAATAAACTCAATGTTTTCCATTGGCACATTGTTGACGATCAAAGCTTCCCATACAAAAGCAAGAGCTATCCCGAATTAAGGTTTATTCTTTAAATAATGAACGATTGATAGACAATAAATGTTTTAATTGTAGTGATGAGGGAGCTTATCATCCTTTAGAAGCTGTTTATACACCAGAAGATGTAGCGGAAATTATAGAATATGCTAGGAAGCGTGGTATTAGAGTGTTGGTTGAATTCGATACTCCAGGTGGGTGAATTAAATCATCTTAAACAGAACTAACCTCCGGTATTTCAGGACATACTTTATCTTGGGGACATGGAGTCGAAAATATTCTCACTAAATGCGTTGGTATATCTGATGAATACGGTCCTATGGATCCTTCCCTTTCAAATGTTTATGCATTTCTTTCTACGTTTTTTGAAGAAATAGCAGAAGTTTTCCCAGACAGATATATCCATCTGGGAGGTGATGAAGTACCTTTTGATTGTTGGTGAGTGTCACTCGTAAAGTATACAGTACAAAATATTTTATTTATCTTGGGCACTTTTTTAGGCAGAGTAATCCGAATATTACAAAGTTCATGGAATCTTTGAATATTACAGGCGATTATGCTGCTCTTGAAAGTTATTTCATCAAGAAGCTCATTGAAATAGTCACAAGTAAAGATTTGAATTCTATCGTATGGGAAGAAGTGTTTGATAATGGTGTTCAATTAACAAATTCAACCATAGTACATGTTTGGAAAGATGGATATCAAAGCACTTTAAGTGAAGTATGTTCTTCTGTCAAATATCAATACTTTTCTGCTAGCTAGCCCATATTTGACATTGGAATAGTTATTTATGAAAAAGGGCATTGATAAACACAAGTTTAAACTTCAAAATCAGCCAGTGTCAGAGTATCATATCTTATTTTCTCGAATTCGTTGAATTTTTATAGAAATTGATGAAATATTTTCATAAATATCGTTTAGTGATTTTTTGCATTGAAAAATATTAATCGGCAGAACTGTTTTCTGTCTTATAAATTTGGCAGATCATAAATAAATCCGTGCCGCGAAAGATATTTTTCGCCTAAACAACATTAAAAAAACACTCATTTTATGTTTCAAAGATAAGAACATAAGTATACTTAGACAAGGATGTTATAAAAAACTTAATCATAATGTGTTTAATGACCGAATAATGATTTAGTTATACGTAACCTTCCTCAATGAAAATGTTGTTCTTTATTTATTTCTTAACTAGGATATTTCAATTGAATTCATTATTTCATCTGAATAAGATATGAAATGGCAAAAGAATATCATCGTTAAAAAAGTATGAAGTTTGATTATTGAACTAATGTTCATTTTCAGGCCACAAAAGCTGGAAAACCTGTACTTTTATCGTCTTGTTGGTATTTGGACCATTTAGGTGGTCTGAAAGACTGGCAAAATTTCTACAAATGTGATCCATACGATTTTAGAGGAACGAGTGCCCAAAAAGATTTGGTTTTAGGTAAGAGATCTCATTTTCTCTTTCTGCAATATTCAATGTATCCTCATTATTTTTCTCTCAGGCGGCGAAGCTTGTATGTGGAGTGAAGCAGTAAATGAAAACAATTTAGTATCAAGAGTATGGCCAAGAGCTTCTGCTGCAGCAGAAAAGTTATGGTCATCGATTACTGACAAGGACAATCCGATAGTGAACGAAGCTCAAATAAAAAATATGGAGAAGAGACTTCAAGAGCATACTTGTAGAATGAACAAAAGAAATATCGAAGCTGAGCCCGTGGGTGGCCCCAGCTTCTGTTATTGATCCACAAATAAAAAATGTGTGAATACATATGTTTCTCTAATTCGGTATTGCAAAGAATTCATTATAGGACTAAAAGCAGTGCTGTAATCAGTGGCGTAGCGCAAAATTCGGGGGCCCCCCCGCAAGATTTCAATCGGGGGCCCCCTTCCATAGGTTCATGTTATTCATGATTAATTTCCCTCATAAGTTTTCCAAAGAAAAATAATGAAGAAAAAGTGTTAAAAATATAATAAATACTAATATATAATATATAATAAATAACAAAAATATCCAAACAAAATAATACAGATTCTGGTACGAAAATAACCATAAACAAATAAATTAAACACTTCTCTAATGAAAATGCATTAATCTTTTTTCATTTTTTTGTGCAAACATATCTATCAGTTTGTCGATGTCTAAGCTTCTGGCCACTTCTTGCTCAATGCTGAGAATGCTCAAGTCTGATAGACGTGTTTGCGACATCGAATTCCTGAGATAATTCTTGATAATCTTAAGCTTAGGGAAAGATCTTTCCGCACTGGCAACTGTAACGGGAAGAGTTGCAAAAATTTTCAAAGCTATGATTACTTCTGGTACACAACTCAATAATGACTTATGTTTCGAAATTAATAATTGTGTTAAATCTAACACAGAGTTTGTGGCACTCAAATTATCCTTAATAACGCTTCGTAAGGAAATAAGTTGTTTGGAAAAGTCAGTCGATAGATCTGCTGTATAAAAAGATGATAAAAGTTCGGCTTTCTCCATCAAATCATGATCATTCAAATGGATCAAATTGTAGGAACTCAGACACGAAAAATGTTCTGTTATAGTTTTAATTCCCAGGAATCTATCTTTCAGTTGCCGAATTAAAATGTCAACATTACAATTGAAAACATTAATTTCGAACATTTTCTCTGGGCACGTGAGTGGTTCATCGAAATTCATTTCGTCGAAAAATTTTTTTACTTTTCTTCTTCTTTTGTTTCTGAATGAGGGTTGAATTTGCCATTTCATTACCATCAGTTGTCTTCTTAGTATAGTAGGAAGTGGAAAAAGAACGTTCCTTTCCATCTTTAGGGTAGGGGCCGCTTGGTTTGCAAGATCCGAAATGGACAATGGCACGTTTCAAATCATTTTCTAAAATATTCAGTGGATAATGAGCCCGATCACTTGGAAATTCTTTATTATGTTGCAACTGTAAAGCAGCAGAACTCAATTCAAGAGTAATATTATCCTCTTCAGAAGTGCCCCGATTTTTAAGTTCTTCCGATATTTCTGTAGTATCTTGTTTCAATACTGATTCGTATACAGTATAGTTCGAAACAACTTCCATTTTGTTATCTACTGATTGTAGATCAAGATCTTTATTACTCAAGTTTGCCTGTGATTCCTGCTGAATTGATTGTGACTCAGAGTCAGACTTATTAAAATATGAAAAAACCTTCCGTTGCTTAGAAAATGCATTTTCTTTTTCTCTCTGGAGTTTTCTTTTGCATGCACCACTCAAATATTTTCTTTTTCGTTCTGACATTTTTTCTGATATCTGAAAAATTATGAGATATTCAAACTGCCGTTTGTAATTTGCGCATTTTATAACTTTTTTTTCAATATTGATAATGAAAACATACGAGAGAGAAAACATAAAGATAAATAAGTTCCGCAATTAATTCTAGAACTTACCTTCAATGAAATTGCAATCCTGAAACCAAAGGCACTCAAACAGTCAGAATATTGAGATTTTTGTCTCTGATTATAAACAAACTCACAATGTGGTTTCGTATTCGAACACTTGTTACACTTGCTCTCACTGCTAGAATGGAAATGAAAATAAAAAGAATTCATAATATTCTTCCCTTCTTCATAAAAATAGCCTGATTGGTGAATTGACAATAATTTCTGCAATAACAGATAAGCCGCAAGCCGCCCGAACAACGCGTCTAATAAACCGCCGAGACCCCAATAAAACGATCATGCGGCGAAGTTCAAAGAGAAATGCCGAGAATCTTGAAGATATATAAAAAACTCTGGAAGATAGGGTGGCACAGGGTGTCACAGTGATATCTCGAATTGAATTACTGTAAACCTCTCATGTTTTTTCAATATAATCCAGGAATATTTCTCTATTTTTCGGGAACAATAACCGTAACTTCATTTCTCAGATTTTCTTCATTATATCATCAGAAAAATATATCGAATCGGCAATTATTGGGGCCCCATCCAGAGCTTTTTCTTTGGCTCGGGGGCCCCCTTAGTGCCGGGGCCCCCCCGCACTGCGGGGTCTGCGGGGCCCTCTGCTACGCCACTGGCTGTAATGAACTCATTACTGAATTGTTTTGAATTCTATTTTTCGTTTTGTGGTTATCTAGACTGACTTTCAATCTGTAATCCACAGAACATCAATATAATGTAATCTGTCAATTTTCACAACAGTGACACCAACTGCCAAGATACAATACAGAAGTCCCTAGGATGTCAAATCTCATTTTTTAATGAGTTTCGACAGTATTTCACAAAACTCTATTGAAATGGGAAAAATATCATCTAATACTCATCGCAGAAGGCAACTCCAATACTCATGAGTTCAAAAACTTGCTCCTTCCATCTCTCGATTTCGCATTAATGTTGGAAAAAAAAGCCCATTCTGCAACTTGTTTTAGAATAGTTATACTTTCTCTAATTCAGTATCATAATGAAAATTTTAGTTCTGTAATGAAACTCATAACAGCATTGTTTTCAGTTATATTTTTCGTTTCGTGGTTGTCAGTACTGACCGCAGACCCTCTCAATTTTCAATCACTTCAAATTCCGTAATCTGTCAAATTTTGTGAGTCACACCAACTGCCAAGGTACAAAACAAAAGTCACTAATCTGCATTTTTATTTGAATTTCGAGAGTATTTCACAAAACTTGACTGAAATAGAGAAAATATCGTCTAATACTCGTTGCAGAAGTCAATTCCAACACTCAAGCTTTCGAAAACTCGTTCCTTCGTCGCTAGTTTTCGAACTTCGCGTTCGTGTTGGAATAGGAGCTCA
Source organism: Hippodamia convergens (assembly GCA_038502775.1). Taxonomy (NCBI): domain Eukaryota; kingdom Metazoa; phylum Arthropoda; class Insecta; order Coleoptera; family Coccinellidae; genus Hippodamia; species Hippodamia convergens. The sequence continues at coordinate 26,778,030 of CM076607.1, read as the reverse complement.
TTCTGCAACTTGTTTTAGAATATACTATTATTGTCAGAACTATGTCATAAAACAAAATAAATAAATAAAAAATTTATAGACCAGGTGCACCACCACCAGTGCAAAAGGTGAGCATATTACTCAGCGATATTTTCCTGCTAATCTAATCATTCGAAAAGATCTTAAAGTTGAAACGAACATATTATACAATCACAGCGCATCTGCCATACTAGAAAAATTCAACTGTTCATTCAAGTATTCACAAATTTGAGAGAAGTAGATTGTGGTTAAATGTCTATACCATTTCCGATTATAATTCAGAAATCTGACATTCTGAAAGCATCACATGTATTTCAGATTAGTCAATTGTATTTCAGAAAACATCAAATGTTATTCAGATTTGTCAATTGAATTTAAAAAAATATCAAATGAAATTCAATTGAGTGATCCAAAATACTGTTTTCTGAAATTCAATTGACGCTTTCTGAAATTAAAGTGACTAATCTGAAATACACTTGACGGTTTCTGAATTACACTTGGAAATTATGTAGTTTAAAATGAAAATCCATATTAAAATGTAATAAAAATAATTGGTGGATGCGCAAAAATTGCACCTCCAGAATTAACTATGTTAACGTGATTTGGAAGGCGCATCGAATGTGTTGTTTTTCCCAAATTTATATGCCTTGGAAGGTGAATGGTTAATGGTGAATGACATACACTTCTCTATAATCTTTGGACAATTTCGATCAATTCGTGAATGAAGATTTCGATTGGATTCAAAATCAAGCATGCTTGCCGAATCTATATTTATTTCTGAGAGTTGAAAGAATTAATATATATTCTCATATGAATTCCACCCAAATAAAATTAGCTTGAAAAAAAAAGGTTGGTTGAAAGGAGCCCTGAAAATTGCATTGCCTAAGGGCCCCCCACATGCTTGATCCGGCTCTGATTTCGATGAAACGTTTAATGGCTGTTTCTGGAAAATTCTTAAACTTGGCAACGCAGCTTCGAAATCTCGATCGGGATCCTCGTCATTACGACTTTGCGCTCTATCGCGTAGTCCGTAGATAAAATGAACGAACAAGGTCGTCAAATCAAAATGATCATCAAACATCGGGCGCGTAAAGAATAAACCGGACAATTTTTCAGTGTCGCAACTAAATTTACAGTGACAGTAAAAACAAATATCAGTGGAAAATGAGGTTGACAGCTAGACATTTCCAGAGCATCAGCAAGATGTTGGATTTTTATTCTCAGTTCAACCCCTCGCCTTTGTCAATAAAAAAATTCATAGATTTCGGTAAGTGAAGAGAGTGCCCTACACCCGAACGTAGAAATGATTCATTGAATAAATAGTAGAAACTTCGAAGCACAGGGATTAAGGTTATGTGAATATTCTGGAATTTCCCCACGATTAATCGGGATTATTGACATAAAATATGAGGGGTGTATTAACCCCAAGTTTCACTTTTATGAATGTTTATGTTATGTTTTAAGATCCACTCTACGTGTAGAGAAGATGAAGGTCTGACACGAAGAAAACTAGAAATTGTTGATCGCTCTTTGTGTGTATTATAAAATGTTTACATTTTCAAAACGATTTGTCATTGGAGAGTTTGTAGATTTATCGCTTTTTCTTTCATTCTCCTCTGAGGATTGTAGTTTCGAAATCATCTACTGATCTGATATTATATTATCTTACCCACTTTTCCAGTATGTATGAATTATGTTGGAATTGCTTATTAGGTCAGGAACGAAACACAATATCAAGTTATCATCCGATTTACCTAGCTAGGTTAATGGTTTCGATTTCCTCAACACTTACCTAAGTATTCGAAAATGTACACTTCGACTCTTGAGTGTCTTTTTCTGTATCCGCCTGTCATCAGGTGGAAAACATTTAATGCAGCATGTAATGATAAAATTCGTAATAATATTTATTTTAATGTCATTAAACATTCTTGATTTTTCTTGTTTATATGAACTCCCATTTTTTTTATAAGATGAAAATTGATGTCTACACGATTGCATCATTATTTTGAATTCATAATTATTAACAATAACAATATTTTATTGCGTGCGAAATCCATAAAATCGTTTATTTCACCTTGGAAAAATTATTTACGGAGCTTGCAATGAAGTAGAAACATATTTTAATTATAGGTAATCACCCATCAATGTATAAAGATAGATTAGTATCCATAATTGAAACCGATTGAACGTTTGTTAAGAAAATAATGACATAACAGATTTCCTCATTTCCATCTGACGTTATTATATAAACAACAGACTTTAAAGCAGAAATAAAAAATATTATCAGGAGTGACAAAAAAAATTTGGGGTCTACGACATTCGTTCATAAAACTCTATTTTTTTCGAATCCATTGGAACGCTGAAAATTAAGTGAGGTCATGCGAAAAATATCAGATATAATGCCAAATTGTCTGGCTTGAGGACAGTTCGGACTTTGATACTTGACGTAGAGACCAGCCTACATAGGTCCAATTGAATACCCAATTTTCGAATCAGTTTTTTTCCGTGAATATTGTTGAATGATCCACTTTAGAAAAAAAATTCACTATAGTGAAAATTGAATAATGTGAAAAACCGATTTTGTCACCCTATTGTGCACATTCTGCGGTAACTTATTGAAAAATGTTAGTTGGTTCCTGGATTACTTATAGAGTGAAATTATTCATCAAATGTAAACAAGAGCATCAGTAGCAACAAGTCTATTGTGAAGTCACTTAAAAAAATCCTAACAATGTGACACATGAAAAAGGAGTCGAGCGTGCATAAGGAACGTAGAAGAACAGTTCGAGCAAAATTTATAACTAGAAAACTTCTGAACGAATTCCGTTCTTCTCAAGGAATATTCGTATTTTGAAGCAGACATGATTTTTTTGATCAATGTTGTAGCCTCGGTTGTAGCATACCCTTAGAAAGGCCATTAACTAGCGAATTTTTTATAATGAAAAAAAGCTTTAACTTCTTGCCATTTGTTTTTTTTTTCATTTTTGATTTTTTGTCCGAACAGTTACTAAACTTGCAAAATGAAAAACCTCCATCGTCCATATGTCATATTTTCCAGATATTTATTGGAAAAATACCCGCCCTCAAAAATTCACCCTAGGACCTCTCATATGCCGGTATTTGAATTGACAATCAATAGATTACGCCAGAGAAAAAAATGCAAACATCTATTTTTTTTCAATCAAGCACAATTGAAGGGCAAAAAGTTTCTAATGGATAACCTAAACCACAACCTTCTAAAGAACGTATGCGTTCGCATACGGCGTTGCCAGACTTAGTTCAGGCTGTGCCTAAACGCTCTTGAGGAGTTCCAAAATGGTTGTCACGAAGAATTAATTATTATAATAGATTGCCAAACACCGAAAGGTACAGATCATATTATATAGTTGATTGGCGATCATGTATCAATGCTAATGCTATGGGGGTATTTTTGTAAATTTGATTCGATTATTTTTGTAATTTTATTTTGTATTTATGTTGAAATATGATGATATGCAAGTTAACTCGGAAACGAAGTCTTATCGGCGAATTTTTTTTCACGTTTTATTGAATATATGAGCCTGTATACGTTCCTTTATTTTTCGCCTCGAGATTTGAATCACCCTGCATATGTGCATATGGCGTCGACGCCAGTTTTGCACTTATCTAGGACCGGTTCTGGGTGGAAAATTAACCCGAAAATTATATTTCTTGAATACGCCATCAAAAAGTAATGACGTAGATAAAAAATTTACCCATAATGGAAGTTTTGGTCTAAATTCAACAAATAAACCTATTATGACAGGTTTGACAATCAGTTGATAGTACCTGGACAAGGTGTCTTATCAATGAGGTAACTGATTTCAGGAATATCGTCTACTAAAGCTGAAATCAATTGACAGTATGTATTGACATTCGAATGCTCTAGTTGGGAATGTGCTACTATGGAAAAAAATTCCAAGGGAAACTTGCAAAAAACACATCTTCATCAGTATGTTTGAGATCTTTAACAAAGCTATTCTGAACCACTTAATACGCTATTGCAATTTTCAGATAATAACCCTTTTTTTATATAAAGAGGTAAATAATTTGTTTATGTGGAACATATAACTGAAAATGCGTACCTAATACTTGGGTTCCTGTAAAATTCCGTTAAAATTTAAATACTTCAAAAAGGAACTGTTTTTCAAATTTTGTTGGAATACTTTTCTGTTCGCTCTTCTGTTTCACAGTAAAAGCTCAAAACTGAATTAGCTTGATTATAAGTCATCGATGAAAAATCTTTCTAGAAAATGGACTCTGTTCACTAAATTCCACAAAATTGGCCAGAGACAGAAAAGAGTATCTAATAATGCCAGTCTCTTTGCATTTAATATAAGTGTCTATTATCTGTCTAGTTCTATTAGATATCTACATTTTACCTGGATAAGATTCCGAACTAAATGAAACGTTCACAGGTTATTCAGGGTTGCAGTTAGGCTGTGAAATGACTCTATCAAGGTATTTAACACTGGAACCCTCTGCTTTTTTATTCTTATTATACTAGACGGGGGTTGTTATAGCTTGGTTCAACCTTCTTTTGTTCTTCACCCAACTCGTTGTTGGTGTTAATAAATCCAACAGCATCCTCATGAGCCTTAGCTTTTACCTCATGAGGATCCAGTACTGATTTCCCTATGTGAATGTTTTTTTTGTTCAGCCAGCTCTGGGCACTAACACACCATATGTTCAGCCGTTTCTTCTTCTTACCCATGCGTGGTAGATATTGAAACTGTCAAGTCAGCAGGCAAATTCAATCCTCTACAATATTGAAACTGAACGTTTTGGTCGAAAACTACATAGTTTACAAGTAATTAGCAAAAACTAGAAAAAAGCCCGAAAATGTTGTGAGCAGAGAGTTTCCCTGTTAGGGGAACCTTCCTCAGCCGTTCCTCAGTGGATGTTGGCAATCATGTTAGTCCACTTTTTTTTACATCACTCCACTTTTCATACTTATCTTACACCAAGGTCTACGCATTTTCAAACTAGATTCTCATAGATGTTTTGTCTCCAGCTTTCTTTTATTGATCCCGTGGAATAAAGTGACAAAACCAGAAAAATTCGAGAAAACCAAATGCAAAATGTACTCTGACGAAAATAAATCATACATAAAATGAGTTCGGGCAAATCGTGTTAACACGTGACATGAAGAACAATTTCATAATACACTCCCCGTCAATAAATTCCGGACAGGCAAAATTTTTGTCAAATTCAACACCCTGCATCTTTTTTCGTGGTGCTGCGATTTTGTTGAAATTTTCACCAGGTATAGTACTGGGTTTTGTAATATTAACCTGAAATTTACCTTGAAAAAATATCTGCAGTTTATCCCTTATACAAAGAAAAACAAAACCTTGTTTCATATACCCTCCATTTCTAAACACCCAGTGGTGAATTTCAGGCGGAAAATTTGATATCATTAAGTTTTAATTTGAAGTGTGATCCTTTCTTAACAAAATTTTTCTAGATTTACCTCAGTATCTGCTTTTAAAAAAAAGATACACATTTTCAAAGAAAGTGTTTCATTTTTTCAATTTTTATAACAATTTAAAACATTACCATACCTTATCGACTAGCAAACATACACAAACATCTGAAAATTAATAGCGTGTGTATCCACCTCGCTTTCTCATCACTTCTACCATACGATGTGGCATACTATCAATGCATTTCCGAATTGCTTCTGGGGAAATATTTTCCCGTTCTTCAAGAAGGGCTGTTCGTAAATCGGGCAACGTGTTGGGCTGCCGATTTCGAACATGTCTACCTAGCATATCCCATACATGTTCAATTGGATTTAAATCCGGACTTCTGGCTGGCCACACGAATCGTTGAATATTCGCCTCTTCAAAGTATTCTGTTACAAACCGTGCAACGTGAGGCCTAGCATTGTTCTACAATTGTTGCATTGAAAGTATGCCACATCGTATGGTAGAAGTAATGAGAAAGCGAGGTGGAAATACATGCTATTCAATGCATGCTAGTCAATAAGGTATTGTAATGTTTTAAATTGTTATAAAAATTGAAAAAATGCAACACTTTCTTTGAAAATGTGTATTTTTTTTTAAGCAGAAACTGCGTAACTCAAAGACATTTTGTTGAGAAAGGATCACACTTCAAATTAAAACCTAATTATATCAAATTTTCCGCCTCAAATTCACCACAGGGTGTTTAGAAATGAAGGGTATAAAACAAGGTTTTGTTTCCCACTGTATAACGGATAAACTATAGGTTTTTTTGCAAAGTAAATTTTAGGTTAATATTACAAGACCCAATACTATACCTAGTGGAAATTTCAACAAAATCGGAAAACCACGATACAGGGAGTATATAATGAACAATTAACAAAACTGGTTATCCGCATAAAAATATATCAACATACAACATAATAGAAAAGACCAAATAAGAAGATAGTGTGTGTGAAAGGAATCCGGCAAAACTGGACATCGGCATACATGTTGCCAGATTTTGAGATTCTATCGATATATCTATGAACTTCCATTGGAAAATGAAGTAAGGTTATCCAAATAGGTGTGCTACTATCTCGGCTACTATGTAAGAATTTCGCGCATTTTTACTTCTGAAGATCCAGTGAATTTTATGTATCATTCGATATATTCAAAACAGTTTATTCAGAGGACATAAATTAGTCAGTCCTACAAAAGTATGAAAATTTTCGTAATTGGATGGAAAATCTGAAGAATTTTCGTGAAAATATTTATGACACAAGACAGCACAAACCTTTCCATATATTTGTGAGGGGAAAAACAAAAGCGCTGGGCTATCGCTTTTTTCAATTTCAATTTTTTAGAAAACTATACAGACTTCAGAACGGTACAACTCAGTACATTTGTAGCACAATTTTTTTCAGTCATTGAAATCCATTTTATCGAAAAGTGCTGGACTGATACCGTTTTTCGGTTTTTGAAATATCTAGAGAACTACATGGAATTAAGACGAGGCAGAACAATTAAGCCTAAAAAAATTCGAAAATCCAAAAGTGTTGGGTCGACGCCAGTTTTCGCCTTAAGCACTGATCGCTCGTCCCATGTTTCGTGGCCAAAAACTAATGCAAACAGAATCAGCGGCTAGCCAAGTAACCCGCCGGGGTAAAACTGACAACGCCGCATTTTACAGCATCCTTATGGCCTGTTACGTTACGGACTTTCTGTTATCAGGGACTAAGGGCGCAGGGAAACCAAAGAAAACCAAACCTTAAAATTTAAAATGCATAAACCGCTCCTATATCAACTACACACGCGATGATTTCCTTCGAATATTTCCCTTCACTATAAAGTTTTATACAATGTTCGAATGAAAGGTAAACAAAAATATTTATTCCGACCATGAAGTGTTTACGAACTTCACTCCGGTTATCAACTTACACAGCCCCCTAATCTCCTTTATTAGTTTGGACAATATCGATTCAATGGGATAATTATAATTATCAATGTTGATCTGGTTGATGACAGAAGCATTACTGTGTGTTTGCTTTGTTTCGAACAGATGAAGTTGCCCTCATTAGGATCTCCGAGTCTGAGTACCGACTGGTGCGGCTGAATTTTCATAAAGATACGAAAGTCTGTTTGTATCTCGAATCGAGGTTCAGGTTGCGTCATCTCACATTTTAATTCAGTTAATACAAATAAACAAGACGACTAAGCCGAAGAAATTCCATGTGACCGGGGCTCCGTTCCAAAGTCCAAGTCGAGCCTGCCAATCTCGCTGAATGTTGACGACGTCAGTTACGTGGGTCACGTATTCATAACTGAGGACAGGGGCGGATCTAGAACATTTGGAAATGGAAAATTTTTAGAAACGCTGATCTCAAACGACAACATGCTTTTAGGAGATATATCATCACCTATGGTTTCAAAAATGCTGGAGAGGAAATACCTAGGATGGGACGTTGTTACAGCACCTTTCAGGTTGAAATGACATGTAAAAAATTGAAATGTTAACACTGGCTCGTTACAGTATGTTTTCAGACTAATTATCTCCAAGCATTTTTTGTCCAAATCGTTGGGATAGCATTCAAAAAGCGTACAGCGTTTTTGAATAAACATTGTGGATTTCTTTTCTGTCAGGATTGATAGGTTCTTGAAAAAATTTGTAAGGACAATATTGTTGGGGACATCATTTCTACAACTTTTTTCCTTGGGTCGACTGAAAAGTACAAAGTACCCAAAAAGTGTTTTTTCTTCTACAGTAGAATCCGTTTATTATGACGCCGGCTATACTGACCAATCGCTTATCATGACGCAAATGCAGTGTTAAGTATGGTTTCATTCAAAACTCCTTACAATAGGGTTCGGATTTAATGACTTCGCTTATGATGACATGTCGCTTACAATGACATGATTTAAGATACAACAACATGATTTTTAGAAAATTTTTCCGGTTATAGTGACCGCTCGATCGTTTTCTCGAGCCACCCCACCCTTTTTAATGCGATGAGGTTTGATACGATACGAGACATACGCGTGCCGACATGCTTTTTAGTATAATCCAGATCCTTGAAGGTTATTGATGTTTTGTGGACAAAATGAACAATGGTGTAATAATAATAATAATAATATAATAATATCTTTATTTGATCCATAAGACCTTTACAGATGTAGATCACGTTATAAGAACAGATAAGAAGCTATCATTTCAAGTCAAAAAAAAAAAACGCAAACTAAAATTTCAGATTTTTTTCTAAAAAATGAAAAAGTTCTTCACATTTAGTTTTTTTTTATTTCTGCAATAAAGCAAAAACTGAATTTATCGTTTTTTTCTTGAACTGAATCCAAGAAAGATACCATCAATTCTGCTGAAATTCTGCTTTATGTGACTTCCGGATATTCTGACGTATTTTTCATTTCCCCTCATGTCAATATAAGCGGATTCTACTGTATTTGATTAGATTGAATATGTGATATTCATTTTATAATAAAAATGTATCAATCCTCCAACTAAGAACTTGAACAAAGTGTAGGACAAGTCAGAACAATATACCAATTCAGAAAATAAATAATTTAAACGGAGTCGTCAGAGCCACAAAATAAATATACTGCTCCACAAGAATTAAGGACATCGTATTCAATAGTTTTGAAAAGAACAACTTGAATTGATCCATAAAAAATCAGTATGAGACATTTCGTCGATCTGGTCGCCTTTTTTCCTGAATTTTGGTTCTTCGCATATGCTTAATGAATTTTCTTATTTTGAAATGGAGTCAGTTTATGAACGGCTTCGATTTCAAACGAGTTTTCTGAAAATGCCAAGACGTAAATTAAAAAACGCTGAGGGTAATAGGGCTATCGGAATGCTACAGGGTGCCCTAACTCGCAGGTTGTTGTAGCGGTAAGACTAGAACTCAGCCAAAGTGAGCCGATTAATGATATCTCGACTTTGGAATAGGTTCAGGGAAACAGGTTCCGTGCTGGAAAGACCAAGGCTTGGTGGAAGACGAAAAACGACACCTGCTCAGAATAGTTTTATCACCGTTTCGGCGAGAAGAAAGCCTACATCTACGTAGAATACGTGTAGAATACTACGGAATACTCTTCAAAATGCAGATGGGGTCCAAGTTTCCATCGGGACCATCAGACGACATTTGAGAGAGGTGAATCTAGGTTCTAGACGTCCATTAAGAGGAGTTCCATTAACACGTGACCATAAGCGTCAAAGACTGGAATGGGCAAGGCAACATATCAATTGGAACGATCAATGGCGTAGTGTCCTTTTCACTGATGAATCCAGATATGAACAATTTTCAGATTGTCGAAGAATAAGGGTACGGACAATCCCACGCATACCCCTTAATCGTCGTAATTGGGATTATTCATCAAAAACGTAAAATTTCTGATACCAACAAGACTCAGAGCAGACATTCAGCACAAGAAGAGCATCAATAACAATCATAAACAGGATATGGATATAATGTAATGCAATGGGGCCCACAGACTTCGTTCATTTTCATCGTCGTTCCAAAATTATCAAAAACCGAGGTGTGAGGCGAAAAACGTCGTCGGTTAAAATACCTGTCGGCGCTTGATATTCGGAACGGCTATTCGAATCGTGGCGATTCGAACGGATGGAAATGAACGAAGTCTGTGGGCCCCATAAAGGCTTAGAATACATTCCTGATCCGTTACTGGCAACCCATATTTGCTAATAAAATTTGAACTTTCTGACCTTGTGATGATGAATATTAATATAACATGCATATTGAATCATTAATTCGTGATGCTCTATTTACATGATATACTGACGGATATGCCTGTTGATACGTATTCCTCAATAATATCGCGAACGTAGAATCGAAGGTGCGCATATATTCCTCAACGATAATAATAAAAAGCAATAGTTTGTTGTTCATAACGTTGTTATGATTAGTTCAAAATGGAAGGGAATATGATAGTGTTTACTATCTCTATCACATTTGTTATTATCACATGTTGTCAGACTGGAAATTGTTCATTCGAAGTAATCATCAACAGTTTTAATAAATAATGCAAAATTACGAGCATTCTACAGTGATTCCCAAATTCCCTCTATTCTAAGGAATATTTTGCAACCGTTGAAGATATAAAATTTCAAGTTAGACATTTTCATGACCAATTCAGAGGTGACTTCAGTTTTTTGAAATATGTCAAACTTTGGAAGTTACAGGGTGATAATGTGTATCTCGATAACCTCTTGTGATGTTTTCAAGATGAAAATTGTTTTTGATAGATATTCCAACGTAGAATCGATTGGCGTACATTTACATTTTTCCGGGTTATCGTTTTCGATTTATAAATAAAACTTATACATGATTTTTTAATGGGGCACTCTATTAAATAGTTTCAGGCTTTCACGACCGGATATACTGACACTAAGAGAGTCTTCCGGGCTTATTGACGGTGTTCTATTAGGAATTATTTCACCTAATGGTTCTCCCATATCTGCGGTAGGCATCTTCAGAGGATTATGAGTTATGCCAACGGATCGAATCCAGCATCACTTTCGGAAATTCAGCGGTCGAGTTACAATCTCAGACCAAGAATCCTCCGAAGATGCCTACCGCAGACGTAGGCGAAACGTTAGGTGAAATATTTACTAATAAACAACGGCCAATAAGCCTGGAAGACTCTTTTACTGTGAGGACACTCTATTTATTCACCATAATATTTCATTTTTTCTGATTGAAGTAATCTATAACACCTAGCATCTAACAATTTTCTGATTTTTATATATTACCAAAGATCTTCATCACAAGAAGAGAATCAATAACAATCGTAAACAGGATATGCAAATATTGTGAAGACATCTCATCAAATATATTCCTGGTTAGTGGCAACCCATATTTGCTAATAAAATTTAAACTTTCTGACCTTTTGATGAATTAATATGTATATCATGCATTTTTAATCCTGGATGCTACCATTCACATGATATATTGACTAAATGACGGATTTGCCAGTTGATACTGATACATATTCTTCAAAATAAATAAACTTTGATTTGTGAATTCGTAAGAATTAACGAAATAATAATGCGCTTTAGATGAGCTGGCGAAATCACATGTAGGATGTAATCAAGTTGTTATTGGTTTGGATTTACTTGTAAAATGAATATTTCTTGTTTGGTAGACAAGAAAAAATTCGCAATGGATCGAAACTAATCATGAATCAATCAATTATGTTTATTGTAACCACCATATTAAAGATATAAATATATACAGTATTATTTGAAATAATAACCATGAAATTACACATGGATTAATTTCCGGTGTGGACTTAAATTCAAGTATATTCAATAACAACATTATCCTCGGATATATATATAAAAAACTATACATATCCAAGAAACAAAACTATCCATAAAATTCTTCAAAATTGTACGTCTGTTTCCCTAAAATATTTTTCAACCTGATAATATAATAATAATAATAATAATAATCGTCTTTATTGGGCGAAAGTTTAGCTTAAGCTATTCTTACATTTTAACCCAAACAAACAAAGTTTTTCGTAATATCTTTCAACAGCAAATTTGAACAAATGGGTTCTCATTTTCAACTGACCGAATTAATTAGTGTCAATTACGAATCAATAATATTTTGAATCCGTCAAGGTGAAATATCGTACAGAAGCATTATCGAATTTTTAGATCACGCGATACTCGGAAAAGTGATTTGGTTTTATTTGGATTATCTGTTATTTATTCGGGTCAACGTTCCTGAAAGAATGAAATGAATGGATCCCGAACATTCTATCCGAGTCACGCAGAGTTTTCTAAAATGTTTGAATAAACAATCTGATGTATCGGCATTCATTATGATATTTCGAGAGTCATCGGTAATTTAATTAGGGCCTGCACCAGCTTCACATTTTATTTTCAGTAGATCATTAAATTACAATTCCGCTGTGAAATATTCTCGTCGTCGCCAATGTTCGAACATAATTTTAGCTCAGATTTAATCTTGAAGGTTATCCATTTCCACATCCCTGAAAGTTCAAGGAAATCCATGTTAATTCAATTTTATCAATCAATATCGAGAACTTCTGGAAGGAAGTATTATCGCGCCCCTCGTTCCCTGAGAGAAAAATCCAGATAAAAAATATTTTGACTTAAACGTGAAGAATCATTTTGAAATTCAGGTGTTCGCTGTGTTTATCGCTTTCTTCATCTTCCATATTCGTTCCATTATTTGATTAGTCAATGATTCATTCACTTATCAATAGTTGCCGCATATGGTTGCAGGCTTTTTGTGTTTTGGGTTGTAGAAATTGAATTAAATGGCGAAAGAATATGTCGCATCCGCCACTTTTCAATGTGTGTAAAGTTGGCGCAGCACACTCACACACTTGGATTTTCGAAAAAATTTTGGTGTGCTATTTTGTGCTAGGTTTGTGCTTTTTGATTTTTTTTTATAATTCCATGTGGTTCTCGAAATATTTCAGAACCCGGAAAAATGAGCCATTCCAGCACGAACCAAGAAATGGTATCTCAGTACTTTCATTTTTCTTCTCACAAATTAATAGAAAAATTTGTGCTTTATTTGTGCTGTCTTGTACACTACATATCTTCACGAAAAATATTCAAATTTTCTGTCAAATAACGAAAATGAAAAACAGTGAGCCTCGCACTACTTTTTTTCCGACGAAAATGTTTTATGTGTTAAACGAACACATGCTTCGTACAACACATTTTGTGAAATATCTTGAGAACCGTATGCAATAAAAAAAATTCTAATGACACAAAGCAGTACAATTCAGCCTTACAAGAATTTCCTCGATAATCCATTTCATTAGAACTTTTCGAGGAAGCAATTGTATTACAAATTCAAGATTTGTATTTTTGGTATGAAAAGAGTCTTCTGGGCTTATTGGCCGTGGTCCATTAGGAATAATTTCACCTAACGTTTCGCCTACAACTTCGGTAGGCATCTTCAGAGGATTCTTGGTCTAAGGTTGTACCTCGAACGCTGAATTTCTGACACTGACGTGTTCGAACCGGAAGCGTCATCTGCGCGCCGGTTTATGGCGGGAAGAAGTGGCGCATCTACGTGCGCGATGCTGATTGGCCCATCGCTCCCGCTTCGTATCGGCTTGATCTTTGTTTTTTCTAAGGTCGGTAACTGTAACTAGGCGCTATGCAAGAAAGGGGTCTCTTCTTTTCTGTTCATTTTATTTTTGTGTTTATAGATTTCAATGGCTTCCATGTTCAGCCTGGGATAGTAATTTTTGATATTGGAAATAATCTCCGCTTTTGAGAAATCTATGTTGTGTTCATCTATTAGCGCATGTTCTGCTAATGCGGATTTTTCTGTCTGATTCAGTCGACAGCATCGTTCGTGCTCCTTAATTCTGGTATTAATACTTCGCTTTGTTGTCCAATATAGACTTTGCCGCAGTCACAAGGTATCCTGTAAATACCAGCTTGTGAAAGTGGGTCGACTTTGTCTTTGGTTGTTTTGATCATTTGCCCAAGTTTTTGTGTCGGCTTATAAACGGTTTCGATGTTGTGCCTTTTCAGTATTTTACCAATTCTATCTGTGACCTTGGGGATGTATGGTAAGATGGCTCTTCCGTTAGGTGTGATTTGTGATGTGTTATCATCACGGGTGGAAGTTTTTGTTCTTTTGCCCTCTGAATTTCTTTGGTATTATAGCCATTGGCGATGAATGCATTCTGTAAATGTTCAAGTTCATCCTCCAGAAATTCCGGCTCGCATAATCGTCGGGCTCTTTCTACGAGTGTTTTGATAACTCCTCGTTTCTGTTTGGGGTGATGATTGGACTCCTTATGTAGATATCTGTCAGTGTAGGTTGGTTTTCTATAAACTCTGTGTCCTAGTTTCCATTAGGCTTTCTAGTTACCAAGACGTCTAGAAACGGTAGTGCACCATCCTTTTCAACTTCCATTGTGAATTGAATATTTGGGTGCCTACTGTTGAGATGGGTTAAGAAGGCTTGCAATTCTTCATCTCCGTGACCCCAAACGACGAAAGTATCGTCTACATAACCACATAGATGGTTTCTTCGATGTCGATTCGATGGCACTTTGTTCGAATTTTTCCATGAAGAAATTCGCAATTGCAGGACTTAGAGGGTTCCCCATGGCGACACCGTCTATTTGTTCATAAAATTCGCCTTTCCACTTAAAGTAGCTGGATGTTAGGCAAAGTTCAAAGAGCTTTGCTATGTCATTCGGGAATATCTCCGAAACGTAGTTTAGCGATTCCCTGATGGGAACTAATGTGAACAGAGACACAACATCAAAACTAACAAGTCGGTCATTTGGTCCCAACTGGATGTTCTGCAGCTTTTCTACAAACTGAGTAGAGTCCTTGACAAAGGTTTCCGTATTACCCACATAAGGTCTCAACATCGTCGTTAAGACTTTGGCTAAATCGAATGTTGGCGAGTCGATGGTACTAACAATTCATTTTGTATTTTTGTTTCAGAGTACATGAACTTGAATTGTAAAATATTTTCAAGCAGAATCTACTTCCGGTTCGACCGGAAACGAATGTTAACTTGGAAATTTCAATTCTTCGTTCAATTCTGCGCCAATTTGATGTATGATATGCGCAACCACTTCTGGCGATTTTTGAGTTATAGCACAGTATAGAAACTGTGGTAATAGCCTACAGAGGTTGCCGCGTACATGCGATTTTTTGTCGCGCAATCGTTTTGTCGCAAAAATTGAACACATACAGTTAAATAGGAATGCTCGCACATGCGACTAAATAATCGCTGCGACTAAACAGTCGCAATTTTGAAGGGACGCGATTGTCTCAAATCAGAATGAGTCAAACTTGCAATCATTCAATCGCAATTCAGTTGCTGCCGAATTCCGAACTTCTTTTTGTGAGTGTGAATTCGTTTTTTTTTGGGGGGGGACTTTATAAGGTCCTTTTGTTAATATTGTTAGGCTCGTAATAGTAGAGCTATAACACAAGCGGTTTTCAGAGAATCCATGTTATTACTAAATGTAGTTGCGATTTATTAGTCGCAAGTGGAAATTTTATACAGGGTGTCTGAGAAAGGGCTTCAAAGTGAGCCTTAATAAAACTATGAAGTCTCATTTTTTTATATGGTAACCATAAAATTTTGTAATTCCGATTTGTAATATCCCCCCCCCCCGTACCGTGGCCAATAGGTTATGTACTCTAAAACAAAAATTCTATCAATTTGAAATTTCAATTGACTTTTTCTTCATCTAATCAAATGCAAAATACAAAGTGTGGCACAACGGTGAAAGAGCTATTTTGAGTAGAAATCAAAAATTGCAAAAATCATACAGGGTGTTGTTTGAAATGAAAAACTGACTCACTTCCAGTCAAACCGGAAGTGACTTTCAATTTTTGTTTAACTAGTTGAAGGTTCCTTGGAACGAATTGGGAAACATGAAATGTTCAAATTTTTATCTTTCAAAATGGCTGAGATAGTCCATTGGAACAGGTATACTGGAACACCCGAACTATAAATATATAAAATTTTTTCTCCGCTTACCTGTTGAGTGTTGAGTATACTTCACTAGCAACCTTTTGCCAGGCCAATTCCTTGATGTTTCTGTTGAAATACTTTCCCAAACTTAGTAACCTTCAATTCTTTGTCTTCTTGAAAACTTTTTCATCAGCAGTCACAATTCAAAAGGCTAGAAATTGAAACAATAACGTTGCTTGAAACACATTTCTCCGATGTATGGATTCCCATTTTTGTATGTTGTAATTTCATGGAATGTTTCATCATTTATTTTTGTCGTTTCCTCTTACTCAAATTTCATTTTCAGGTCTTAATGCTTCGGAAGAGAAGTCCTACATATTCCTGCGTAAAGAACTCCCTGTACGACTCGCCAACATAATGAAGGAAATAGCACTCCTACCAGAAAATCTGCTAAGAATGCCGTCTGTAATCGCTGTAAACGATTGGTACATGAGGAGTTTTCAAGAGATCATAGAATTCGAAAAGACAGACATGAGTCCTAAGACACTGGAGTATTTCTGCAGCAATCTGGTGAAAATAAGAAACAGGCATTCTGACGTGATAGAAACCATGGCTCAGGGCGTACTGGAATTGAAGGAATCTCACGATGTAGACCACCACACAGAGAACAGCATCCAATATTTCTTGGACAGGTTCTACATGTCTCGAATTTCTATCAGGATGCTCATTAATCAACACAGTGAGTAAAATGAGTTCATTGCTCACTTTATTTTTCTTTCATTGCATTGCCTTAAATTTCACCATTATTTTACTTACAGCTTTGCTCTTCGGAGGTCAATTAGAAAATGCTCCAGGGCCCAAAGGAAACCAATATATTGGATGTATAGATCCACAATGTGATATCGTGAGTGTAATCAAAGATGCTTATGAAAATGCGCGATTCCTCTGCGATCAGTACTATTTAGACTCCCCAGACCTGCTTATAACTGAATCGACCCATCATGGTAAGGTTTTTTCGAAAAATACGGAAAACATACTATTTTTAACTTGTGTATGTATTTAGATTTGGAGCCTGAGCATGGTATCAAAATGGTTTACGTTCCATCGCATTTATATTATATGCTGTTCGAACTATTTAAAAATTCCATGAGAGCTGTAATGGAATATCATTCAGGTGTTGATAAATATCCACCTATAAGTGTAAACGTTTCCAAGGGCAAAGAAGACATCTGTCTTAAGGTAAATACACACATCATCAAAACTAAGTTACTTTCAGCGAATTGATTACGATAATGAGAAAATCAAGTAAATCCAGCATTATCAAAGATATATTTTGTTACAGATGTCAGACAAAGGAGGGGGACTTCCAAGATCTTCGATGGAACATTTATTCAAATATATGTACTCAACGGCGCCACAACCTAGTAAGGCTGATGCTCACACAGTTCCACTGGCAGGTTATGGATGTGGTTTGCCTATATCCCGACTGTATGCAAGATATTTCCATGGGGACATTGTTCTCCTAACATGTGAAGGTGATGGGACTGATGCAGTTATATATATGAAAGTGAGAATCAATTTAATTGTTTGAAACTATATCATTATGAGCTTTCCATATTTCAAATGATTCCTAACTTCTGCTTATTGTAGGCGTTATCAAATGAAGCAAATGAACTTCTTCCGATCTTCAACAAATCAGCGTCGAAATTCTACAGAACTACGACACCTACTGGCGACTGGTCTAATCAGTCCGTGAATCACATCACAGGGCAGCGTCAGATGTGCCTTCACCAGAAGAAACACCAACTACCCCAAAGTTGTCAAGAGAGCATCACTGGATCAGGTGTTATATAGTTAGAAGAATACTGAATCAACTCAGAGAATTTTAAAATATCCAAGCAAATTATTTGTTCACTTTTGAATAGATTAAGATGAATTAGTGGTGAACAAAAGTCAGAAATTTTATAGTCAACGCCTACTGATTATTCTTCTTGTTGACTGTTTATAGTAAGATTAGTTCTTGTGATAGGTTTGTAACTGTGATCAAAATTTTATATTTGTTGGCATGTGGAAGTTCTGCAATCGAAATCCTGATATAGATATACCCAAGATATTGTTTCAAAATTAGCTAGTGAGAGATGGTTATTTATGTGGTTGGTGTTAGTACATCTAGAGATTTTAGAAATGCTTCATAAAAGATTTTAAATTGCAAGTAGTTCGATACATTCGATTCAAATAAAGATTTATTCAGTGAAATTGGAGATACTAGAGCTGCGGTGCAATAATTTTTGGTAATCAGGGTATGAAATGTTATAGTTAAATCATCAAATTCAATCTTGTTTCTGGAATATGTCTCATCTTCTATATTCGACTGAGCTCTATAATCTCATGAAATGAGTAACTACAATATAAGTGATGGGGATAATTTTAAATTCAACTGAGTTGCAATGAGTGATAATTTTTTTGAAGCTTTATTATTTTTAGATTGGACTGGCAGTAACTATTTTACCGGATGAACTGATTAACGGACATAATATACGATTAAAGTTGAAATAACTGTTTCGAATAAGTTTGGAACTGAGAGCATGTTGATTAGTAAAAAATAAACATAATTTCAAAGTGTATATTCATCAAGTATAACTCTAACCTGTTGGGTAGAGATTATCTTTTGAACAAATGGACTAAGCCAAAAATATCCTTGTGGAGTATTTTTTACACATTATAGTTGTAAATATTTCAATTTAATTTATAACTGTGAAGGAGTGAATATAGCAATATCAGACACTCAAGTGTGTTTTCATGATAGAACATAATTCAAACAAGTAATCTATAATATTGATTTTTAACTCTAGAAGTTTGCTGGAGAATTTCACAAAACTCTGGAAAAGTTATGTTCAATATTACTTGGTACAAAGCGTGTAACTAGCGCCCTCTATGAAAGTCAGACATGAAAACAAATTCAAGCATTCAGCAGAAAGAGCGGTTACAAAACTGTTTGCGCTACTGATAGGTACTGGTAGCGGAAAACGGTTGACATCGGGCGGATTCAGCAGAAAGAGCGGTAATAAACTGTCACAACTGTCAGCCACACAACACGTTACCGAAAAGGAGCGCAAGTCAGGTACGCTACTAAAAATGGCGACCGCTACCCAACATCATCCAACATGTTACATAAAGCGTTTTCGGAAACCTACCCATGGTTACTAACTCGATCCATTGAGGTCACGTGATGGATCACGGACCCGGTTCTGAGTTTACGAACATATCAGGTTTGGAAATGTCAGTTGTAACAATAACATAACCTAGTAATATCAGATTGTCTCTGATAATATGATTTTATTTACAAGTTAAACAGCGTTGATAGGACTGATGATGATTGAAACTGTTAAACGAGGATACTTATTCACAAAAAGGGCGTGAAAAATCTAACTCAATTTTATTTATAATTAGATTTTGGATTGTCTCTAGCTTTACTTGAAATTATTGCCACATTATGTGTTGTCGAACATTTGATTCTTGGCAAATAAGACCACATATTTCACATTGAGCCCAATTCTCTTCGCTTTCAATAATTATTAAGAATAGTACAATTAATTATTCAGAATAGAGTAGAAAGCTTATTCCCGCGTTTTAAAATTCAAAACTAAACCGCAGTGCGCATACGGTGACCGAACGACCCTGCTCTTGTGTAGGGTTACGGTAGATCAACCCAAGTCAGTGATCGAGTTAACAGTCCCGTACTTTCTGAACATGGGTTGGATGTTCGGGTTAGGGATCGGGTGAGCCCGAGTAAGTTCCGAAAACGCTTATATATGGTAAAGTTAATCCCGTATTAGATAGCTCAACGTTCAGCAGATCATAGAAATTTGGCAACAGTTGTCTCTGCTGAATGCGCCCATTGGATGTATCAGATTCCATCACATATTCATATAAAATTCCATTACAATGTTGCCAATAGTTTCGGTGAAATCGTAAAAAATGTGTATAATTTCTTCTTCAACACCCTTCATCTTGAATACGGATAGCGTTAAGAAATTTTTTTTTCTGAGCAAACCCCAATTATTTTTCAGTTTTCCATCTATCCTAGAGACCAAATCACATTTTGTTGAAACACAACTTTTTCCACGCGCCATAGATAAACATATACCAATTAATATTTAATCTCAGATCATACTTGTATGTTATGTGAATTTTTTTGAATTAATTAAATGAGGTTATTATTTCAGGAATGTTTTTTTGTGATATTTTTCAAGATGATTGACAAGTATCCAAAGCTTTTGGTAGCTGATCTCAAGCTTGTTTAATGGAGTTGAGAGGGCTAGCAAAATGAGGAATACTATGGATTTCCAAAGCTTTATCGACAATTATCGCAGGATGAATGAGAAATTTGGGAAAAGTATTATTGTCGATGACTTGCCCTATATAAATCTGCGCATTCATCAAGCACCAACAATTCTGTACGTCCATTGAAGCAAGTTCCTCCCAAAACAGTGTCTTTACCACCTCTAAACAAATAGACTGTCTGAACCTAACTGCAAGTTCTGGGCACCACAGAATGGGTTCATACCTGAACTATGTAACTGAATATTTTGTCTTTTTTTGCGAAGTTTTCACGTTATTTCTAACGCCACTGTTTTACCTGTGTTAAAATACTCTCTAGCACCAATCGCTATTCAAGATACTTACTGTTTGCAACATCGAGGCCTTTTACCCCCATGGTTTGCACACAATCTGGCAACAAAAACGCGAACTGACACTTGCGGCGTATGTGCAGTCAGTGCAAGGTTGTATCACATTTTAGAAATCACGTGCAGGGTACAGTTCTAAATGGTCATAGATTTATTCTGTACCTTTTCCATTTTGAAACCTTATAAGTCCATTTAGCAAACTTTTAAATAAAAGGAAACTCCTTGATCTAGTCATTTCTTTTTTGAAAAAAAGTTTCCAGATTTTGAAACCACTGCTTAGACAACGCAAAAGTCAAACTCTTTTGATGATACTATACTATACTGTAGAATAGAGTAATAATCTTTTTATTGCAATATAAAATATGCTCAAAATTAAGATTTAATCAATTTTTCATTTTCAAATTCGTGTTTTCCCAAATCTCAACTCCCCCATTGAATGCTTTTCTCTTTCAGGACACCTTGTGGCATCAATTTAAAAAAAAACTGGAAAAGATGACGAAACTTACCTAACTCTTTCAATATGATCAACAAGTGTCAAAATTTTTTTTTATTCTTGTTGAAAAGAGCCTATAGGAGTATTCAGAATTCAAACCATCCTAAAATAAAATTGGTTGATAATCTAATCAGACATAATTTCTCTTGTGACATTGAATGAATTTAATCTACTTGAAATATCGGTAAACATCATATAGATAAATATTCAAATCACACTTCTAGTAGGTGAATATTCCCTAATACTCACGTAAATAGAACACAACAGTATAGAAAAATAATCATTTTATTGCAATATAAAATATCTTCGAAATTCAAATTAATCAACTTTTCATCTTCAATTTTGTGTTCTCCCAAATCTCAACTTCCCATTGAATGCCTTTCTCTTCCTGGACACCTTGTGGCACTCTATTATCGCTATAATAAATTCATCAATATAAAATAAAACAAAAGAAACGGAAAAGATGACAAAACTTACCTAACCCTTTCAATATGATCAACAAGTTTTGGAAAGAAGGTATCACATTCAAAATCTTTCCTTATTCTTGTTAAATAGAGTCTATAGAAGTGTTCAGAATTCATAGCATCCTTGAATGAAATTAGGTGACGTATAATATAATCAGACTGTGGAGGTTTACTTCTATATGGTCAGATTTGCTCACCTCATATATCTTACTACCTCCTGCAACCCAAATTTCTTCATAACTCTGCTGAAATTCAGCATCTTTTAATTTATCAACAACTGCATCCCAGCAAGAAAATACATGAGTATCTTCATAACGTGTAACATCCAAACTTTTAGAGGTCAATACAAAGTTGATTCTACCAGATAACG
The DNA here is from genome assembly GCA_038502775.1 of Hippodamia convergens. NCBI lineage: Eukaryota > Metazoa > Arthropoda > Insecta > Coleoptera > Coccinellidae > Hippodamia > Hippodamia convergens. The sequence continues at coordinate 26,756,057 of CM076607.1, read as the reverse complement.
GTTTATATTTCTCAGGAATGCAGTCCCATGAAGTTCTTCCCAGTATAACTATATTTTTTTTATTTTTATCTTTAGTGTGAGTTGTTATTTTAGTAAAGTATGCCATTTCATTTCTACAAGAATTGAATGTTTATATGTGGAATGTTTTTTTTTTTTAATATCTACTCACTTCAATCTCCATGGCAAATCTCCACTTTTACCTATACCCATATTTTCACAGCATGCTCCAATCAGTTTGAACTTTAGGGCCATATTAATTTTTTACTGCTATAAACTTAAATAGAGAAAAAAAGTGGGATCTTTCAGATTTTAACTACTTCAGATCCTGATATCAGTAAATATATACCATATGATAAATATTCAAATTTTGATTAAAAAACAGACCACAGATACAGAACTGTTGTCTGTGTTCCGATTCAAACATTCAAATCATACTTCCGATTCAGGGGTAGGTTGCGCCCTCTGTAAACATTGAGTTTGCTGAAACATATACAGGATGTTTCAGAAAAGGGTGATCCCGTCTCTAGGATAGATAGAACACTGAATAATACCGGGGGTTTGTCCAGTAAAAAATTTTCGTAACCCCATTCGTATTCAAGATAAAGGGCGTTGAAGAAAAAAATTAAAAACATTTTTTACGCATATGTTTTGGAAGCTGACACATCCAATGAATGTGTTTTCATGGTTGAATCTCATAGAGGGCGCTAGTTACCCTTTTTTAATATGAGATTTATCAAGGTGCACGCAGTGTTAAAATTTTGAACCTTGGTGTGGAAAGGGAAACGGTGCTCAATGGTGGGATGCTATCTCTTAGGCTGATCGTTTATTTCTTAGATCAGAGACTCTCTTCTCTAGTCTAAGGTTTATTTCAATGAGTAGGAGTAAGAGTAAGACAGAAACAACTAACCACTTCACAGCATCTGACCTTGTCTAACTACTGGGCTCATATTTCACTCTGAACATCGCAAGGTGCTCATTCCAGATTATTAAATATTCATTTCAGTATCCGCATTCGTAATACTCACCATGGATAAATATTCTACTTACATAGATTGGAAACTCCCTGAAAATTGTGGAACAGTGACATCTATCGGGCTGGAAGTAAGTACGAATCGTGCAGGATATCAATAGATCCCGGGAAATTTGAACCAATCTGAATTTATCAAATTCAATTTTCTCTCGTCCTTCCTTTCACAGTAAAAGCTGTACGAAAATTACCAATCTACTAAGGAAAAGTATAATCAACTCTTCGAGACAACCATTTTGGAACTCCTTTAGAGTGTTAAGGTTATCCATTAGCATATACATACATATATATATATATATATATATATATATATATAAAACGCCCTTAAACTTTCCTTTGTGGGTGAAAACAGCTATTTGATATTTTTCTCTAACGTCATCTATCGACAGTATGTTCATCTAGTTTCCGAGATCCCGTCATTTGGACCTCCTGTACATCCACAGAGTTGAGAAAAGTGCTATTTTCCTAACGGTACATTTCGGTATAAAACTAGCATATACACAGCTTGTTTAGTAAATCAAAATCTCAATATTTCGATAACATGTCTCCAACACTCCTCCCCCCCCCCAATTAGAAACCCTTCCATGACCCCCAAATCACAGCGTACTAAACTTTTTCTTGACGGTAAATTTCGGTATATGACTAGTACTATAGTAGAAGAAAAAATTTGCAATTTCAAAAGTTAGGGGTGAGCATGTCGACAATCCCCCAAACTATCGTATTTTCGTCATTTTAATTAGGGATGTAAAACTTTTTCTCCTTCCAATACCGAATATCTTCATACATGGCCTACTAAATCTAAATTCGGACCTTTCAGGAGATGTTCATTTAAAGTTAAAGAAATGCCTGTGGAGTGTGGGTCGGAAGCATTGAAAACTACTCTCAATTTTGTGGCTGAACTTGTTTCCTTCATGACAACGTAATGCGGAATTATGTATGAAGAACATAGATATATAGTATCTACGATGAAGAAGTAGGAGCGGATGACATGTGACCTATGTACCCATATGCGGTAGCCATGGATACTCCGTTTAATGGAGAATTAAGGGAGCTTTAAATTCAATGGACGTTCCTGCAACTCAATGTAAATCAATTGTAAACACTAAAACAAGAGCTTTAGAATATAATTAATATTGTTTTACTTGATCCACACTTTTGAAATCATCAAAAAAACAAAAACCAGATATTTTCACCTCCAATACCAGTCATTATAGTAGATACATATCGAATATTGCAAGCTTATGAAGATAGCTTTGAAATATTAAGTCCAATATCTGTTCTCTCAGATTGGAGATACAAAAACTCAATTTGCATTTTTCAAATATATTAAACTCAAAGCATTACAATATAACTCATAATCAAAGTCCAATTGCTACAAAATAATCATAGGAATTCTTAGTAACAGAACACACCTATGAGATAAGAGGTGTGAATAAAACAAGTAGACTAGAAAAACCACTTATAGTAACTTCAGACTATAAGATTAACATATGCATTTCATCTACCTTACCTGCTGATGGTGTAATGTGGAAATGATTACCACTATCTGAAAAAAGGACACAATCACGTCTACTTTACGAGATGTTATTTAAATTTTTTTAAATAAGTTAATTAGATTTTTCCCGAAATCAAATGAACAGCATTAAGGAAATATATTGCATCAATAATATTTTAAACATAATAACTTAACTATGATAAGTTTGAGCAAATAAGTATATTTCTAGGACTTCAACATTGTTCTTGAATCATTTTATTCACCAAAAATTCCTCTATTCTAATATTTACAGGTTATGTGAACATTTTTGTTGATGTAAAATCATGCAAAAGGCGCAATAAGATTGTCATTCCAATATTTTCTTGATGACAAATTTAAAAACTCAAAAATGAATCGATAAATTAAAAGTTTTCATGAAGTATATTTTTAATTTAATCCCTAAATAACAGCTATCAAATATACAAGAAAAGCTGCTCAGTCTCCATTTAGAACCGAAATTATGCTAAAGAGATCTTTACAATCAATTATCTGTTATCTTCAAAATTTATCACTTTACGGATGCGGTCAATACGGCTTTCTGGTTTAGCCACAGTCGATTGAGAGTAGGAATATTTAGTAACAGAATCCACACTGTTGTTGTCCCGATCTTTCAGAGCCGATTCTTTGTTGAAACTGAATTCCCTGTTGGACAAGGGATTGTAATCTTGAGGGGCTATGTATCCTTGCGGTTTCAGGTTTCTAGTCTTGCTCTTGTTATACTCATTCATTATTTCTTCCACTGACTTTCCTTTGACCACGTCATAGGAATGACGTCTTGCTATCCTCAGCATTTTTTCACTTGTTCCGCTGCTTTCAAGACGAATATTCAAAGAAACAATGCATCTCCTAGTTACTCGAGCCAAAACGGAAGCAAAGACTTTGAATTGAGGATGAGTAGTACTTATATTCTGCAATTTCAAGGACTCATAGACTGCCCATTGCAATTTCTGCAAAAAAAAAAAATTGAATAAAGGTCATATTCGTCAAATTATGATGATCTATCAAATTAATTATGAGAAATTTGATAATTTATAGAAAATTTTAAATTTTTTCTTCAATAAATTAACTACCACAGTTGTTAATTGGGTTGCACGTCAGACAAGTACGAGGAAAATGCTTGATAAAGCACAGCTTGCCTGTGTGTGCATCACTGAGGCCATGAGAATGTGCCCAACCAGAGCACTTGAGATCATAACAGATCTCACACCCCTACATCTGGTGATTGACAGAATGGCCCATGAAGCCATCCTCAGAATATCTAGAGAAGGCGCAGGTAATGAGAGAATTAGGTGTCAGAGAGTCTGGTGCTCTCTGAGTAACTACATCTCATCTGCAAACCTTCCTACTGATGTAATGGTCAAGAAAGTAAGTACTGAGAAAAACTTCAGTACGATGCTATGCAAAAAAGAGGAATGGGAGCGGGAATACACCGACCAAAATTTCAAAGAAAATACTGTTAAATGGTATACAGATGGTTCTAAAACCAACATGGGATAAGGCGCTGGGGTTCACGGGGCCAAAGCCAAGTGTGCACTATCGTTAGGCTCCTGTGTGAGTGTTCTGCAAGCAGAAATATTAACAATTAAAAGATGTCTAGATATTAATCTAGAGAGAACCAATCCTAGAATACGCTCATCCTATTTTTCTAAACTGTAGAAAACCAGCAAATAAAAATTTGGAAACAGCAGAGAGAACAGCACTAAGAAGAATAAGTCGAATAAGACACCCCAGAAACAGATTGCACAATCCACCGAATCACTTGCTGTACTCAATGACGAACATCGAACCAATTTCCAACAGAATATTCAAATTGAATGAAAAATTTTTCAAAAAACTGCAACATATGAGGGACATAATGGACCTCTACTACAATGAAAACCACACCAGACCCAAGAGAAAATTTCCTGCAACCTGCCTGTTCCAGCAGATGAAGAACACTTCCACATAATTCCAACATATTGAGCTCTTCATGTAGTTTGTGTTTGTCGATAGTAATTCATTATTATGTAATTTTTTTTCTTTATATATATATATATATATATATATATATATATATATATATATATAAATATGAGAAAGATATGAATATTGAGGGATCGGTAAAATACATGGATAAGATTTATTGGACATAACCCTCTGAAACTGAAATGAAAGCCCGAAACAGCTGTCTACGGTTCATTTCAGTTTCAGAGGGTTATGTCCAATAAATCTTATCCATGTATTTTACCGATCCCTCAATATTCATATATATATATATATATATATATATATATATATATATATATATATATATATATATATATATAAAATGTAAATTAATAGTACTGAGCTGAAGGACCGAAGGTCGATAGCTCTTGTCTGAGTGTTTCAGTCAATAAAGACATTTTCTCTCTCTCTAGAGAGAAACTATCAGAATTGCGACATAGCTATTCACTCAGATAGTCAAGCTTCTATTAAAGCACTGAACTCCTATGTCATCGACTCATAGTCGACATGGAAATGCCGGAACAAACTCAATAAGGTAGGCAACAAAAATAAGAATCGATTTCAAGCGAATAACCGGTAAATACCGCAGTTATTGTTGGTTATGCCCTTGGTTATAGCCCTTACTCATTCGCTTGAATGGCCTGAATGACCAAAAGCGCTTGAATGCAGTTGGTAATTACCAATGATAACCGGTTATTCGCTTGAAATCGATTAAGGTCTCTTTGATCTGGGTTCCTGGTCATTCGGGCATCACAGGTAACGAAGAGGCCAATAAACTTGCCAGAGAGGATGCTCGGAAACCACTCACTGGCCCAGAACCTTTCTATGGTATAGGAAAATGTACATATAAGGAGTTTCTGGAGAAGGAGAAAACTGAAAGAGAAACACTCTGGCAGAATCTCCCAGGGTTGGATCACTCCAAAAAATTCCTTCGGAATTTTGAAACTGCAAGATCCAAAAAATATTTGGATCTCAGTAAGAACCAACTACACCTCCTCACTGGCTTTCTCACAGGGCATTGTCGCCTCAGAAAGCACTTGCAGAGAATGGGCGTATCAGACACTGACAAGTGTAGATTCTGTGGAGAGGAGGAAGAAACTCCTATTCACCTAGTCACAGAATGCTTTGGCATTGGGCGCATTCAGCAGAAAGAGCGGTTACAAAACTGTTTGCGCTACTGATAGGTACTGGTAGCGGAAATCGGTTGACATCGGGCGGATTCAGCAGAAAGAGCGGTAATAAACTGTTACAACTGTCAGTCACACAACACGCTACCGAAAAGGAGCGCAAGTCAGGTACGCTACTAAAAATGGCGACCGCTACCCAACATGTTACATAGATAGCTCAACGTTCAGCAGAAGATCATAGAAATTTGGCAACAGTTCCGTAACAGTTGTCTCTGCTGAATGCGCCCATTGTAAGCCAAAGGAAACAATGCTTTGGTCAAGAGTCCTGTAAGAGTGAGGAATTAGCCTCACTGAAGCCTTTTGAGATATTGGATTTCATAAGATCTCTGGGACTGGAAGGCGAGCTGTAAAGATTTTTCAGGGGGCACAATAGACTATCAGGTAGCAGTGGACAGTAACCCCTTTTAATCTATTATTAACTATTAATTGGGTTGTATCATGTGTCTTCATTCTATCTGAAGAACAGCAGTCTCAATTTTTGAATAGATTTCAAAATTTTTGCATTGAATGAATATCTCCTCATGTAACTGTGTAGTTTGAGAAACAGACAACCAACTATGATTGAATAATTCTAAGAATAGTGTTAGACTAAATTCTGCTTCAGATTGTTTTGTTAAATATCGCTTTATCTTTGTTTTTTATACACTGGCTGAAAAATAAAGGCGATTTATATTGATTGATTGTTTCCCAAACAGTGTTAGTATCAGGTATTTGTTTCACCTGGATACCAGAATACATACCCATGAAAAAACATTCTATGATTTTATAATTTAAAGTTTCTTGATACTCTGTCACTCCATATGGAATCTAGCTGGATCACATTGTTGTGAATGGGTATTTAAGATAATAAATTAACGAGCTCAGGCACATTTAAACTTAATTAGAAGCCAAAATAACCACAACACTCTTACCTTCTTATTAGCAGCACTCAGTTCAGTCATGGTATGTGATTGCATCAATACATTTTCACTTTTTGTTCTTGAAAGTGAACTTTCAGATTTTGGTTCCCTTTGGGAGACTAAATGCGAAGACTGGCTTCTGAAAAGCTTCAGTTTATGGTGACTGTTTTCATCGTCATCGTCCTCATCTCTTTTCCGTTTTTTCTCAAATGTTTGTTGAGTTTTGAAAGGTGACTTCTTGCCAGGGGACGAGAATAGGGAGATCCTGCATCCAACTTTGCCTGGAGATGAAAATAAGGAACGTTTGGTACCACGACTAGCCAGATCCCTTTCAAATGTAGAACTGATAGAAGAGGCTGAACCTGAAAAAAATTGGAAAGATAACTTGTGAGTTGTGCTCACAGATAAAGAATTGGTGTTCCAATTCATTCTGACTGCCCATCAACATAACATTCAAGAGACAGTTTTGAAACTTTCAGGGTATGTTTGCAATAAGAATGAGCCAGGTAAGTTCTCTAATGGGTCAACCAACGATTCTATAGATGCAGCTAAACTCATGTTTGCTAAATTCTTCATCTAGATTGATGCAGAAACTTTACAGATACAAAAGGAAAAAAAATTCTATGATATAGAATAGATTATCCATACTTTATATTATAAATGTGAATGTCCGTGTATTTGTTTGTGTGTTTGTTTGTCCTCTATGGACTCAGGAACCAGATGACCGATTTTGATGAAACTTTCACTATATTGTAAAGAATTTTTTTGGGAGGTTTTCATGTAGGGTTCATCCCTATATAACGAAGAAATAAGAAAAAAATACAGTAGAATCCGTTTATTATGACGCCGGCTATACTGACCAAGTTTGGTTTCATTCAAAACTCCTTACTATAGGGTCCGAATTTAATGACTTCGGTTATAATCACATGTTGCTTACAATGACATGATTTCAGATACAACATGATTTTTCGAAAATTTTTCCGGTTATAGTGACCGCTCGATCGTTTTCTCAAGCCACCCATCCTTTTTAATGCGATTAGGTTTGATACGATACGAGACATACGCGTGCCGACATGCTTTTTAGTATAATACAGTTCCTTGAAGAGATTATTGGTGTTTTGTGGACAAAATGACATCCATTTCTGAGTTGTACAATGGTGTAAAAAGCTATTATTTCAAGTCAAAAAAAAAACAAACGCAAACTAAAATTTCAGATTATTTTTCTAAAAAATGAAAAAGTTCTTTATATTTAGTTTTTTTGTAAGAGAAGCTATTTTTTATTTTTTCAATAAAGCAAAATCTGAATTTGTCGTTCTTTTCCTAAACTGAATCCAAGAAAAATACCATCAATTTTGATGAAATTCTTCTTTATGTGACTTCCGGTTATTATGACGTATTTTTTATTTCCCCTCAATGTCATTATAAGCGGATTCTACTGTATCGATTTTTCATGAAAACTCCCGGAACTTTCCGGTTTTTACGGGCGACGCTGCGTAAACTATGAGACATAGAGAAACATGGTCAAAGACAATTTTGTAGTGCTCGAAAAGTTCTATAAAAAAGTCCGCGACGGCATATGTCTAACTGCCGAAGACAACCCACGATAGCCATTTTTAACAATTTCAATTCAATCCAAAATAATGGTCAATTTGAAGAGGGTCTTTTGACTGGCATGGAATGAATCAATATAAAAATGAATGTGACTGTTACCTGCGGCATTTATTCCTGTTGAAAAATGCTTTTTACAGTTTTCTAATGGATACTTTGAAAGTTACAGTAGGTTGAACGAGTGTGAATTTGAGCAAGAAGTTATTGAATCTATACGCGACATCGTTTTGTCATGTGTACACGTGCTGTCTCTCCTTCGATATGAGGTTATGAATGTGGGGTTGCAGACCTATCAGAACCGTTTTAAATTGAAATATAATGAGAGCGGAGCCGCAGGTATGAGCTTGTAAAATTATAAATTCAAATACAGTACATCCATCCTGTAGTAAATAATAATAAAGAACATGGAAAAGAAAGTGTTGGGGACATTTACAATCAGTACAGAAAGATGTAGATTCAACAAAGATAGAATAAAGCAATGATATACCTCTTGTCAAAAAAAGTACTGGGAATTTGTTATTTGAAACGCCCGCGCTGAATAGATTTTGAATTTTTATTTACTTATCCCCACTTGCACCGTCAAATATAAGTCTGACTTAAGTCCAACATAGATTTGAAGTTAGGTTTGAGACGTTGTTTCTCTTGCACCTCAGTTTAAGTGCCTCATAAGTTATGACTATTTTGAGCCGTGAATATTCATGGCTTAACAAGACTTTAGCCCGACTCAAATATTCATAACGTCAAAAACGAACTTCAGTTTTGACGTGTGTTATTGATTGCGTGAATTTGATAATTGAAGAGTGGAAATTCAAAAGGGTCTAAGTGCCACTTTCACGAAATTTTAGATTTCATTTGTTATGGGGTCTTTGTGCCAAGGCCAATAGCATACGAAACGGTTCATGTGCCATCCGCTTCTGGCAGTCATGATTTCTGATGAGAAAAACAATTTTTTTTTTACTTTCTTCATTAGTTTGAGGGCGGGTTTCACAAAGCTTTAACTGAACAATTAAAAAACCTTACCTAAATTCGAACCAATCGAATCACCCGTTTTGAAATTTCAACGAATCGGGATGGCTCCAATAAATTTGACGGTACAATCAAAGTTTTGAGAAACCGACCCTGAGACATGTTTTATGTAATATCTCAGTTCGACTTTTTTGGCACTTAGACCCTTTTGAATTTCCACTCTTCAATTATGATGGATATAACTTTATTGAATTAAATTGATGATCTATAAGATCATAGGAATGATTTCGACATATAAGATATCATTGATTATGGCTTTCCTAGAAGTTTAGAATTTTATAGGGCCGATCACTACTATGACTCGGCGATTTCGGTTGACCAAAAAAACTACTCTGTAACTGCTGACATTAATTGAGGATGATTCAGAATTGCTAAGTGATATGTAAGTACATATCTTATTACCTATATCTTATGTATGATGATGTCAAACCTCAAAGAAGGGACTTTAAGCCTTGATGATTGTAGTGACTGCGATTTTACGCATCAGCAGGACATTTGTTGGCTGTGGCCGATTTTATGAAAATCCACGAATCTACAGTATCAAGAATAGTTGTTCAAGTTTCAGTATTCATGAAAATGCCTCGGACAGAAGTAGAATTACGTTCCACCCCAAACCCAATTTTACTAAATTATTTGATTTCCTCGTGTTATTGGAGCAATTCATTGTACCCATGTATTTATTAATTCTGCAGGTACCATTTACTCTTGTGAATGTGAAAAGTACTACTTCGATGATATTCCACAGGTGGAGAATTATGTTATTCAAGTTACAATAAACAATTGTTGAAAACAAATCAAATCATTTGCTACAATTAAAAGAAAATAGGTTGTACTGTGCCTGTTCGCCAGCGGCCCAAAGTATGAGTTGTTCTGTGAATCAAAATACTGAAAAGGAAAAGGCATAGACAAAATATCATGTTTATCTATGAATTCGCGTGTTCTTCTTACTTCGCTGTGCTTTGTGCCGACACGAAACCATATGGTACTATCGCATTTCTATGTCAAAGCAAACAAATTCACTGATTTATACAGTGATGCCAGATTTGGCATTGCTTAGCGGGTGCTTTACAAAGATATACGGCCAGACTCAAAATTTGAGGGCGCCTTAGATAAGTCTGTGTCAACCAGAAAACGGTGCAAGTGGGCATTAGATAAGTACGACTGTCTTTCAATAGGTTTGTTCTAGCATAAATTTCACGTACCGTCCGAAACCAATAGTCAGACCATAACCTCTTTCAATTAACAAGCCGCGAACAGCTGAAATGTGGCAACGCATCGGAAGGCTGAGAAGTTTCTAACGCTATTTGTGGACTTATTGCATTAGTAAGTCAATGGTAGACGCCTTGTTGTTTGTTGTGTTTGTGAATTAATGGTGACCGTTCGTACTAGTGTTGGGTAACTCTTGTAAGAGGCGGTTCATGTGTACCGGACACGACGCAGAAATGTATCACCTCATTTCGAATGTCCCACTAAGCGACTACGCATCAGGAGAGCCGAAAGTCGCGAAACCGAATCATGTAGTCGGAAATCTGGATCATCTGGGCCGGAGCGGGAGCGCAATCCGAGCGATCTGATAATCAGATGTATTTTGCCGAACGCCCCGACTGAAGTAATGAAAATACAGTGACCCTATAGTTTATTGCTTTCATGTTGATAGAGGGCACTTCCATCTTTCCTTTTAACTGCTGTGTCTTGTCATGAATCACCGGATTTGTGGTTATTCCTCATAACACAATTAGGGTTGTTTTTTCAGAGGTTGCTCCATTGACCGTTCTTAATGTCCGAATATACAGGGAGTTTGTACTACAATGAGCGCTTCAAGCTTCAACTCTAACGTCTAAGTCTAAGGTAACGACGTTATCCTCCTTTGTCTCGACTGTCTGTCTCGTCATGAACGCCCGGAATGCCTCGCCTCATTGGAAGTGGTACACTGTACCGCTTAAGTACAAAAGTGAGGCTCCTCTTACAAACTCAATTTTAAAATGTGTACTACCCAACACTAGTTCGTACTGATTTTTACCAATACAGTATTGAATTTCGGGCATAAGTCCTGGTTAGTCATCAAACAAAACCAGTTCACGAAATGTGGAAATACATTTTCTATTGCAAAAGTGGAAAAAGTGACATTGAAACCTACATAAAAACAGTTGAACACAAACGAGCAGTGTCAGCCGCAAGTTCGAATATTTCAAGAAATAAGAATTTGGAGAATTGATGGAATTTGTCCTGGTTCCAGGTTGGAAAGAAATGGTCACACACATTTGTGTTCACATTTGTGAAGTGAATTCTGCCCAAAAGAAAAATTCTGTGTGTGTGTGAATGAAGTGAAATTTCATCTGGTGTCCTGTGAAAAATCATGCCAAATAAAGCAATTACAAGATTTCAGGAAACAATTATGTTAGTGTCGTTTCGTTTCCAAAAATGAAGAGAACTGTATCAATATCGTGGATTAGGCCATTCCAAGAGAAAATTACGTTTCCGATAAATTCAGTTCGGTTTCCGAAATTCATTTCCATGACGATATCTTGAAATTTTTATAAAGTTTTATTAGCTGATGGAACCAATGAGACGTCAACAACTCAAGGAAAAAGCAGTTCCTTTATTTTTTCCAAATTTACCGTTTTATTTATCTAAAAAAAATCTCAAACAGAAAACTAATCCCCAGTTTAGAAAAGATGGAACGATTGACTGAAACAATAATGATATAAATGTTTTTTTGAATTCGGATTTGATTAAAGATTATGATGACCTTAAAAATAACTCGACAACAAAATCTACTTTTTTTATTACATTTTGGAGAGACTATAACAGTAAATGATTTAATAACAACAAGTGAGACCTTTCAGGTAAAAATTTTTGATCAAGATTCTGAATTATCATCTAATGATTTGAAAATGATCCTACCTTATGATCTCAAGATTTCAAGGTGGTCCCAACTTACAAATGAACTTTCTCGGTATAAATAAATATTATGTAGATAAAGGAGGTTTGGAAGGTCCGGATGCTGAATTGTATAAATTGAACAAATCTTTATATTTTTTAGAAAAATTTTTGAAAGGGGAAGCGAATGAAAATTTTGAAAAACTCTGACATTTCAGATGGTGGCGGATCAAATGTGACAAATTATAAGTAAAAAACCGAAATATTCATCAAGTAGCATAGTTTTGACATTTATTCTAACTTCTGAATATCCCCTAATTATTTATGTTTATTTCTTCAGTTATAGTTTAGAGATTTTATTTAAGTTGTTATTAAATTTTGTACATGAAGTTATTAAAATGATTTGGATCTCAAGTTTATCTCAAATTTCCCTATTATGTTGATTACATTGATTCAAATACAAAATTTTGTGGCAAGAGATGACCCTACACCTACTCTTTAGTTCTTGCTGAACAACAAATTGGATATGAAATGTGTTGTATTGTCAAAATACATTAATAATCATTAAGTTCTTGTGCTTCTATACAGATCAAATAATTTCGTTCAATTGATCTCCATCAGTTATAATAAAAATGATGAATCAAACCAATTCATTGACCAAGTAGGATTTAGTATTGTTGCTTCTAGGTATTTGATTGAATTTAAAATATTCCATATCGACTATTCGACAATTAATTGAAATATATTTGAAAATCGCGCTCCTATTATAACGAATTTACTGCGGCCGTCCGAAGTCTCAGTTGGCCTACCGGATCCTTCATTTACGGCGTTGCCATATTTTGTTCACGGCTATGTGTTTGAGATGGCTGTGGTCAGACTCATATGTGCGCTTGTCCAGCCTGAATTATGGTTGCGGACTGGCTTAGTTTGGTAATTCGCTTGAACGCAAAATCATTTGACAGTTGTCATAACCCCAAAACTCTAGATTCTTACCTAACCAGGTGAGGGTTTTTTGTTTTTATTTTCCTGGAAATCCCACTCTAACCACATAAGTAGACCCCTTAGGCCTATAAACCAGCTCCCATAATTTTTTCAAAGATTTTCGATCATCCTACTAATCCTACTAATATTATAAATGCGAAAGTTTGTGAGAATGTGAAGATGTTTGTTACTCTTTCACGTGAGAACTACCGAACGGATTCAGATGAAGCTTCACATCAATATAGTTAATCTATCCGAATAACATCATTTATAAAAATTTTGTGGTATTTCAGCATAAAACAATGAGAAAATATCAAGCGAGTCGAAAAAATGCCTGCTTCTCAGAGCTATAAGGGCCATTCGTCAAAATACATACGTCGCGTAGGCGGAAATCACCCATGTTATTCTTACGGTGATATGCAAAAATGACCCTTAGCATCGATCGATTCTAGGCAACTAGGTGAAACTGTGAAATATCTAAGTACGTCAACCAAGCAATACTATTATCAGCTGTAATATCTTACGTAACGTACCCCCGAAGAAACCGCGTCACGGGGGGGGGCATACGTTGAGAGAATTAACTGATTATTTGATTGTAGTTTCAGTTATATATATATATATATATATATATATAGGTTAAACGTATATAAACGAAAAGTTAGGGAAAAACAATTGGATCTGATAGGCGGTGTGGCAATCTAAGCTTCTTCAAGATTTTTCGTGTTTGGGTATGATATTGGAATAATAATTAAGAAAAATTAATAATAATAACAATAATTTCAATAGCCGATTTGGGCAGACGAAGTTGCGCGGGCCAACTAGTTCTGTATAGTCCGTGAAAAATCCTAGGACTGTTTCGACTGTCCCCACATGTACCTGCACTGGAACAGCCACTCGCTTGAACAGCGGACTACGAGTCAGAAACTTGGATCGGTTTATGATTGAACCTTAGACACATAAATAATGGCGGCCACTCTTAAGTGAGCTTCACTTTCGTCCTATGCGCTTAAGCTATGCGCCGTATTCTCTCTCTTTCCTAATCTAAGTATTTTGAAGAATGGAAAAGACTATGGTACATGTGTAGAGACTCCAATGGGGAATACTTTGAAAGCGACAATACAAATTTTGATGATTCAATTTAAAATGTGTATTTTATTTACCAATTGGCGGTACTTTTTTGACGAAAGTTATTACGGCAATACTCAGTTATGTAACTGAGTTCAATCTATTAGCAAATCTATCATTTGCTCAAATTTAATTCCATAAAAGGTAAAAATGTTTGTAGAATATCCTGTTTGTCCATGATGTGATAGTGATCTCTAAGTGTGCCTTATTGTGATAAAACCTTCTTTTTGATGATATGAATCATCTCATGTAAATGAGAGCGAATGTCGACCTCTATTAGAATAATATACCCAATAATGAGCCAATGATAACTCTTGAAGTGGCAGAGACAACAAATCTCAGGATTAGTATAAGAATCAAACATCCCAACACTGATCCGCCAAATTATGTAGGAGTAGTCTCAAGAGTAAGTTTCCCAACAAATTCACGCCTCATTCAGTCTCTGAAATTCTATAAGGTCTCCGACCATTAATGAACCTGTCTCTCAGTCTCTTTGAAATGAACTGATAACTTAAAAATGATTTAAATTCAATGTTGAATTTACTTACTCGGAACATTTTTTCTGAACTGGCTATCCTTTTCGGGACTCTGAAATAGAGCCCGCTTTGAGTTAGATATGCTAGAACTGGGTTCTGATGTTGAATCATTGAAATTTCCGGAAAGTAAGCGGAATCGCATCCTCAGCTTCCGTTTGGCCGAACTGCTAGGCGTTCTTCCATTAGAGGGACTAAGAAGGGGTGATTTCAACGGCGTCTTTTTAGGACTCTTCTTCGGACTTTTCTTACGGTTCAAGAGCTCCAGTTTTCTAAAAAGTTTTTTGTTAAATAACACACGATTTGGAAGACAATGTAATTAAAAAGTTTGCGTTATAATAATTTATTATCATAAGTGTTCTGTAATTGATAGGATTTCACTCACTTATAGTCGATAAGGATCTGTCTTGCTCTGGATGCTGCACTGGATGAACTACTGGCCTGTAAACTTGCACTGGAGAAAGTGATCCTCCTTTTCGCCAGATGACTCAACCTTCTTCCTGGTGATTTTACGGCCCATTTTGGTTTTGCTGATCTACGCTTGTTCGGACTTATATATTGGGTATCTAATGCACAGCATGTTGATTGTGTTTCTGCCCCTATGTACCTTCTTGCATATTTATCACATATATGTTCAATTTCTTCCGAAAGTTTGCTCCTGTTATAACTGTAAGTAATAACGGAATGTCTCAGATTTTTCAAAAACAAGAAAATGTTGCAGTTAATTGACTGACATTTTGACAGGCTGGGTCCAGTGGCGTACTAGTATAGATTTATGAGGCATAAATAATTCTAGGGCCACGAAGTTTTGTGTTCTAAAATGTCCAAATGTCTTTATACAAAACTACCCAATAATTACACTAATAACGGACTTCCCACGGGGTCAAGCGGTAGTGTTTTGATCGTTGAGACTGTATTTATCTTTTCTCAAGGATTACCTACAGGTTTTGGTACTGGATTCGGTAAAAGTATAGGAATATAAATGAAAAAATCATCGACTCCCAAGGAACCCTAGTGGTATTTCTGAAACCTCAAATTTCGATGAAAAAATAATCGACTTTCATGAGACCAAAGGTATTTTAACCCTCAATTGATCATCAGTTTTTTTTTGTGGCCTAAAAACACCTTTTAATTCACAAGCATCCTTTATACAAATACGAACAATCAAGAGATTCAATGCTCAATTTTAATTTCAAAGAAAAACCCTTTGTTTGCGTTCAAACCTATCCTGACTAATGTGTTCAAGAAACAAAAGAAGAAACTAGAATTATCAAAATTATGAATGAAATCGAAAAAAGATTAGGAAACAGATGTAAAGTTGGTTAACTGTGGAAAAACAGTTTCGCTCTATCAGAAAGCACAGCGTTCAAAGCATTTCATTGTGTATAGAAACGAATTTAGAGAGTTCCAAACTTTGAAAACAATATTTTCAGAATATTTCAAAATATAGGAACGAAAACTCTCAACTCTCCAATTAAGAAGATAGGCATAAAACTCAATTTATACCTACGAGTTGTGTAAAAAAAGTAATGACACAGTTTTCTGATTTACCAAGGCTTTTTTTTTCAAACGATGTTATCCCGTGCTGCATTCATAAACTGGTATCGCTATAAACTCGTCGATCACAGTCCTTTTAATGTTGTCCAGAGGTTCAAAATGACGTCAATTTGAGTCGTCTTTCATTTCCGGGAAAAAAAAATCACAAAGAAATTAATCAGGTGAATTGGGGTCAGAAAGGGTCGAATGTTGTTTGGTGGAAATGACCGTGCACTCTTCTTGAGTTACGGGTAGTGCTCGAACGTTATAGTAAAGCACTCCGTATAAGAGCAAAACACAATTCTATGCGACACCGCCGGCGATAGCTGGAACTAAGCCCGAAACGAGTATCGTTTTGACAGTTAGTACGCGAAAGCTGGGTTTATTTGTTTGTTTTTACGTTTTTATTGGGATAAAAAGATATGCCTAAGGAAAAAACCGTGGAGAACACTAATTGATGTGTTTATGGATGTAATTCTAAAAATTCTAGGAATCCTGGAGCCCATTTTCGTGGTGAAAATCAAAATGTTTACTTTACCAATAAACTAGAAATCGTAGAGGAAATTAATAGACGAAAATCCTGGGAGCATGTTTTGATAATGGAAAAACCTGTATCTAAACATATTAGAGTATGCTTACAGCATTTCCGACCAGAAGATTGTGAGAAAAAAGCAGTTCAAGTCAAGTCGTTTCAAATTTTTGTTCATATCGTTCTTATACAATAATTTTCATTCTTATCAAAATGAATTACTTTGAGTCTACTTGATATTTTTGAATATATAGAAGTTTCAACAATTCTAGAAGCCTAGTTGAAAGTGCTGAATTCAATCCATATGATAATGTGCAATAAAACTAGAGACCTTGTGAGTTTAAGTGATTCTCTCGATGGTTGCAAAATTAAACTTATGTTCAGCAGTGATCAAATCTACATGTGGAATTTTAAATAAATTGCGAGAATTGGCAATTTTAAACAATGTATCATACATATATGTATCAATTTAATATTAATATTAAAAATAGCTTGACAATATTGACGTTCATTTAGCAATGGAAAAGGTGCAATCAATCGATAGATGAGTTGAATTATTTTATTTTATTATAACTGCAGCCTAAGACACAAGTGAGATGCAATAAATGAATAATACATTAAAATCTAGAGTAATGAATTCTTCAACATGATTAATCAAGGATCACGTCATGTTCTGCATACATATGGTTCTCTGAAGAATGTCCATTTTTATTCAAAATTAATCACCCATTTTCTATTCATAGATTTTTTCCCTTCCTAATAAGAAAAAAATTTAGTAGCTTCTATTAAATGAATATATTGTTCATGCTAGTGTTCATTTACATTACAATTTTACCTTCACAATCAGTAGAATTGTCAAAATATTTCGTAGTACGTACAACCTTGTAGAGTAGAAGGGCTAAAATATGCTTGCAAATTCCAGACAATCTTGCTTAGTATCTGTATATAATCTTGTCAACCTTCACACCATCATTTTTATAAGACATCATGTCCTCAATATGATGGGGTTGTCCTTGTAGAATTCCAATATTTTGAAATAATTTTTTCCCACATAGAATCAAATGATTGCATTGTAACACTTGCTCACCCTCTACCCGGCATCTGTGAGCAAGGAAATATTGGAAAATTTCCTATAATTAGAGGAACCTTTGGTAAAAATCTTGCCAGATGAACTGAAAAGCATTCAAAATTGAATAGTGCTCACCTCAATATTTTACATAAAATATAACAAAAAGCATAATATTACCTATACTTGCACTTACAATATAATCCACAATCAAGGAAACAACTTCGATTATTGATAGCCAATAAACGTTTAAACTAAAAAATCCCATTAATACAAATAGAAATCTAATGTAAACACGAAAGAATACTCGTTTCGGTAAACAGCTGATCGGCGAATGCAGCGACACCATCGGTAATTATTTTGTCCAATAAAAGATGAAATTGCGAAGTATGATTTATGAATTTGTTTCGTGGCACCACAGGAAGAGTTCTAGAGAGACCTCACACTCGAATATCAAATATCTGACATATTCAAGAACGAAATTTCTGTGAAACTACTTGCAGGAGATATAAAAATAAGCGCTGCCACACAAATGAAATTGCCCTCAGATCTGCGGAATTAAGAAGGTCACCTACGGAGTGTCCGATTTCGTTTGATAACCTACAGAAATATTATAATAATATATTCTAAAACAAGTTGCAGAATGGGCTACTATTCCAACACGAATGCGAAATTCGAAAACGAGCGAGTATTATGGAGCATTCACACGGGGACAATTGACAAGCCATTCCATTAAGACATTCCATGAAAATGTTACCATGTATAGACATGTTTTGACCCTTGACAAATAAGTGTATAAGTTCAAATAGGGGGCCTAAAAATAATTAAAAATTTTTCCTGATTGATTTTATGCCAGAGATTGGGATAGAAAATTTTGAAGATGTTTCAGAAATTCAGTTGTTCGGAAAACATCTAATGAAAATTCCAAGATCAGCATAGAGACAAAAACGAATTTGCATGTTGAGCGTCTATTGAAACTGCTTTTGTGGCAATCGGTTGATAAAAAATCTTGAAAAATTTTTCTCATAAGTGCTTTGCATTAGAAATATTTGTTCTGAAATTTTTTAGAATTATTTAATGCTATTTTCAAAAGATGATTCACGACATCGATATCAACTAGGATGTTTTCTATCGATATCCCAACACTAGGATAGAAACGTTGAGATGCACGTCAAAATGAACCAATTCATCGTACCGAGGGTGGGGAAAGGCATTGGCGCCAATGAATTCAAAATCGTTCTAATTCAATAGATTGTCTCCATTGACAAGTAAAGACATTCCATTTCAATGGATTGTCGCTATTCACACAACGCTATTCCACTAAGCCAATCCAATTTCTCCTGTACTGGATTGTCCCCATGAATGAATCAAGACAATCTATTGTCTCCATTCACACGATGCCAATCCACTAGACTAGACTATTGGATTGTCTCAATGGAATGGCTTGTCAATTGTCCCCGTGTGAATGCTCCATTAGGGCTGCTTGCCACAACACTAAATTCGAAACTAAATTGAGTCCTGACTCACAAATCAGATGCGCGCATAATAATCCCATGCAGTCATTATGCGTGTGCATCTGATTTGTGACGCAGGACTCAATTTATAGTCCATTTCAAAATGATTGGCATCTCGGGCGGCTGTGGAATCTCGAAAATATGTTGGTAATATCTCATCAGTAACTTTTGAATTCTAGGACTTAGGTTGAAAACACTAAATTTTGACATTTCAGAGTTTGAATTAACCTGCTGAATATATTTCGAATTTAATTCTGTATGCTTATGTTCTTGATTAAATCGACAAATTAGTTTTGGATTTGAATTATTATTACCGAATTGAAAATGGCTGGAACTCATCAAGATACCTCTCGCCTCGCCTCTCTAACTACAAGGGAACGTGAAGTAGTTTATCGTCGGTACTGCGAGTTTTTCAACAATTCAGCAGGTATTTCTGCCAGTGTTATTCGCGTTTTGCTAGTTATTCAGGTAACAATCATTTACTTTTTCGAGGTGTCCTCTGATAAATAAACGAGTCTCAAACTTTCAGTTTTCACCTAGACCTATCAGATGAATTTTGGAGAAAAGAGAAGGCAGTCATGAGTGAGCAATGGATGGAAATCTATTCCACATGATTCAAAGAGACATTATTCGACGTTATTTTTTCTAAAATCAAAAACAATGAATTGATCAGTTTGTATATTTTTTTTGAACTGCCTGAAAAGTAACTGAATTTTAATCAAAATCAATTTGGTATATTATTAAATGAATCATGAAATGGATAGAACATATTAATAAATACAAATAATAAGTGATCTATTTTATAGCATTTCACACTTCAAATGATTCACAATTTGTCAACAAATATTTTCTATTTGTTTCGACAACTTTGTTATGAAATTGTAAAGTCAGGTCAGCTTAATACTTTTTGTTCCACAATACTCAGAAAAAATAACACAGGGCTGAATTTTCGATAATCATATCAAGAATGCAAAGATTGCAGAAGGGTCTTCAGTCTTCATAGAGAACAAACTTTTAGTTATCTTTGTTGAAGTCTTAATTATTTCATGAATGATATCTCTAAATTGGAGTTCCTCGAAATCCTGCAAGATTTCATATTGAAGCATTCCACGCTATTTTCATTATCACTCCTGCATTTCCAATTCCCATTCTTGATCTACAGCGAAATTGTGTGGGTGTGTACATTTCAGTCATCATCTATCTCAGCCTGTTTCTCTTTCGCAATTGAAGCTAAGTTTGAAGATTTTTCAATACAACAATGATGAAGAACAATATAATTTTACAAAAATTCTTCAAATTTATTTGCCTTGAAAATATATTCAATCATTTTATAGGTTATATTGATATATTTTAATGGATTTCAATCTATGATGAACACAGAGAAATTTTTAGTAACTTTTTGTAACTAGAAATAAAGCCCCGGCTGGAATTCCATGGCTTGCTCTGATGACAATCATTTTGAAACGGACTATAGTTCCGAATTTGGTGTCGTGGCAAGCGGCCCTTAGATCATATAGTTTCTCTATTTCAGTCAAGTTTTGTGAAATACTCTCGAAATTCAATTAAAAATTCAGATTATACATCCTAGCGTTTTTTGTATTGTATCTTGGAACTTGGTGTGACTGTTAAGAAAATTTACAGATTACGGAATTTGAATTAATTTGATTTGAAAATTGATAGGATCGGAGGTCAGTATTGAAAACGAAAAATATAACTGAAAACATTGCGGTAATGAGTTCATTACAGCACTACTTCTAGTACTGTAATGATCTCTTTTGTAACATAGAAGAATTCAAAATAGTAATCTTCGAAATGAATACCATTTTCAATTCCCAGGCTCAGAGATCTTTTAACATGAGGTTGGAGAAATGTTAAAAGATCTCTGAGCCTGGGAATTGAAAATGGTATTCATTTCAATGATTACTATTTTGAATTCATCTATGATCCAAAAATGTTCTCGATGTGGCCTCCGTAAAGGCAAAGAATTTTTCTTTTTTTTTTTGTAATGAACTCATTACGATACTGAAATAGATAATAGTTATTTATGATACAAAGTGCAGAAGTTCAAAATTCAAAAATGTTTTTTTTAATGAACGAGTGTTAGAATGAGCCTTCTGTACGAGTATCATACATTATTTTCGCTTATTCGTTGAGTTTTTATCGAAATCAATGAAATATTTCCGTGAATAACGTCTGGTGATTTTTGCATTGAAAATATCGATTGGTTTGGTAGAACTGTTTTCTCTCTCATGAATTTGACAGATAATAAAAAATCAGTGGCAGGGGACCAACATGTCATCAATAAATATTATCATGAAAACTGTTCTAGAATGAAATATTCTCACATAATGTTGGTCTTCCAGATGTGGCAGAATGAACGGTTTTTACACAGAATGAGAGAAAACACACGTTCATGACTGAATCGATATCGATCCTAAAACATAAAATCCAGAAAATATGGGAGTTTTGTCAAGCACATCTTTTATCAAAATCATTTAGCACATTCTTTATGAAGCAATGTTGGAATTTGATTAGAA
Source organism: Hippodamia convergens (assembly GCA_038502775.1). NCBI lineage: Eukaryota > Metazoa > Arthropoda > Insecta > Coleoptera > Coccinellidae > Hippodamia > Hippodamia convergens. The sequence continues at coordinate 26,734,089 of CM076607.1, read as the reverse complement.
CATTCTTAAAAAGCAAAAAGTTTTCGATGGGGATCAGCAGTTTTCACTATCCCGTATAACATATTGAGATTTTGATTTGGGATGAGGGATGTTGAGTTACCTCATTTTGAAGATCCTGAAATTTCACTTCAAAATTTACATCGATAACTAAAGGACTGATAAAATAGTGGATTTAAAACCATACGCGAAGGAGAAAATATTATCCTGAAAACTTAATTTGGGTTTTCTCTCCCAGTCTTTGAAACGAGAAACAATTGGAAAAATTTCGATTAGATGTTTCGATAAGAAAATTTTCAAATCATTTTGAAACAAGTGTGTTAAAAAAAGACTCAGACAAATCGATATCTAAATTTTTATTCTAATCATCAAATGAGTGTTAAAAGAGGTATTATAAAAACACTTTATGATAGAGCGCAATTAATTTCATCGACAACTGAAATACGAAATTAATTTCATTAAAGATATCTTGAGGATAATCAATTTCCAACGAATTTCATAGAGAAAACTATTTCAAATTTAGAAAGAACAATTTTGCGTCAAAACGATAATTACAATCAGGAACCAACAACAAACCGTCAAGAACAACCAATTTCAATAATTTTGATTCCTTATGTTCATGGAATTTCAGAAAAAATTAAAAGAATTGGTTCTAAATTCAACATAAGAACTGTTTTCAAAACAAAAAATGATTTACGATCTTTATTAACAAAAACTGAACCTTTGAATGAGAACCAAAAATCAAGAAATTGTATTTACAATATTCCCTGTATTTGTGGAAAATCTTACACAGGAGAAACATCAAGACCATCAGAAATTAGAAAACGTGAACATAAGAATAACATGAAAAATAGAGATATTGGTAGATCACAGATAGCAGATCATGTGTGTTCCAATACCAACATTCATATGATGGATTGGAATGGCACAAAAATTCTAATAACGGAACCTGATAATTATAAAAGAAAAATCAGATAGTCAGCTTGTATTTTGTTGGATGAGGCTGATAATCTCGCCAATTTTTCAGTAGGAATAAATCGAATTCGGATAGATTTATTGAAATAAGAACTGGTTTCAGGGAATTTTGAAATAAAATAACGATTTCAACATCTAGTAATCAATATTAATCTATGTTCATCATATATTGACAAATTTCAATCAAAAAATCGAAATATTGTCACGATTCTACAAAGTTGTAGGAAAACTAGAAATTGTCTGACGAAGGAGTCTGATTTAGACTCCGAAACGTTATGCTTCAGAGTTCCAAGTGTTTTCTTTTTGTTCATTGTTAGGCAACAATTTCTTCTGGTAAAGTTTTGGCCCCTGATAAATTAGTGCTCAAATTTTTACGCAGGGGCGTTTCTTCCATTATTTGAAAAATTTTTCTAATTGTTTCTTGTTTCAGAGACTGGGAGAGAAAACCCAAATTAAGTTTTCAGGATTACATTTTTCTCCTTCGCGTATGGTTTTAAATCCACCATTTTGCCAGTCCTTTAGTTATCGATATAAATTTTGAAGTGAAATTTCACAATCAGATGGAACTTGATAAGATCTTCAAAATGAGGTAACGCAACATCCCTCATCCCAAATCAAAATCAAGGGGTTGTGCTCACCCCCGTTAGGAGGTTGCCGTTACAGGGATCCAAAGAGCGGAAAAGTTGTTCCCCTTCAAATCAGAAATTGACGTGTATATGAAAAGGAAATGAACGTGATCCTCTTTATGTCGTCATTATTTTTTGTTGCTTTCATAAGAAGAAAAAATCACCAAGAAAACTATTTTTGGAAATATACGAGTACGCCACTGAATTGCAATAAAAAATTCTTTCATGCTCATATTGCAGCAACAAAAGAATAGGGAAATTGACTAATCTGGAAAACGCTCAAATATACATTTCGGCCCAAAAATCAGAAACAAAGCATTTGAAGCCTTCATAAGTAAAAATGTTAGTTTATTCTATCTAGTGTTGAAGAAGTTGTACCTTGTTTAGGACTCGCCAATTTTATCCTCCTGTTCATAGAAAAATTCTAGTTGCAATTCACATTCACACAATTTTCAATAGATCAAAAAGTAAGAGCACAAATTCTATGCAGAGAAAGATTATTTGCAAGTAGAGATTTATGTTGGTTTTTTTCAGACAATGAATGCAGAATGCAGATATAATGTCCAGTATAATATAATATAATTCCAGATTCTGTTGTATCAACAGATTTTAGAAATATATCAGAGTAATTAGAATCCATTATGAATGAACTGCAATCACAACCAAACATTTTCAAATGTTTTTTTTATAAATAGTGACTTGCAAGTTACACATCGCACATTCAAGGGCATCAAGAATACTTTGTGCACATGCTAATGGTAACAAATACAACATATTTTAAAAGGACTATGTGAGTGTCCATGTTATAAAATAGAAAATAAAATTAATTGAAAAAAACATGAATAATTTGGACAAGAACTTTCATTAGGCAATAATAAAAGTTTTTACTGGAATTACTAATCATAATTTCCATTTCATTTGGGTGAAGAAGATATATTGTACTGAATTTGTGAAAACTTACTGTAATCCATGATGTCTCGAATAAAGTATTTCTGGAAATTCCTTGGAGATGGCTTCTTCATGCTGCCCTTCTATCAATATTGAATTTGAGCATCCAAACGTTGAATTAAGACTTCCATTTAAAGAAGTTTTCTCCTTTTCAGCACTTTCGTTTTTGAGTTCCCTCAAGTTTTCTTCTGTCCAGAAAAAACTTCGATTTGCTTCTAACTTCTCCAACATCTCATGTACCGTAAAATTGGTAATAGTCAACTCAGGGGGAGGCGGCACACCGCTAATAGTCCTTTGAACTCTTTTTATTAATTTATGATCCAACTTATGAACGAATTTTTCTTCTATTACTTTAGGCGTAAGTGGAGGTCCTGCTTTATTGCTTTCATCATCAGGAAAAAGGTCTGGGCTTCCAATTTCACTAAATTTTCTCTTGCGACACTTGCTTGGTGTTTTGAAGACCTCTGGTTCTGTTGAACTCTCCTTGTTTTGTATTGAATTTGCATCAGTTGAAACGGATTCAATTCTAGGAATATCTAAACCATTTCTATGAGCTCTATTTGAACCTTCCATTGGAACATTTTCGAAACCAAAAAATGGACCATCACTAGGATTGCTGCTGATATTTTCATAATCAATTGGAGCATAAAGACTGGAATTGATCTTAGTACTCAAGTTGTAATATATAGGTTCTGCAACAGGAACTATTACCGAAGGAGTGGAGCTTCCTGAATCTGATTGAAAACTGTTGAAATTAGGGAAAGTAGCACATTTGCCTGCAGTAGTGATAGAAGATACCACAATATCTTGTGAGCCATCACAGGGCAGACTTGGAAAGTCTTGGGTAACTTCTTCCTGAGTTGGAACATTTATTGTCTGATCAAGATCTGGACGTTCTAAAAGTGCATCTTCACTGATATAAACAGATTTTGGTAAGAGTGATTTCAATATTTCAACAGATGAATTATTCAGAGTTTCGGGTATAGAATCCGAGTTAGATTCTTGATCCAAGTTGTTAGAAACATATCCACTGTCGTTATCCATAATCAAGTAATTACCGACATTCGCTGAGTTGAAAACAACATCCATTATTTGTTTTCATCAAGTTACCACTGAGTTCATTGGGTCTAACAAATAATTTGGATTCTTATAAAAGTTACTCACAATTTGCATCGATGTTTACTTCGAAATAAGAACACATTAATTAAGAAATTGAACAAAACACAGCCCATGCACCATTCCTGTAGAATTTCGAGTTATAGAGAGAAGTTTTTGATGTACAACGTGATAGTTCAACGTACTTTTCAACCCTTTTGGCTTTCAATTCATTCGCGAATCATAATGAAAGAAGACGACTTATTATAGAGAAATAGGTAATTTGTGCTTATCTACTAATTAGGAAGAATACTCGTATAACAGGATGTTAACTAATAAACCCGCTAATTACAATTTACATTTTGTTGTCACAGCGTAGGTCAATGTCAATACAATACAAAACTATTATTCTTTTCTATACCCCACAAAACATAGACATGTCACAGAACATCAAAATATATGTCTATGTCTATGCCACAGAACATTCACAGGGCGAATCCAAAGACCTAAGTCCAATTTTTACGAGTTACCGGGTTACAAACGGTCATAAACGGTTATGATTTTCTGATACCGTTCGTATTTTTGCGAGAGCGGTAATAGAGGGGAAGGTGTTATGACGTAGCCGTCATTGTGACCGTTGTTGAAAATCTGTAACCTTGTTCCAAAGCAGGGTAACTCGTAGCGGTTATAAGCGCATTCGCGCCAAATACGAAAATTGCTTTATTTTGCATCTTGTAGATTGAAGCGTGCCTACACCTATGAAGTTTCTTGATTTATTCATTTGATTCATTTCTAACACCAGCTCAGCAAGATGTGAAAGAAAACCTATAATTATGCAAAATATTGTTAGTATTTGATTTCACATCCTATCTTTCCACATTTGTTCTTGCTTCATTTTTGACCTATCTTTACGCTTAATGTCTAGAGGAATTCTGTTTTCAGATTATTATTTTTGAATATAATAAAACAGGAAACTCATTAACATTTCTGGAAATATGCATATTCAAATAAGTACATCCTAGCTAAAACATATGATTCCCCAGTAACCAAGTATGTTTTAGCGAGGAAGTATAACCGTGTTAAGAAATTGACAGTGAGGATGAGTGGGGGTAACCGCACTATTACCAAAAGTATAACCGGACTTATAACACGGTAACTCGCAGAAATTGGACTCTATGGGACGTCTTTCTAGAGAGAGACTGTGGACTTCTGAATGAGATGGAGTAACTTAAGGCACTGTCGCCGGCGGTTCTGTTTTGTTTGGAACATATGATTTTGACAGTGCCCTAACTTGGTCCCTCTCAGTTCGTTTCATGGGATTTGCATGAGTCCATCCTTCTTTTATGGAGATTACCTCGGATTTCCTTTGAAAAGACACGTGATAATGAGTCCATGTGTAATGAGTCAATATGCGAATCCAAAAATATAAACTCCCTCTAGCGACGAAATATCGCCCTAAGAAAACAACTTTCGAGTCAAAGACCTATATACAGGATCTTTCACGAGGAACCTCACCCATATTTATACGGGAAACTACTGAACGTGTTTTCATGAAATTCAGCACTTATAAGTATTTCACGATGCTGATGAAATCTAAAATATTTTCAAGGCATGAGCACCTCCGGTTTTTCCGGAAATGACGTCAACTTCCGTTTTTCAAATTAGAACACCATTTTTTTATTGCAGAAATAGATTCCTTAGAAAATTTCAAGTTATTTTGATGTAACATTTTTCAGTTTTGGTTGGAAAATTCTCTCTGAGCGGGAAAATTCGAAAAAAAATCGAAAATAGAGCTCCGCTGAAACAAGAATAACTTCGAGGTTTTTGGATGGAAAATTTTCATTTTTGGGATTTTTCAAGATGTAAGATTGATGTATCCACTTTAAAAATCGAAATCGCGATTCATGATACAGGGGGTGAAAAAATCGCTTTCAAAGTTAGGGATGACAAAATCCTGAAAAATCAATTTTTTCAAATTAGAACCCCATTTTTTTATGGCAGATATTGAATCTACGTTAAAAAATAATGTGAGTGTATGCATCACACCCTTGCCCTAAAATGGATATTTTCTGAGTTATTCACAAAAAACTGTTTTTCGTCTTGAATTTTCAGCTATTTCTTTTCCTTCACGCCAAAAAGATGGAACTTTGATACTTAAACAAATTTTTTCTCAGGAAGAACACTGAGGAGCACAGAACACTAATATATAAGAAATGAAACGTACCTGAGGAGCTTAACAAAAGAGATTCGAACGATTCATACTTTCTAAAATGATTTCAAAACACAAATATTCACATCAATCGCACAAATACTGAATACGAGAACAAGAACTATGTCAACATTTGTTGTTACTGAGATTGTCACCAGGGTGCGTGGCGCTTATTTTCCATCGCCTATTGACAATTCGAAATAACTAGACGGCACCTGGCAGATAAATATCGAACCTAGAAAACAAGTAATAAAAACAAATTTTACACGTAGATTTTGATAGAATCAAGAATATTTTTGCTTCTTTTGATATATTTGTCTTGATTATTTTTCTGAATTGCAAAATTGGCGTTGGAAAATAATGGTAAAGGTATTTATATCAGTGACATTCAGTTTAAGTGATATTTGAGAGTTTTTCAAGTTTTAGGTTTAGAGCCATCTTTGGACTGTGTGAATAGGAAAAATTATTGAAAAGAATGGTAAAATACTATTACCAAGGGTTTATAACACTAATTGTTTTGTTCTTAATTGCCCCTCAACGAAAAACAGCTATAGGAATATACATTTCCATCAATTTACAAAGGAAGGTTATATTAGTAGAGGACTGAAAAAAACGTTTTTATGCAGAAATTAGGCAAAGGAGGAACATGTTACGTTCAATAAGGTAGTTTGTTTGTTTCATTCTGATTATCTTGCTACAGGTAAATGATTTTTTTAAATATTCTTTATAATTCTTTCATCTTTCCAGGTCAACAGCATATGATATGAAGGCTCCCTAACTGAAGACATTGTATAATATATGTTTCTTTATACAATGCTGAAGGCTACTGCTGTTTCTTCCCAAAATCTACCAGAGATTCAACAGAAAAAAGAAATTAATAGGCTTACCATGACTCAGCGCAAATTGAGGATGGAAAGACAAAATTCACTTAGGGAAAAACATTTAATTCCTCAACAAAAGTAATTCTCATGATTTCGAAAGTAATGAGGAAATTGAACAACAAAAAACAATGGACATGTATGATTTAATGAAAGATTAATGGTCTGATGTTGATGCACTGACGACCCTACAATTTGTTGTAAATGAAAATTCAGAGGAATTACTGAAGAATAAGTAGTTTCAAGTAAACAGTGGTGATTTAATGTGAAATTTTGCAAAAGCATCACAATGAGGAACAGTTGAATTAGTTGACACGAATTCAAAATTTTAGAATGCTACATGATTTTGTTAGGTAAGTTTCGGATATATTTATAGGTAAATGTGGATAGAATATCAAATCCAATGTTAACGAAAATTCTATTCATTTTTTGATTGTTATCTTCATATTGTGTGATAAAAAATTTGTACAATTTCCCTTTTGCTTAAACGCCAATAAAGACCAGAAAGAATTTCAGAATCTTTTATTGATTTTCACAAATAACATGCAATAAATGATCAAAATAAAAAAATAAAATACTCTGAATCATATTTCGTGGGCAATTTTCATTGAACAGAACACCTTCAAAAATGATTAATAAAAACTTGTATGAACAATGACAATGAAGTCGCAGGATTCCAAATTCAAGAGACTCATTCCTAGTTGAACCTGTGCGTAGTACGACTGATTCTGCTTCAATTGAATACCACTTGGAAGTAGTGGCATTTTTTGACGAATTACGCAGAAAAAGCACACAAATACATTGTTACTCGATAATTTTGGGAGGCAGGCATCGAGAACGTAGCCTCTTGTATTGTCGAATTGTGGAGAGAAGAAAGAATAAAGTTAATGTTGGAATTTAAGATTGCTATGAGAATAGTTTTTCTATGAATATTGTAGTTGTCAAGATTGATATTCAGAGATTGTCACGAAATAAATAAAGATTCTTAAGTTCAAATATACGAGTTAATATAAATAAAAACGATTAATATACCACACATCGAAATAAAACAACAGTTAATAATATACCAATCTTTTGCTTTATTTTGTTTTAATACCCTTGAATAAACTCAATATTGTGTAATACATATTCATTTGATCGTAATAATTATTCTTGCAAGTAATTTGAAAATCTGTGCATCATTCATGGCAAGTACGAATTGGTTCACCTCAATTCACTTCGATCAATGTCCATAAACACACACCACCACCTCAAAAAGTCTTTAAATCACTCCAAAAAATAAAACTCCAGTCATTTCCTTCACAAATTGATTAAATTATATAAATATCCACTTCTCATTCGAAAATTTTGAAACAAATCGCCTAGCGCCATCCAGGCTGGTGGCGAAAACCTAGAAGCGCCCTCAACGGTAGCTGGAATCGCTAATTATTTATGAACCGATTTCAAGCGAATAACCAGTAATGACCGCGGTTATCTACGGTCCTGCCTGCGGTTATCTACGGTTATAGTCTTCAGGGATATTCCTTGTAAAATGATTATAACCTACAATGACCGAAGTCGCTTGAATGCAGTTGGTCCTAGTTGGTAATTACCAATGAGGACCAGGTTATTCGCTTGAAATCGGTTATGGACTTCTTTCTAGACAGAGACTGTGGACATGTGAATGAGAAGGGGTCAGCCAGCCGCCCTTCTATTTGGAACATATGATTTTGACAGTGCCTTAACTTGGTCCTTTTCTGTTTGTTTCATGGGATCTGCATAAAGTCTTTCCTTCTCTTATGCCTCGGATTTCTTTAGAAAAGTCACGTGACAGCAGAAAGCGCGGTTACAAAACTGTTTGCGCTACTGATAGGTACTGAGGCGAATTTTGGCGCTGTAACTACAACTAACTATAGTTACTAGTAACCTATGACGTCATAGTTACTTCTGTCATTTGTTGGGATGTGTCAATCGACGATCTCCTTTGTTTAATATTTTTTTTAATTTTGTTATCAGTTGCTTCGTATTGGAATCTTATTTTTCACCCATCTTTTTCATATATAACTTCCATTCGATTAGTCCTTAATTAGGTATAGATCCAACGATGTCGAAAAAATTGAAAATGTCCCTTTTTTTCTGCTGGTAGGGAATTTTTTCTTGGAATCTATCAACAGATAGACAAAAATCGAATTTTTTTTTATTTAACATCTTTTATTTTGAAAAATCTAACAGGCCGTTATCCCAATATTGCATTCGTGAATCTATGGTCCCAAATCAATCCCATTACAATTTCACTCATTAGAAAGAGATGGAAATACATACTACACGAGTTACCCTGCTCGAGAGGAGAGTAACGTGCTGTGGTATGCGTGACGTCATGAAAACGTCATAGTTACATAGTTAGCTTCGCGAAAACGTGGTAACCCTGTAACTACATGTAACTACGGTTACGTGGTAACCTGTAGTTACAGCGCCAAAATTCGCCTCTGGTAGCGGAAATCTGTTGACAACGGGCGCATTCAGCAGAAAGAGCGGTAACAAACTGTCATAACTGTCAGCCACACAACACGTTACCGATAAAGAGCGCAAGTCAGGTACGCTACTAAAAATGGCGACCGCTACCCAACATGCTACATAGGTAGCTCAACGTTCAGCAGAAGATCATGGATATTTGAACCGATTTCAAGCGAATAACCAGTAATGACCGCGGTTATCTACGGTCCTGCCTGCGGTTATCTACGGTTATAGTCTTCAGGGATATTCCTTGCAAAATGATTATAACCTACAATGACCGAAGTCGCTTGAATGCAGTTGGTCCTAGTTGGTAATTACCAATGAGGACCAGGTTATTCGCTTGAAATCGGTTTTGGTAACAGTTCCGTAACAGTTGTCTCTGCTGAATGCGCCCAATAAGTTAATAGTGTTGATCATAGATATAGATAACCTATATCTATATCTATGGTTTTGATCCAGTTGCCATATTGTGAGGTCATGCGTCACAACGTCAGGCATACATGTTCTGTGCTGTGTTTTTGATGTTCTGTGGTGGATTTGCCTAATAACCTCATTTCTTTTTAATCAATTTTTAATTTCTATTAATCTATTCATGATTTTGTCGTAGTGTAACAGAAAGATATCAACTATGCCTAGGATCGGATGTATATGGAAATTAAAATTTCCGAAACTTTATGAAAACTTTTTAACACCTGTAAATTTCGATAAGTTAACCCCAGTTTGCTGGTGCTTTCGGGACTTTTATAATAATTCAAATTTTAAAATTGCAAAGATAAATAACATTTTCAATACGGCACTAATTAAGAACAATTACTGTCAAAATAATGGAAAAAAGACTAACTTTGCTGCTCAGAGAAACTATGTTAATAAGGAACTTAAAGACTACATTCAACAGAACAAAAATAGATTAAGGGACACAGAAGCAAGAATTAAATTAAAAGGTAGTATTCTAATGAAAGATATAAGAGATACCAAAGAGAAGGTTCGAGAGAAAGTAGAAAATATTATTGAAGTAAGTAAATCTGGATTGGCCATATGTTGTTTTTATTCAAAAAATTTTTCAGAAGGAAAACATTTATACAATACCAAATTTCCTGTGTTTATCTAGAATAATTTTATCACCGTACTTAGGAATTCTGATAATCCAGTCAGATTTTGGATTTGCATTAGGAATTCTAGGTTTTGCTGCTATTACTGATTTGGTAAGGTGTGTTTTTCGAATAGATTTCATCTTTCATCACTCAATATTTTACACTGGGTTGGATGAAAATTTTGTATTTTAGCTTGATGGTTGGATAGCAAGAACATGGAAGGGACAAAGTTCAAAAATGGGAAGTTTTTTGGATCCAGTTGCTGACAAATTTCTCATAGCAACCTTATTTCTATCTTTAACTTACGCTGACTTGATCCCTGTGGTTCTAACCAGTATCATTGTTGCAAGAGATCTTGTGCTAGTAGTGTCGGGATTTGTTATAAGATATAAATCCTTGCCACCTCCTGTGAGTATACAGGCATGTTTCTTAGCTTTTGAGTATATATACTTGTTCCAATTGTTTAAGAAAGCTAATACTTTCTTTTCCAGAAAACATTAAGCAAATATTTTGATGTCACTTATGCAACAGTTCAATTAGAACCAACTTTCATCAGTAAAGTAAACACAGGTGTGCAACTGGCCTTAGTAGGGACAACTCTGGCTGCTCCAGTATTTCATTTTGTTGGGCATCCATTTTTAGAATGTTTGTGGTAGGTTTCTTACCACTTTATTATCTTGCAATTACTATATAATTGCAATTTTTTTCATATATTTTCTAATAATGTTTTTTGTTAGGTATTTAACAGGGGCCACTACTGTAGCATCTGGATTAAGTTATGTATTTTCCAAAAATACATATAAATATTTGAGGAAGAGGAAATAAATAAGAATTATTTTATTTCGAAAATGAAGTGTTTGAATTAGCTTTTAATTTTTCACCTATATTCCTCTTTTTTTTTCAAATACACAAGATACTTGTGTTACACAAGTATATACAATGTTTATATCACCTGTGGATTTCTTGAGTATTCTATTTTTAATAATTTTTATCTTGAAGCTGATGATTCTTGTCACAATGGAATTATGTATTTATTTTAAATGAAACTATTACCTTATCTAGAGGTTTCATAAAAACCTTGATTGGGGTGAATATGATTACCTGAATCGTTGAACTGTTCATTTAAAACCTCACCGAGTTTATCACCTCATTCATTTTGCAACTTTTCATGTAGTTGAGTCCCATGATAGTTCATTAAAAAAAATTCAACAGTAAACCTAGGGTTGCAGATGAAACGCAGCCCTTAACCACTGTGTGCTCTGTGCTGAAAATCAAAAAAGTGTATTTCTGTGACCTCCAATCTTTCTGCTTTCCTGATGTCATTCTTTAACACACTGAAATCGCCAGCAACTGTTTCGCATTTAAATGAATTTTTCAGATATAAAGATGAAAAATATAGATAGTTGTTTGGTAAGGTCTGAGTTTAAAAAGCAGTTTGCAAATACTTCAGAATTATCCCTACATTGGATTCGTATTTCTTTCCACCGTAACACGAGAAACAACATAAATATCCTCAATATACAGACTGTTCAAACATGTTTGTTTCGAAATCGGGTCTGATGCTCCATCAAAATCCATTATTAGTCCAACAATTTAATTGAATTAGTCTTTGCACCTAAGATGTATTCTTTGAATAGACGTATTCAAAGGGCGTTGTTTTCAATGAAAACCCCATCCAAAACATCTCTTATATTGACCACACCATGAGCTTCTTTTTTTATGGAGGAGCTGCCACTTGATCAGATCAGTCCTAGTGGTGAGAACCATTATGAACACACAGATGACTTTTCTGTGAAATAAAATTTTTGTAACCCCCGTCAGATTAAATACTATATTATAACCTAGGGTAAAAAAATTGACATCAATTAGCAATGAAAAATGTTGCTGTATATGTACTTTACTGGGGTTTATTTGAACAAAATACTTCCATGAATCTTATTTGGCTTTACTTTGTACAAAATATGCAATTCAACATCATCTAAAGAAAATCTAATTGAGAATTAAATAATTTTCAAATAAATGTTTTTTCAATGGATTCTAGTTAAATCTTCTACAATTTTCACTAAATCCTCCACTGTGCACTCTTGTTTCATACCACCTTCATGGACCATCTGAAAAAAAATTATATTACATACCTTCTAACTAGAATTCTCTATCTGACTAGAATATAAAGTTTCATCTATCATACTGTACACTAAAAAACTGTACAATTCTCTATTCCTATTTGGGCAGAAATAATGGGTAGAAACAGATGGTTCATTGAGAAATCGATTTCAAAATGTGCCATCTCCAAGTTAATAATAGATTAAGACAAACATTGTTAGGAAGCAATTTGAACAGGGTCAAGAAAATCAAAACCATTTCATTGTTTCTTGAAACTTATGTTGAAAAATTATGAACTGCAGTTTAATAAATTTGTCTTGTATTTAGAAGAAAGAACAATGGAGAAATTGAAGGAGTGAATTTTTTCATGATAAAATATTTAGAAATATTTTCTCTGACGTCACTCGTTCAAATATCGCAAAAATGCATATTTTTGAAAGCTTGACTTTGTCAAAGTAAAAAATCGAAAATTAGCGCAGAACTAAATTGCCAAAATCTGCTTTTAATAATCATGATTTATATTTTCAAACATTTCTGTTTGACGTCACCGTTGCAACGTCAACATACGAATCTTTCAAAACCTACGCAATATTTTTGAAAAATTTGGACGCCAAAATACAGCTTATGTTTGAGTTCATATATAGTTCAAATTTTTGGTAGTTCCTTTTTTCTGTAAAAACTTATTAATGAATGTTCTTGTGATTATAATTAATCAGAAGTTCACTTTCCATTTCGAAAATATACAGGGTGTACCAAGTTCGACGGCCTAGTCGGCGTTTCTGGAGAACTGGACCTATTTGAAATCTGAAAATTGGGATTATATTATTGTATGACAGGATCTACCGATCTAAAATATTTTTGGAGCCTGACCATTTTCAGTTATACAGGGAGTGAAAAAAAAATGAAAAATAAATTTTTTTTCTGTTTTTTTGTTTTCGAATTTGATAGAGTATGCAATTCTGAATACATTCGTACTCAAATCGTTGCATTCGTCAAAATACTTTCCAAAATATCGAGAAAAAAGGGAGTTATGAGTATTCGGCATCATGTTTTTTGTTCCTATTCTAAATATCTTAAGCACAAACCGTTTTCACATTTTTGAAGTCGAAGATTGTGGAAATATTGTACATTTCTAGAATTTTGAAAAATTCGTCACAGTGTCTTCCAAATGTTGGGTCAAAAATTGGGATCAAGATTGCCCCATTACTTTGGCTTTTCGAATTAAAACCATATTTTTTTATGATTGCGTTGGATTCTGTGAAGAAAAATGATGATAATGTTCTAACATGTTGATGCCCCTGAAATTAATAATTATTGAGTTATTTAGGATTTTCTGATTTTATGTCCTATATAGCATCAAAATCTGTTCCATATCAACAATGATAAATGAATTCAGAAAAGAGGTGTGTCACGAGTGAGTTATTGAAATAATTCATCTTCTATGACCAAGGTCATTGTTGATATAAAACAGATTCTATGGATTTGACGCTACGTATGACATGAAATCAGGAAATGCTGAATAACTCAGGATTTATTAATTTTAGGAGCATTAACATTATCATCATTTTTCTTCGCACAATTCAACGCGATCATAAAAAAATAGGGTTCTAATTTGAAAAACGAAAGTTATGGGCCAATCTTGATCCCAATTTGTGATCCAACATTAATAATAATAATAATAACAGCTCTTTATTCCAACATCAATTAGTACTTCAAAAGAAATAACAAAAGAAACGGAATAGTGTCATGAAGAAAACAAAATTAGCTCCTCAGCCCCAAATATTCGTCCATGCTGTATGGTTCCAAGTTCAACAGTAATGAAAAAATCTTTCTCTTGAAGACTTTGAGATCATCTATCTGTTGGATATCTATTAGAAGTGTATTGAATAACTTCAGACATCTATATTCTAATTGCCTTTGGGTCGTGGTCAAATTACACTTTGAAAAATTATATGTTGAATATCTTGTAGCATATCTAGTTTTGAGATTGAGGTGTTGATCAAATAGATATCTATGTTTATAGAGAAATAGTAGACCTCCCCTACTCTGTTGAAATTTGTTCCAGCAGAAGGGTTTCCTTTGGTCAAATTGAAAGCGTGATTGACAAAGTGTTTATTTAGGTTATTGGAAACATCCTTCAGGTTACCGTTCATAGGAAAATCTTTATTTGTCAATTTTTCAGGGAATTTACAATTGACCAAGTTGCTTTATTTTTGTTGTCTGACTTTTCTATTTTATTTTGAAGCAGGTTCTTCTTACTTTCTAGGAGCGATCTATCATATTTCTTTTTAAGTTCTTTGTATTCATCCTGAAATTTAACATCATTTCGACAACAAACAAGTAGTACATTCAATTTCTTCTTCATCTGCTGTAAAATTGGATCTCCTGTTGTTAAATTAAATCTTCTTCTCTCTGGTAATTTCTTGAAAGGGCATACTTCATTCAAATGTTTGAGAAACGTGTGATGAAAATGATTGAATTGTGTATTGACATCATCAATATGACCTAAGTAGGTCCAATCTTGATCAACTAAAGATGTTTTCAGTTTATTTATATTTGCAGTGGAATATATTCTCTTCCATATGAAATTCTGTTTTGGTTTAGGGCATGCTTGTGCTCTATGATCTGATATATGTGTGTCTATTATTTGTGTGGAAAAATGGCAGTTGATATTAGTATAAATACCATCAATGCATGTCGATGTAGTTCTTGTAATTCTAGTTGGATCAAAAATTGCCTGTGTAATGTTATGGGAACTCAAGAAGTTAAGCCATTCTGTACGTTTATTTGAGTCTTTCAGCATATCTATGTTGAAGTCTCTAACTATAATCACCTGTGCATTTTCCCTTTCGAACTTATTAAAAAGTGCATCCAGTTTTTCTATCATTATGTCAGAATTTCCATTATTGTAAACGGTAATACAAATCATCTTCTGAAATTCTATACCAGCACACTCAAAGCAGCCCTTCACTGATACCTGACTTATATCTTTTCGTTCCTTCACTTTTAGGTCATTTTGTACATAGATGGCTACTCCTCCATGATCTCCATGTTGTCTGCAATACATAGCTCTAAGAGAAAAATTGGAAATGCAATAACTTAGTAATTCATCTTCTGCCTTCCAGTGTTCAGATAGACATAATATCTTAATATGTTTATTATCGATGGTTATACTCTCAATTTGCTCAACAGAATTTCCAATAGATCTTATATTTTGATGTATTATGGTAAAATTTTCAGTATTTTTGTTCGTATTTTGTCTGGGAACTGTAATATCAGCTGGTTTGTTCAGATGTTTATGCTTATTAGTTATAAAAAAAACACCTCCCTGTTCATTGAGAAATTCTTTGTGTTTTGCAAAGTCGAACCTTTTTATTTTGATTCAAACAATACGGAAAAAATTGAATTCTGCTCTTTGATAAATTCTTATGATATATTGCATACTTCGGAAGAGCCTACGCATATCACTGCAAACAGTTCTCATTGTCTAGATAATTTTTTGGTTAGTTCTCACCTGCAATGCCAGAACAACATTCTACATACGATGATTTCTGATCATCTAGGTCAAAAGCTCACTATATTTTCTGAACCAAATAGACCACTGAATATTAAACGAAGAATATTTAGCATTGAGAATAAAAATCGATTTTTGAGATGTTTGGAGGATTCTGATTGGAGTTGTGTCAGAAATGTTCCCTCAGAAGATATTAATAGACAATGGAACGTTTTTCAAAATTTGTTTACATTTCATTTTGAAAATTGTTTTCCGCTTAGAGTTTTTCCTGTCAAATCTAAATGTAAGTACCAAATACATAATTCTCCCCAGGTTACTGAATGTAGAAGGCGACTTGAAATTTTATATATGTTATGTCATTCAAATAACGAATTCAAGAATATGTATAAACAAACAAAAGTAGAATACAATAGACTACTTCAAGAACAGAAAGCTAATGTGTTCTACCAACAAATAGCTAATTCAGACAACAAAACTAAGACAACTTGGAGAATAGTGAATGAAATCAAAGGTCGTAATTACAGAAATAAAGACTTCCCTATCTTAGGTGATCCAGTCATGTTAGCAAACGAGATAAATGAATACCTTGTGAACATTCCAATTTCCCAACATTCTGAAATCAATGCTCTACCTTACAATTGCGACATCATACCATGTGATAAATCAATGTTCATCTCTCCTGTAACAACTAGTGAGGTACTTGATTCTGTAGCCAAATTAAAAAATAGCCAAAGCAGTGGTGAAGACAATTTTCCGAATTCTATTGTGAAATATTGTGCCCCATCAATCCTCGAACCACTTACACTCATCATTAATAATTCAATGTGTTATGGCATTTTTCCGGATGCATTGAAGGTTGCTTTGGTTTCACTTATACATAAGAAGGGTGATACGAATAATGTTGACAATTATCGACCGATAAGTCTTATATCGTCTTTTTCAAAAATCTTTGAGAGGATTATGTGCAACAGATTAATAACATGGCTTAAATATAACAATACCTTCAACAGATACCAACATGGATCACTGAAAAGTAAATCCACCCAGACTGCCATATTCGACTTTCTGTCGAGGGTAGTAGATGCTCTGGAAAATCATGAAATTTGTCTAGGCGTATTTCTCGATTTGTCAAAGGCGTATGATTGTCTTGACCATAACATACTCTTCATAAAAGCTGAGAGATATGGCATCAGAGGACCTGCCTTGAAATGGCTGCAATCATTTCTCCACAACAGAAGGCAACGCGTTGTAGTAACTAGAGATCTCACAGAGTACCGATCTGATTTACGGACATTCAATGTAGGGGTACCACAGGGAAGTGTTGCTGGACCACTATTATTCATACTCTACATAAATGATATAGTCTTGAATATAAACCCAGCTGTTTTCAATCCCATTTTGTACGTGGATGATACTAATTTTTTGGTTAGAGGAAAACTAATGACTGACGTGGTAAACAATCTCAATTCATTATTACAGCTTTCAACCAACTGGTTTCATACGAATAAACTCAAACTCAATGAGGACAAAACCCGACTAATGTATTTCATGACAAATAGATCTCAAGTCCAGAGAACCATGTTACTGAATGACGATTTTCCAATTGAATTATCCGATAATGTGAAGTTTCTGGGTCTTCACCTAGACAACGCGTTAACGTGGGATCAACATATAAGTCATATACTCAGTAAACTCAACCAAGCATGCTTCTGCCTTAGAATCCTCTCAAGTTACCTGAATGTTGGTGCTTTGAAGGCTGTTTATCACTCTACCATTGAGTCTGTGATGCGATATGGTATAATTTTTTATGGAAGAGGAAGGAATTCCAATGCAGTGTTCAGGGTACAGAAGCGGGCATTGAGAATTTTACTAAGATTGAGTACACGGGAGTCCTGTAGAGGAAAATTTACCGCCAATAAAATTCTCACTTTCCATGCAATATACATACAAGAATGTCTGTTGTATTTCTTCAAAAATAAATCCCTGTTTGAACATTTTGAGCCACAATCAAATTATTCTACTAGAAATATGTGTTATAACTATCCTCAGCATAGACTTACATCCACGGAAAAAAGTACATTTTACAACTGCATTAAACTTTTCAACAAATTACCACGAAATATAAAATTAATCAGTTCTCTCAATTCATTTAAAAAAGAGGTATTTAATCTCCTCTTGACAATTGAACCATACTCATATGATGAGTTCCTTCTGTAGGGCTCTCCTTTTTTGCCTTTTTGACGATTGTTTCAGTTAATGTTACTTATGTGATTTAATATTGTATTTGTGATATTCTTTGAAATAAAATTTGTGTATTATTATTATTATTATTATTATTATTCCCACTCCATCTGGCCAAAAATCTGTTGAATACATTTCATCTAGCATTTTAAAAGGAGCAGTTACCACATATCTACGAAGTTCATTTTCTGATGTGGGTATTTCTTTTACATTGATATCTTCCTCTTCAAATCCGGGTTTAGTTGTGATATACTTCTTGATTTTATATTCTGTTGCCGTTCTATTTACTCTATAAAGATAGATCCATAATTTTTTTTTTGGACCATTGAAGTCTGTTTGTCTTTGACCTGTGCCTATATTTTTATTGAATGTTGATTTTTGGATGACCCTGTGACGAGTTTTTCAAAATTTTGAAAATGTACAATATTTCCACAGACTTCGACTTCAAAAAAGTGAAAACGGTTTGTGCTCAAGATATCTAGGAATAACAAACATAACACCGAAGACTCTCATCTCCCTTTTTTCTTCAGTTTTTTCTCGATATTTTGGAAAGTATTTTGACGAATGCAACGATTTGAGTACGAATGTATTCAGAATTGCATACTCTATCAAATTCGAAAACAAAAAAACAGAAAAAAAATTTATTTTTCATTTTTTTTTCACTCCCTGTATAACTGAAAGCAGTCAGGCTCCAAGAATATTTTAGCTCAGTAGATAATGTCAAACAATAGCATAATCCCCATTTTCAGATTTCAAATAGGTCCAGTTTTCCAGAAACGTCTAATAGGCCGTCGAACTTGGTATACCCTGTATAACACATTATACAAGGTGGGGAAGCAAAACAGCCCTATACTGTTGTAAGTATGCTCTAGAAAATGCTTCGACAGGTTAATCTTTTGACACCAAATAGAAATTGTTCAATATAATATATTCATGAATTGAATTGCAAAACCTTTACCATGTGTCACTCGAACTCAATAGAGATTTGAGAATCTTGAAGGGACTGCCACCCCGATTAGGGGTATCATCATAGTCCCCTGACCTCGCATTCAAAAGGTGTCAAAACTTTAACTTATCTAAGCATTTTCTAGAGCTTACTTACGAAGATATTGGTCAGTAGGTACATTTTTATGTGGACTATCCCGTATAATGTGTTATATATTTTTGAAACGGAAAAAAATGATTGAGTCATAATCAACTATTGTTTCGATAAGAAGAAACACAACTTTATGTTAGTAAGGAAACCTCTCGGAAAAAACATAATACGTCTGGATTTTTTTGAAAAAAGTTTCTTTATAATGTTTTCATTTCAACACCCTAGTACAAACAGAAACAGAGATAATGACCAAAGTTGAAATCGCCCAAATTTAAATTTTGACCTATAACTCGAAATCAAAAGAAGATAGGGAATGCAGTTGATGGCATTATCAGTTTCTCTGAAAAATATCAACGTAATGTATCCTCTATCTCTTTTGCTTATAAAGTTGTAGTTCAGGTATCACCAATTTTGCCCACCTTGTACTGAAGAAATGCTGAATCACAATTTTTTTTAATAAGTTATTTTTCTGGAAAAGAGCGAAAAATTCAACTGCGTCGACATTACTCTATATTCAAAATTGCCTGTAAAAACTTTCCATGTGGAAAACTTAAACCCTTACTTATATTATAGTGCAGCCATGCAAAACAGTTTGATAACCTAATTCGTTATTTGATGTGAGAGCTGCTTGCCACTACACTAAATTCGGAACTAAATGGCGTCTTGAAAATTCTGGTCCTCATTGGTAATTACCAACTAGAACCGACTGCATTCAAGCGACTTCGGTCATTGTAGGTTATAAACATGTGACGCCATTGTTTTGGACCGCAGATAACCGTACGTAACTTCAGTTTGGAGCAGGTTAACGGCCGTTTTCAATATCCGATCTATCCACCAAAACGGTTGATAGATAGCTAGTGTGCATGATATTAATGAAATGTTTCAATGCTCAGTGTCTAGCTACCAACCATTTCGATGGATAGATCGGATATTGAAAACGGCCGTTAGACTTTCATGAAGAAGTGAGAGTGAGGTTAAATCAAACTGAATAGTGCTTGGAAATGCATGTGCGAATAATACAATATGTTAAAATGAATATCTAATGCTTGATTCACAATGGACGTAACTTAACCCATATGTGAAAATCGAAAATTTAAACAATAAAAATCAAACTCCATAAGAATAGAAGTGTTCATGTTGCATAATTTCTACATTTATATTCAAATAATGGAATCCAAACGGTCATTAGTTCTATGGTTCTATCCTTAGTATCCTTCCTGTGAATTGTCAATTTTTACTTGACAGCCATTCAACCAACCGTTTTTATTCATACAGAATTCGAATAAGTCGGAACCAACCGCGGTCTGACGTTGTCATTTATGAACCGAGCAGTCAACTGTTGACCAACCAGAATAGCCACTCGAAATCGCCTAATATTTTATGAAACCCACCTTTACACTTGGCAAATCCTTTGACATAACTCAATATTTATGAATCCCCATTATATAACTTTATCAGACTTTTTTACACCTAATGTGTTAAATGAAACGCAAATAAATTTTATAAAGAATGATACCTGCAATCCTTCAGAAACTTCTTTCATTTTTTCCTGTGAAAGATCTAAGAAGCTTTCAATCAAATCTCCATCTATAAATCCTTCGCTCTGTTCCATCTTCATGTCCGTGTGGAAAGCCCTCCAGTATGAGTGCTCGATCTTGCCCACAGACTTTATAACATTCGCTAGTTTGTTTTGGAGTTCCAACAGAAATTCATAGAATTGCATTGGAATTGAAGTAATTAAACCTTAAAACAAGAGATATTTACACATCAATGTTTAATGTCGATGAAAAAATTGTTACATACCTAAAGAACCGCCAACAGTCCCGAATAAGACACATCCACTGGTAGGTGTTGATGTTTCACCTAGATTTTGCATCACCAAGGAGCCATGTCTGAAAACATTGATCATCTCACCGATGTGGAAATGCCCAATTTCTTGCATCTGCTGTCTTTCTTCATCATTTGTGGCAGCGCTGTCTTTTTGACACACAAACAGGTTATAAGAGTTTTCAGCGCCAAGAAATATATCATCATCTAGTATTTCTATAGCAGTCATCCAATTTGGATTGAAATCTCTGGCTATTTCATCAAAACTGCCTGAAATCATATTGAAATATATCAAAGCATTATATCGGATATCACAATACTTGAAGTATAGCTTCAGACTTCCAATTTACCTTCCATGGTTTTATACTGTAATAGTGTCATACTCCTCATAATATCACCGACAAGAATGAAATCACCCTTGGTCTTCAGATGTAAAGCTTGCACATTATTGAAGTGCGAACATTCTAACCTCAGTTCCTTCTCGGCAGTCCATTCAAATAAACGAACTGTACTGTTGATGGTAGCAAGAATTTTGCCATTAAATTCACATAGTGAATAGCATGCTCCTTTTATTTCTTTCTCCGAAACATGTGTCAACTTGTTGTCGTGCCACTGGAAAATAAGCAACCTTCCTTGTTTGGGTTGATTCTCCTCTGGATTGACTGTAGCAGCAGCTGAATGTGAAAATAAGAAATGAGTATGTATACAGGGTTATTCACGAATATTGCTCTATAAAATATTTTTAGGAAAGACACAAGATCTGGGACTCTGGGACTTTCGTTTTAAAAAATGGCCCATTTTTTATTGCATAAATAGATTTTCCATTGAATTCTGAATCTTTTTGATTCCAAAAGTTTGAATTTTCCCGAGAAAATTCTGTTCGGGAAAAAATTCTGTTCAAATGAGGAATTACGAAAAAAAATCTCGAAATTTAACTCTGTTGAAATCAGACAACTTTTTTTAGACAGGTTTTTTCATTAAAAATTTTCAATGTTGAGAATCTCTGAGAAGAAAGACTGATGCTTCTTTTCTGCGTGATTTTCAGAATATGATATAGGAGGTCACAAATTCTTTGTCAAAGTTAGAAGTGACGAAACATAAAAAAATCGTTTTTTTCAAATTGGAACCCCATTTTTTCGAAGCATTTTCAAAATCTTCGTCAAAAAATAATAGGAGCATACGTCCAAGAGCAGTCAAGTGAAATTTTTGGAAATCTCTGTTATCCAGAAAATATTTACTTATAGTTCAGACGAGTTCAGTTTTTCTTTATTTTTGAAAGCTTAGGATAATTTCCGCAAATTCTTAATTCTGGAGAATTTCTTTTTTGTCATGGTAGGGAAATTTGAATTTTCAGTAATGAAATTGTTACATGTTCTGTTAATTATTCTTTCAAAAGCATTAAAAATTATTACAAATTAATTTTTTCTGCATTCCTGAGAATTTTTTACATTGACTTCACTAATACTCACATTGAGAACTTTAAACTAATTGTTGCTCTTGCATTACAGATGATAATTCAAACTAAACTAGTCTGATCTATAGAAAATATTTTCTCGATAACAGAGATTTCCAAAAATATCACTTGACCGCTAATTATTTTTCAGTAAAAAGACACATTCGGAATGAGATTGCAAATTGAAAACAAAATCATTTTTCCTGAATATCTCTCTCTCTATTCATTTTGGGATAAAAGTCTTAGAGGTATGCTCCTATTATTTTTTGACGAAGATTTCGAAAATGCTTCGAAAAATGGGGTTCCAATTTGAATAAAAGGTTTTTTGATGTTTCGTCACTTCTAACTTTGAGAAAGAATTTGTGACCTCCTGTATCATATTCTTAAAATCACGCTATCGGAAGAGAAGCATAAGTCTTTCTTCTCGGAGATTCTCAAAAATGAGAATTTTTAATGAAAAAGCCTCTAAGTTGTCTGTATTTCAACAGAGTTAAATTTTGAGGATTTTTTTTTTCGTATTTCCTCATTTGATGAGAATTTTTTTGGAAAATTCAAACTTTCGGAATCAAAAAGACTCAGAATTCAATAGATAATCTATTCGTGCAATGGGTCTTCCCGTTTGAAAAACGAAA
This sequence comes from Hippodamia convergens, assembly GCA_038502775.1. Classification (NCBI taxonomy): domain Eukaryota; kingdom Metazoa; phylum Arthropoda; class Insecta; order Coleoptera; family Coccinellidae; genus Hippodamia; species Hippodamia convergens. Next base: position 26,710,911 of record CM076607.1, on the reverse strand, counting down.
GTTGATGTCTCTTCCGGAAAAACCGGAAGTCCTAGAACCTTGAAAAAATATACGAGAAGTCGTCTTCTTACTTGGAGCTCACCTTTAGAATTTCAGTCCTAAAAATATTGGGTTATTCACGAATAACCTTGTATAAATTGGGGATCTTTTCAAAGTTGATTGGTATTTTCACTGCATCACTTACTTTAATATTGATAATATTTAAATTTAATAAGATAAACTCTTCCTTACCCACTACATAATAAATGTTAGGATCATTTCCCAGCTGACAAGACATTATTGACATGCCATATTCTTGAGGCATAAGTTGATATGCATAAAGAACCTCAAACGTGTGTTGATCTATGATTAGTAAATTGTGAACTTCAACTTCCTGGCCATACTCTGGCACAGGATTGCCTGATCCAAGCAAGCCACTTGTACCTGACTTAACTCCTGCCAGTGAGGCAACACTGCTTGGAACAAAAGACTGTTGGGCCATGGTTGAAGCACTAGGTCTCGCTGGATTTAAACCAGTAGAATCTTGGATGTCTATTCGGGTAGTAATAACGCCAAAAGTCTGCAAAGAAAATTTGAAAAAGCATCAAAAACAGTTATAAAAAAGTACCTGAAAAAGAATAGTAATGTCAAACATCCTCCCAAGAAATATTAAACAATAACATGTAACTCACTTGTGTTTGTTCTTGGTAAGCAATCCTCCTAGGTGATTCATACAATGGCACAGTTCGTATATGAAGCTTTTGGATTTCATCGATTGTTCCAATGGTAACAGAAGAATCCGTAGCGAGTGCCAAACTATCAGGATAAGCTTCAGAATTCAAGGAGCACATATGATTGACCTCTTTGACATTCACATTCGAGAACACTAACTTATGATTTGAAGAATATATTACAGTAGGTCGATCGGAGCATGCAAAAACATTAACAGTACTGAGTGATCGGAAAGTTTTGAGAACAGTTGGTTGGGTGCCAAGTGTTACTTTCTTCTTCTCATTGAGAAGACCAGATTCTTTATCCAAAACGAAATAATACATGGATCCATCTCCCAGAGCGCATAGCAAATATGAGTGTCCTTCAAAAGATGCCATGAGCACTGAACGAGGTATAATCTCTGAAAACAATAAAGCTTCTGTGAAAATTTCAATAACACACAATGTATTTTTGGTAAACTATTCTATTTTATTCTACTATTTTAAGCCCCTAAGAAGCATCGTTTCAAAAAGAAAAAAATCTAAATAGATCATGTGAATGGACTAATGGACATAAGAGGTAAGGTTAGGACTTTAGGCACAGTAAGGTTATAGTTATGAGTAAACAACGCTTGTGTATAACGCATCAAGTAAAAACGAGTGTAAGATAAAAGTACAAATTTGGGTAATCTTGTAGTTTCGGCATGTGACTTTGCGGTTCCTGAAGCAGCAACGTTGCCAGATTGGACTATTATTTGGTTATTTAAAGAGTTTAAAGCAAACGGACGCGTCCATTTCTTGAAGAGTTTGAAAGTAGTTGTAAAATGAGAGTATTTGTGGAAATAAGAATTGAAACAATGGATTATTTAACATCATTAAGCAGCTCACAAGTTGTGAATCCAACTGAAATAATGAGTGTGGGTGCAAGAAGACTGTTACAAGGAGAAAATTGTATTTCCGAGTAAAATTTTTCTGGAAAAATACGTAAGTGAAGGTATTTTTTGCTTAGTTTTTCTCTCCTTGTAGCACTCCAAACTAAGCAACTCAAAAGTCAAAATGAATTAAGTAAAATCATTTTATTTCTCTTCATATACTGAATTATATATCTTGAAATTTATTCAAAAATAATCTAAACCTATGAAAACCATTAAATATAATTATTCAAATATATAATTTACATATATTAGAATTTCGACGACTTTGAAAATTTAAAGAGGAAATTATTTGAAAGTCGCATCAGCAATTGAAAAACTAAATAAATAATAAATCAGTTCAAGAAAATTCAAATAATCGCAAAATTCAAACGCAAAGAGATTGATTCATACATGTGTAATTATCCCTTGATATTTTCTGTCAAGAATCTTTTCAGGCGGCGTATCAGTTGAGTTCATATCCGTTTCCATGGATTTGGCTTGCACAATCTGACAACAAAATTCGCATATGACAATGTTCGGGCGTGCGCAATTTGGTTCTCAATTTCTCACATATCTAAACTACAAGATAACCAAGATTTTCCTCTCATTTACTCAGCAATGCCTCCATTCATAGGAACAAACATTATATGACATGTGGACTAATGAGTATAAGTTGAAAAACCAAGTCAAAGATAATACAATTTAAAGATTTAGAAAAACTTCAAATGGTTATCTTTGAATTGCATTATCTCTCTTGGTTTTTTTGACTTCAACTCGTTCATCCACGCATCATAGATATTTTGTTAGTTTCGGTGGGATAAATTAGGTTACAGTAACATGCAAAAAAATTTGTGTCTGGCTAGCCGATAGAGAACATGGTGGAACTGGAACTTTACTCACCTCCTCCGAGGTGTTCCTTTACTACTTCTGATAAATCAGGAATTCTCAATATCCTGACAGATATGTCAGTCCATAGGCCAACAGCCACATAATCTGCTGAAGTTGCCCCATCTTTGGCTGGTGTAATATCTAAACAAGAAGCTTCAAACTCCAAATTTGTAGACCTAAGTAAGAAAAAAAATGATGAGCTAATTTGCCTAGTCAAAAACTGCACTGCTGTGATTTGCGAATAATAATATGTTGATATAATATACTCCATTCACTTTTATAAAATCACCTGATGAAAAGTCAGTGCGCACACAGAAAATATCGTTAATGACAAAATGACGTTGCCAGTTTGTTTCTTTGTTTACATATTGTTCAAAATCGAAATATTGCAAATAACTAGAAAAGGAATCCTTTCTATCAATTCATATAAACGTTAATTATTTTCGTCCATGACATCTTTTCCAATTCATTCATTTTCCGAATAAATTCACATTCTGAGAAATACGTAATTGCTAAGAATGTAGAAAGAGCAACATAGTGTTGACTTGGAACATAAAAATATTTTGATAAGCATCATAACCTTCATTTTCGTTCCATACAGAGTGGAATGTCGTCGGCCTAATTCGTTAACCTGCTAAGTCCATTTTTGGTCAATTTCACTTTTCGAGCTAGTCAGAAAGTTAAACGATAACCTACCTTATAGCATAAGAGAAACGGCAATATCAATATTCAATTTAGTAGAAAAGCCGTGCACGAAAAACTGCTTTGTACCCAATAGCAAATCAGTCACGCTTAAGAGAGTTCTTGAAAAAAGGCAACAAAAGCAATCTTCTTACTACAACAGGCAACGGAAGAAATGAGGCATAATAAAATTTGGTACAAACATAAAAATCATTGGAAAAAAGGAATAATAGATATTAAAGCCACTCAGCCAAGATCTTACTATATTAGAGATAACAGTAACAACAACTATTTCATTTTGGTTGAGGCTTTCGCGGCCATCGTTCAATGTGACATGTTCTTTCGAGCATTTAGGCCGTCGTCGTAGATTAGTTCTCGACGTTTCGCCAGTTCGAGTGTCTGGCATCTTCAGGAGTTATATTTCAGGAGATGTTCTCACTGGACTGAACTGCCTGAGTGTGACGGGGACGCAGATTGTACTTCCTTATATAACCTCGGTCGGGGGGCGTGGCTGCGCTTGACCGGTCTCGTCCCGATAACGAACGCGCGCCGGTGTCCGACCGGTTCACAACCGGTCCCCGATCTTCATTCACTTCATGAACCCGGTTATTATTATAGGAAAGTGGTTTTGTGTTTTTGAGTACTGGCACCCATGTTCTATTGATTTGCAAAGATTCCTCTGATTTATTGAAATTCGTTGGGTGTTTATGAATTTCGATTGCTTCCCTGTAGAGCCTGGGGTAGTATGCGGTAGTGGTGCACAACACTTGGGTTTTGTCGAATTCTATTGCATGATTCGTGTTGTTCAGTGTGTGCTCTGCGACGGCGGATTTCTCGGAATGACCCAGTCTACAATTGGCCTTGTGTTCCTTGATCCTCGTATTGATAGATCGCTTCGTTGTACCGATGTATACACTTCCACAGCTGCACGGAATTCGGTATACACCTGGTGTACTGAGTGTATCCCTTCTGTCCTTGGGGGAGTTGAGATGGTCCTTGATCTTCTTCGACGGTTTGAATATTGTCTTAATGTTATGTTTCCCCAGAATTCGTCCGATTCTATCTGTCACCCGTGGGATAAACGGCAAGAATGCTTTTGTTTCCGATTCTTGGCGACGTGATAGATACATCAAACAAAGGCCTGAACACAACAACGACAATGTATCACGTCGCCAAGAATCGGAAACAAAAGCATTCTTGCCGTTTATCCCACGGGTGACAGATAGAATCGGACGAATTCTGGGGAAACATAACATTAAGACAATATTCAAACCGTCGAAGAAGATCAAGGACCATCTCAACTCCCCCAAGGACAAAAGGGATACACTCAGTACACCAGGTGTATACCGAATTCCGTGCAGCTGTGGAAGTGTATACATCGGTACAACGAAGCGATCTATCAATACGAGGATCAAGGAACACAAGGCCAATTGTAGACTGGGTCATTCAGAGAAATCCGCCGTCGCAGAGCACACACTGAACAACACGAATCATGCAATAGAATTCGACAAAACCCAAGTGTTGTGCACCACTATACAAGCTTTGTCTGCTACTTTGTAGGAACATCAAATTGTGTCCAATGATTGACCAATATTGCATGAACAATTTTTCGTTTTTTATTATGTACAAAACTGATTTACGAAACAAAGAATCATTTTCTTCAATACTAAACCCTTTCAATGCGCATTAATTTTCAGTGTTTCGCACTGTTGGAAGTGATTGTATGAATTTTGTTGAACATGTTTTTGATCATCTAGGTGTGTCAAGACACAAAATGCTTTGAGAAATTGTTTTGATTTTTTTCTTCACGACAAACTGACCAATTTGGTCAAGCCAGTAGTCACTTGGCAATTACTTAGATTATATTTTAAGTTGTTGATATTACCCTTTCAGTATTAACTCTCTAGGATGAATTTCCAGATAATATATAGCAGATCCAGTAGACACCACAAGTTGGCAAGTGTTGCAAGCGACCACACTTATATTTTTTTCGCTGGGCGGTTTCCATTCAGCCAATAGCCTTTTGGTGAGAGCGCATACTAATCTAGCAGAAGCAGAAGTGACCTGAACCAATTGTTCATGAACAACATTCCCGCAGAAGAAAGTTTGCTGATCTGCTGAGAAGCCCACAATTTCAGTCTCTTCCACTTCTTCCCCATTCAGACTGAGGACACGAGTTTGTCCAACGAATGATAACACAAGAGTATTGTCCAGTTTGCCATCTTGAAAAGTTACATAAATTAAAAACCGAAAAATGGAAAAAGTAATTTCAGAAATTTTATTTTACACTGTTAAAGATATGCTCACCGGAGGCAACCTGCAAAGCCCACATTCCTTTGATGCTGGGTAGATCGATGGATGCATGTTCCTGGATCCCAATTCCGTTCCGGATGATCCTCAATGAACCTTCCTTAAATGCTCCAGAACACGTGACTAATTGACCTTGTCCCTGCCTCTCTAGGTCAACCATGCACATATCAACTATGGGGGCTAAATTCGTGAATGTTTCCATAACAGTTACATAAGAACCATTTTCGTCAGCTTTGGTATTCAACTTTACTAATTGGGAATCGCCCAAACGAGAGCCAATGAATAAAACGCCGTTATCCAGATATGTGATGCATTCAGGAATGGCGATTTCACCTACAAATATTATAATTATTGAGATTAGCGGCTGTTCTTAGTAGATTCTCAAAACCATCACTATTAGCGGATTTATTAAGACACCAAAAATTATTTTGTGCTCCCAGAGAAATTTATTTATACTTCTGATAATTTCCACAATTATGACGTCATACTTCTTATTGTAATCCGTTTTAAATTTGGAGAAATTACAATCAATTTCATATTCGATACAAAAAACCTCAATTTAATCTTTAAAAATGGAGTTCACTGAATTTCCAAAATTGATCATGTTTTCAATCCTCCTGACTAGTGCTACTAAACATTCTAGGACTGAATTTTCAGTTCAAACGTTATAAGTTCATAAAATTATGCATCTGGAAACTTCATACTAGTTATAACTCCAACTGTAATAAGTTTCATGATTTTTGGATGGTGTTAAGCCTGTATGTGTGTGCTCACCCAGAAAATCCAGTACAAGACAAGAAAGTTCTGAATGATTAGGCTCACCACCAAATATTTTGGAAATGATTTTGTTCAGTTTTCATTTATTCTGACTACTAAGAATTGAGCATATTAATCATGGTTTGTGTTGTGAGATTTTGAAATTCCGTGTTAGAAAATTTCATGTATTCATTCTGATTACACTGCATCTTCTGATTGCTTGAAGTATTCTGCATTTGGACTTTTTTGGTATTCATTCATCATCATGGGACAAATGATCAAAAAAGAAATTTTATATTTTGAAATTTGTAATTCATTTTTAAAACACAATGTAGCAAATTCTTTTCCATTTACGGTTATTTTTGAATAATTCTGATTGAATTTGCTTCTTGTGGGGGCCCTCTGCACTAGGGGTCTGATACAGAGACGTCATTCTGTTAGGATAGAACAATCCTAACCTTCACAACACTTGTTGAAAGTGACAAAGTAAACAAAAACTGTGTAAAATCTAGCGTTGAATAAAACATACCTAATAATTCCACTTTCAAGTCCTTAACAAAATCAGTTCCATCTCCTCTAGTCTCAATCTCTAAGAAAAGCATGAACAGATGTCCTGCCATATCACCCAGGAGATACCTCAAGCCACCAGGGTCTACTTTGGCATAGCATATAATCGAACTTTGCTGAAAAATTGAAGTTTCATCCATTATTTTACAGAACCAAAACATGCTTTTGATTCAAACAATTATTTAATAATCATAAGATGATTGGTTTGGGCAAGGTTTAATGGTTAAGATGATATTTCTTCTGTTACCACATCTAAAATATAGAAAGCATTCTCATAAAGATGTTTAAGCCAAAATGATGAAGAATAATGAATATTGAAGATTTATTGAATGAATCTTGTTAATTAGGTTTTGTTGTATCTGGATGTAGAACAGCTAATAAAAATGAGTGGAAGAATTGGAAGAACAAACTGCTTCTATTTAACATCATATTTATCTAAATAAGATGATAAATAGAAGCACATTACACATCAATGAAGCTTACAAATAAAAACTTCAAAGGAAGTTAAAAGCAAATGAAATTATTTTCTATAGAATAATAATGTGGATATTGATTAACTACTTCATTTTGATTATTATTAATTTCATCAGATAAAACTGCCATTAACACAATAAATCTTCAATTTTCAATCGATTGAGATTTTTATTACAAGAGGTGACTGTGAATTAAATTTCACATGAAAAATATTTGAAAATACATAATAAATGAAATCAAACATGGTTAGACAAATGGAAATTGCATGTTTCTCCCCATGAACCAAAACTATTGATAAAAAATGAGGAATTCTGAAGTATATATTTAAATAGAAGCTTCATTAACATAAGTATTAAAAAAAACAATGCCAGACTGAAAATCCACAACCATAATATGAAAAAACTAATTATTATTTTGCAACACTCTGAAGTTTGCTTGAACTATCTAGAAAGTCATATTTGCATGATTAATTAAATGTGGACATAGATATTGAAGATAATAGGAAATTTCTGAAGTTGACAACAAAGTGAATAAACCTGAGGATAAACAAATATAATTAGAGAGTCCATTCAAAAACTGAACAAAAGATTTGTGCAAACTAGAGAAATTACGAGACATAGGTCTTTTGAGATGTGATCTAATACTACAAAAAATGAAGGAATATTTAATTAATCATTTTAAATTTATTCGCAATCAGAAAATTCATGCAGGGGTATATAACTCTAATCAAGATCATTATTCAAGATGTTATTTTCATTAAGTTCTGTTGAAAAAATTCATAATTAATGTTTCTGAGTGCTGAGAAAGAAAAAACTTATGAATATTTACTTTAATAACTGCTGGATCAACAACAATTCCTGAATTCCCATCATGATACATAATACTTTCTTGTCCAATGATAATTGCACCCTCTAGGGGTGTTGGCACAGGGATGATGATTGAAGCATCCGTTTCCACGTTATCTTGTCTCCAAGGAATCTTAACAAATTGTTTTTCCCTCAGGGAAATTTCATGAGTCTTAACATGACGGCCGTTCACATCTTGATGGATCAAAATAATTGTGGGATTAGCGCAACCATGTAAGAATTCCACATCATAAACGTTCAAATCTTCCATTCTAAAATAAAATTGAAGATGAGTTCAAAGTGAAATAATATTTAGGTAGGACATACCTAAAATTGGATGCTTTCAGTTCATAATTTTCTTTCTCTAATGGAATAACCTTAAATAATCCATCATACAATCTCAATCCAATTACTCTGGCTTTTGGATCTATAATGGCTAAAATACCAGTCTCAGACGGTTTGCCAATTTTATCTGCAACGTTTCCATGTGCCTTTGTGATTATATCTAAATTTTCATCATCATTGACACACTCTAATATCATTGCATTATATCTAACAGTAATTATGAACAATGAGTCTTTAGTTTCATTCTGAAAAAACATAGGTCAAAATATAGCTAACCACAATGGAGTGATTTCACCTGTGGTCTGAATAACTTCATTACAGCAACCTTTCCATATAAACCGACTTCTTTTATGGGGCGAAGCCCCTCAGGTGTAACTAAGTATATTTCTAATCTTGTATCTTTCGCTACAATTAAATTCAAATCGGACGCCGAAGTGAAATTACCTGCAAGCAAGGTTAAGGAATGAGATGCTATATTTATAAACATCGTTTTCTCATTTTACCAGTGACACATGCTGTAACAGCAGTAGGTTTATGAGCTGTGACAACGTAATGATGAGCCATTTTCTAGATTTTCTTATGTGAGCCTGATATTTTTCATTGAGAACGTTTCTTTGAAAATTCGAAAATGTTTATGATGTTGACACTACGTTAGACAGACGTCAAATCAAGTCTCATAAGAATAATACTATTCTATGCCCGTTAAAATACCACAGAATATCTATATTTACAGGAGAAATATTCTGTGACAATAAAATTTTTACTCTGTGGTTTGTGATAGGCCGGCGCCGGCAACGGCAGAGGAAAGCGCATAGATATAGATGTTGAGGCTCAGATCAAGATATTTTTTCTAATAGACGGATATAAGAAATGAAATATTTGAATATCTTATAAATGACGATATAAAATTAATTAACTGCAGGCAACCCACAAAGCGTTGAGGCCGCCATATTTTTGCATGCGGAAATTGTTATAGCGGGAATTTCAATCATCAGTGCTGAATTTAACAATATCTACTTTTTTTTATAGAAGAAGTACTGTTAATTACATAATGATGTAAAGTAAAAAGAAAAAAAAACAAAGTTGAAAGATTCCAACTGAATGCCTTTCGAGTCCGAACATAAATTATGACGCAGAATCTGAATGCTAGTAATTGGGTTTTATCGTATTAATATCCATTTTTTCATAACGTTTTGCCATTTGTGTTTTATGAAGCTTATGTTATTATGAAGGGTATCCATTGATATAGATTATCTATGAGGGTATCCCAAATTCTCGCACGATTGGTAATCACTTTGTCATGTATTTATGATGAATTCTGAGAACCATTGTTCTTCGGATGAGCAACGAAAGCAAGAATGACCAAACCCATAACCTACCTTGAATCTTCGGATGGGATGACGCAATGAGTAATATTAGCAATCTCAATAATCTCCTAGTCCGATCCAGTTACACCTCAGACCCAGAATCCTCTGAAGATGCCTACCGAAAATGTAGGCGAAACTCTTTAATGAAATTGATGCTTCTTCTCTTTGTGTCTTGTTGGAATTAGAAATGTTTCTTTTTCGATTAGTGAAAATGAAATGCATTGTCTATCTTATCTGGAAATACACATTTTTCAATTTTAATTCATATACATTCTCTTCATGTTCTTTGAATGCTTGATTGGATAATATATTATTTCCAATTACTTCTTACATATTAACCTATCAATGTACAAGGTAGGTATTCCAAACAGGGCTGGATTAAGACCACTTGGTGCCCGGGGCACTATATGTTTTGAGGGCTATTTTAATTTGATTGTCATTATACTTAAATTTTGTTATTTTATCGATTTCGAAAATGTGCCATAACATTTTTATTAACGAAAATATTTGAAAATGGGCATTTTTTCACTCGAAATATATTCAATTATTTTTTGTCTCATGTAGGATAGAAAAAACAAAATTTTTATTTTGAATAAAATAAAATAATCAAATGGAGCCCCAATAATTTCACTTTATTGAACTTGCCGATTTGCGAGATTTTTCCCATAATATAATGAACAAAACTTACGAAAATAAGGTACAATTATCATTCCTGAAAAATAGAGTAATACTCCTAAATTATGAAAATACCTATGAGTATAAGTTTTCCAGTAATTCCATTCGAAATTTGAATTATCACTCAATTACTCCAAGTGCTACCCTCTTTTCAAGGGTTTTTTAATATACTGTCAAGCTTTTCGGGACTCCCCTTAAACGTGTTGCGAACACATCTATCAGACTTTTGGGGTTACTCAGCTTTGGACTAGAAGTGGCCAGAAGCTTGGACATCGACATTTGTTTGCACAAAAAAATTAAAAAAGATTAATGCATTTTTGTTGAACAATTTTTCAAATTTTCACCGCATTGATGTGTTTCTAGTTATTTTCATATCAGAATTTACATTATTTTGTTCAGAAATTTTTGTTATTCAATATATAAATTATTTTTATAACTTTCATTTGAAAAACTTCAGGGGAAACTTATCATGAATAACATAAATCTATAGAGGGGGTCCCCGACAGGAGGGTCCGAATTTTGCGTCACGCCACTGCAAGAAATTTCAGGCCATTTCAGGCAAAAAAATCCCTTCTTCTTTTTGACTACAAAAATTTCCTAAATCGGCCTAATTCCCTCGAGTTCGGAACACTGGTCCCGACGTGACTCGTAAGTAATTAAATCACGGCATTAGCATACCGTGTCTATGTCTATCGTGAATGAACCTACTCGGCGGTAGGGAATTCCCCTTTATTTGTATTTTGTATTGTCGGTAGGGGCCCCATTATCCTAATGTGCCCAGGGCCTCCAAGAGGTTAAAGACGGCCCTGCCTTTCAGTTATTTTCATTGGAGAATTAGCAAGGAGGGATGCAGCAAAAAACACTTACCTCGAACAAACAGCCAGTCTTCTCCACGCAGTTACAGATTTCTTGGAGAATTTATCTGCTTTTGAGATGTACTTTTCAACTTAGCAAATCAGAAAAGGCACTTATGGAAATATCCAGTCCTTGTCAAGTTACAAGTTTGGCAGTGCCAGTCATAGAAAAGAAACATCTAAACGACAGTCGTTGATTTGGATAAATGTAATTCGAATGGAAATGTAAAAAAAACTCTAAATAAATTGTATAATTTTTATTTCAACAATTTGCAGTGTGTAAAATAAACATTTATTTACTCATTTAATTTTCAAGAGTATGTGTACATAATTGAAATACATGTACAAAATATTAGCTCGTCTTCACCTTTGGGTTCATATCAGATATTGACGATTATTGTTATGAAGAAATAACCAATTGAATAGTATTAACCTCACCTTTAGGAAACTTATAATTTAACACTAATGAATATTTGGAAGTGGTGTAATATTATTTGAAATGTAACTCGTATTTGCGAAACAAACAACTACAGGTTGGTCAGATTTCGATTATTTAATACTACATCTCCTAAATTGAAAGAGAAAGAAAAAAGTAATATACATTTCATATTCTCGTTTTTCGAGAAACATAGTCTAGTTTCTGTGCTACAGGGTGATTTTATAATTTGCTAACACCGCAGAATTGTGACTACACTCTCGAAATAAAAACATCTTTAGGTAGGTTTTCCAGCAGTTTTTACCGGTGCTATCGAAATTTCAATGCAGCTTCAAATTTTAGAGCAAAAATTTTTTTTTCAACTGAAAATCATAGAGAGCTATGAAATTTTCCAATAGACAATTTCAGAAATATATAATAACAAGCTCATACCCGCGGCTCCGTTCGCGTTATATTTTAATTTAAAACGGTACTGATAGGTCCGCAACCCCACATTCATAACCTCGTATCGAAGGAGAGGCAGCACGTGTATATGTCGTAGTCTTTTTATAAACTCAGTCATATTATAATACGCCTAGGCTTTTTCAATTCGACTAGGCATATTGCAATATCATCGAAATAATGGACGATCTCACAATTTGACTGGCCATTTAAGGCTTATTATTATACGCCTGCATGGTTATTCGGCTTATTGTCAAAACTTAAAAGCGCGCGATTTCCCCAGATTCTGAAAGAGGTTATACTCGTCGTATTGTAATTCGACTGAGGCTCTCTATCTGTTGTTGTTGTGACTTACTACTCTACTAATTTGCCCACTGAAATTGTCAAAACTTGAATACTGAAGACGATCTGGAAACAGTTCTAAATAACACTTAATCTAAATATGCTTGCTCCGCAGATACATCACTAGAAAATAATAAATTATTATCAAGAAGTCCAGATAATGTCACAGATCTAAGCCAAAATGAAGAAATAGTCGAGAACCAAAGAAAAGAATATGTAGAGAGCAAGAAAAGAGCTGCGGCAAAAAGGCTGAACTTTAGAAATTGAAACCTTTTGAGGTTGATCAAACAGTAGCTATTGAAGTTCCTAAAGTAAATAGAGGACCTCTGGATTCCAAAAATATCACAGAAACCATAGTAAAAGTCTCCAATGATGTTTACCAAATTGGTACCACCCATGATCTGTTAAACTTCTCGATAGATGAAATAACTGATTGCCAAAGATATAAGAATATTGATATTCCAGATAATAAAGTAATTTTCCTAATAGAAGCTTTAAGATTATTCGCAAAATTCGAAGAACAGGGATTCACAACATGTTCTTGCAAACCAAGCAAGTCACAGTATCGAAATAATAAAGGTTTATGTTTTAAATCCCATATTAAATGCACAAGTCAATGTCATAAGAGTAATCCATGTTGTAATAAATAATCCGAATCTAAAATTATCTATTTATTTTTGTCTCTACATCGATTTCCATAATCTGCCTGATACACTTCCAGGCGTATCATAATACGACGTATTTCATACAGTCAAATTCTAAAAACAATCGCGTACAGGTTCTTTCGAACGAAAAGACTAACAAGGCGTCAAGCGTATTATAATACATCTGAAAATATCACTCATATTGTCAGAATTTCACTTGCTTTGGTTGTTTTACAATACGCCTAATCATATTGAAAAAGCCTAGGCTTATTATAATAAGACTGATATTATAATGAGCCTGCTACATATACATAACGAAATGATGTCCCGTATAATTTCTTGCTCAAATTCACACTCGTTCAACCTACTGTAACCTGTAACTTTCAAAGTATCCATTAGAAAACTATTCTGTAAAAAGCATTTTTCATCAGGAATAAATGCTGATTGAATTGAAAATGTTAAAAATGGCTATCGTGGGTTGTCTTCGGCAGTTAGACATATGCCGTCGCGGACTTTTTTATAGAACTTTTCGAGCACTACAAAATTGTCTTTGACGCCAAAAAATTAAATTAGTGTTGGAATCTACTATTATCTCTATATAAGTCAAAGGGGATCGGCAATAGATTACCTGTTGGACCCACTATTAGTTAGCAATTGGTTTTTCATTTAGAAAGAGAATGTGTGGCAGAGAAAGCACAGTTAAACAAACACAAAGATCGGTGAAATCAAAGTGTAAATTCTTAATCCGATTCAAATTTCAAGAACGCACCCCATGAGGAATCAAATACAAATTGTAACTATAATGTGTCTGTCAACAACACTTTCAATGCCCTTAATACCGACTCACATGATCATCGATATCTCTTTGAAAATTTATTCAATTCCAATTATGAAATTCCAAAAAGGTCTCTCGTGAAATTCAGCATATGTAATTGCATCTCGAAATGTGTGTCTTTCAATATTTGTACAAAAATAAATTAAGATATTGCCGGAGTGCTATCCTGTCCTGATGAAATTGCCGAACTACTTCGAGCAGTTTTACATATTTTGAAATAAAAGAAAAATATGTATGTCTTATTTATTTGGAATATTATTGAATTTTTTAATGAATTTCTCATTGCACAACTAATTTTTTTTCAAAATGTACTAGTATTCTTCAACTCAATGTTATAAAAGGCATTCAATGTAATGGGTAGTATAATAATGTTTTTTGCATTTGTAATGTTATCTTGTTTACAGAGTAAAATAAATGTATCATATATAATACTTCTTAAAGTGTGCTTCATAAAGCTCTGAATGTCCGATCAAGAACTATAAAGTTGATTTAGGTCACCGATGAAATTTCAAATCAAGTGATTAGGTTTGTCCAAATTTAGTTGAGGGTTTTATAATCGGACATTGAAAGTTTTGTGAACCCCACCCGTATCTTCAAATCGGACGAAAAAATTCAAGAAATTATTGGGGAGACTGCCACAAGGGGCTCATGAGGAGTTGTAGAACCACGAAGTCAGGAATTAGAGTTGAATGAAGAAATGGTAGAACCAAAAGACACTGACCCCCTAGAAGCCTGTTGAAATCAAAGATTTATTGAACAATATACCTCTTCTAGCAAATGAAAATATAGTTTCAGAACTGAGAGATCTGAAGAAGATAATCCTTGAAAAATATATTCATAAATAATCTTTTCTTGTTAGCTGAGTTTTGTTTCGTTAATTTCATATTTTATTAGATACCTATTAAGTATATGTGTGTCTGTAGGTTTTTTTGTGTATGAAAATATAATTTTTCTGATTAAGATTTTATCAAACGGATTTTTCTCTAGCTTGTCACATTAGTGTCTTTCGCGACGTTCTTGCAGTAAAATGGCGACTTCAACACACATAACTACCATAAAATATATATCCTTTTTGTCACACATCCTCAGAAACACGACATTATGCAACCTAAGTTTGATATATTTGATGAGAAAATCCTTTTTGTTAATGATTCCACTCAGACTTTGGTGAATTTCAATACAAATTGTTTGCAAGTACAAGTTTCATATTATAAGTCCCTCTGGTTGGTGCGATATTTATAATTTATTTAAAATTTTCTACAAAGGGCTTATAATGTTCGATATTTCAATGTGTAAACATTGGTCATTTAAACAAATTTCAAGATAGTAGTTTCATCATCATAGAATTTTTTTGGATTAAGGGGAGATATGATTGCTAATAATTAATATTTATAATAGATTTCAACCTGAATTGAATTAAGAATGTTATTATTGAAAACAAAAATTGATTTTATTATTTTGCATTAAAGTGAATCGGGATATATGAGGCAGATAATGAGGAGAAACTAAAATTCAAAGGGAGATGAATTGTAGACAGAAAGAAAATAAGAAATGGTAACTCAAGATGATTGAGCATTATGACAAATATTCGAATAGGGATCTTTCTGAAGAATATAAACAATTTGCCCTAACTTAGTAGATTTGTGGACCACGTGCTTATTCTCTGCTCAGCAAAATACTTAGTTCACCCAGCAAAAGAACTTTACAAATGGTGACGAAAAATATGATCACTTAAGCAGATTTTTGCAAGTCTCTAGAAAATAAGACTAAAACGATTCTGAAGGAAAATATGAAGGATGAAATGTATTTTGTGTATGGATGAAATGGCAAGTACAGAGAGGGATGAAATTATAGGACTTCATAAAACTGGAAGGGACAAACTGTTTTGACTGCAAATAATGCACTTGTTATAATGGCTAGGGGTTTATATCCCGATTAGAAGCAACCATTGGGGTACTGCTTTGTAAATTTCAAATTAGAAGCAGAACACATAAAGAAAACTTTGGGAATATGTATTAATCTCGGTATTAATAATATGACTGAAATTGGATTACAATGTGAAGCTGTTTATAGTGATATGGGGGTAATTTCCCCCAACATTTCTTGTATTCTAAGAATGGTTCCAAAAAAACTTTTTTTTGGGAAGATGACAAGAATTTATTTGTTCGATACTTGTCACTCGCTCAAAGTTCCAAATAATTGTTTGTTGGAAAATTATTTGTTACACAATGTTTTCCTTTCAGAGAACAAAAAATATCTTGGTCATTCATACAGAACTATTAGGAATTGGACAGAAAAAAATCCATACAAATCAACAGATGCACATCTTAGTCCTTCATTCATTTCGACAAAATGAAAGTTTTATTAGCAATCTAAGTTTTTATTCATATTCACAGTGTGACTCTGCCTTGGTATACTTCCTCCTGAAGCTGCAGCACCTAGAGACACTATTTCTAAATTGATATCCTCAATTCATCTACAATAAACAGAAGAGCCGCATACAAGAACCTTTCTGAAGTAAGTGATCTTCAGCTAAAATTTTTTGAAAGACGTTATAATATTGGGACAATTTAAAATCCTATAAGTAAAGATGAAAGAGATGTTACAAAAAAATCAATATTCAAAAATTGCTGGATTACAACCATGAATGGGATATTATTATTATGGGACAATCTTCAGAAAGCCAATTTCAAATATCTGAAGACACGCAAAATAAATCAGGATTGCTCAGAAAGCTTTTTTGGGTTCATAGGACAATAGAGTGGTAAACCCAACACCCATTCATTTTGACAGGGTTTTTAAAATATTGTGTACAATAGAATAGTTCACAACATGAACTGTATTTATGATTGGGAGATATATTAGCATTCATTCACAATCTGTTGAAAGTGTGAAAAATAATAAGGCATTCAAATTATATCTTTATATATCAATCCTTAAAAATAGTAACTCTGAATGCTTTTAGTCACATTTGTGGTAACTTACTAAATGAGTGTCGGTCTATACACGATTGTGGACAGTATACTACAATTATGAAGGACGTAGGGTACTGTGAATTGGACAAACTTTATAAATGGAACTAAAGACTTTTCATTTATTTCATTTTTTAACTAGGAAAAACTTTTACATCTTCTTTCAAAAATTCAGTAAAGGTTCAAGAATTTGCACACCAATATTGTAGTTGTTCTTCATTTCCTATTGTCTATCTCAGAAAATGTTTACTGGAATAAGAATTTTTCGTGGGTTGAAATTGAAAACAGACGTACTGAAATATAATTGGGTGTGTTCATCAATACTGGTACAAATAAAATTTTAGAGTTTTTTCATTTTCAATAATGAATTTTCATTTAACAATTCTATTCAACCGGAATACACATTCGAAAAGTTCTTTCAACTATCACTGTGATTGGAAGTCGAATTCGAGTGTATTCATGTATTTAAATTTTGTTGTTTTTCCATTTCTCCAAATATTCTTGCTGAGAATATGAGTGGTTCAATGATCTTATTTCTTTTTCTATGTTTGAAAATTTCGTAAGGTTAGGTTAGTTTCTTTATTATTATTTGCTTGCTGTTAAGCAGTTTGGTGAGTTTGTTCGTACGTAGTTTTTGTGAGGATATTGATATTAAAGAGGATTTTATTAGAACCAGAATGAGAAGTGCAACCGTAAGTACCTGCAAACAAAAATCAGGATTTTCTAGTTTAAATCTTCAATGCCAAGGAATTTTTTAATCGAAATCAAACAAAGATCAAGTACCAAATGAAGAGGTAAAGGATCAAGTACACGGGGCGAGTTCACAAGCTAAGAAGCTGGCTCGTAAGAAGCCGCTAGTGTCGCTTCCCAAAGGTAAGCTTGACAACATAAAAACATCCAACCGGCAACCACGCAAATCGTATATTCCAACCTGTTTTCCATGGTTCTATTTGTGTTCTGTGGTCATTATCTTCAAGAGGTTGCGCAGATATCGTGTTGCCAAATTCAAATACATATTTTATTGAAATTCGTGTGTAGGACTTGTACGTTATCTCTGATTGTTGCAATTTTGTTTAGTTAAAGTCAATTATCATTCAAGTACTTTTTGTACTTTTTATACAAAATGTCGTTAAAACGCTGTTTCGTGTTTAACTGCGAAAACAATACGAATTCCGGAGTACCGATGCACCACTTTCAGAAAGTTGGAAAAACAAATGTTCTGAGGTGAGTTATAACATAAGTAAACTGTTATCCTTGTTGAGTTTCAATTCAAGCTTCTTTTATTCAGGACTGCCACTAGCCATTTTGCGCAGAAATAGTTGTATGTATAATACATTTTCAACGAACATTGTAAAATTTATGTATTATTGATGGTAGCTTCTCCTTAAAGCGTTAACCTTTTTCTTATTCATTATTACTGGCGAGATACGCATGATCCGGGCGCATTCAACCTCCCCGAGGCGACCTGCATTTCGACCCGAAAATTGGGTTAATAAGAATAAACACGAGACACGGCAAAAACGAAAATGAATACAAAAATGCAAAGAGAAACTTTAAGAAGGCAATCAGAAGAAGTAAAAATGGGAAATGGAAAGAGCTCATCGAAGAACTAGACAACGACATATGGGGTCAGGGATATAAAATCCTAGTGAAAAAAATGGGACTACAAATGAGAGAAAACTTAGACGAAGAAACTAAAGGCAGAATCGTCCGAGCACTATTCCCTACTAAAGGCAATGCAGGCATAGAAGCCAGAACCCCTGACACCAACGCAGAGCCATTTAAAATAGAAGAACTCCAAACAGCCCTATGAAAAATGAAAAAGAAAAAAGCACCAGGACCAGACGGAATCACTACAGAAATTATAAAAGCAATAACAGAAGACAGCCCAGAAAAGATCCTCGAAATGTACAACGAAATATGGAGAAGGGCTGAATTCCCTGAAATATAGAAAGAGGCAGAGCTTGTCCTGGTCAGGAAACCAGGGAAAACAGGCATAGAGCCAGGTAACTTTAGACCCATTTGCCTCCTAAACGCTGCTGGAAAGCTATATGAGCAGCTAATACTGGGACGTCTTGAGAAAGAATTAAACGAGAACAACCTCCTGTCAGTAAATCAGCATGGGTTCAGAACATCAAGATCGACTATATCTGCCATAGAAGAAGTAGTGAACTTTGCAAAATGGGCAAAGAGTGGCACCCACAAAACCCGTCTAATATGGATGGAAAGAGATATAAGAAGAGCTGAAAAAAATGGGGATAACAGAGCACATTCAGAACGTAGTAAAAGACTACTTTAAGAATAGGAAACTGAAGACAGCCCACAAAAGAATAAATTTGACATGCGGGGTACCACAAGGAACAGTTCTTGGTCCCACATTATGGAACATCCTATATAATGAAGTACTAGAAACTGCCGCAAACGACAGAAATATAAAAATTACCGCATATGCCGATGACCTACTCAAGACGACGACGGGAAGAACAGAAGAAGAAGCTTGGGAAAAAACAGAGCAAATGACAAAGGAAATCTCAGAATGGCTCAGAAACCGAGGGCTCGAACTAGCACTGAACAAGACGGAAATGCTAGCAGCTAGCAGCCATAGGCAGAAGACCACTGAATAGAACAAAAATGAAGATAGAAGAGACTGAGATCGAAACACAAAAAAAGCTGAAATACCTAGGGGTAATACTAGACAGCGAGCTTAACTTTATGAGACATATTGAATATTGACTATGCCGTGGAGAGAACAAGAGGTACAATTAATAGCTCATGCCCAGAGTAGAGGGCCCGGCTACTAGGAAAAGAAGAGTCTTAGTAGCAGCAGCTATGTCCAAGCTACTGTACGGAACTGAAATATGAGAAGAGAGCATGAAAAAATTCAAGTCTGCCAGAGAAAGCCTCAGGAAAAAACAGAGGGGAGTAATAGTGATCTCAATAAGAGCCTATAGCAATGTCTCAGGCACAGCAGCACTAATCATTGCAGGCGTGATACCGGTAGGCCGAAGAAAGAATGGAAATCTACCGAGACAGAATCAGCAAAAAATGCTAGAGAAAAAACCAGAACGAAATGGTTAGAAGAAATATGTACGCACAGAGATAAAACACGCACAGATAGATAAAATTTCCGTCCAACAATAACTAGAAAACCTCAATTAAAGAAGGATTTTTACCAGAAATGGGGTATGCGTGGTGTTTATATACGGAAATTTTAGCACCTCCTGTGACTGACATAGATCATCCACCATTTGTATATATCAATAGAAAAGGAAAACATTCTATAAATGTTATGATTATTTGTGATAGTGATTGCAATATTCTGGCAATAGATGCACGATATCCAGGCTCTGTGCATGACGCTTCAATTTTTCGTTCATCTGCAATTAGAAATTTTCTAAGAGAGGAGTTTGACAATGGAGATGTGACATCGCATTTGCTCGGAGACAGTGGATATGGTGTGGAACCATGGCTGCTTACACATTTTTTAAATAACCAACTAAACTCACCAGAGGATAGGTTCAATATTTTATAGAGAAGAAACCGAAATGTTATAGAACGAACATTCGGTATTATGAAAAAGAGGTTTGCTTGTCTTTCTCGACATAGAGTTCTACTCTACCACCCATCATATGCAGCATAATCATATATGCAGTTGCGATTTGTCACAACATTGCTCTTAAAGCTAATTTGCCCATAGAAGAGTTTGCTGAAGAAATGAATATTGGCGAAGGAATACCAGTCAATGATATCCAGTTGATAGGGGACTATGCAGATCTTGGACGTTTAGCAAGAAACCAGTATATATTATAAAACAATGTATAATTTTATAATTGTATTATATTTCTGTAATAAAAAAATGCAAATGTATGAACGCTTTATTAATATATATATAGTATATATGAAAAAATGAAGTGTCATTTCTTTTAAAGAACTACTTTCCATTTTCCGTTCTATTTTTTATTTGATTTGAACTTAGAGAATGCCTTGATTTGTCAGTTGTTAATTAATGAATGTCATTAGGTATTTCAAATATTGTAAATTGAGAACTCGAAGAAATAGCATTGTTTTTGATTTCTTTCAGGTTCGTAAGTTATTATTTTAAGATATTAGAGTTCGTTTGTTAAAGAAAATAAATCTTTCAGATCCCTTAGTAACCCCAGATAACATCCATACTAATATGTGTGTTTGTTTGTCCTCTATGGACTCAGAAACCAGGTGACCGATTTTGATGAAACTTTCACTATATTGTAGAGAATTTTTTTTGAGGGGTTTTCATATAGGGTTCATCCCTATATAACGAAGAAATAAGAAAAAATATCGAATTTTCATGAAAAATCCCGGTACTTTCCGGATTTTACCGGCGACGCTGCGCAAACTATAAGAGATATACACTGAGTTGCAGGAACGTCCATTAAATTTAATGCCGCCTTAATTCTCCCTTAAACGGAATATCCATAGACGGTAGCCATGGATAATCCGTTTAATGGAGAATTGAGGCAGCATTAAATTTAATGGACGTTCCTGCAACTCAGGGTTAGATATGTATATAATAAATTGAACGCGGCAAATGTCGTTACTTTCGATCAACGCGGAAAAGCTTGTAAAAATTCCCAATTAGATGAATCCGTAAAAATTTCAATAAGAAAGCACATTGAAATGTTTGAACCAATTGAGAGCCATTATTGTAGAAATAACAAAAGTCTCGTCTTTCTACCACCAAATTTGAATATTTCCAAAATGTATAGAATGTATGAAGATTATTGTCAAGAAAATAATATTCACAAGAAAGTAACCGACAGTATGTATCGTCACGTTTTCAGTACGGAATTCAACATTTCCTTTTTTGCACCAAAGAAAGATCTTTGTGATATATGTCACAAATACGACAATATGCAACACAGAAGAACAAAAACTTCTTGAAGATTATCAATTTCACACAAAAAATAAAGATTTAGCAAGAACTATTAAAAACGAAGACAAAAAAAAGCAGAGGGAAATAGAAATTATATTTGTGCCACTTTTGATCTACAACAGGTATTGCAAGTTCCAAAGACAGAGGTGGGGGTAGCATATTATAAGCTGAAACTGTCTACTTTTAATTTTACAATTTTCAATTTAGCAACAGAACATGAATTTTGCTACGTGTGGCACGAATCCATAGGCAAACGTGGTTCATCCAAAATTGCCAGTTCCTTACTTCTTTTCTTAAAAGAAAATATGGAAAAGGGAACTAGAGAATTTAGTTTTTATTCGGATAGTTGTCCTGGACAAAACAAAAACAAATTTCTTTTTTCTTTCTATAATTACGCTGTCCAGAAATATAACATCAGAATAAAACACACATTTCTTGAAAAAGGACATACTCAAAATGAAGGAGATTCTATTCATTCAGTGATAGAGAGATCTTCAAGAAATGTACCAATTTATACTCCCGATCAATGGTACACACTTGTAAGAACTTGTAAGAAAAATAATCCTTACATAGTGGTGGAGCTCTGTCAAGAGGATATATTTGATATGAAAGATCTTTCCAACAAAACATCAATAAACTGGACGAAAAACGAGAAAAATGAAAATGTTTGTGGGAGCCATTTCAGAGCAGATGCCTATTTTAAGGTGAATCCAGCCAGATTGATCATCTACTCTATTCTTTCCATCAATCCTTCAGTTGGTTTTCCTCTTCTACTTCAGTTTCTCCACCTGCCTTGTCAAGTATTATTCTTAATGCGCCTCCTCTTTCAACACCATCATCTGTAACAGATGGACTGTTTGGTTTCGAAACTCCCACTATCTCTAGAACACCTACTACTTCCCCCAAATCTAGAAGAAGAGCCTAACACCACTCCCTCTGTTTTATCCTCGCTTCATGTCACAAGAATTGCGCAGCTCAATCCCAGAAAGCAATGGTTGGTGAAGTCACATAAGAAGAAGCAAAAACAGTATGCTCGAATCAAGAGGGAGTACAGAGAATCGAAAAAAAAAGCAGAGACAAATGTCTTGGAATTATCAGTCTTCAAGAAGCTTCCTTGTGCGTTGAAGCAGATATTAGAATCTACCATGCGATGTGCTGAACGTAATGCTAATGGCCGGCGTTGGTCATCACCTGATAAAATTCAAGCACTATCTCTGTTGAAAAATTCACCGAGGAACTACAACTTCCTGAGAAAATTGTTTCCTTTGCCATCTCCTCCAACCCTTAGGACTCTCCTTCGCAGAATTCCCTTCACCATAGGAATTTTCCAACCTGTATTAAATGTCCTCAAGATTAAGTTGGAAAGTTTAGACGCAAAAGATCGATTTGTTTTCTTAATGTTCGATGAAATGTCCATCCGACGTCATTTATCCTATAATTCAAAATTGGACAAAATCGAAGGCAACCAAGACCACAAAAGAACAAGGCTACAGTGGAAAGGTAAGACAGAGGCAATATTATCTATGTAAACTCTCTGTGAATGCTTACATTTTCCGCTTCTGATAAATGTTTTCAAACTTGCTAAAGATCAGATAACTGTAGATTCTCCTCAACTGTCTCACTGTGCTCTTTTTTTTAATTGTTTTATAATGAAAAGTAGGTTATTGATTTCTCATTTCCCAGGTCGCAAATCATGCTCCTGTTTGTATGGTGCAAGGGCTAATTCGGCGTATGAAGCATATTACTTTAGCTCCTCACAAACCTCCAGTGATCGTCTGGTAATATTTCTGAGCCAAGTCATTCGTGCATGTGAAGAAGCAGGCTTAAGAGTGATAACAACTGGTTGCTTTACTTCATTGAATCTATAATGTGTTTAATCTTCTCTTGTCATTTAGGAATATATTATCTTAGAGAGCTTCTCATACAACGCAACCAATGCCACAATGTTAATGTCCGTTCCAGCCTACTATTTGACATTCCTATGCACAGAACAGCAAAGTTCCAGAGGGGCTTCGAGTATATGGCTGTTAATATCTTAAATACTTACAGAGCGCTTTACCACGTGTGATGTGAGACAAGATATACTTTCAAACAAAGGCTAAGGAAGCAATTATTAGATCAGCAGAAGTATAATTACACTTTGTAATAATATATATATATATATATATATATATGTATATATATATATATATGTATATATATATATATATATATGTATATATATATATATATATAGATATATATTGAATCTTTAATGATCGTACTGGATATATATATATATATATATATACTATATATATATATTGAAGGTATTATTGCTGACTATTTAGATACAGAAAATACACAGAAGCAATACTTAATTATACCATATGAAGAACATCTCACAAAGAGAATCAAAGGCTTAATTCCTATTGATAAATTCAAAATAGCAACAAAAAATGTGAAAACTATAAGATCAATCTTTACAAGAGTAAAAGATTCGATCAATGATTTGAATAAATCTGATGTGGTATATAAAATTAATTGTATTGATTGTGATAAATGCTACATTGGACAAACTAAGACGAAACTAAAACATAGAATCGCTCTTCATAAGAGTAACATAAGAACATACAAAGATACATGTGCATTATCAATACATGCTAATTCTGAAAATCATCAACCTGATTTGAATAATGTAAAAATATTAGACATTGAAAAAAATGACAAGAAAAGAATATTTATTGAGATGTTCAGAATATGGCAACATGATAATTCTATGAATTTCAAAAAAGATATTAATTGACTCAGTTCAATGTATTCATATCTGATGGACATCGATTCAATCAGAAACAAACCACCAGATCGAGTCATTGAGAGAGGTTCATCAAACATCATTACATAGAATCATACCCTTTTAATTTTTGTGATTCGATTATTTCAAATAATTTTCTTTCATAATGTCATATTGAAATTTTATCAACTTCAAAATTCAATTCACTTATGATTTCTGTAAATTAATCCCATCATTCTAATCTTTCATGCAACTAGAGCACTAGCAGAAGTGGCAACGTCTGACATTCCGAATAATTGGGATGTTCTCAAGCATTTCTTATACACTAAATTTGGTGATCAAATTAACTTAGACGTTTTGATACACCAATTACAATTCTTAAATAAAAAACCCAATGAAGACATAATTTCCTTCATAGACCGAATAATTTCTTTGAAGATAAGAATAAATTATAGAATTGACGCAGATAGAATGCCAAATCCAGAAAAAGCAATTTATAAGAACAATATTTTAAAAATTTGTAAAACTGTTCTAATATCAAACGCACCTATGGAGCTAAGAACATATTTAATAACGAATAATGAATTTTCTTTTGACGACACAGTAAACGCAACGAAAGACTATATGTGCAATCTAGCCCAATATGAATTACTTGATAGAAGTAGAAAAAATAAAAATTTTGCTCAGAATCATTCAAAAAATGTCCCAAGAAATTTCAATTATACTTCACAGAATAGACCAAATCACCCATTTAATAATTACGGCGAAGTACCTAGATTTCCTTCTCAGCCAATTCAATTTACTCAGAGAAATACCAATACCCAAATCATAATAATAATTTTAAACCGAATCATTCAAGTAATGTTTTTAAACCAAATCCAAATCAAAGAATTACTACCCCTCCAGAGAAAATGTCGATTCAGACAAGAAATTATCCCAAGAAACGTTCAAACTATTCTAAACAATATAATTCAAATCCTCAACGTAACTTTTATCATAATAATTACTAGAATGGAAATCAACATAATAATCCCAACTTTAATTTTGAAGAATTAACGCATTTAGATACGAGGAAACAGAAAAATGAAAATCAATTTAATTACTGTAAACCTTCAACGTCAAAAAACCACGACAATAATAGTCGAAATTTTCGCGAAGTTACCCAAGAAGACGCATTGACTTAAATTATAATATTAATCATTCTAATCAATTGCCCTTTATTGAATTCAAATATCCAAAATGTAAACTTTTAATAGATAGTGGCTGTTCAGTATGTCTGATAGATCCAAAATTTGCTTATAATAATTTCTATGATAATATTTTTCAAGAAGAAAAAACGTTAACTGCATGCATGAAGCAGGATACTTCAAATGAAAAAGTATTACTTCCTTTATTTTCAGAATTCCGTATGAATGATAGTCACCCTTTTGTACTTCATAAATTTCATAATAATTACGATGGCTTTATAGGAGCCGATTTTCTTAATAAATACGGTTCAGCGTTAGACTTTCAAAACCAAGTATTAATGAATAAATATTGTAGAATTCCATTCAAATATGGAAAAACTTCGATTGAAAATAATTGTTTAATTCAGAAAGTATCACAACTTGAACGGGAAAAACATGAGCTTTTCGAAAACTTTGCAAATAATTTACAGGAAATTGATAAAATCAACAAAGCAAATGAAGATTTGAAAACTGAAAATGAAGAATTGAAATCTAAACTTTTCATGATCGAGATGTCTAATAAAGAACTTGAAAAAATGATTGAATTGAACTCTAAAGCAAGTTATGAAATGGAAAAAGAAATTTCAAATTTGAAAAAATCAATAAACGTAATGAATAAGGAAAAAGAAAGTTCACAAAAATCCTATTTTAGAATGAATAAAGCAAATAATAACAATGAGCAAGTAAAATCAAAATCTGATAGGTTAAATGATGAAATAAATAAATTGAAAGCGATTTCACAATTTCCAATTCCGAAAACTCAGAAAGAAATTAAATCATTTCTTGGTCTAGTAGGATATTATAGAAAATTTATTCCTAATTTTGCAAAGATTACTAAACCTTTAACAGTATGTTTGAAGAAAAATGCGAAAATTAATATTGATGATCCCAAATACATTGAAGCTTTTGAAATATGTAAAAGGAGTTTAATGAACGAGCCGATATTGCGTTATCCGAATTATAAAGAACCCTTTGTTTTAACTACAGACGCATCAGGATTTGCGATAGGTTCTGTATTATCTCAAGGCATTCCTCCGAATGACCTTCCCATTGCTTATGCTAGTAAAACCCTTACTGAAGCGGAATCTCGATATAGCACCATTGAAAAAAAATTACTCGCGATCGTTTGGTCATGCAAGCATTTTCGTCCTTATTTGTACGGGAGAAAATTCACAATTTATACGGATCATAAACCTTTAACATGGCTATTCTCTTTGAAAGAACCTAATTCACGTTTAATGAGATGGCGTATTAAACTTGAAGAATTTGATTATGAAATTAAATATAGAAAAGGATCAATGAATCATGCAGATGCATTAAGTAGAATAATATTGGAAAATGGTGAAAATACGATTATAAATAAGGACTTCGCATATTTTAATGACATTACGTATGAAAACTTTACGAAACTATATGAAACAAATAATATTCCCGATTGTCATAATATTGAAGAAAAACAAGGAAATTTATTTAAAGCCCCTAATAAATATTCGTTAGCCCATTGCGTATCAGAAGATTTTCATATGAGTAGAGGCATTGCCCGAGATTTCAAGAGAAAATTTGGAAATATAGATGAATTAAAATCTCAGAATAAAAAAGTAGGAGAAGTAGCTATTATTCGAAATAAAAACCGTGTTATTTATTATTTATTAACCAAGAAATTTTATTATGATAAACCTACATACGAAAATGTATTTAATTCCCTTTTATATTTGAAAAAAACTTATGGATTCAAGAAATGAAACTCATTTAGCTTTACCGCGTATAGCATGCGGATTAGATGAATTAAAATGGCCTATTATTTTGAATATGGTGAAGTATATTTTTGCAAGATGCAAAGTGAAAATAATTATTTATTTATTTATCGCCTCTGCATACTGAAGTGAATAAAGAATTTATAGATTTTAACGGAATCGAAGAGAATTCACGTGATAAAGATGAAAATATTGAGATGAACTATATTGAAGAAAATGTAATTTCTATTGCCAATTACGCTACGGAAGATCAATTAAATCATATACGATTACCGACAGTAGGAAATAGTTTTTATGATAAGATTAATTATGAACTAAGTATTAGTGAAAGAAACGATATGAACCCTATTGAGGATGATTCAATATCAATTATTAATGATGTAACAAATGAAAGAAATAAATGTCAAGAATTATTAAATCGAGGTAATAATAGAAATTATAATGATATTGATGATGTCGTTAGTGATGAATTTAATGAAGATTTACTGAGTGATTTGAAAAATAGATATTTAGGTGGATTGAACGATAAACGTTCCGCAGAAAGAAGAATGTTCCTTCCTTTTAAGTACAAACCCTATGTACATTAAAAACCGTGTTGTTAGAAAGTTAGATCTAGTTTACAAAAATTTTAATGCTTGCTAGATAGATAGACATAGAATTCAAGATATGAATAATAAACACATTAATCATGAAAATATTACTCCCTTATAAAACAATTGATTATGAACATATTGATTTGAAACAAGTCGAGGATCTTATTTTAAAGTATCAGAAAGAAATTGATAATTTGAAAAATAAAGAATTATTGGGATTTACACAAACGCCGCATTATGAATATTTACAACATTCGAATACAATTAATATTAAAACTTTAGAAGAACTTGTTAATGGAAAAATGAGTGTTAAAAGAGGACTTATTAATATTGGAGGTAAAATTTCAAAGATTTTATTTGGAACGTTAGATTCAGATGACGAAGAACTTTATAAAATATATTTTGAAAGTATAGCAAGAAACGAGGACACACTTATGAGGAATCAAAGACAGATTGCTACTGTAATTAATGATTTGAAAAATAAGTATATTGATAAATTTCGACAATTCGCAGACAATTATAAATTATTACGAACAATACCGCAATTGAGACACATTGAACACATGCATTTTCTCACATTTGAAATTGAGGATATTAAAAGTATACTAGATGAAATCCAAACAGCAGTGAGCTTTGCTAGATTACATATCCTACATGAATCTATTTTACCATATACGAAATTCGAAGAATTAATTAAAAATGACACTATTATTCCAATGCATCATTTGAAAGATTATTATCAGTTATGTCATACAAAAGTCATATTTAAAGAGAAAGTTTTATTATTTCTTATATAAATTCCGACCGTTTATGAAGAGAATTTTAATCTATACAAGTTTTACTACATCCCTCAGAAAAACTTAACCCTTCCTTATACCAATCCTTATATGCTCACTCAACAAGAAGAATTGAAATGGTCAACCAGTGAATGTCATGCAGTCGAAGAAGACTACCTTTGCGATCAAGACTCCTTAACAAAACCTCCAGAATGTATGAAGACGATATTGAAGACACATTTAGAAAATTGTCCCAGGAAAAAAGTTATTCCTATATCAA
This sequence comes from Hippodamia convergens, assembly GCA_038502775.1. Lineage (NCBI taxonomy): Eukaryota > Metazoa > Arthropoda > Insecta > Coleoptera > Coccinellidae > Hippodamia > Hippodamia convergens. The sequence continues at coordinate 26,681,562 of CM076607.1, read as the reverse complement.
ATTTGAAAACTTTGGAAGATGGAAGCATCCTTTCGATAAATAATATGGAAATTCAAGAAAAATGTCCTCAGCAAACGAAATACTACTTCACTTCACCGATGGCGATAATCCAATCGAAATGTATCATAAGTAACTTCCAAAAAGAGATATTCCCAACCTCGATTAAAAATCAAGAAAAATACATAATTCTACCCAAGACGGCGATAGTCCCACGAAACCAATCCCAAGAAGAGGAAAAAGAAGATTTCCAGGAAGAAGATATTCCAGATGTCAAATTAGAAGATATTCAAAGATGGAATCCAAGTACATCATCAACTTTTATGATTATTATAGGAATATTTATGTTTTTAATTATTTTATACTTTTTATTGAAATATTTTGAAAAATGTAAAGCTACACCTAATCAAGGTGATACCTTTATCCAAAGGGGGGAGGAATTACATAATATGGCCCCATACTAATTAGATACATTGTTTATCTGTTTACCATTTATTCGATATATTATTATGTTATATTTTGCAGACTAAGCAATGAACACCTGCAGTGAATACGCAGGAAGAATGAGATAAGAAATATTATAAATATCTGTGGATGACATTTTCTAGTCAGTTAATTAATCGATCTAGTAGCTCTACCAAGTATTAACGTTGTATTGTATTGAATAAAGTAAAGTAGTTTTTTTTTTAAAACGAAGTCTTCCTCCCGAAAAACATAATTATATATATATATATATATATATATATATATATATATATGTATATGAATATATAAGAATATTCTTTGCTGAATAATTTGAAATCAAAAGTTCAGAATAAATCAGCATTCCCAAACGATGAATTCCAGAAGAGACCTAGAGGGAATAAGTTCAATTTACGCAAATTTATTAGAAATTGATAAAAAGACTAGAGAAGTTGTGAACAATGATGCCACAAGACTTGAAATAGATTAATTGAAGTGAAGGAGGTGCCTCTGATGACACGGTAGTGATATTTTCAACCTGATTTGTGTTGTGTTCTCTTGTACAGGGAAGGTTTCGAAGACTTTTCAGTGATTGTTTTAAACTCTTTATTTTATAACTTCGATTAATTTGTTAGATGAACTAGTAGAGGAAGGTTGTTAGATATTATTCGAACACAGTTCTGTGGTTTGAGAGTAAAAATAATCTAATGTCAGTGTGAAGAAAGATGTCAATCTCCAACCTAATTCATCTCATCAAGTGTTATTACTTTCCATATTCTAAATTCTCTCTACCTCACTAACAAATTCTATCTTTGGTAAAAATCTCAGTGTCTGTAAGTATTTCATGTTTTTCTTTTAAGCAAATAACTCACATGTGCTCATGTTGTTGTAGAACTCCTGAAGAAGAGAAAAATATATTCTCGAAAGCTCGAGCATTAAGACAAAAGAGTTTCACTTACATATATATATATATATATATATATATATATATATATATATATATATATATATATATATATATATGATTTGTTTTGGTAGGAGTGGTAGAACGGCTATGAGCCGAACTCTTAACCTTTGGTCATTTGTCTTGTATTGATGCTTATTATGTTTTGTATTTGTTTCTAAATTCTAAAATTATGCACAATAAAGCTCTATTATTATTATTATTATTATATACAGGCAGCAGTTGCCGCTGCCGCCTTATTTCAAGGCATGGGTTATATCACAGACGAGCACTTAAGACCGAAAGGCAAGGTAATCATGAAAGTTAAACAAGCTGCACAGATTATCAGCGATACTGTAGCCAGCCACATAGAACATGAACATAAGCATGGTGAGTCTTCCATTAGTTGCCAAAATATGAGTCCGCTCATAAAGGAATAATTAATTATGCTGCATTTCTTCGTTTCAGGTTGCCTAATAGAAGAATCGTCAGCTATTGTCACTGCCTTCTTCGTTAGATTCATGGACAACCTGTTTGATTATGTGAATGGAAGTGGTGTTTTCCCCTACAAAGGGAAAACTCTAAGAACTCGTATAACTAGCTCAAGTCGTCACATAGAATTTTTCAAGGAGGCAGCTGAGGTTATAAAAACATGGTCGTATGTTGGACACCCAAAGTCCAATTCCCCTCCTTCTCAAGCAGGTTGGCACCTTACGAGCAGTTAGTCTCATTTGAATAGGCCTTAAAAAAGGGTTTCTACTATTTAGAACCAAGGACCCTCAATCAAGATCCCCTTGAAAACTTCAATGGGGTTGTTAGGGCGAACTGTGGTGGAAACAGCAATCTAACTTGTAGGCAGTACACTGGTGGCTTCAAAACTGCAATTATCAACAACTTTGCTTTTGCTGACATGGCTCGCACTAACTGCGAATTTGACAACATCGAATTGATTGACGACCTGCAAGCACTCTTATGCAATGAAGAGGAGAGCAAGCCTACTGATAGTGAAGATTATGTAGATGTAGAAACACTTCTGAAAGAGTTAATTTGTAACAGCTCAGATAATACTGATGAAATGAAAGAGGCAGTTGAAAAAGATGATCGACTTTCTCAGCCTGTTGTTCATATTGCTGGCTTCATTGCAAAAAGGTTGCTAACAAATATACAGTGCAGGTTGTGTTGTCAGTTGTTAGTGACAGACACAGTGCAGCCATGTCATGTATTAATACAGTGGGTGATCAAATTATTAGAGCCACTTGAACACTTCTCTATGAAATGGTTTGAAATCTGGGTAAAAATCATTTCAATATGCTTTTTATCATTTAATTATGATACTAAAGTATATTTATGTGCAGGAGACAAACTGGCAACCCTGTCGATACCCCCACCAGTTAACTCATGCGCCATAATGTATCGAAGTTGTCATTCCTAGTTATCTAGCCTCCCTGTGCGGTCCTTTTTATCACCCTTTTCATTGTTTTCAAAGACGTTCTGGACTCTATTAGTACTTTTAATCGATGAACTATAGTGTTGTTCTTCATTCTCAAGTGAATTTGCCAGTGAAATCTTCGTTCCGCTGTTGTTACAACAATTGAATTAAAAAAAATTGTGATGGGACAAAAGACATCACACACCAAAGAAAACAGCAGAGATAAAATCTCTGGTTATGAATACTGATTACTCCAACAGAAAAATAGCATCAATTACAAAAGTTTCGAGGGCAACAGTAGACCGCATAAAGAAAAAAATGTATGAAAATGTTGATCTTACCCCACGAGAGGGAAATGTGGTAGAAAAAAAATTACAACACCAAGGGATGAGCGAAAATTACGTGATATTGTGTTGGCAAATAGAAAGCAACCGCGCAGGATACTCACGAAAATAATGCAGGAGTCTGGGGTGAATATTTCACCAAGGACTGCTCGACGACGAATAAAGGATATGGGGTTCTCAGCACGCCGACCTGCAAAAAAAAAACCCTTCTTACCCCAGCGATGATGAAAAAAAGGTCCCAATGGGCTAAACAACACAATAAATAAAAGGTAGCTAATGAGATTCCTGAATGTTCAAGGTCTGTTTTTCGGATGAGTCAACCGTACAAAATCTGAATTCGTGAGGAGAAGACCAGGAGATAAATTTAAGGATGACTGCATCGTGAGAACGGTCAAGCATCCTCTAAGCATCATGGTTTGGTCCATAATCAGCAGTCAGGGAACAGGTCGCCTGTATATCGTTGAATGAACGATGAGGCAGGACCAGTATTTAAAGGTCCTTGAAAGCAAAATGCTTCCTCAGGTCCAAGAGTGGTTTCCAGGTGGACGCTATATCTTTATGCACGATTCAGCTCCATGTCACAAAGCTGAATTTCTTTCTGATAGGCAAGTAAAGGTTCTAGACTGGCCTGGTAATTCTCCAGATCTTAACCCGATCGAGAACCTTTGGAAGTTGATGAAGAAGGAAATTTCCAATGAAATGATCACAACAAAGCGTCACTTAATAGAGCGTTTAATTTTGAAGTGTGGCACAGGAGTGAAAAAATAAAAGAGAATTGCCAAAAATGCATAGAAAACATGCCAAGGAGGTGCCAGGCAGTCATAGACGCAAAACCAAATATTAGGTCTCGCGCAAATTTTTTGGTGTGTACATGTCAATTCCTGATTAAAACTGAATTATTTATATTGTGTTCTTATTTTTGGATGAAAAACTGACAAATATTCATAAAAAAGTTGCATAATTTCTTCATAAAATCCAAAATTGCCAATTTCGCACTCTGAGCACCCACTGTAGCAGACAAGGAATATGATCAAAATTGTGATGGACTCGTAATCTTAGTTATTGTTGAAACAAAAATATTGAAATTCCTTAGAGTCCAATCCCCTTTTCACACCATTGTCTTCCGTGTATCCACAAACTGATGATACAACAAATTGTCAATAAGTAGGTCGAAAGCATAGGTGAATGATTTTACTTGTAGAACAATGAATCGACAAATAGACGTAGTACAAGAAACACGGCTAATTTTATTTTCCTGAGATGGTTCTCCATCTATGCCCAATAAGAGCAAAAAGTCAAAATTAATCAAACAACACAGTTTATTACATGGCGATCCTGCCATTTCGAATCAAGGGAAATTAAGAAGAGAAATAAAAGTCCAAAATGGGAAAATCACAATCGAAAGAAGAAGTAATAATAGCTCAAGCAGGCAACTCTGGAGGAGAATCTACGAAGGTAGGCAGCGGAAATTTTTCAATGGGTGAAGTTTGTTCCATCATCGCAATAGTTCTTTCACTGGGAGTATTCATTTACCTGATGGTTCAATGGATAATGAAACGCATTCAGAAGAAGATTAGAACAGAAATTAGACGCAGCCAGGAACTGATCTAAAAAAAAAAAAAAAAAGGTGTGGTAAAAAACAAAGAAAAAGTGCGTGAGTACAAAGTGTTCAAGTGTTATGTAAGCTAGCTATATTTTACCTAATTCTAATTTAAATCCATTTATGTACCTACTACATCCTAAACTCGTATAATTAAGGTTCTTTGAATGAGCAAATTCGAAAGTCTAAAAATTTTATATGACGAATTTTCCAAATTTCATACCAATTTAGGAAAAGATAATAACGATAGGAGAAAAGATTCTAGAACAACAGAAAGATATTTAAGTAAGTTAGAGGATTTAAAAACAAGTGTTGAGGAAATTCGTAAAGAGGTCAATGAAAAATATTTAGAACCAGAGGCTAAAGAAAAATTTCAGCTTTTGATTGTTAAAATAGAACGACTTCAAACTGATATATTTGTTACTTTAGAAAATAGGTTGAAATTGTCTAATTTGGTACATCATTCCAACGGCTCTAGTAGCAATAATTCAAGTCAAATTACAGGTATTCCAACAGAAATATCAACAATGAGTGAGAATTTTGATTTAAAAACTGCAACTAGTTTAATTCCAAGCATGGATGGTTCGGAAAATGGCACTCGCCGATTGATAGACGCAATCGAATTGTACGAATCTCTATTAAACGATGCAGGTAAGCAACTCCTCATAAGGTTTGTTTTAAAAACTAAACTAACCGAAGCAGCCAAAATTCGATTAAATCCTGATTATCAAAGTGTTCAAGGACTTCTGAACGACATTTCTAAACATTTATTATCAAAAAAATCTGCATCAGCACTTTCTGCATCATTACACTCGGCACGACAGAAACATAAATCCATAAATGAATTCGGTCAAGAAATTGAAGAAATGATGTTGAATCTTACAATATCACAAGCTGACGGTGATAAAAATGCTCTGAAATGTCTTCCCCAAATTAATGAGAAATTAGCAATAACGGCTTTCGCAAACGGATTACGAGATCCGAATATAAGAACCATTATTAAAGCACGTAACTATTCCTCGTTAAAAGATGCTATTAGCGGAGCTAAAGACGAAGAGATTTCTAATAGAGCCGGTGCTTCTGAACAAGTATTTCAATATTCAACTAGAAACAAACGCAGTACTAGAAACTTTCGCGGTTCCAGGCAATTCAATCAACGTGGAAATTATCCCCCTCGAGCAATTAATAATAATTCATCCAATAACAGAAACAACCCAACCAATTCTTATCACCAAAACTCTCGCGGTAGAGTCAATAGGGGTCGTGGTTCTAATAGAGGATCTAGATATTTCAGAAATAATTATAATCAAAGGTCCTTTTTCCTAGAAACTCAAGGACATTCAGAAACTCCGAACGCATCAACCGCAACCCAAGAAAATAACGATTTGTTTTTTCGTGAAAACAGACAAAATTAATAAAAAACATGTAACTATTTTGAGTATGAATGGTTTAAATTACGTATGTATGAGAAATGGAGCGAATGTTTTGAAATTCTTATTAGACACAGGTGCGACTGCTAGTTTGATTTTTGAGTCAAGCTTGGATGGCAATTTTAGAGTAGATGGAAGAGAGAAAATTAAAGTACAAGGTGTCGCAGGATACGTATTTTCCTTGGGTAACGTTGGTGTCAGTCTTGAAATAAATGGCGTAAATCTATTTCATGAATTTATTGTAATGAAGCATTTCATAGAAAATGTAGATGGAATATTGGGATCAGATTTTTTCACAAAATTTTCAGCTGCAATTGATTATGAAGATTTCAAAATGAGTTTAAAAGTTCGTGGTGAAAGAATCTGTTTACAACTTGAATCAGATTATGATGTAACTACTGCAATTCCAGCTAGATGTGAAATAATAAAATATTTAAAATGCGATAGTACCGAAGATTGTGTTGTTATACCAGACCAAATCTGCGAAGGAGTTTTCGTAGCCGGTTGCATTAGCAGACCAGTAGATAATTATATTCCTATCAGGTTTTTAAATACGAACGAAAAAGAAATAAAAATAAGAAATTTCAAGCCATACGTCGAACCTCTGAATTTTTATTCGATTTGTGAATTCGATGAAAAACATATGACAGTAGATCGTATTGAGGAATTACTCCATTCAATTAATGTATCGAATCTGAATAAAGAAGAGAAAACATCAATTCATAAAATTTGTGCGAAATACGCAGATATATTTCACCTCAAAAATGATAATCTGACGGTCACGAATGTTTGTAAACAAAAGATTATATTGCAGCCAGGTGCATCACCTGCCTACATTAAACCGTATCGGTTACCGCACGCTCAGAAGACGGAAATAAATAAACAAATAGAAAAATTATTATCAGACAATATCATTGAACCCTCAAATTCACAATGGTCAGCTCCATTACTAATTGTGCCAAAGAAAACTGGGCCTGACGGAAATAAAAAATGGAGAATTGTTATCGACTACCGGCAATTGAATAAACGGATCGAAGATGATAAGTTCCCCTTGCCATGTATAGAAGAAATTTTGGATTCACTATCAGGAGCGACTTATTTCACACATTTGGATCTGTACCAAGGCTATTATCAACTAGAATTAGATCATGCTTCTAGACCTTATACTTCTTTTACCTCGGATCGGGGTCAATTTCAGATGACCAGAGCACCGATGGGTCTAAAAACTAGCCCAAGTTCCTTTTCAAGAGCTATGACTATAGCCATGTCAGGACTCAATTATGATATCTGTTTCATTTACCTAGATGATTTGATAGTATTTGGCAATAGTTTGGAAGATCATAATCAAAATTTGATAAAAGTATTCCAAAGACTTCGAGAAGTAAACTTGAAATTAAATCCCATCAAGTGTGAATTTTTGAAAAAAGAAAATTTATATTTAGGCCACGTTATTACTTCAAAAGGAATTTCTCCAGATCCTGAAAAAATACGGGCTATGCAAAATTATCCCCTCCCGAAAGATGGTAAGGAAGTTAAAAGATTTGTTGCATCTGCTAATTACTATCGGAAATTCATACCAAATTTTGCTACAACTGCTTCTCCATTAAATTTCTTAACGCGAAAAGGGGTAGTTTTTCAATGGACAGCCGCATGTCAAAATTCCTTCGAAACATTGAAACAATGCCTTATATCACCTCCAATTTTACAATTTCCAGATTTTTCAGAAAACAAACAATTCATTTTAAAATGCGATGCTTCAGGAGTGGCTTTAGGGGCAATTTTGTGTAATGACAATGACAGACCGGTTTCTTATGCAAGCAGATCATTAAATCCAGCTGAGAAAAATTATAGCACAATAGAAAAAGAGTTATTAGCTATTGTTTGGGCAGTCAAAAAATTTAGGCCTTACCTTTACGGCAGAAAATTCAAAATTTTCACAGATCACCGCCCTCTCATTTACTTATTTGGCATGAAAAACCCATCTAGTCGATTAACAAAATTCCGGTTAATATTAGAGGAATACGACTTTACGGTCGAATATATCAAAGGAAAAAATAATATCTTGGCAGATTCATTATCAAGAATAACATTAGACTCACAGAATTTAAAAGACTTAGCAAACAATGATAAAGTGCTCGTTATGACGAGAGCAAAATTAAAAGCTACTGACAGTTCAAAGAATAACGTTGAAGACAATTCTAGTAAACTAGCGCACGATTACAGGCCTGATCACCCTGGAATTGTGGAATTATTGAAAAAACCACTAGAATCCCTGGAATTAATACCGATTGTAGACAAATCCTTCATCAATAAGTTAAATAAAAGTCGCGACAATAATAAATATTTCAAACTTAATGACTTTGTATACGACATTGAGAACAAAAAATTATTCATGAAACAAGATTCTGGATCAACGCTGATTGCCTTAGGGACTTCGTTGACAGACTTGAAATTCATCTTGAATAAATATGGAATAACAGAGATATTCATTACGAAAAACGAAGGTACCGAAAATTTAATAAAAGTGTTAGCTAACGCAAGGAAGGAAATTGAAGAAAACAATTTGAAAATTTGTATTATTAAGGACGTCCAGAAAATTGAAGATAATGACAGTAAACAATTAATACTGAATGACTTTCATATTCTTCCCACTGGAGGCCATGCTGGGATCAATAGAATGTTCAACAATATTAGACGATATTATTTTTGGCCAGGCATAAAAAAAGACATAGTCGACTATGTCAAACGATGTCATTCTTGTCAAAAATATAAGCATTCAATTATAACGAAACAACCGCTTCAAATCACAACAACTGCAAGTTCAGCTTTTCAATAGTATATTCTAAAACAAGTTGCAGAATGAGCTTCTATTCCAACACGAATGCGAAGTTCGAAAACGAGCGACGAAGGAGCGAGTTTTCGATAGCATGAGTGTTGGAATTGTCTTCTGCAACGAGTATTAGACGGTATTTTCTCTATTTCAGTCAATTTTTGTGAAATATTCTCGAAATTCAAATGAAAATTCAGATTAGTGACTTTTGTATTGTATCTTGGCAGTTGGTGTCACTAACGAAAATTTGACAGATTGCGGAATTTGAATTGATTTGATTCGAAAATTGAGTGGATCGGAGGTCAGTACTGACAATCACAAAACGAAAAATATAACTGAAAACAATGCTGTAATGAGTTTCATTACAGCACTACTTTTAGTACTGTAATGAACCCATTACGATACTGAAATAGAGAAAAGGTATTTCTAGATCTCGTGGGTCCACTTACAACCGATATATCTGAAAATAAATATATTCTTACTACTCAGTGTGAATTAACAAAATTTGTAGGGTGTTATGCTTTACCAAGTAAAGAAACTAAATGTGTTGCTAAGGCATTTGTTGAAAATTTTATACTACAGTATGGTATCCCAGAGGTCATTGCCACTGACCAGGGAACTGAGTTCATTTCCGGTATTTTCAAAAACACATGTGAACTACTCAAAGTCAAGCATATCAATTCGACAGCATATCATCATGAATCACTTGGCTCTATTGAAAATACTCATAAACACTTAGGTGCGTACTTGCGAGTGCATTGTCAAAACCATCCAGATTCTTGGAGCTCTTGGATTCAATATTGGTGCTTCGCTTATAATAATACTGTTCACACTCATACAAAATACACCCCTTTCGAACTAGTATTTGGGAAAAGTTGCAAACTACCCTCCAATCTTTTGAACAGAGTGGATCCAATATATACATTTGAGAATTACCCACTCGAATTGAAATATAGATTGCAAAGGGCATGGAATGATGCGTCAAATAATTTGTTAACCTCAAAAATTAAAAGAAAAGAAAAACTAGATCAATCTAGAAAGGACATGAATTTTAAAATTGGCGATAGTGTATTGGTAAGAAATGATGCAGCGGGAAACAAGAATGATGAACTTTTTAAAGGACCGTTCGCTGTGTTAGAAGATAAGGGCCCTAATATAGTTATTAAGATAGGTAATAAGACTAGTGAAATTCATAAAAATAGGGTTAAGTTGTTTATTCAATAAAATATGTAATGAAAAATAATATAGATATAATTATAGGTTTTATTTAGTGAGTTAAGTGTGTTGAGGTTAACCAATTGTGTCAATATTGTTTTTTTGAATTTTCATTATCATTACTATCAAAAAAAAAAAAAACTTGTACTAGAGTAAAAAATTTTTTTTTTTAGTTAACCGGGGGAGGTGTGATGGACTCGTAATCTTAGTTATTGTTCAAACAAAAATATTGAAATTCCTTAGAGTCCAATCCCCTTTTCACACCATTGTCTTCCGTGTATCCACATACTGATGATACAACAAATTGTCAATAAGTAGGTCGAAAGCATAGGTGAATGATTTTACTTGTAGAACAATGAATCGAGAAATAGACGTAGTACAAGAAACACGGCTAATTTTATTTTCCTGAGATGGTTCTCCATCTATGCCCAATAAGAGCAAAAAGTCAAAATTAATCAAACAACACAGTTTATTACAAAATAAGAAGAGTTTGACGTATCCATCATTACAGTTGGTAGAATGTGTGGGCTCTTGCCTCATGTTCATTGATCAATTCCTTGAAAAAAAGCCTACCTGCCCAAGTTGAGATCCACTGTAACAGTCGCATTCAAAAAGGAAAAGATATTTGAATGGATATCTTGTGGTCTTTGTGTCCAGAATAAGTCCACTACCTCTGCCCGAATTTGCAATGATGCATTTTTCATTGATGTGAAATGGTGGTGCACTAGGCAGAATAGAACATTTGTGGAGGAACAAAAAAAAGACAATAGGAAGATCCGACTCTTTTTAGGAGGCGACAATACTCGGGAAAGAGGAGGGTGGTTTAGTGAGGTGAGTCCCACACGAATCCCCAGCACATAACACTCTTAATATTTTACGACCTGATGCGGAGAAGGAATTAGCTTCCCCCTACCTCAGGTCGGAAAAAAAATGTTTTACTGGATTTAAAAAGCAGAAGAAACTAGCAGCATACCATCATTATCTCTGCCCAAATTTGTGATGATGTCCTGTCAGATTGCTTTTCTCTCTTATAATAAAATAGTATCTGGTGTTCAAGGTAACTTTCTTACTACACTTACCGACTTTAAATTCGATCCATTCAAAATAATGATTTATTTAAAAATGCTATAACTTTCAAATGGGGAGGCTGATTTATTTGAATTTTTCAGCAACTTTTAGAAAAAATACTGTAGTTTTAAGGTTATCATTCGGACGTCTAAAAGTTATTCAGTAATCGCCGCATATACAGGCTAGAACAGAAAACAATTTTTTCCTATACTTTTGACAAACCTTGTAGGTTAATTCTGCTAGTAGATCTACACACAATTAACTTCATCAAGAAGACTGATTTGTTTCCAACATTTTGTTTTTTTATTTATCCCGATATCTTAACTTGTTTGTGAAATGTGACGGTTTAGAGACAATATAACATTCTTAATTTTTTCTTCAGTTTGCAGAGTAATACATAATTTTATGAACAAATCAAACAACAAATAAACTTATAATTATTACAAATTAATAACGGGTATTTCCCCCACGAGCGCGAATAACTACCTCAACGCGTCGAGGCATACCCTCTATTAGATGACGAATCTCCATCAGGTCAATTCGATCCCATTTTTGGACCAAAGCATCTCTCAAAAAATTTGACTTACTTGGAGAAGGAACTCGGTTACGAGCTCGTCTGCCCATCATGTCCCAGACGTGCTCAATTGGATTGAGGTCTGGGCTACGTGATGACCAGTTCATCCTCTGAATTTCTGTTTCCTCCAAATATCGAGATACAATCCTCGTGGTCGAGCGTTGTCGTACATGAACATGAATTCCTTTCCTATAAACGGTGCAAATGGAATTACATGTGGATCTAGCATATCACGAATATATCGGTTAGCTGTCATTGCTCTTCCGCCAACAATGACTAAATCAGTACGAGCTTCCATGCTGATGCCGCCCCAAACCATTACCGATCCTCCTCCATTACTGAGTCTTCTTGGGTACATTCTTTCACGGCCATCTGGAGAACGTAAACAAAATCTTAACTCGTCAGAAAATAAAATCTTACTCCAGTCATCGACAGCAGTTGTATTTCTTTCTCGCAAAACGTTTAATGTTACAAAACTATCATCTCGAACATTAGTAGAACATCGTCTGCCACATGCCCAGATCCTCTTCGTCTCGAAAAACAACCAGTTTCATTGAAACGTTGTACTGCTCTCTGGACGCTACACCTTGTAACACCCAATATTGTAGAAGCATAATACTGGGACCTACCGTCTTGTACCAGAGCACCAGCTCGTACAGTTTTCATATTGTGAGTTGGTCACAGAGCACTCTACTTATTTTGTAGCTCATTCTCTACCGTCATTTAAATTTTGACCATTTCTAAAATTTATTTGAATTTTCGTACATTTTTCATCTTCTGACATAGTATGTTTTTTCTAGAGCCCTGATAATGCAAAAATAAATTTGCGAAATGTTGGCCTTCACATAAAGTGGTTTCTTATTTCTCCTACGTTCCCTAACCCAAAAAAACCAGCAATATACATTTCTAAAATGTTGCATGTTCTTTAAACCATCACATTTCACAAACAAATTAAGATATTGGGGTAAATAAAAAAACAAAATGTTGGAAACAAATCAGTCTTCTTGATAAAGTTAATTGTGTGCAGATTTACTAGCAGAATTAATCTACAGGGTGTGTCAAAAGTAGAGGAAAAAATTGTTTTCTATTCTCCTCTGTTTATGAGGCGAGTACTAAATTACTTTTAGATGTCCGAATAATAACCTTAAAACTACAGTATTTTATCTAAAAGTTGCTAAAAAATTCGAATAAATCAGCCTCCCCATTTGAAAGTTATTTTTAAATAAATCATTATTTTGAATGGATCGAATTTTAAGTCGGTAAGTGTATATAATTTTAATTATGCCGTTTTGCTTTTTTCAATATAATATGGTATTTCTCCATCTGAATTAATCATTTTTCATTGTTTTCAGGTGTTGAATTTTCAGTATTTACAATAAACGAACTTAATATAATTTGCTCTGTTATTTGAGATTTAATTATTCCTCCGATCACTTTGAAATTCATCAACATCTCAACATTTCCCAATTGTGATACCAATTTTTTTTGACAATACTTAATTTTAAACATAGGGACATGTTCAGTTCAAAGTTACAACAATTCATGTCTATTCAAAGTGAAATATTTTATTCAAATATTTTACTAGGACACAGGGGAGGTCATGGAAGCTACTTGAACACACAACATAATAAAGTTATCAACTCAAAATGTTTTCTATATTTTTATACTGAACACTGAATCTAAACACATCATTTGGAAAGGCAATATAAATGATCTTCAAAATTTTCTTTTATTTTCTCATTAAACTTGAGCTCTTCCTCGAATTTTTCATTTCCTCCACCAATTCGGCACTCTATCGAATATAAACAAGGTCGATACGTCCCCTTCATTTTGAATTTGCCGCCAGAAACGATTTAGTTCCAAAATGCACCGCACACCAATGCGAGTGTCGCAAGCAAAAAACGTGGGCATGAAGATTAGCAAGGGAGTTGGAGTTACCCATAGACAAAGAAGGAAAAGACATACGACTGAGAAGAAACGTTTGAAAGGTTAAAAGTGGCGCCCCGTCCGGCAGTAGACAAGAACTAATTGTATGAAATAGCGATACATTAAAAAAGGATGAAACATTTTTTTGTTTTCGGCGCTAAAACTGAAATCTAACCTCCACAGACTAGTGCAAAAGCAGCAAACGAGCGGCAAGAGGTAAGTCTAGTATTTAATTTTTATCATGGAGATTGTTTTATATAGGTAATATTCGATTATTCAAGCAAAACTTTGTCGTAATATATGAAGTAAAACTCATAATATGACTTTTATACAGCAATCGAGATCGAAGGTACTGAGGACTAAGGACATAGCACAGGGACATAGGTAAGTATAGATAAGGGTGAGTATAAGATAAAGCACCTTTTGTCATAATTGATCATCATGGCATCATTTAAATATCAGTATTCATGTTGCATCCCAAATTGTGCAAATAGGTATTTTACGGGTTCAACTAATAACAAGCACTTTTTTCGACCTCCTCCAAGTAGAATTTCAGAATGGGATAGTGCAATTAAAGCTGTTCATTCCAGCTGTAATATTATCAAAAATAGTAGAATATGTGAGGACCATTTCAGTGTACAAAATTTTACCAGTACATTAAAAACTAAGCTTGTTTCTTCAGCTCTTCCAGATTTTCCAAATTATGTACTGCTTTCAGATCAGAATAATTATGATATTAATTTCGAAATTGGAGGTTTGAAAACACCTAGTACTCTGAAAACATTTGATTTTCCAAATTTAGATTATAATTGTCTGCCGAGTACTAGTTTAACTAGTTCATGCTCAGATATTAGAAATGACCAACTATGTTCTCTAAATATTTCTCCTTTCAAGCCGAAAGGATCAGGCATTTTGAATCAACTCAATATCACACGAGTGAATCAATTGACACATAGAGAGAAAATTCTTTATGATATTAGTATACGTCAAAAAGAGCAGTTGTCTAGATTAAAAAAAAAACATTGCAAAGTCCAAACATAAATTAAAATTAGCTGAGAAGATAAGTTATTCTAAATTATTTTTACAATTAAAACAGTCAATTGGCATTAATGGGGTTCAATTTATATGTTCTCAGTTCAGAAATTCGAAGTTTAGGAAACATGGGGAGCGTTGGACACCTGAAGACAAAGTTTTTGTATTAGCATTATATAAGCGCGGTCCACGTTCATACAGATTCTTGTCCAAATTTTTGAAACTGCCCAGTAAGTCAACATTAAATACAGTTTTGAGTTCCTTTCATTTTGATACTGGCATCAATACACAAATATTCCAGAAATTAGCAGTCAAATTTTCTAAATTTTCAAAGCTTGATAAATTTTGTTGTGTAATGTTTGATGAAATGTCTTTATCTCACGACTTAAAGTATGACCATGCCTTAAGTAAAGTAGTAGGACATGTAGATTTAGGTTCCAATCTTGGGCGATTCAAGCAAATTGCTAATCATTCATTAGTGTTTATGCTATCAGGACTTCATAAGTCTTGGAAACAACCGATAGCCTACTACTTCACTAAAGATCAGGTAAAGACAACTCATCTAAAAATCCTAATTAAAGAAGTCATTGTTGCTTTGCAAGGAATCGGTCTTCGGGTAGTTTGTACAACGCAGCTGCTATTAAACTACCAACGCAGCTGCTATTAAACAATTGATTGACGAATGCCATAATGATCAAATAGGACCTCATTTCATTGTGAATGATCAAAAAATTGTTGTATTACATGATCCTCCACATTTATTGAAAAACACACGTAACGCCTTGAAGATTTCAAAATTGCTAAATGGGAGCACATTGTTCAATGTCATGATTTAGATAGTAGAAAAAGATTTAAAACTTTGTACAAAATTGATTCAGAACATTTGGCTTTGCAACACTCTCATTTGAAAATGAAAGCCTCTTTTGCTGCTAAGACTATGAGCCACAGCATTAGAGTATATGTCAGGGTATCCTGATTTTCCTTCATCGGCGATTCATACTGCAGAATTCATAGATGATATTGATAAACTCTTTGATTCTTTGAATTCTGTGTCTGCCTCCCGATTTGAGGGTAAGGAATTCAGGGAATGTGTTGATAAAAATTCTAAACATGTAAAATTTTGGTATACTACTTTAGAGAGGATCAAAAAATGGAAATTTATTCACCCTGTTACAGGATTAGAAACAAAAGCTCCCAGATGTAAGGAAGGTTGGATCACCACAATTCAAGGTGTAATAATGGTGTGGGATGAGTGTCGTAAAGCTGGTGTTAAATATCTGCGTACCAGAACGCTAAACCAAGATCCTGTAGAGAATCTCTTCAGTTTGATCAGGCAGCATGGCAGTGCGCATACAAATCCCACTCCATATCAATTTATATCAGCACTTAAGACCTGCATTTTGAATCGCCTTGTTACATCTAGGAGCCAAGGAAAAAATTGTGAAGACGATGGCATAGACATTCTCGAAGATTTAAAAAACTTTTTGAAATTCAAATGTGATAAAATTGAAATTAATTCTACTGGTTCAGTTGATTTATCAAAATTTAAAGATATAAAGACTCCCAACAATATGAGTGAAATTGATGACCAAGCTCTTGTTTATGTATGTGGATATTTTGTTAAAAAAATTTTTGGTATAACATGTCATCAATGTAGAGAATGTCTTTTGAGTACTCAAGTGTTAGAGTTCCATACATTCACAATGTTTAAGGAATATGGTGATGACAAGAGGTGTTTACAGTATGTTTCAGGGGAATTATGTATTTATGTTGCTAGTATGCATGATGTGATAGTAGCTATTTTAGAAAGTCATGGTCATTTTTTGAATATATATGAAGAAATTCTTTGCTTCGTGACAAAAAATATCTCTTTCAAATTTTTCAAATGTTCTGAACATTTCAAAACCGTTAAAAATACTTTGAATAACATAATTTTGGACTTAATTCTTAGTAAATATTTTAGTGATACCAAAAGAAATTTAAGACGAAAATATGTAATGCAAAGGTCAGTTCCAAAGAAATTTCTTCATATGTAGATTTTATCTGTGATAGAATGAAGCTTTAGTTGTTTTCAATAATAATATTTTTAGTTATTTCACCAGAATTAGATTTTTATTAGTTTTTTAATATTATATGTTTATTTACAAATGATGTCTGTGATAAATTTTAAATTATTGTTCAGTATTTTTTGTTTATATATTCACACATTGATTATTATTTATTTCTATTTGTTGAAATGAAGTTAAGTTTATTTTGTTACATTGTCATTTGGTTGAGGTGGGAGTTTAGTGGGTGCGAGCCCCACACAAATCCTAGCAGCGTTATTGCACTAGCCCAGCTGCCAGGAAAGGCTGATGGGCCGTTTTCATGGTTCGCTTTTGAGGGTAAGTGTGAGTTGAGATTGCCCTTAAGTACAGGTATTTAAGGGCGATAAAAATTCACACAAACCATCAAAAGCGAACTATGAACACAGTCCTAAGGACCATATTCATAGTTCTCCGTTGAGGGCGATTGTGAGTTGAGATCGCCTTCATGTACCTGTACTCAAGGGCGACCTAAACCCACACTTACCCTCAAGGGTGAACTATGAATACGGCCCTTAGAGCTTCTTCATTCCTCAGGGCAAAAAAAAAAAAAAAGGTGAAACAGACAGAGCTATATTTTCATTTCATATTGTTCTATTAACAATATGAAGTGAAAATATATCTCTGTCTGTTTCTTACATACTTTTTACAAAAATCTTCCCACTATAAATATTGATTCATCACTTTGTTGCAGGTTCCAGAACCTTTTATTGTCCATCCTCGAATTGGATGTTTCCTGCTTTAGTAGTTTAGTAATACAATGACATATATCTAACATGTTTGCATTGATTCCTGTTCACAATAATCAATTTGTATGATTATATGCAATAAAAAGTATTTCAATGTTTGTTGAGTATTATTTTATTCCTGAACACAAAAGTAATTTGTATGCGAAACCCCACTGTAATAAATGTTACATCTTATTTACATTTTTCAGTGCGGGTTTTCATACAAATTGTGAAATTGTCTCGAATTTTAATTTACGGCGTCAAATGCTTCAATTCAAACTACATCGTAAGTTCTGTCTACTGCCGATGAGGTCGCTACAATCACTGTAATTTTATCCTTGTCTATCGTATCGCCATTTCACACAATTAGTTCTTGTCTACTGCCGGACGGGGCGCCACTTTTAACCTTTCAAACGTTTCTTCTCAGTCGTATGTCTTTTCCTTCTTTATCTAAGGAGTTACCCATGATACTAAAACCACAAGGTAAACCCACGCGCATATCAATCTTCTGTCTCTCTCCGGTGAATTTCGATTGTCTAGAGCAGTGTTTTTCAACCTTTTTCATGACACGACCCCCCACAGTATCGCAAGAAGTTTCGCGACCACCCAAATCCTGGCTTTTTCCATGTATGTTAAGAATATTGAAATGTATATATTGTAAATTCAAGAAAAAGCGTTGGAGACACGACTGTTTCCAATCATTTCCATTTGTGATGATACGAGTATGGGTTTACTCCATCGAAATTTGCTTTGCCATGGAGAAGTGAAGTGGTTTTCAATAAGTTGACCAGAGTTATGAAACTTCACAGACTTATGAAACACAAAAAATACTTTTTTTTCCACAGGAAGCCAAGTCAGTTAACTTGAAATTCATCTTTGACCTTTTCTTTTTGAAAATAGCTTTTTCTTCCTGACCTATTTCAGCATTCAAATAACTTTAATAAACGCCTTCGAGGGCAGGATGCAAAAGAAAAACTTCATGGCTTTACAAGAAAAATTGAATTGTGGTCCTCATCTTTCATTGAACAAATTAGAAGTGAGATTACATCAATTGACATATCGGGTGTTTTAAAAATCTGGAAAAGGTGAATTTATTTCGGGCATAGCTGAAAGATCGAAATTTTGATACTGGGGTCTTTAGTAATTTCGTCCGAGGAATCGAATGGGTCCATCAGATTTTGGGCCCATAAGGCCTTATATGAGGCCCAACTTTGACATTTCAAACTCAAACTCATCACTTTTATTGCAGATTCGGATTTAACGAAAAATTTTTCATCCTAATTGGAAAAAACCATACTTATTTGGGCCCTATGCAGCGTTTTTGTTTAAGAATCTGCGGCGTTCATTCAGACCAGGAGGTGAAAATTCATATTCTAATATTTAGTAATTTTATGCGGAGAATCGATTGGGCACATCAGATTTTGAGCCCGAATGGGGGTCTTATGCAACATATGAGGTCCAACTTTAATTTTTGAACAAAAAGTGTGCTGTATAGAGTCCAAATATGGAGCAAAAAATTTTGGTTTTAACCAATTCGGATGAAAAATTTCCCGTTTCGTCCGAATCTGCAATAAAAAAGATAGATTTGCATTTGAAATTTCAGAGTTGGGCCTCATATCTTATATAAGGCCCTTCCGGGCGAAATTAGGTATCGAAGACCCCAGTATCAGAATTCCGATTTTCCACCATATTTGAAATGAAAATGTTATCAGATAAAGTGAAGAAAGAATAAATTGTCTCATTACTTCCCAGTGAAAAAAAAAAGCATTTATAGTATATTCTAAAACAAGTTGCAGAATGAGCTTCTATTCCAACACGAATGCGAAATTCGAAAGCATGAGTGTTGGAATTGCATTCTGCAACGAGTTTTAGACGATATTTTCTCTATTTCAGTAAAGTCTTGTGTAAAACTCCCGAAATTCAAATAAAAATTCAGATTAGTGACTTTTGTATTGTATCTTGGCAGTTGGTGTCACTAACGAAATTTGACAGATTGCGGAATTTGAATTGATTTGATTCGAAAATTGAGTGGATCGGAGGTCAGTACTAACAACCACAAAACGAAAAATATAACTGAAAATAATGCTGTAATGAGTTTCATACAGCACTACTTTTAGTACTGTAATGAACCCATTACGATACTGAAATAGAGAATAGTATATTCTAAAACAAGTTGCAGAATGAGCTCCTATTCCAACACGAATGCGAAATTCGAAAACGAGCGACGAAGGAGCGAGTTTTCGAAAGCATGAGTGTTGGAATTGCCTTCTGCAACGAGTATTAGACGATATTTTCTCTATTTCAGAAAAGTTTTGTGGAAAACTCTCGAAATTCAAATATAAGTTCAGATTAGTGACTTTTGTATTGTATCTTGGCAGTTGGTGTCACTAACCAAATTTGACAGATTTCGAAATATGAATTGATTTGATTCGAAAATTGAGTGGATCGCAGGTCAGTACTGACAACCACTAAAAGAAATATATAACTGAAAACAATGCTGTAATGAGTTTCATTACAGCACTACTTTTAGTACTGTAATGAACTCATTACGATACTGAAATAGAGAAAATACATTTAAATAAACTAGTAGTCGAAATGTTTGTTTTTTATTAATTTGTATGAATAACATTACCAGTATTTCTTTGATAACCGTTTCTTGTGTAAATCTATCTTTTTAGAATTTATTGATGTTTTTTAATGAACAAAGTACCCAGTTCTCTCGACCACTCGCGACCCACAGGTTGAAAAACAGTGGTCTAGAGTCTAGACCAAGGCTGTCCAACATGAGGCCCGCGGGCCGCATGCGGCTCTCGACCTCATTGTTTGTGGCCCGCAGAGTTGCGCTGGAAATCGCCAAAGCGAAAAAACCATCAAAATAGCATAACAGTTCAATGAAATAAAAATTGCCGAAAATTTAGAAGCAGTTTATGTGTCGCATCAAACAATTGCTAGGCGAGTGAACCATATTGATCAATGTATATATCTAAAAAACTGCAAGACACGGTTGAAAAGTGTAAATATTTTTCTCTATCCTTGGATGAAAGTGCTTTTTGTAGGAACCATTCATAACGACTCCAGTTTAGCAGTGGAGATGCTTGATCTCATTCCTCTTTATGGTACAACCAAGGGTACGGATATTTTTGAAACTGTGAATAAGGTGGTGTAGGTAAGGGATTCGATTAAAATTCTTATATGGTCACTGATCGAGCCAGAGCTATGACAGCAACTGAAATTGGATTTATAAGGCTCTTGAAATGAAATATCAACTATCCTGTGATACAATGTATTGTTCACCATGAAACGCTATGTGGTTACATCAAATGGATGTCATCAAAGTGGATGCTGAAATTTTATAAGAGGGGGCAATCTTGCTTTGACTCACAGAAAATTTTGAGATTTTCAAGCCGAAGTAGAAGCTACATATGGCGACTTGTTACATCACATCAACATCCATTGGAAGAGTGGAAGGATTTTGAGGAAATTTCAGATTTACCAAGCATAAAATAGCAATATCTTCAACTGGAATCATGTGACCTGCAAACAGATCCTTTTTACGGAAACTGGATTGAAAATTTTCAATTTGCTACCAGAAGAACGATACCTCAACTTCCTTATTTTAAGGCTGGATATGTGCTGGAAAGCACATATCTGTGAAAGCAGCTTTTCGACATGAAATTCAAGTCAAAAGATAGGTCTCCGATGCTACTTCGTTCATCAAAAACGAATATAGAAGTCAAGTATTAATGAAATTGATGAATCAGTGAAATATCATGTAATGAAATTCAAAATCCTCGAATCTCCCATTAGCTGTCATTATCAGAACTCACACATGAGGTTGCAAACTTAGTATATTTTTCAATGCGGCCCTTCGCACCGGAATTTTTCAAAAAGTGGCCCTTGGGGTATTTGAAGTTGGACAGCCCTGGTCTAGATTCTCGCATTCACTTGTGTGAACTGCATGTTTACCCTGTTTTTTTCTTGAATTGGGTGTGTTTAGTTAGTCCACCTAATTACAAATTATGGTTTGTTGTGCTGTGGCGGGTTGCTCTAGCAACAATAAAAAACAATGTAACAATTCATCGATTGTGAAATTTCGGTTATTCACTTCTCCCTCATCGGAGGAGATTTGAAATTTGTGGGTGAAAAATAGAAAAATTCCAAACTCTTGGAAGAGCTAATCCAAAATAGCCAGCAGAGTGATTTGAATATTGCTCATAACCTCAATCTAGAAATGTTGATGGCCACTAAATTGTTTTCGCATACACTTTCAAGAGCTGTATCTAGGTTGGGTATGCTGGGCATTTATCAAACAGAAAACAATTGGTTTGAATGTGCCGAGTTATTGAAAAAAGTCAACGATGGGTTTGATATATTCAATTCCAAAGTCCCTTGTAGGAATTCTAGGCACAGCATCTGGATTAGCTCTAGACGATCAAAATTATATTTTGAATAATATGAGAAGTACAATGCAAGAAATGAGGAAAATTGGTTGTGGGTCCTTACTTCCTTTTCAAAAGGGGATCATTATAAGTATAGGGTCATTTCAGCAACTCTCTTGGACTTGAAAGAGGATTTTGAAATAAAATATATATTGACATATAATCTCAAGCAAGATCCTCTTGAGGGCCTTTTTTCAATTATGAGAGCGCTCTCATCCAACCGCTCTCCAATTCAGATATCGTCTGCGAAGATATTTAATGGGACGAAAAGATGAAATAATCTACGAGTGTGCAAATATAAGTCAAGAAGAGACGAACATTGCTCCCAATGTATTAACAGAGGAATGTTTAACTGCTGCTTTGATCGATCCCAACAGTTCTGCAGAACATGGGGAAGATGTTTTGTACCTTGAATTCATGTGACGATTCTGCAACAACGGATAATTCTTTATCTGAAGATATTGAAAATATGGAAGAATTGCACTGGGATGGTCTAGAAAATCTAGCAGGTTTTATCGCTTTCAAATTGCGAAAACTGGGCTACATCCCAGACAGCAATGATATTTCATATTCTTTGACAAATCATCTGACTGAAGGTGGATTGTAGAAAATTACAGAAGATTTCCTCATGAAATACAAAGAACTTGATCATATTATTAATAGGGTTAATGGAAACAGTTTGAAAATTGAAAAAAACTATATCGAAAAATTGATGCAATTTGCGCGAGATGTTGAATTAAGTGATAATGCATTATACCTTGAATTATGTCGCTGCATAATCGAAACTGTTCTGAATTTGGTTGCACTAGCCGTAAAGGGAAAAATCCCGATTTATCTTTCCATAAATTTCCTCCCATGGGAAGAATGGAAAATATTGAAAATGCGTTTGGAGTTATGGAAAATATATCTCAAAGAAAGGCTTGGGCAAGGAAACTAAAAATGGGGAAACCAGTTACAGATAGTATGTCCGTGTGTTCCTTACATTTTAAAGGGGAAGACTACTATATTCAAGGTTAGTACCAAGTGTATAATAGTTATAAGTTAATAGTGGATGGTATAATTTATATTTCTGAAGGTGAACCATATATAAATGAGTAACATGTTCTTCAGGTCTTAGTAAGAAAAAGTATCTTCTTTTAAATGCAGTACCTTCCTTAAAACTACCACAGTCTAACCACGAAGTATGTTCCAGAAAACGAAAACAACCAAAGAGCAGGACTGAGAATTCTAGTACTATTGAGGTTGCTGACTACTATATTCAAGGTTAGTACCAAGTGTATAATAGTTATAAGTTAATATTGGATGGTATAGTTTATATTTCTGAAGGTGAACCATATATAAATGAGTAACATATTCTTCAGGTCTTAGTAAGAAAAAGTATCTTCTTTTAAATGCAGTACCTTCCATAAAACTACCACAGTCTAACCACGAAGTATGTTCCAGAAAACGAAAACAACCAAAGAGCAGGACTGAGAATTCTAGTACTATTGAGGTTGCTGACAATGTCTCAAATTTTTTTGAAGTGGATGAAATTTCTTCAAATTTAACATACGGTACTTCGGAGAGAGAGAAGGTAAATAGAATAATTCTCTGTTATTCCTCCGAACTTATTTTTTTTTCTTCTGGGAACTGATCAAATTATGGCTGCTGAAGCTTTGGTACAATTGCAAGATTCTATTTTAAAAACAAAGTTTGCTGTTGCTTGTGCAACACAAGTCAAGAGTGGTGATTTATTTGAACCTTTTTCGACAAGGATAACCTCTACAAAAGAACTGACAACATTAACGGGATTACCATCTTTTGAATTACTAAACACCATTGTGGAATTAGTAACAGAAATGTTTCCAAAAAATAGGAAGAAATGCACAGTTATGACATTGAAGGATGAAATAATATTTACTCTCATGAAACTGAAAACTGCTTTACGATACAATATATTTTCTAGATTGTTTTCAGTAAGTGAACCATCATGTCGAGTAATATTTCATGAAACTTTAGTAAAATTGGCAAAAGTTCTCCAATATGCTATAACCTGGCCATCAGAAGAAGAGATTTTGTGTAATATGCTTCTTTGTTTTAAAGGTTTTGAGAAGGTAAGAGTAGTGCTCGACTGCACTAAGATCCCTTTACAGCAGCCCAAATGCCTTTGTTGTAGGCTTAGAACTTATTCCCATTATAAAAAAAGACATACACCTAAAATATTAAGTGGAGTTTCACCTGCTGGCCTTGTAACAAAATATCAGTAAAGCATATGGAGGTAGAACATCAGATAGTGAAATTTTCAAGCAATCTTCAATTCTTCACCAGTGTGACCAATTTCTTGACCATATTATGGTGGACAAACGTTTTCTCATTTAGGATTTAGTTGAATCTGAAGGTATAAAATTAATACTGTAGCACCATCAAAGAAAGAGCAGAAGTTTTACAAAACACAAATAATGTTTTGAATTTTTAACTCAGGTCAACATCTCATAAGGAAAGAGCAAAATTAAAGGAGTACTATTTATAGAGAAGATATCTTGAAAATTATTTGAGACAAAGTGAAGATTATAAAAATATTCGTTCAAATGTGATTGGGAATGGCCAGGAAGATCCATCTTCATCTAGGTTGGAACATTGAATAAAGATTTTTACTTTTACTGTGATTGGGTAAGTACTGTTTCTTTAGGTTTATAAGATTGTCATCATACGCATTCTATTTTACATTTACAATGCCGAAAACTACAGTAGTTTGTAGTATCTGATGTTAAAATGTCCAAAACTTATTCCTGCAAATTTCTATTATGTGAGAGTGCTTTTTATTCCCGTGTTCCTGCTGGTTTCCAGCAAAAAAAAAAATATTTTTTATATTTCCAAAGAATATTCCTAGAGCGGCAGCTTGTAAGCAAGCTTGCTTTATCAGTCAAAGCTCACCATCAGATTATTATAATTCAAGAGTGCCCACCCGTCTTACTAATAAAGCTGTCTGTAGATTCATGCCAAATGTTACTCTTAAAATGATCATAATCGGAACAAAAATGTTCCGGCTTGAATAACAATAGTCAATTGTTGATGATAAAGTTAAAATGATGAAAATAAATACAAATCTTCAATCAAGAGTCAGTAAATTGGAAACATTGTTAGAAAATGAGCGAACTCAGTTAAATTCATTGAAACGGTAGATTTAATTTTATTGAAAGTAATTCAAACGAATTCACAAGATTTTTTCAATGCTCCAATCAGAAATCGTAATGAATCACCTACAGGGCGAAGATGGTCAGATCGGGATAAAGCTTTTTCACTTTCTCTATATAAAAGAAGTCCCAGGTTGTTTAGATATTTGAGTTCATTTTTCCAATTGCCTTCGCCTAGAACGCTTAAAACGGTTGTCTCAAAAACTCCTTTTGAGTGCGGACTTATGCAACCTGTTTTAGAATATTTGAAACTGCAGATTGAAGATATGGACGAGCTTGATTGTTACTGCACACTCATTTTCGATGAAATGAAAGTAGTGGACTCTTATGAGAATCACAAACAGATAATTTCGGGGGTGTTTTAGGTCCGTTAGGTAGAACACCACACCTAGCAAATCATGCTATTGTGTTCATGATACGAGGGATCACAAAAAATTTCAAGTTTCCTGTAGCATATTTTTTCACAAATGATGCTGTGAAGACCTTCGATTTAAAACAGTTAATTATTTTAGTTATTCAAAGAAGGTGGGAATCAGAATTTGTGCCACAGTTTGTGACCAGGGCACTACTAACAGAACTGCTATCAGTTCATTAATTCAAGGCAGCACTAATGACAAGCTCTCTCCTTATCATTTTGTTGTAGATGGACAACTAACTACACAATATTTGATGTTCCTCACCTTTTGAAAAATACGGGAAACGCTCTGATTAAGTGTAGGATAGAACTTGGTGATGGAAAGTTTGCTAGTATGGAGGACATAAAGCAAGCTTTCTATTTAGGCAAAGTGAAATGCACATATAAAGTTTTTTCAAAATTAAATGAGAACCATTTTAACTCATATATGAAAATGAAAGTCAATGTGGCTGCTTGTCAACTGAGACACACAATTGCATGTGCCATCGAAACTTTTCATACAGGTCGTCTTATGAATTCTGCTGCTTTGGGGACAGCAGAATTTTGTCATAAAATCGATGATTTATTTGATTCGCTTAACAGCTCGCAATTTTATAATTCAGAAGGTATAAAATTACGCAATATCTAAAACTTCTCCTCATTTAGAATTATGGTCGAAAATGTTGCCTGAAATTAGAAAGTGGAAAATTATTGAAAACGGGAATATGAAGAATAATTTTAAATTCGTCGAGGGTTAGCAAATAACTGTTAGATCAGTTATGGCACTGGAACCCAACTGCAACCCCTAACAGCTCTCATTTTTGAATAGGGAAAAGGGGTCGAGCAGCACCTTTTTTTCATCGCTTTATTATTATACAGAGTGACTCAGTGTTCCATCAATAACCTTCACACGCCGAATTTGGATCTCATTTGTACAATAAATTAACCACCATGTTCTTCTTTTTTTAGGTGACTGAAAACATGCTGTTGCCTTTCTAGTCTAGTTGCATAGGCGTAGTGAAGAACCATCAACCACCGACATTCAGCGTGACTGGAAGAAATCCATATTATCCACTGTTCGTACAAGCCTTCAGTTTATTACTGCAAAGGATATGCATGAATCTAATGCACCCAAAACACAAGTGGTTTCTGATAGTGGAAATTCAAGATGTTTTTCGACTGGAGTTTAAGCATTAGTACATTATAAGTACATTATCAGAATCTGCAATCTATAATTGACTGTATCTTCTTCCAATTACATATGCGAAAACTCGAATATGAATGAGCAGTGCAATTTTCTTTGAGAAATATTGTCCCTTCATGGCATATGAATCGAAACGAGATAAGAACCCCAGGAGCAACTTATGCAAGAGGTGCATCTGCCCTTAATAAACATGTTTTCAAGTGTTATGAAGTTGTATGAAGAAATATATTATACAACGGTTATGATATAGTTTGTCACAAGAAAAATTCAGGTAATGAGTGGAATTGTATATGTGCATATTGTTTTTTAGGTGGAACATTCGCAAAAAGCCAATTTGTCTCCAGTTGATGCATGGTGCATTGTAGCAAAGGATGGAAACGTTTCAACTGCTCATTGCAAATGTATGGCAGGAAACGGCGAGGTTTGCAACCATAAAGGTGCCATATTATTTGCTGTTGAATATGCACAAGAGAGAAAAGAAAATGTATCTTGTACAGAGATAACCTAGCATCGTGGCCAAAGATGCAAACCCAAAATGTAACAATTTTTCCTGTCAGAGAAATGAATTGGGGAAAACCCTATGAAAGTTGTTCCTCTCGAACTAAGACATTGCTCCTGAGTGATGAAAAACTGAAGAATCTATTAGAAAGAGTAGATAGCTTGGGCACAACTTCGGTCATCATGAAAGGAATCGAACCATTTGCTTCGAAGATTGAAGAGGAGAGATAACCCATTTTGAGCAACATTTTTGAAATATTCGCACGTCGACGCAATAAAATATTTCACAAGAAAAAGTTTAGTTAGGAAAAGCACGAAGTGAAACTTTTTCTAAGGAAAAAATGGTGGAATAGGGGCTAAATCACAATGTAAAATCTTTTGACGGAAATGTCTCCTCTAACTGGCAATTCAGAATGAAATATTGGTGAAACAACATTAAATATTGTTTTACAAACTCCACGACCTGAATTATCAAAATGAAAATACAAATGTACAGTGTATATCAGATGATATTTTGGAAGCTGCTAAGACAAAATTCACTGTAGGTTGAAATATGTAAGTAATGAATTACTACGACGATATCGTCTGATATTCTTCTTCTGATAGTTCTATAGAAAAATTTTCTGGTGAGAAAATTCAATCAGGATTCGAAAATTCCTGATATATTACCTGGGCCATCTTAAGGAAAAAATGTTCCTCTCCAACTTGGAAATTATCCACTGCAGAAGAAAAGTCACCTCGTCGAAGACTTGATGAGGAAAAAAAGCAGCTTGAAATAAACAAACTAAATAATATCAGAATACACAATCTGCAGAAAACCTGGCGACAGAAGAAACAAATATCATCCCTCAAAGCAATGATGTTGGAACTAACAAATAAAAATTTATTTTTGAATGAGCATAGCAACTTTGGTAACAACAGAGAGTTAGTTCAAATGCTTTTGAAAAATAGTCAAAAGGTTTTTTGGGCTATAATCAGAATACTTCTGATACTATAAAGACGACCAAAACTTCTGATGAAGAATTCGAGTCCCTTGTCGAAGAACCCATTGTTATAAAGGAACCTATTCCTGTCGAAAACCCATTATCATCATTTTCTTCTATGAAAGAATCTGAATGCCAAATGAAAAAAACTTTTGATACTTCTGAAAACACCAAAACTTCGGAGAAAGAATCCAAGTTTCTTGTTGTAGAAATCAATACTGCTGCAACAGAACGTACAGCCACTGAGTTAACTCCACAAAAAGAAAATAAGAAAAGAAATGAGATTGAAGGAACTTGCATAAATGAAAATTATCAGTTTACAACTGGTACACATCAAAAAATTTAAAATGCCTGTGATAAAAAATTCAATTCACCTCGACAATAACAAATGTTATTTGGAAAAAAAATAATAATGGACAAAGTGAAGGAGCAATCAGTGTCTTGACGAATGTAACAAATACAGGTGTCTGTAGTAATACTGAAGCAAGTTCAAACGGTCACTCCTACGAAGCCTCAAAAAGACGACTCTCCTGTGGAAGGACGCAAGTCAAGGAGCATTGCATCTGGCCTCCTCATCAAGATGATGACTCAGCTCAATCGCCTTCTCTTCATGGGTGACCTCCTCATGAGAAATTGGAGGACGTGCTACTTATTGTTGTGCAAAATATGTGGGTACAGCAAGCAGCAAGATGTAGCTGTACCTCATAGTTCCAGAGCCATCACAGAATGACTCGATGGAAATTTCAACAGAAGATGGATAGAGCGGTACAGGCCACTGCCATGGCCTCCAAGATAACCGGACTTGAATCCGTGTTATTTTTTGTGGTGTTTCATGAAACAACTTGTTTATAGCAATGTAGTGAATAAGATTAAAGAATTGCGATCGCGTGTGGCAAGTGCATATTCGGGATCAAGCTGATCTCCTTGAAAATGTGGGACATTATCTCCTCAGAAGAACTCGCGCATGTTTGGATGCGAATGGTGGACATTTTGAGCATTTACTTTGACTCTTAATGAATGTGGGAAGGAAGAGCTTCCTTGGTCTTCAAGGGAGTCTTATGGGGGTACAGCTTCATCGTGAAGGAGATCATTGTACAATAAAGTGCAAAATATGTCCGGAACATAAAATTAAAAAATCCTCCTATAAATAAACACTAATAGTGAACGAAAATAAAATGGAAATTGTGAGCGTCATTATTGTGCAGCATTAGCTGGAGGCTGTAAACATGCAGTGGCGTTTTTAATAATTTTTGGACTCATCGACAAAGTCGTCACAGTCAGAATAATTCCCGAATACAATATTTAATCGCGACTTTAAAAGCGAAAATTGATGCAATTCTATTAGCCAATTTTAATGTTGCTAAGGCAAGTGATAAGAATTTCTACATCAACTCTGATGGAAGGATATGCACAGAATGTGATTGTTATGAATCAATGATGGCATCTTTCCCGTTAATAACAGGACAACTGACATGTTATAAGGATGTAAATGGATCATTATTCAACATCGAAATAAATGATGCTTATATATGAGAAAGGTATCAATTAATGTATTATACTCCTGCATGCGACATATACTTTGATACCTACCACAGAATCTAGATGCCTTGGAACAAGTAAGTGTGAACCCAACAGATCATGTTATAAAGGTGCTGCAGGAATGCAGTTATCAATTAATTCATCCAAAATTATTTTTGAAACTCTTAAAAAAAAATTAATATAAAAAATTTCGAAGGCTTAAGTAATTCTTTTGATGGAGATGCAGTTAATATCATCGAAGAAGTTGCTTCTGTAGCACACGAAAACGAGGTAAACGAAAGTACTAATCATGAAGAAGACAATGCTGCTGGAATTATATAGCAACCTCCTGAAGAATTCAACTCTACCACTCTTTCTAACTAGACTTTCCCTTTATAGGAAGACGAGTAATGTCACTTCCCCAAAACTGAAGGCAGCGAAATCCTCCATCCTTAAAATGAACAGCAGGTGGACAAACTGAAGAAGAGCCAAGCCACATCCGAATTGGTGGAGGATTATGACGAAATGGCACAATTAAAAAAAATGATTTAAACAAGAAATAGAAACGAAGCAGCTCCAGAATGCTCAACAGGTAGAACTTTTTTCTTTAAAGAAGGCCAATTTGTTGTTAGAGAACGAAATGAAGCAGATTCAGTTGCAACTCAAAAGGAGTAACTGGATAAGCAATGATCATGTTGACATTTATATTAGGTTTTGTTCCAGAAATATGACAATAAATGTAATTTACCATACAAGAGCAGTTATTGAT
Organism: Hippodamia convergens; assembly: GCA_038502775.1. Lineage (NCBI taxonomy): Eukaryota > Metazoa > Arthropoda > Insecta > Coleoptera > Coccinellidae > Hippodamia > Hippodamia convergens. The sequence continues at coordinate 26,650,922 of CM076607.1, read as the reverse complement.
TTCATACCTAAGAAAAAAATGGTTGCATTGAATTTATTCAGAAGTCCTGGCCAAAAAATGGGGCTCCAAAAGACTCAGACTCATCAAAGTGTCTTAGTATGGCAGAAGAATAAGCTCTGTATTTGAAAGCTCCACCAGAAAGAATAGAGCAGAATCCAATTTCATATTGGAAGCAAATGAAAGATACATTTCCTGCGGATTCTTCGATTGCATTTAAGTATGTACCAACGATAGCAACTTCGAGCCATCAGAGAGGCTCTTCTCAGAAGCAGGCCAGATTCTGAGAGACCATAGAAACAGATTAACTGGTGATCTGGCCAACAAGTTATTGTTTCTGAAAGATGTAGATAAGAAGTTTTGGTACTAACTGTAACATAGATCTCAAAATGTATAAATTATTTTTTCTACTCAATAAATGGTTGATTCATTTTGTCTATTAAGAATTTCATGTTTTTTCAATAAAATTATTATTTATGATGTTTGTGTACTTTCCCTTCTTCATTATCTAATTGATTGAAAAAGAAATTGTTTGTTGTGAGAGTGAGAATAATTGTTAAAAAAATAATGTTTCAATATTCATAGTTGTACATTTTTATTAATAAAATTAATAAATTTAATTGATCCGAAATATTTATTGAAACTAAATACATCCGATTTAGTCAATGCAACAAAGTGTTGGTCAAATTACAAGCGTCATAACACTGTTAAATTGTTGATAGATGTTACTCCAGAAGGAGCAATATAATTTATTTATGTTGCTTCTTGTTGGAGATAAGGCGATAAATTTAATTGATTGCGGCTTTTCAAATTTAATCGTATCTGGAGATACAGTACTTGCAGATCAGTATTTGCTTGAAGATCATCGAAACTTCTGATTTTAATAAGGCTTGAATGACATAATGTCACTTCAAAAATCCAATTAAATTGTTAAAAAAACAGGATTGGCTACCTCCAAAACATACCACTGATTTTTTTCTATTTGTGTGACTAGAGCTTAGAATATAAAATACCAGGAAGGAGTCTATGCGCACCTAGTGCAAGAGCGAAAGTGCGACAAGAGTGCACCACGAATGAGTCATCGTTTGGTTTGAATTTGGAATAAGAAAGTGGTGCTCTCAGCAAATTGTACTTTTATTTGGTTTTTGTGATATTTTCGCAGTTTAACTGTATTGAATTAAGTTTTAGGCGAGGTTTAAAAGTGCGTCCGTGAATTTCTAACTATTTTATACACGTAATTTAGTGCTATAAGACATTTTCCAAGTTTAGAACATTTTCGATAAAATGATTAGTTGTGCAGAGTGTGGCAATTTCAAAACACCAAAAAAACAAGAATTTGGTGTAACATTTCACAGGTAAGTGATATTGGTATTGAAATGATTCATTTTTTCCTGAAAAACACGGGATTTCAATTTTGCTGAATTTGGAGGTTATCCGTAACAAACCATGGGCGTAGGTGATGTTCGGTAATCAATTTCATTGAACCAACTGACATTGATAGTTGGTAGCGCTATTAATTTCGTTTCAAGGGACATTTCGGAAGTAAAACCATGATTATATCTTTGAATTATCTCTTATTCAGTTCTTCACAATTTATAAGTTCAATTATTTTTCCAGATTTCCCAGAGATGAAAAACAGAGAGTGATATGGATGAGTTTCGTAAAGAAACCTGGGTTTTGTCCTAACGACAGGAGCCTTTTATGTTCCAGGCGATTGTTTTAATCGGTCATCTGTGGCCCTTATTAGGTTATTTCCAGCAGCTTTCCAACAATTGAAATCGATCAGTTGGAATATGTAAGTAAAGAATAAAGGACCATGAAATGAATATATCGTCTGATACTTTTGATAAAAAGTACAACTAATTGTTTATTCATCACCAGGTTCAATTATATTTGTAAAAATACGGTTGATGATGAAAGAATTAGAACTGTATAACAGATTAATTTTGTTAAGGAATCTATAAAAACAATATAAAATTGCATTGTGTTTTGCTCCCCTACTTCGTTAAGATTTTTTAGACCTAAACCTTGCCTTTCGGTGTTTATAGATTTGGCGAAGGCGTTCGATACAGTAAACCATGAAGAACTATTGAGAATATTAGAGGATTATGGCGTCAGAGGTCGGGCATTGGATTGGTTCAGGAGCTATTTGACTGGAAGGAGGCAGTGTGTAGGGATTGGAAGCTCCCTGAGTTCTTTCTCAACTGTTCAGTGTGGTGTTCCGCAGGGTACAATTTTGGGTCCTCTTCTATTTATTGCTTATCTTAATTCCATCTTTTCTCTGAATAGTAGGGGTGAATTGATTGCTTTTGCAGATGATACGGCTATATTTTATCAAGCTGATACGTGGGATGAACTAAAAAGTTTGGTGGAAGATGATTTCACAATAATAAAGGATTTTTTCGATTCTCGACTGTTGACCCTAAATTATGAAAAAACGTGCTTCATGCCCTTCTCTGTCACCTCTGTGGGGATGCCCAGTTTCCGAACGTTATCATTCAGGGAATGCGGCTGTTCGCGTGAAATCAATGCGGTTTACAGGGTAAAATATTTGGGTGTTTACTTGGATCCCCATCTTAGATGGAATAACCAGGTTGATCATGTGGTGAATAAGTTGCGCATGCTTGTCCCGAAGTTCAAGAACTTGCGTGAATTTTGTGATTTGGAGCTGCTGAGGAGGCTCTACATTGTTCTGGTCCAGCCTCATCTAGTTTATGAAATATTGGGATGGGGTGCTGTTGTAAAAACTCACTTGAAAAAACTGGAGGTGACACAAAAATGGTTGATAAAGATAATTTTTCGGAAGCCTTTCTTATTTTCGACTGAGCGCTTATTCGCTGAAAGTGGAATTATGGACCTTCGAAAACTGTTTTTCTTAGCTCTGACAATTCACCAGAGGAAAAACTTAATGTAAGCAACCTTCAATGAACATCAGTACAGTACCAGAAATAGAGGAAATTGGATTACTTTCCCACGAACAACAAAAACGGTGGGTCAGAGATCACATACCTATCTTGCCCCCTTTATTTACAATAAGATTCCCACAACAATAAAAAATTCTGCAACTCTTGGTGAATTCAAGATGAAGATCAAGAACTGGTTGAAGATGATGTCGCCGAGAGAGATCGAAGAAATGCTTTCCATAAAGAATTCATTTGTTAATGTTTAGACACAATGATCCTACTACAGTATTTTCTATTTTCTGTTTTCTTTTCTTTTGCTTGTCGAGTAGATTTGTTTCTCATTGGAGGTCTTTTTTTAGGTCATTGAATCAATAATTTCCCACACAAGGCACCTCCAGTGGCTTGCCAATGGATATGCCTTCGGGAAAGATATTTTTTTTTTCTAATGTTTTTTGACCGAATGAGGGATAAAGGAACTCCTATTGTTTTAGTTGGTATCTGATGTTACATAGATTGTGAAGAAGCTGAATGTGGATCAAATAAACATTATTATTATTATTATTATTATTATTTGGAATATGCCATTTCGTTAATAAAATGTAATTGAAAATTCAAATGCCCTACGCCACTGCGAAACGGAAACGAATATCGGCCATATTGAGTGCACCATTCTCGTCGCACCAGAATGCATGATATGCTCCTTCCTGGTTTTCTATATTCTAAGGACTAGAGTAATTGTTAAGGAAACAGAATAACTATTTGTTATAAATATTGCAACAAGTAGTTTATTTTAGTTCAAAAGGAGTTTCAGTCCACTACGACCTTATGGTCTATTGTGGCCCCTGACAAAGCTGTTCTCATGACACCCTTTACAGCTTGCCTTCAAGTTCCAGAGATTTAATGAAATCCAAAATCTGGGAAGGATCCAGCAAGGCTAATTCCTCACTTGTACAAGTTTCTTGACTTGCAACACGGGCATAGAAAATAGAATCAACAGAGAAAGAAATTAGCACAAAAGATAAAATAACATTATAAAGCTGTTCTGACATACAGATGTGAATCGTGAATCCTAGAACACAACGAGAAGGATTAAAAGTCACCTGCAGACAATGGAGATCAAATCTTCAGGGAGAATAACAAGAAAAGACCATGTAAAAAATGAAGAAGTCCGAAACGAGTTGCAGGTGAATTTACTAGAATCATATGTGGGAGAGAGACAGATGGGATGGTGAGGACACTTGCAACGTATGGACGATGAGAGACAAGTTAAAAAGTTATGGGAGGCGAGAATAGAAAAAAACTATTCTGAGTTTTGCATCTCCATAAGTTTCCTCATCAAAATACACCCATTCCAAATCTTCTCACTTACTTGATCACAAAAAAGGGACCGAGTTCTATGGAACTGTGAAGTCATTCAAGTAAAAGAACAGTTAAACAATGACTTACAGCATCAATAATCTTGCCTAAAAGATATTTTACAGACATAAGTGAGTTATTTTTCACAGAAAATAGTGGAAAATGAAAATTTTCACGACCTTGATTAAAATGCCGGCTTTCATTGGTTCATTATATCAAGAAGAGGTTTATAAATTCAGTTCGAGTTTTAAACTAGTGATAATAATTTATTTCATCAAAAAAGGGTATGTTAGACAATATAGAAAGGAAAAAAATCGAATACGAATTTAACAAGAAATAGAAATTTTCACCAATATGAAACAACAAAGGATCAGTACCTAAGAAAAAACTCTGTAAGAAAAACAAAATGTTTAAATTCACCTGTATCCAGCCTCATTCATTCACATAATCAAGTCCCCATTGAAATTGGTACCAAAAAAATGTGCCATAACCTCTGTTGTTTTCTTAGTGGGATTTAGCTTTTTGTATAAAAGTATATATAGTTTATTAATGATATAAAATGTATCTATACTCAAACAGGCTATATTATAAAATTTTTGTAGACCCTGGTGCCAGTTTTTGTAACTGTTTTTGGGTCAGCAATTAATGTTTTAAATTGAAATTGTTTTCCGTGTGGAGCAGTTATGCAAAAAAATAAGACAAAAATTGATCTTTTTTATGGACATACGCTTTCACTCCATTATATATGATTTTGATGGTTGTGAAGGTGGTGTTGATCCAGATCAGGATATAAAAATAATATGGTAGAATATTTACAATTTTTTTTTTTTGAAGAATTAGCTAACAAAATTGCTGAATCAATTTTTTACCAGAAAAATTTAATTCATCATGAAAAATTTCATTTCAGATACTCCGAAAATGTTATTGAATATTTGAATAAAAAAATTTCCATCTTCAAAAATGGCAGCCCACGAATCAAGAAATATATCTTTAAATGATATTCAAGCAATCAAAACAGTATTCACAACTCATGTAAGGAGTATAATGGAATATAGTATCCTAATTTAGTCTCCATTATGTCAGGTTCACATCCAGAAAATTGAAAGAGTGCAAAATAAGTTTTTAATATGGGTTGCTTTTAAATCTAACATCTAGCAATGTAATATAGATTATGAGGAAATGCAAAAAAGCTTGAATTTAAAACCTTTATTTGTTCAAAGAAGCAATTGGGAATTA